>OX352478.1:3890000-4637500 GCA_947093115.1 Brenthis daphne | reverse complement strand
GTCTGTCTGTCTGTCTGTCTGTCTGTCTGTCTGTCTGTCTGTCTGTCTGTCTGTCTGTCTGTCTGTCTGTCTGTCTGTCTGTCTGTCTGTCTGTCTGTCTGTCTGTCTGTCTGTCTGTCTGTCTGTCTGTCTGTCTGTCTGTCTGTCTGTCTGTCTGTCTGTCTGTCTGTCTGTCTGTCTGTCTGTCTGTCTGTCTGTCTGTCTGTCTGTCTGTCTGTCTGTCTGTCTGTCTGTCTGTCTGTCTGTCTGTCTGTCTGTCTGTCTGTCTGTCTGTCTGTCTGTCTGTCTGTCTGTCTGTCTGTCTGTCTGTCTGTCTGTCTGTCTGTCTGTCTGTCTGTCTGTCTGTCTGTCTGTCTGTCTGTCTGTCTGTCTGTCTGTCTGTCTGTCTGTCTGTCTGTCTGTCTGTCTGTCTGTCTGTCTGTCTGTCTGTCTGTCTGTCTGTCTGTCTGTCTGTCTGTCTGTCTGTCTGTCTGTCTGTCTGTCTGTCTGTCTGTCTGTCTGTCTGTCTGTCTGTCTGTCTGTCTGTCTGTCTGTCTGTCTGTCTGTCTGTCTGTCTGTCTGTCTGTCTGTCTGTCTGTCTGTCTGTCTGTCTGTCTGTCTGTCTGTCTGTCTGTCTGTCTGTCTGTCTGTCTGTCTGTCTGTCTGTCTGTCTGTCTGTCTGTCTGTCTGTCTGTCTGTCTGTCTGTCTGTCTGTCTGTCTGTCTGTCTGTCTGTCTGTCTGTCCTGTCTGTCTGTCTGTCTGTCTGTCTGTCTGTCTGTCTGTCTGTCTGTCTGTCTGTCTGTCTGTTCTGTCTGTCTGTCTGTCTGTCTGTCTGTCTGTCTGTCTGTCTGTCTGTCGAAGTCTATTTGTCTGTCTGTACAAACTGTCTGTCTGTCTGTTTGTGTCTGTCTCTGTCTGTCTGCATAAAACTATTGTCTGTCATTTTCCGTAGACACTTTGTCTGTCTTCTTAATGCTGATTTAAAACGAGAAAGAAGGAAATTTACATACTTAAATTGCTTCACGGAAGGCTATGATAATTTTATTCGAAACTAAGGACTTTCCCTGGCTTCGCTCCCAACTGTGTGATAGAAGTACATCAAAATATTTTACTTTTTATAAATACTGGTCGTCCAGTAAATAATATGCGCGCGCACACCAACAGCCAAAAAGCGACATGATGAAGTTAGCTGCATTCCTTTTATAAACAGAGGGTTGTGACGTACGGGATGAAATCTTTAGCAATTTTTGTTCTGTTACGCCAAAGAAGTATAATTTCTTACGTGCGTACATACACACGTTTTATTAAATAAAACTATCTTTTCGGATTATTTCGCGAAATAATTCGAAAAGATAGTTTTATTTAATTTCGATGTTTTTTTTTCAATTTATGGAGGATAAAATGCACTTTGATTTGATGATATATATATATATTTATTTGTTGTATATTATTTATCATACTTGCGTTTTGTCGCATTATATAGGGGATTGTAACTGAAGATCTTTTTTTAATTTATTCCTCAACCACATAAAATTTAATTAAAATATTTCTACACAAAGCTGTGCCTTTTAGTTAATTAAATAGAATTAAATAGAAAAGAAGAAAATTAATTAAATAGAAAATAGAGAACTATTATTGTGTTAAACTCATGTCACTATGTAAATATAGTTAGTAAGCCTTTGACAAAAAATAAATAAAATATAATAGGTTTACTACTTGCATAGAAAACAAACAAAACGCTTGACACCTCTAGGTAAATTTCTAAGAAATTAATTAAAATTCTAAGAAATTTATTGTTAACTGACATGCCGGCGTGTCCGCGCTCGTGGAGGGATTAATCAATAGACCCTTTATTTTTCTAATATAGTTTTAATTTATAGCCATGGAGATATAGCAAGACCCCAACAAGGGGCTCAAGGCAGGATAAGGGCAGACCATCTATGGCAGGAGTTGAGAGAGTTACTTAACTCCATTGGTGGAGGAGTCAATAGATCAATGGAAAAATGGAAAGTAATTAATTAGATACCGTCCACACTGAATTTCCCTCCCAAACTGCCGCAGACGAGATTATGTAGTATTCTATAGAAGGTACTTTCTACTTGTATTCATTATGTGCTAAAATGTATTTGCACGTGAAGGATTATAATGTATAATTCACACCTTGCTTTGTATTGCCCAAAGGGTTAACAAAGCGTTAAGTCATATAAATAAAAATTAAATGCTGTTCATTGGTAAGGGCATTATTTGAGAAGTAATATATATATATATATATATCAGTTTGTAACTATAAGTTTTGTTTCCTCAGCGTCTCCTGCCCCATCAGCTCAACTGCCATCTCCCTCTATACTTTCACGTCTTCCTCCAACCCGAGTGTCAACACCACCGCTCGCCTCTGTGACCACGCCGATGCCGTCAGCGACGTCTCGTAATACAACTATACGAGGCGAACCACAACGACGAAGGCGTCCGGCGACCCCTTCGCCCGTGGCGTCACCTGCCACGTCTACGCCGCGGCGGCATAGGCTGCTTCGAGCACGCACAAGGCGAGTACAGACACCATTCGAACGAGCCACGAGCGAGTTCGTAACCGTCGAGAATCGCCGACTGCAATTGGAGGAAGACCGCGAAAAAAATAACCATCAGAGGGAGATGGAACGCCTTCGATTGGAATCGCGAAGGATTGAAATGGAAGAAATCCAAAATCAAATGTTTAACCGTTTAACTGGGATTCTAGATAGCTTGACAGAAATTTTAACTCAGTTGAGACCATCATCACTGGCTTCAACAGTTATTCTGTCTTGATGTGTCCAGCAATGGTGGCCTCACTTGTGAATGTGTCAAATTGTCTGATTTTTCAGCATCTTTTATTTCAATCCTTTGCAATTCTTTTCAAAAAGGAAATAGGTTTTTTTTTAAATACAAATTTTTATTCATGTTTTTAAATTTATTTTATTTTTGTTAATACATTTTAAGTACATTTTTATGCTAAAAACCTCGTCTTCCTTACAATAAGAGTTTACATAATAATAAAGGCATTTAGTATAATGGAAACATTTGTTTCATTTTTACAATTACTTATTAAATATTATATTCATACATTTTATAATATACATATACCTAGTAAAAAAAGAAAAATGCAAATATTCACATTAATATTAGTGATGTAGATAACGAATATTCGAATATTTTTTGACAAGTATTTGCCTTAAACGAAATAATTTCCCATTTGTTCTAGTTAGTCTAATTGAAAAATTTAAAAATATCACATCTAAATAAAAAAAAAATATCCAGCCTTATATTTAAAAAAAGATTCTAAATTATCTCTTTTGTGAAGAACGAACTGAATTGACGACACGTTTGGCTCAGTGTGTAGTGACCCTACTTGTTGTGCCAGCGGTCGCGGGTAGAGGTCCGCTGGGGGCATTCATTGTCTGATGAGCATGAATGTTTGTACTCCAGTCATGGGTGTTTATATTTAAAATATGTATGTTTTTAAAGTTTATATATGTGTAGTGTATCAACTATCTGGTATACATAACACAAGCCTCGTAGCTTACGATGGAACTAGATGGTGCTGTGTGTTAATGTCCCAACATGTTAAAAAAAAAACTTGAGAAGACTAATCAAATTAATAACAATATCTAGGACTTATAACTCTTGTTACAATTATAGAAGGTTTGTACTTATTTAGCAGATTGTAAACTTTTCATTTACAGAAAACAAAAATATATTTGAAACAAACTTAACTTATAATGTCCAATATGTTATATAACCTTTGGCTTTCATGTATATTTTTCCATTCCATTATATATATTTTTCTAAGAATTAAGGCTAATGAATTATAAACTAAAAAATAATAATAGTGAATACTTAACTGAACCGTTTGTAAATAAAGTTATAATTTCTTTTAACAGAAAACAAAACAATATTTTAACGGTTATATAAACAAAAGTAAAGTTCTAATATCCATAATTTTTATTTAACCTTCGGTTCCAACGATATATTTTTTCACTATATATTTTCTTCTATATATTTAATAAATAATATGTTATTACCGACACAGAGGCGGATTTTGTAGTTTTTAGAATTTTTGTCTTTCTGTTTGAGAATGCATCAAGAGAAAATCACTGGACAGATTTTGATGAAATTTTGCATAATAGTAGCTGCGTCAACATAAAGGATACTTTTTACTGCGGGAAAATATCTCATTTTTGAGAAATCTGTACTAAACGTTAAAACGTATTATATAATAACTATAAATTAATGATAATGAAATATAAACTACACAATTATATGTTGATAACAATGTTGACCAATAGAATAATAATTAATATTAATTATAAATAAACTTGCTGTAACTTTAAATTCTTAGTAATTAAATTGATGTAAAGGAATCTAAAGTTTAAAAATAAAAGATTTCAAGCTCTTTTTCCATGCAGCCTATTTTTATTTAATTTCAACAACATTCGCATTCGTGAATATTGAAGATAAAAATTCGCATTCGCGAATGTGAAAAATCGAATATTTCTTACTATTACTAATTAATATGTACAACTAGCCTAAAACCTATCAAATCAAATCATTTTTGTTATCACAGGTGCACAAAATAACATAGAAAGGTCTTAATTCTAGATTCAGATCTTTGTGATATACAATGAGTTATTTAACTAGTTAAAACTGTATAATACTCCTAATGTAACCTATTTAATAAGCAATTCAACATGGCCCTACCTTGGATTAGCTCATTTTGGCTATCTATAGTGGTAGAGATGGGAGCTCGCATGGGTATATCACTTTCATCCTCATGTGCAACTGGAAGTGGTTGTGGTAATGGTAAACGGGCTTTCAATGCAATGTTGTGCAGGACACAACATGCCGCTATTATTTTGCTAGCTACATAAGGATGATAGTGAAGTGTCCGATCTCGAAGCAAACATCTCCACCGTGCTTTGAGTAATCCAAAACAGCGTTCAATGCAATTACGCGCTTGCACATGTTTTTGGGTATATAGTTCTTCTCTTGAACCTGGAACTGCATTGAGGATGGGAGTCATAAGCCAAGGGCGTTGTGGATATCCAGAATCACCTGAAAATATTGTTTTTGTAAACAAAACAAACAAATTCTTCTACTACTACTTACTACTACTACTACTACTACTAACATATCAATTACATCTTTCATGTTATTTTTGTAAACACTTACCTAATAACCATACTTGTTCATTATTTTGATGAAGTTCACGCATGTATGATTCAGCTTTACTAGATGACCATATATGTGAATCGTGTGTAGCTCCACCAAACTTTGCATTCACATTTGTGATGCGAAGATGACTGTCACAAATCTGTAAAGTGAAACTAATATTCAGAAATGTTTTTATATTATTTTACCTGAAACAAGTCATAAATAAATACAATTACCATTTGAACATTTAATGAATGATACCCTTTTCTGTTATAAAAAACATGTTCTTCATCATTGGGCTTAACTAAAGCCACATGGGTGCAATCTATGCACCCAATTACACCAGGCAGACCAAATCTACTCTGAAACCTAAAACAATAAGTTATATTATTAAATGCATTACATGTACCTAAGAGTAAAATTATAAATATATAATATGATACATACTCTTGTTTTACATGTCCTCTGTCTTGCCTTGTTTTCGGAAACACAATCCATTTTGCCATAATAGCGGGGTGGTTCAAAGCATCCACTACTTGTCGGATGCAGCGACTAGTTGTGCGTTGAGGAAGATTGTGAGTAATACCAACAATTCGTTGATAGGACCCTGTAGCCAGGAAACTAACTGCGCACAACACCTATAAAAGACAGCCAAAAAGAAATAAATAATAGTGATTGTTAGGGTTGTGTAGGCTTCGATAACTAAATGGACTGTTTGCTGGTATATATGTATTGTTTAACATTGAATTACAATATCACATTTTCATCATGTACATTTAACAAAAGTCTTATGCAAGTTACACCATGCGTGCGTGTGTTCATGAACTCATGTAATGAAACAAAATAAATGGTAGGCTAGGCACATTTATTCTTGTACTTAAAACAGCAGAATTACATATTTGGCATATCTTACCTTAACTTCTAGTGGAATCTCATTGGATCCTTTTAAAGAAGTTTTCCGTCGTAGGTCTTGAACGAGGGCTTCGAAAGTCACTTTGCTTAACCGAAATCGTTGTATAAACAAAGTGCCCGACATTTCATGTATTGTTTCGATATACTGACGATATAAATCTCTTTGCCGGCGTTTTAACCACACTTCTTCGTTATGACCGGACCGCAACATATTTAAGGTATACATTTTATACATTTTAAATGCTAAAAAGAAAATATAAATAGTCTAAAATCAACGCGAATTAACAAAACACTTCTGTCTTATAGCAGCTGTGAGCTGATTCTAAACTTTAAAGTTATAGACGCCACTTTTTTAGCGTTAACTCAAGGGTCTCGCCGTTCGTTTAGATAGCGTTAAAGAACTTAGATTTGAATTCTCAAGCGCTTGTCAAACGTGCAACTTGGCTACCATTTTGTATGAGATCTTGTGATCCACATTGTAGAATCGCTCAGTTCGTTTCTATTTTTAGAACGAACTATGTACCTTGTAAACTTGGCTACGAATTTTCAATTCGATCGTTTTGACCACGTGACATATCGTTTAAAATACGTAATGCCCATACATTTCATTAGTTTTCTAAATCGTTAACGATTGTAGATAGTCAACATGGCTAAGCCCCCTGGTGTTATTCTTGTCTATTTATATAAAAAAGAAAACTAAAAAGATCGGACTGAAAGCTCTTACTGTGTAGATCATAACCTCAAATAAAAAAATATGGATAACATAATAGCCACACATGTTAATTATTTTTAATTTAAAACATATAACAGCTCCAATAAGTTTTTTTTTAAAAGATACTTTAGTGACATCTTTTTTTTTTAATTATTGTAATTTTATGAGTAGACACTGTCAGTAATAACTATGATTTTACCGACCTATCTTCTTCATGTCTTCTCCATTCTACGTGATATTGGCGAAGTAATCTGTGCTCAACTGGCACGTTTTGAAGCCATTAACAATATAAACAATGACGACGCGTGTGGCTCAGTTTGTAGTGACCCTACTTGTTGTGCCAGCGGTCGCGGGTTCGAGTCCCGCTGGGGGGATTCATTTGTGTGATGAGCGCGAACGTTTGTACTCCAGTCATGGATGTTTATATTTATAATATGTATGTATTTAAAGTTATATATGTGTAGTGTATCAACTATATGGTATCCATAGCACAGGCCTCGTAGCTTACCATGGAACGAGATGGTGCTGTGTGTTAATGTCACAACATATTATTATATACATATATTATGAAAAGAAATGAATTGTGATTTCTGAAATTTCAAAAATTGATACCTCCCACGACCAAGTTTGCTGTAAAGCAAAGTTTTCGAAACGTATGGAACCAAAAAAAATAAAAGGCGAAAAATCAGTTATTGCATACTACAAGATATTCGATTTTAATTTTCGTTTTAACATTTTTACTATCTTGTATTATATTAATTGCTAGTTAATTATGGGGAAAATTTACAGCTTCCAACTTAAGAGCGTACGATATTTCTTAGCTTTAAAATACAAGCTTTTATTCTTCAAAGCTTTCGAGATGTATTCAAGAAACATAAAAAGAAACTTGACTAGATAGAATTTTAAAATATATAAACACTGGATTCATCTTAAAAATTGTATGTACGTAATATAAACAATTTTAAATATTTATGGGAAATTTTATTTAGATGTTGATACTCTTTTTCACTCCTACAATATATATTATAAAGAGGCCGAGTTTGTTTGTTTGTCAGTTTGAACGCGCTAACTCAGGAACTACTAATTCGATTTGAAAAGTTCTTTTTGCATTAGATAACCCGTTTATCGAGTAAGGCTATAGGTTATATATCATCATGCTATTGCCCAAAGGAGTGGAGTAGTTATCATAAATGTCAACAAATCAGACGGACTTCCATACTTTATTGTAAAGGGAAGAGAAAGAAGAGTTTGTTTTTTTTGTACTTTGAACGCGGGCAAACCCACAGATTCTGCCAGTGACATGATAAAATTTGATAAATTTATTAGTATATATTTTTAGGTTAAAAGAAATAAAAATACAAACATACATATGCTTCATTTTTTTTTAAATTATTATTTAATATTTTTTACCTAGAAAAGAACAATAAACTCAGGCTATAATGATATAGCTTGGAAGCGAATCATGTTAAATTATAGGGTATGAGTAGTGGAAGGTATGTAATTTGCTTCAGAAATTTCCGACATTTTCTCAATATTGCACGCCTTCACATAAGAAAATTCTTGAACATAAAATATTAGCATTTACATCATACTTGTAATATCTATCCATACTAATATTATAAATGAGAAAATTTGTTTGTTTGTTTGTCCTTTTTTCACGTCGAAACAGAGTGACGGATTAACGTGATTTTTTGTTAGAAGATCGTTGGAAGACTAGAAAGTGACAGGCATAGTGACATATTTTATACCGCGGGAGATTATTTTATTCTGACAGAGCCCACAATCACTCACTACACCTATGCGTCTATATATATATATATATATATATATATATATATATATATATATATATATATATATATATAATAAAATTGTAACTAAGCCGAATCTATACATTAAATATTTTCTGGAAAATCTTATTGAAAAAGACATTATTATCGATACAGAGACCGAATCTATAGTTTTTAGAATTTTTGTCTGTCTGTCTGTGTGTCTGTGTGTCTGTGTGTCTGTTACCGCATCACGGAAAAACCACTTGAGGGATATCGATGAAATTTGGTATGATAATAGCTGGTTTTCCGGATATTTTTTACTGGGGGAAAATATCTCATCTTTTGAGAAACCTATACTAAAAGTTAAAACGTAAGTATTATATTTATAATATATATACAGACTATATAGGCAATCTATTCTATACTAACCGTTATAACGTAACTAGGGACAGACCCGAGCGAGGCCAGGGTGAGCCGCTAGTGTTATATAAATATGCAAATACAAAACAATTCAGTACCTGTTCCTCCTGTGTTTGTTAACCGATTTTTTTTTGTTTAGTAGCTAGTTATGGTTACACCTCGTCCATCCGCTCTAGATTAAGATTTACTTAGAATAAGACAGACGCAAACTCAGCGTCTGGTCGGCCCACCCGGCTTCCGCCGGCCGAGTATGTATTCAGACAATAAAAGAGCCTCAAATCGGCTATATGTCTCATTTAGTTTTTTTTTTCGTAATTTAATTTAAATTAGTGATTTCATTTCATTTCAATTTAAATATTCGAAACACTCCGAAATCAAAAGTAGCTATTCATGAGGTTTTATTATCAATAAAAAAAATTATTATGGTCCAATTTGGACCACTGGACGAACACAAGTGCTTATAATAAACTAGAAAAATTTCACGGTTTCCTTCGTATTTTTTTAAGTTATCTTTGATCTACATCAAAATAAGGTTGTCAATACACGTGTGTGTTTCTTTTGGCCACGCAGTCTTTGCCAACTGACCTTTTAAGAAAAAATCCACCTTTCTCGAAATAGTATTTTAAAGTAGATTTTTGGAATTGAAATAAACATATATACTAAAATTCCATTAATATTATAAATGCGAAAGTTTGAATGGATGTTTGTTACTCTACTACTGGCTGAGCGGATCTAGATGTTCTTTGGTACAGTTATAGATTATAGTCTGGATTATGATCCCGGAAAAATGTGCGGTTCCCGTGGGATAGATTTATTTTTGTCTAGGGACAAACCATAGCGAAGCGAGGGTGTATCGCTAGTATACTATATGGTTTGCCAAACTACTTTCAAACCAGTCTAAAAATCAGGTATCACGTGCCAAGATAAGCCTATCAAAATCTTAAAAGTGATCAGTTACAATATAGATGTTTTATTGCTTTTGTAAACATGAGAATTACATATTAATGCAGTTAACATACACTCGCTGTTAACAAACATTTACGACACGTTTGGCTCAGTTTGTGGTGACCCTACTTGCTGTGCTAGCGGTCGCGGGTTCGAGTCCCGCTGGGGTCATTCATTTGTATTATGAACACAAATATTTGTACTCCAGTCATGGGTATGTTTATAATATGTATGTATTTAAAGTTATATATGTGTAGTGTATCAACTATCTGGTATCCATAACACAAGCCTCTTAGCTTATCACGGAACTAGATGGTGCTGTATGTATGCTAAATAAATAAATTAATATGTCCCAACATATTAATTTATTTATTTACACGCGGTATCGGTTTATTTCAGTGACCACTATTTTCCACCACTAACTTCAGTTTCACTATCACTTCACTTTTCGCTTCTCCGTATTTTTTTATGTTGGAACTGAACACGCAGCACCATCTAGTTCTATAATAAGCTACAAGGCTCGATCTTAGATAAAAAAAAACACCGACTTCGAAAATATTTGATTAGGTATGTATAGTAAATGAAAACTACCAATCAGTTATTTTTTACTTTTTAGTGCTTTTGTTTGAAGTCGGTTTTTATTTTTCATATAAAATCTTTAAAGAAAAAAAATGGATGTTTTAAAGTACCTACTTCTAAACTAACTTCTATACTAAAGCTATAAGATATAAACGACTATTCAATAAAGTATAAGTAATAAAATTTATTACTTTTGGAAGCTATCCAGTTCCATAGGAATATTGGTATTTTCATTAAACTATACAAAAAAAAACTTTTAAAGAACTAGCTTAAACCCACGACTCTACTTCCATATTAATAATAATAATAATAAAGCTTTATTTATTCTATACATGCTTTTACTTAATAATTTTTACATTGTATTTTAACAGATTATATTTATAACTTATTTGATTATATTTTAATTAGTTTAATTTCAATTTTTGTTTTGTGACTATTTATTAACTTATCATTTTTTAAGTAACAATTTTGTAATCTACAATTAAATTAATTTAAAAATATTTAATATTATTTGACACTAGCATTGGCCCCGGCTCCGCCCGCATTCAGATGACCAAAAACCAAATTCTTAGGCTCAACATATTACTATACTCTTACATTGCAGTTTTTGTATTTTTTCTCAGAAATGAGACATTTTCCCGTAGTAAAAAGTATCCTATATGTTGACCCGGATAACCAGCTATCACCATACCAAATTTCATCAAAATCCAACTTTCATATTTATCATGTTAGAAACAATTTTAGACATGAATAACCAAATATATTAAGTCTATCACGCTATTATAATAACTTCCTTATAGGTCTATTAGGTAGCTTGCACGCCACAATCACATTCAAGCCACAGTCGAGTAAAATATAGATAGATACCTACTTGGTTTTTCTGTCTAGAAATTTTCAGTAAAATATGTAATATTAATATACATATAATGTTTATTTAAGAGATTTTATTTTTCGATAATACCTTCGACTCGTCTTGACGACACGTTTGGCTCAATTGGTAATGACCTTACTTGCTGTGCTAGCGGTCGCGGGTTCGAGTCCCGCTGGGGCATTCGTTTGTGTGATGACAAATGTTTTTACTCCAGTTATAGGTGTTTATATTTACAATATGTATGTATTTAAAGTTATATATGTGTAGTGTATCAACTATCTGGTATGCATTGCACAGGCCTCGTAGCTTACCATGGAACTAGATGGTGCTGTGTGTTAAAGTCCCAACATTTATTATTATTATTGTTTATTATTTTTATTTATTATTTATTTTTATTTATTATTAGTATTTATTATTATCATTAGGTAGATAAAACAGTCATGTCGTACTTTATTATATTTTTAGTTAGTTTTATGACTCGCTCAAGTAAGCTTTTTTTTTAAATATATAAATCCAGTTATACACTCTTAAAAAAATAAAGGAAAGTTTCCTTTGAGTGAAAATTGATATCTTCAATATATAAAGTACTAGCAGAACCCGCGGCTTCGCTCGCGCTAAAACTACAAAAAAATCGAAAAAGATAGGTTTCATACAAACTTTCATCCCCTATTTTACCCCCTTATAGAATGAATTTCGAAAAATGTTTAAATAAGTATTTATTTAATTATACTGAAAAGCATTAACACCAAGTTTCAAGTAATTCTGATCATAATTATTTTTTTGGGTTGTATTATAATGTGTTTTCCCGTAGGAATGAGATAATCTCCCGCGGTAAAAAGTAGCCTATGTCACTTTCCAGCCCTCCAACTACCTTCACACAAAAAATCACGCCAATCCGTCACTCCGTTTCGACGTAAAAGAAGGACAAACAAATAAATAAACAAACAAACAAACAAACAAACAAACAAACAAACAAACAAACAAACAAACAAACAAACACACTTTCACATTCATTATATTAGTATGGATTTTAGGTAATTTGAAAAATTATGTAATCTTGTAAAATAACTAGAACTTACTGGCCACTATTTCTCAATAACTTTTTAATTATTCTTAATACTCCATCGTCATCCAACAGACAAATGACTGAACAGCGGGATTCGAACCCACGACCGCTCGCACAGCAAGTAGGGTCACTACAAACTGAGCAAAACATGTCGTCAAATGTGAAGTCAAATTAAAAATCATATGAGAGGAAGTACCGTCTTCAAAGCCACATTCACAATGAATGGTCCCTAAGAAAAGTGTCCTGTAAGTGTGGAAAGCTCTCGAAAAAACACAAAAGCTATAGTCAATACAATTTTTTTTATTAAAAAGAGTGTGTGACAAACAGACAAACGTATTATATATAGCCTATTTGAGTAATCCTAAAGTATAAGGCTTAGGTTTTTAACGTGGTTCAATGGAAACCCTAAAAACCATGGAAATTGGTTTATCCATATGATGCCATAAACACACATACAATCAAAATGAAAACTATAATTTTCATGGAAAACTATAATTTTCATAGCAAATATCATCATCTACACAGTACATAATTCTTATAATCGATATTTTGAATGAAAAATATTGAACTCTATGTCTTATACTATACGGTTTACATTTCAACATCCCAATTCCAGCACAATTCTTCAAAATGCTTCATTATGTTCTGACAGCCACTTTGTCACCGCGTAATGCGTTAACTTATATTAAACGTTTGGAGGTGAATCGAATTTTCTCATATTTTTTATCCGACTTTACATGAAGAAGGGTAAATTTTTTAAGAATAAATTTTATTAATTACGTGATTATTTATTAAATTGTCTGTAATAATGATAATGTTTTTGAAATCCGCGATATGAATCTATAACATTTGATTTCCATGTGTTTTTAATGAATGTTTTTGCTCTATAGATAGGCGTAATTTAACAGCAAAATTAGGCCTCCGAGTTTGTGCAAGCTTTTTCATGGACTTCATTTAAATTAAATTGTAATTGTGATATAAATAATAAAAATAGCTTGTTTGATCTAGTTGAGTTGTGTATATATGTTTGTTACTCCGTTATTCTTCAAAGACTGGACAGATTTGGATGAAACTTACATAGGCTACTTATACATATCCTATGGCTTGTAAAGTTTAAAATTAAAAACTTAGTAAATACGAATAAAATCATCAACATCGAATGATCATCGAACCCCCGATATAAGCAGAATCAGAATATGATTCTAGTAATAATCACAAGCACTATAAAATATTATCCTACCAATAAATATTCGTTAAAGTTCATAAGAGTTTTTAATAGTTTGTAGTCTATACTAATATTATACACAGAAAAAAATGTTTTTTTTGTATGTTTGTTTGTAATGGGTAAACCAAAAAATCGGTTAACCGATTTAGATCATTTAAGGGGGTGAAAAGGGGGATGAAAGTTTGTATGGGAAATCAACTATATCTCAAGCAATGGATATTAAACTCTATATATATAAGAATTATATGTTGACCCGGATATCCAGCTATCATCATACAAAATTTCATCAAAATTCCTCCAGTGGATTTTCTGTGATGCGGTAACAAACAGACAAAAATTCTACAAACCAAAGATTCGGCCTCTGTATCGAAAATAATATTTATTTTAATAAGATTTTCCAAAAAATATCTAACGTACAGATTCGACGTTTCGATTCGAGTTTTTATAGTATATCTATTTCTTTCTAACAGTTAAAACTCACTTTAGGAAGAACCCGAGCGAAGCGAGAGTGAGTCGCTTGTATAACATAAAACTAGGGTAACGATAAGTCATAAATATTTATAGTAACCGATATTTTTATCAAAATATACCGTTAAGATAAAGTTCCCTAAGGCTAGATTATGAGAATAACAGCTCTATAAAATATCATAGAATTTTGTATTGTAGGGAAAAAATTGAACACTTTTTTATGTTAAAAGGCATTATAATTTTTATATTTAACACCAACTATTCTATCTATCTATATCTTCTTCTAAAATCCTCATTTTGAGAAGAACTTACTTATTTGATGGACCTGATACTCTCGCATTGATAAAAAGCCTGTGCCCAGCAGTGGGATATTAAAAATAGCTGAATTCACTTCATTACTATTTTATATATATATACGAGTACCTACTACGAAAAACTGTAAATAAAATTTTTTAGATCTATTTTTTCACAATAAGCAGCTCACCTTCGCTACGCTCTGATTCATCTCTAGAAAAACAAAAATAAAAACTTTTTAACAAAAAAATAAAAACCGAATTCCAACAAAAGTAAGTTTTAGTGCTTTTGTTTAAAGTCGGTTTTTTTTTGTTAAAAAGTTTTTATTTTCCCTTTTTAGTGTAGACAGTAGTAGCAAAGTAAGAGTTCTAACGTGTTAGGCTTGTCAAATCAAACAAAATAAGCCCAAACTCAAAGTATTTACTAGTAGCTGTTGAAGAGTTTCACCTATCCACCTTCTGGCCTTGTCATCAGATCAGGTCGACAATACCGAACCACTGTACTATCAACGGAAATAGAAATACTTGCCAAGTTTCAAATCAATATGACAATTAGAAGGAGGTTAAATTCATCATTAGCTATTTTTCCACCCTTAGGGGTGGTATTTTTTTTTTAAATTTAAATGGGACCAGTCTGAAAGTATACCCTTTCAAAAAATTTTTTATCGAAATCGGTTTATAAATGACGGAGTTCTGAGGTAACAAACATAAAAAAAACACAGCCGAATTGAGAACCTCCTCCTTACATTTTGAATGCTTTACAGCATCCATGGTCACGGGAGAGACTGAGGTGTTACATGTCTTGAATGTATAGTTGTTGTTGTTTGTAAAAGTATATATTAATAGTGTTGCTTAGTAAGTTGTTTTTAAATAATAGCAAACTAAATTAAAATTATTATTCTTAATTAATTTTAACTTTTTAAATTACACATAGAACAATTATATGGCTTAAATAATTAATACTATATTTTATATTTTTCTTTATGGTTATAAATATAATAATGGCAACACTAAATATAGATTACTAATTAATATTTTAAAATTGTAACGATTATAAAAATAATAGCAAAAATTAAATAAATAATTTTCCATATTCAATTATAATTAAAATTATAAAAATGTTTAAAGTTAAAAAATATTGTAATGTAATTGGTGCAATTTTCATTTTGTTAATTATGGGTAGGCTGTCTGTAACAACTATACATTCAAGACATGTAACACCTCAGTCTCTCCCGAACCTCCTCCTTTTTGAAAAACAAATCTATCCCACGAAACCGTACATTTTTCCGGGATAAAAGTAGCCTATGTACTATACTATAATCTCATGAACGAATTAACCACTGGACTAGACATAAAAGCGGACGTACCTTTATCGGTCTTCTCAGTAACCAGGAGATTTTAGGCTTGGTCGTTTGTTTTTTGCGTCAGTCTCAAGCACTTATTTGTCAACAAAACATCTCCCAAAAATGACTAAATGTTCTGTTAAATGATGTAAAAACTATAACGGCGGAAGCAGCAGTATTTCTTGTAACTTGTAAATACATTATTTTATTACATTTATTGTTATTTATCACACAATTTAATTAAATGTAAAATAAAATGTCATATTATCCAACTATATTAAATATAGTCGATATTTCTATGTATTGTTGACATCTGAAACCATCATAAAATCCCTGGATTATACCATTCAGAACAAATGACTAAACTGTCGAGTGAGTCCATTTGACATCGACTAGTGCTTGACAATGTCGAAAAATATATCGATATTTGACGAAATTACTAAACGAATTGTGTTATTTGTACAGTACAATAACATAAAATACTTTTACCACAGTATCCTACAATCTGATGACAATAGATTTATAAAAATATTTTCTAAATCAAATAAAAATATAAATGCAAAAATTATAATTAGTATGTGTACTTAATTTTTTATTTTATTTTATTCCACATTTATATACTTTGGAATATTATTCCATTGTAATAATAATAAAGATCATTTTAATTCAACACATAAATTAGACAAAATCAAACAATAATGTTTTAGCACTAAACTTCTGGGTTGGCGATTTGTAATAAAACACTTTACCACTTGCACTAATTATTTTACTTTCACGATCCAACACTCACTTTAATTTGCAATCTCTTTTTCTTTTTCCTAATTTCACAAATGTTTATTAAGAACTGAGCAATAGTAGGACAGTGTCACATTTTTATAACTACCCGAGACAATCAATTGCCAATTAAAATAGTTCAATAACAGAATCAACAAAATCACTTTATTTAATTAAATTAGCTTAATATTTTTTTTAATCTTTACAAAATAATATTTATTATATATTAATGGAATATATACCCGATATTCATTTGTTCATAAACATTATTACAGGCCAGCAGAATGTTGCCATCAATGCCATCGTATTTATATAAATCAAATTAAAAAATTATTATTATTTGACACATTATTATTGCCTCTTTAATTCATTTATTTTAATTTATTATGTTAAATATGCTGTAGGTACCTATTATGTAAGGCAACACTTATTTTGATTTGTAACACTGGCAACTCTGTCTTGACAATCTGTTATGGTGGACGCCGGGTGTTTGTACTTTGGTGAGCTTCATTTAAATAAAAATTCATTGTGTAAAATCTGCATTATTATTCCAAAAAGTCCTAATAGGTTATGGGCCCAGTCTGTAACCGTATTTAGGTGAAGATATTCTTGGAATTGTACGGCAGGAGCTTGGTCGGGTGTCGACAAGCAAGAAGGAACGTGGTGGTGGCCGGAAATATTGGCGTCGCTCGTTTGTTTTGTAACAAAAATAACACAATGGAAAAGCTCGGCGTAGTGCAGCTGGAAGGAGCGAGGAATTGGAGTGTCTGGCGATTCCAGATGACCGTGATTTTGCGGGATCAAGGATTGTACAAAATTGTCTCGAGTCCTAATGTCAAACATGGCGGTGCGGCGGAAACTACAAAGACCGGTCAGGCGTCGGCGGAGCCCGAGCAGGCGTCGGTAGAGAAGGATATAAAGGCGATGAGTGCAATTGTGACAAGATTGGCGGAACCAGTTCTACATCACGTAATTACTTGTCAAACAGCGCACGAAGTGTGGAGTCGGCTACACAGTATTTATGAAAAAAGTGGAGAAACTTCACTGATGCTACAACAACAACGATTCTTTGCCCTAAAATTTGAAGATGACATGAGTGTCGCGGACTTTATCTCCAAAGTGCAGGAGCAGCAGCAGACTTTGAAACGACTGGGAGAAGCGGTAACCGACAGGATGGCTATGTCGAAGATCATCATGTCACTTCCACTGAAGTATGCTCACTTTGTTAGTGCTTGGGAATCGTGTGCAGAAGAAAAACAGACTATGGACAACTTAACGGCACGGCTCTTGGTAGAAGAAGAACGGCTTAATAATAAGTGTAGTAGTAAGGCAGAAGAAAGTGTAGCATTGTTTTCTAAAGGTCATAAAGGTACAAATAAAGGTAATTTTAAATGTTTTTTTATGTCACAAGCCAGGTCATTTAAAGAAAGATTGCAAGCTTAAAAATGTTTGTTTTAAATGTAACAAGCCAGGTCATTTTAAGGATAAATGTAAAGCTAGTAAAAATGATAAGAAAGATAAAGAAAATAGTGACAAAGGTAATAAGAAAATTGAAAGTGCTTTTGTATCTACAGCGCTAGTTAGTGCAAGTGATCGATCAATAGATGAAAAATGGTTAGTAGACAGCGGTGCTAGTCACCATATGACATATCAGAAGGAATTATTTTGTGAATATGAAAAATTATCTACTCCTAAAGTTGTTATTATAGGCGATGGACGAAAGCTAAATGCTTTAGGTATAGGAAAAGTAAAAATAATGGCATTTAATGGTGAAGAATATGTCTGTTGCTCAATAAACAATGTTTTGCATGTTCCTAAATTAAAAATTAATCTATTTTCTGTAGGTAGTGTGGTATGCAATGGTTTTCATGTTAGTATGACAAATGACAAGTGTGTATTTTCAAAGAATAATAGAGTGTGTGCTATTGCTAATAAGGAATCATGTTCTAAGCTGTATGTAATGGATTTTAAGTCAGAGTCTTTGCAGGCTAATGTAGCTAAAGTTGAGTTAAGTGAGTGGCATGAGAGGTTAGTACATCAGAATTATAAGGAAATTAAATGCATTTTAAAGAAAAATAATATTGATTATAGTGAATCACCAATAGACACATGTACAGCTTGTGTAAAAGGTAAACAGCATAGATTACCATTTGATAGCAGTAGAAGTACTACAAGTAAGACAGGTGAGTTGGTGCATGCTGATTTGTGTGGACCGATGGAAGAAAAGTCAATAGGAGGGTCAAGGTATTTTCTTTTATTAAAGGATGATTTCTCAAACTATAGGACAATTTATTTCTTAACTTACAAGTCGGAAACTGTTGAAAAGATTAAAGAATTTATTATGAAGACAAAAACATTAAATAATACAGTTTGTACACTTCGCACTGATAATGGGACTGAATTTGTGAATGCAGAAATGAAAACTTTATTAGCAGAGCATGGAGTGACACATGAGACTACAGTAACTTATTGTCCAGAGCAAAATGGAAAAGCTGAAAGGGATATGAGGACTTTAGTTTGAAGGAGCAAGAACTTTGTTGCATGCAAAAAGAATGGACAAAGTATTCTGGGCTGAAGCTATTAACACAGTTGTGTACACTCTGAATAGAACTTACCATAGCAAAGAAGAAGGAAAAAACACCTTATGAGTCATGGTCAGGGAAGAAGTTTGATGTAAATGGTCTATATATATTTGGCAGTGAAGTCTTTGTGTACATACCGAAAGAAAAAAGAAGGAAATTCGATGCAAAAGGGGAAAAAGGTATTTTTGTAGGTTACGGAGAATACACTAAAGGGTTTAGGATCTATTTTCCAGAGAAAAATGCAGTGGAAATAGTGAGAGATGTTACGTTTGTGAAGAAACATGATAAACCTGAAAGAGAAGAGCAGGAAGAAAAGTGTATATATTTAGATATAGAAGAAAACCTTAACAATGAAGAATACCAGTCTGAGTCGGATACTGAAGGAAGTGTAGAATTCGAGGATTGTCAGGTCAATGACAATATGATGCAAGAAGTGGAATTTCTAGAAGAGGAAATTTTAGAGCATGAAGAAATTCAAGAAGTAAATGAAAGTATGCCAGTAAATTCAGAAAATACTAGAAGAACACGCTCTAGAAAAGCACCTAACTGGTTTCATGACTATGAAGTTGGTTTTATAAGTGTGCATAATGAACCTAGTACTTTAAAAGAAGCCATGGAATGCGAAGACAAAGAAAATTGGATAGAAGCTATGAACAGAGAAATAACTACATTGAAAGAAAACAATACATGGACTGAAGTAGCGATGCTACCCAAGGGAATAAAGGCAATAAACAGTAAATGGGTGTTCAGAATAAAAGAAAATCCTAGCCAAGAAATTGAATACAAGGCCCGATTAGTTGCTAGGGGATTTGAGCAGACTGATATGGATGGTGCAGAAGTTTATACCCCCGTTGCGAGTTTGACTACTTTCCGTACAATGTTAGCTGTGGCAGCCAGAAAGAAACTTCCAGTATACCAAATGGATGTAACAGGAGCCTTTCTTTATGGTGACATTGATGAACCTGTATACATGAAACTACCTAATGGAGGAATAGGTAAATTAAATAAGTCAATATATGGATTGAAGAAAAGTCCCAAGTACTGGAATAGAAAGTTTAATGATTTTATGTGTAGTGGTGGTTTCATAAAATCCAAGAATGACCCATGTTTATATTTTAAATGTTGTAAGGAGTATTCCATTTATGTGCTAATTTTTGTCGATGATTTGCTATATTTTAGTGATAGTGACACACAGATCAGAAAGTTTAAGGAGAAGTTGTGTAAGAACTTTGCTATGAAAGATTTAGGTATGGCTTGTAATTATTTAGGAATTAGCATTGAACAGGATATAGAAAATGGAAAGACTGTTATAAATCAGAAGGAGTACTTGTTTAAAGTATTAAGAAAGTATGGGATGTCTGATTGCAAAGCTTGTAACATACCCATTGATCAGAATTTTAAGTTTGAATTGTTAAGAAGGGAAAATTCAGAAAGTAAAGAAATCGAATTTAAATGTAGGCAGATAATTGGAAATTTACTGTATGCTTCTAATGCTACAAGGCCTGATTTGTGTGTAGCGATTGGTTTCTTAAGTAGATATCAACACTGTGCCAGTATGTTGCTATTGAAATGTTTACAGCGTGTTTTGAGATATGTGAAAGGTACAGTAGATTTGTCATTGATGTATGATTGTAATGGTAATGATAAATTGGAGGGTTATGTTGATGCTGATTGGGGTGGAGATATAACAGATAGGAAATCTACTTCAGGATATATATTTAAAGTATTTGATTGTGTAATATCTTGGTGTACTAAAAAGCAATTATGTGTATCTTTATCATCAACCGAGGCAGAATATGTAGCACTATGTTTAGGTATTGTTGAGTCATGTTGGTTAAAAAGCTTGTTATTAGATTTTGGATTTAAATTAAAAGTAAATATTTATGAGGATAATCAGAGTGTAATAAAAATAGCAGAAAACAACTTCAGTAATAAGAGGCTTAAGCATATTGATGTTAAATATCATTTTATCATAGAAAAAATAAATGATGGTTGTGTAAGTCTATCCTATGTTAGTAGTAGTGATAATCTTGGTGATGTGTTTACTAAGACTTTAGGAAGACAATTGTATGTAAAACTTAGAAGTAAGATTTTAAAATAAGTTTTCCATCTAGAGGTGATTTTATTTTGTGTTGTGTCAGAATTGTTTTGTTTTTAATACTGAATTTGTTAAGTGGATGTTTGTATTTTATTTTGTAAAGGCCAGTGTGTCATTGTGTTATTAAGGGGTAGTTTTTCTTATTAATGTTGTTAAGGGCTAGACATGTAGTGATATATTAGTTTATGTAAGTTTTTAATCAAAAGTTAAGTGTTGAGGGGGTGTGTTAAATATGCTGTAGGTACCTATTATGTAAGGCAACACTTATTTTGATTTGTAACACTGGCAACTCTGTCTTGACAATCTGTTATGGTGGACGCCGGGTGTTTGTACTTTGGTGAGCTTCATTTAAATAAAAATTCATTGTGTAAAATCTGCATTATTATTCCAAAAAGTCCTAATATATTAAAATTAAAAGAAGAAGAATAAATTAAAAGATGTTAAATATGATGACTATGCTAACCAATGTCTAAAATGTCATTCATTGGTTCATCGATATATATATTTTATCGATTACGTTCAAGCACTAAAAATATTGTATTGTGTATCAGTGTTTATAATAATGTAATAAAATCTTTGTGTGCGTTATGCGTCACTTGGTTGAACTAGTTTTCATACATTTGTATTTTATGTCAGGTCCAGTCTCTAATTCGTTCATGTATAATCTATTTCTGTGCCTCATATTTAACTGCCTCGGTGGTGTAGTGGCTAGCATGTACGGTCGCACACCTGGAGGTCCTGGGTTCGAGTCCCGGGTCGGGCCAAATTTAGTTATTGAGTCTTTCTGTATAGTAAGTCTCAGTAACAGCCCGGAGTTGGGAAGTTGGCGGTGTTTCACCCCCGTGCCTCGGAGAGCACGTAAAGCCGTCGGTCCTGCGCCTTAACTCTAACCGGTCGTGTCGAGTGGTCGTCCCACCGGAATACGAGAGTGATAGGAATAGAGAGTGCACTTGTGTCTGCGCGTACACTTGTGCACTATAATATCTCCTGCGCAGTTGGCAAGTCTCAATGAGATTGGCCGCCGTAGCCGGAATCGGCTAGGAGAACATCATCATCATCATTTCTGTGCCAAATTTTATCCAGATCCGTTCAGCCGTTCTGTCTTAATTGAGTAACAAACATCCAAACATATATCTAAACTTTCACATTTACAATATTATTAAGTTTTAAATATTAGTAAGATAATTAACACTGTTAGTAACAAAATTTGTCAGAAGATACCAAGACAACTTGCTAGTAGACTTTATAAAAAATCGTAAAAACTGTGTTTGTTGTATTAGAATTTAATTTTCTAGTTTAAATATCTCGGCTTAAAGATTATTCAATCAATTCTATATGTATGACGACACGTTTGGCTCAGTTTGTAGTGACCCTGCTTGCTGTGCCAGCGGTCGTAGGTTCGAGTCCCGCTGGAGGCATTTATTTTTGTGGTGAGCACGAATGTTTGTACTCCAGTTATGGGTGTTTATACTTATAATATGTATGTATTTAAAGTTATATACATGTTGTGTATCACCTATCTGGTATCCATAACACAAGCCTAAAAAAACCTACATATAGGGTATCATTGGGTCACCTAACTATATACCAAACTTCAATGTTATCGGTAGAAAACACTAGATGTGACAGAAAGTGCAATGAAGGACAAGTTTTTCTTTAAGCTGGTTTTTCCTTACAAGACACGAAACCCTAAATACAATAGAATGAATACTTTCTTAGATTTACGCGAATATTTGACATGCATACTAATATTATAAGTGTGAAAGTGTGTTTGTTTATTTGTCTGTCTATCTTTGACGGCGAAAAAGCTTGGCGGACTGGCGTAATTTTTGTATGGAGTTAATTGGAGGGCTAGAGAGTGACTTGGGATACTTTTTACCGCGAGAGATAATCTCATTCCTACGGGATAACACGTTATAACATAACCCAAAAAATATTTATGATCAGAATTACTTGAAATTTGGTATAAATATTCTTCAATACAATTAATTAAATACATGTTTTAGCATTTTTTGAAATTCATCCCATAAGGGGGTAAAATAGCGGATGAAAGTTGGTATGAAACCTATCGTTTTAGAGTTTTTTTTGTAGTTTAAGCGCGAGCGAAGCCGCGGGTTCTGCTAGTTTTAAATAAAATTATCTTTTGGATTACTTCGCGGTTTTTTTTTTTGATTTTTGGTTCCCGACGTTTCAAATGCTTTACAGCGCACATGGTCACGGGAGAGACTAAGGTTTTAGACGTCTCAAAGGCGTTATAGGTATACTTGATACAAACACATATCACAATAGAATTGAAAATATTGCGGTTAATCAACACGTTCTCTTCACCACAAGAGATAAGTGTGAAGCTTTGAATGCAAATATATTCGAATTCATATGAAATAAATACGAGTATATGCAGAAGCTCATGTGGGTTCAATTAACAAATTTTATTATCTTTCGCACTGCGACTATATTATATATAGATAACTAGAATTTATATTGTTACTAGCTACGTTGCTACGTATTACTGCTAGTTAAGTTTGAAGCTTTAGTATGAATTAAAAAGTATTATATGTTGACTCGAACAATCACCTATCAAAATACCAAATTTCATCAAAATACCTCCAGCGGTTTTTCAACAGACAAAAATTCTAAATACTATCGATTCGGCCTCTGTATCGATAATAATGACTATTTCAAAAAAAAAATCCAAAAAAATATTTAATGTAGGTACAGTTTCGATTCAGAATTTTATTATATGTATAGAAGATAGACATACATATCTTCCATAAGCAAATTCACATTCTGCAATTGATATCGTATTCATTGCATTCAATGCGTGAAGAATCAGGCTATAGTTGAATTTTTAAAAGTCTTCTAAACAAACAAGTTTCCTCATGATGAGTTCCTTCATCGTTAAGTGTCTGAATTTAAAGTCGTTCTAATGTCTAACTTGTACGGCTGCAGATCTGAGGGTCCTGGTTTAAGATTTTACTTGACCTGGTGATCAGACCAGCATTCACTAAATGTTTTACTATACACTAACCTATAACATATAATAAAATTGCAACTAAGCCGAATCTGTACATTAAATATTTTTAAAAAAATCTTATTGAAACAAACATTATTATCGATACAGAGGCCAAATTTGTAGTTTTTAGAATTTTTGTCTGTCTGTCTGTCTGTCTGTTACTGCAACACAGAAAAACCACTGAAGGGATTTTGATGAAATTTGGTATGGTGATACCTGGTTATCCGGGTCAACATATAGGATACTTTATATCGTGGGAAAATATCTTATTTCTGAGAAAAAATACAAAAACTGCAATGAACACACACAACGTAACACCTAAGAATTTGGTTTTTGGTTATCTGCACGCGGGCGTAGCCTCGGGCAATGCTAGTTTAAAAATAAATTATATATTAATAGTGTACAAACACCATTAATAGTGATAATTTAATGTAACGAAATTCAAAGTAAAAGATTTGGGAAGTTTTTCACTCCCGTGCCTAAGAGTTCACGAAAAGCCGTCGAGCCTGATCTTTCACCAGTAGTATAAATATGTCATCACATCGGTCTTTAAGGAGACGAGGCATGTTGTAAACTTGTGTCAAAATAGGTTAGTCTCATGAGAATGGCTGTCGTGGCCGTAATCATTCAGGAGGACTAGAGGAGGATTAGAAGTTTTTAATAAGTTGGAACCAATTTGTGAATAAATAAAATATATGAATAATTACGCTGGAACATTAACACACAGCACCATCTAGTTCCATGGTAAGCTATGAGGCTTGTGGGTACCTGATAGTTGATACTCTACATATATATATCTTTAAATATATATTATAAATTTAAGCACCCGTGACTGAAGTACAAGCGTTCGTTCTCATTACACAAATTAACCAAAGCGGGACTCGAACCTGCGACCGCTGGCACAGCAGGAAGGTGGTCTGTGATAAATTGTGGCAAATTAAAAAATTGCGGCCTGAGATTAGAAACCGCTTCACACTGTTTTCATAACGAATATGTTTCATATATATTTAGTGATTCTAGTACAATCCTACTAATATTATAAACGCGAAAATTTGTAAGAATGTATGTATGGATGTATGTTTGTTACTCTTTCACGCCAGAACGGCTGAACGGATCTGGATGAAATTTGGCACACAGATAGATTATAGTCTGGAATAATACATAGGCTACTTTTTATGCCGGAAAAATGTACGGTTCCCGTGGGATAGATTGGTTTTCGTTTTTTTTAGAGGCAAACCCGAGCGAATCGAGAGTGAGCCGCTAATAAGAGTATATTGCAAAAAGAATATGGACACGTAATTTTGTATGAAGCAAAATTTCTGTACAATATTGTAATATTTCTCAGTAGAATCTCAATTCGAATACAATTTATTATTCTAATTCAATTATACTTTGCAATTCAAATGTCATTTGCGGTAATTTGGATTAGTTCAGTTCTGCGGAAATAATTGAAATATAATTTTTGCTAACGTAACTTTATTCAAATATATTTTAATTTGTATGTTAATACTAGCAACTCACCCTTGCTTCGCTCGAGTTCGTCCCTAAGTTGCCTTCCCATACAAACTTTCATCTCCATTTTCACCCCCTTAAGGAATGATTTCCTGGATAAAAATTATCATATGTCCTGTCCAGGGTCTCAAACTATCTTCTTAACAAATTTCATCTAAATCGGTTCAGTAGTGTCGGTGCTTATTCGGTAAAAGCAAACAAACAAAAAAATCTTTCCTCTTTATAACATTAGTATATATAATAGATGTTTAACATTAAAAATGGTTTTTTTATCGCTTCAGTATAGGTCCGATTTTCAGCAAAAGTGCGACATCGCCTTGGTGTCGTGGATTTTGGCACTACATGGTTGATTGGGATGTTAAAAGATGCGTCTGAATAAGGGCTACAAAATACATAAAAAAATTTAAAACAATGAAAGGTTTTTTTTTTACATCGAAAAAATGTGAAAAATGCGGTTGCTATTCGCTCGGTTTCGGCCAGAAAATAAACATATCTCGAAATGAAATAAGATATCGAAAAAAATATTGGACGTTCATATCACTGATGGGTTATTCAGAAGTTGTACCTTTGTGATGCTGAGTTCACGCGAGGAGAGTGCGTGAGCGCGATAATGACGCTGAATAAATGTTTTGGAGCATGATTTTGTTTTTGAACCGAAGTGATTCATTGTGAATAAATAAATAACTAATATTTATACATATAATAAAACAGTAACTAAGCGAAATTTTGTACGTCAAATATTTTTCAAAACAATGACTAAAACATATTGTGTCCTACAGATCCCAAAACAATGATTATGAAAAATTTTGTCTGTTTGTCCATATGTTTGTTATATGTATAGATAATACTGGAGCAACTTACCCTCTCTTCACTCTGGTGCGTTCCTAGGCACGAGGATTTTGTTCACAATTTCATGGATTTTAATTCTTTTTCTAAAATGAAAGTAAAGCCTACGTTACTTCTTATAATATCAGCTATATGCCAGTGAAAGTCCCGTCAAAATCAGTTCGGCTGTTTTGGAGATTAGCCAGAACAAACAAACAGACAGACAAAACTTGAAAAAATGATTTTTTCATATAAGTATCGTAAATATACTTTCATATACATTTAGTAAGTAAATATTATTTTGATATTACAAACAGACACTTTAATTTTATTTATCTGTATAGATATAAGAAAATCTGTATAGATTTCAATTCTTCAGAATTGAAAATATCATCTTATACAAAACAAACGTACCTATATAAAAACTTAAAAAAACCCGACTTCCTACAATACAATATTTTAACATATGAATCTAATAGGTAAATATGGATTTTATGTATCGAAATATATTAGATTTCCTTTGCATCGGCTGGCACCGACTTCGAAAATATCTGATTAGGTATCTATTCTAAATGAAAACCTCCGTTTACTTATTTTTTACATTTTAGTGCCTGGAAGTCGGGTTTTTTTAATTTTTTATTTTTTTTATTTTTAGTGTAGACGTAATAAGCAGGTAATTTGTAAGAAGAAAGTTTTTTAATACCATATTCGAATAAGCAATTTATTTAAAAAAAAAATATATTATTGTTTATTTTTTTTAAAACCGCTCAGCCGATTTCGATAAAATTTATATGGGACCACCCGGGAAATATGCCCTTTGAAACAAAAAAAAATCCAAATCGGTTCAGGCGTCTTCGAGTAATCGGTGAACATACATAAAAATAAGATTCCGACGAATTGAAAACCTCCTCCTTTTTGGAAATCGGTTAAAAATATGCCCTGAAAAATTAGGCTATTTTTATGTCAGACTTTATCTCATTTGGTATTTATTTCGACCTAAATCTTCTTAATTTCCTTCGCATCGTGATTCATCGCGGGTATTTTATTTACAGGCATTTTCGGCCTCGCTTCCATCAAGCTCATTTACTTGAAGATCTGTAACAGATGGCTGGATGATTAATATTTTTTTACAAATTAAATAGATATTTGGTTACGAGATTGCCTAATAAATTGTTACCTTTTATTTTTTAGGGATCCGTAGCCAAAAGGCAACAAACCCTTATAGTTTCCTCATGTCTATCTATATATTTGTCCATTTGCCAGTCTGTTCGTATGTCAGTGCCATTTTACTTGGTTGATAATTCAACATGATTACCATTTGCTTTACGATGAAGGAAAACATCGTGAGGAAACCTGCATCTCAGAGAGAACCTAGTAAATTTTCGAAAGATTGAACCAACCCCACTGGACCAGCGCAATGGACTATGACCTAATCCCCCTCGTATTGAAGTACAGCCCATGCCCAGCAGTGGGACGTTAAAAAAATGGCTGAATACGTATATTCATTATATACTTGATAACGTGTATCAAGTCAACTGCTAGATACTTCTGCATACATATAATAATGAGAACAAAAGATTTGAGTTCACGTAGAGCGATATTTCTGAATACGTATACAAAATTGATTAAACACTGTCCTGGAGCTACGGAACCCTTAGTATGCGAGTCACACTTGTATTTGCTTGATATCTTAATTTATAATTATTATTTTTAATTTTAAGTAATAAAACAATAAAGTAACAGTCTTGACAAAAACTTATTATTTTTTATACTTTTTTACATGTTTTTGTGTAATTGATTTGACTTTATTTCAATTGAGGGGTATAGTGTACACACAATATCCTGCAACATCCGTTTGCACTACAGCGACAGAATTTGTTGTGAATTTTAGCGAGTAGGAGTCTTACAGTCCCCTTCCTGTTGACAGCTGGTATGGACGCCATGATGGGTTTGCTCAGCTTAAATTTACATTTCGTTATATAGCATCTATAATACTCATTGTATTAGATAATTTTTCTTGAAAGTTATATCATATCCAATATTAACTTCAAACAGCATCATGAAAATCGGTTAACAATTTGCAAACGTGACACGTAAAATATCCACTAAAACAACTGATATGAGAACTTTTTTTACAAAATCGGTTAAAAATAAGACAAACCGGCGGCAAAATGCTTGTGTCATTTTATTTAAATCGTTTGTAATATACAGTGTGTTAATAAGCGGCATCTGGCGTAGACGTGTGAAATAAATGGGTGTAATGGAACGACATTGAGAGAATTATCGCGATTCATTATAGTACATTCGTAGTTGTTAACTTTATTTGGAATAATTAAAAATGGAGCTTTTGAAGTTATACTTCTTTTGACACGTTTGGAAAAAAATATAAGAGTAAAATTTTTATTCTATATTTAATTATAATACTTATTAAATTGTTTAGAAATAAAAGTACTTGGGCCATTTTTGAACTTATGAAAACATTTTTGTAAAAAAGTGGGTAGGTACTGCCTGTAACAAGTATGTGTTTGAGACGTCTATAACCTTAGTCTCTCCCGTGAACAAGTGCGCTGTAAAGCATTCGAAATGTCGTGAACTAAAAATCAAAATAAATCCGCAAAATAATCCGAAAAGTATAAGAATCTTTATATCCGTTATAATTTTTTAATGTTGTACAAGACAAGCGCAAAGATGTATCTGCCAAGATTAGTTCTACTGCAATAATAATTGAATTCTGTGCTGATGTCCACATTGCTTAGGACGGTTAGGGTTGTAACTCATAGTTTTAGTTTAAAATTATTATTTTTTAAAGAAATCTCTTAAAAAGATCAGTCAGATCCATAATATTATAATAATGTGAAAGTTTGTTAGCATTGATGTATGTTTGTTACTCTTACACGCCAGAACGGCTGAACGGATTTGGGTGTAGAGATAGATTATAGTTTGTAATGGTACATAGGTTACTTTTATCCCGGAAAAAATTACGGTTCCCGTGGGATAGATTTTTTTGTTTAGGTTGTCCTTTATACACAAAATATCTGATTTGTATTTTAATATGAATATTTCTTTCAAAAAGTACGTATTATGTATACTATTATACACGCGAAAGTTGTTGTGTGTGGAGAAAGTATTATATTACTATCACTTTGTGATAGTTAGCTATAAATAATGATAATCTTAATCATACATTACTTAAAACAATTTATTCTTCTAACAAATAATATAACTAATCTATAACTAAATTAAATAAAAAAATTAAAAAAAAAACAACCCGACATGTGATTCTCCATTTTGTGGCGGCTATCTTGGATTTAAAATGTATCATAGTGTATAATATTCTAATAGTCGAGCCCCTTTCATTTGATACCCATATTAAGGGAGTTGTGATAAAATATATAATCCGTCATTTTGTGGCGGCGGCCATCTTGGACCGATTTTCATCAAACATAGCTAAGAACACTCCCAATTAATTCACCTTTCAAACAAAAAGAAGAAAACAAAATCGGTTCATCCGTTCGGGAGCTACGATGCCATACACAGAGTCGGGGGTTAAAATAGACCGGATGGGTACTTTTTTTGCAGCGTACAAAAATCAAACCAGCAACCAGTAACCTGTACAGGAAGCAGCAACTTCAATTAACATAATACTTTCTTAAACTTACGCGAATTTTTGACGTTTTTAATAAAACTTTATTTTCTGAATTTTCGCGAATTTATTTTGATTTTTAATTCCCGATATTTCAAATGCTTGTCAGCAATCATGGTTACGGGAGCCTTTCCTCTGATTATTGTAAAGGCTTAAGTATTCAACACTTTGTGAACCAATCATCAAAATAATTTCGCGAAAAAAATCGAAAAGATTGTTTTATTTAAAACTAGCGACTCACCCTCGCTTCCCTGGCTTGATTCCCCATACAAACTTTCATCCCCATTTACACCCCCTTCAGGCATGATTTTCGGGATAAAAAGTAATCTATGTCCTTTCCAGGGTCTCAAACTATCTTTTTAACAAATTTCATTTTAATCGGTTGAGTAGATTCAGAGATTACTCCATACAACGTCACAAACTCACAATTCACAAACTCACAAACTTGACATCTATATAATATTAGTATAGATTAAAGTTAAAATGAACTTACAGGTACCTCCCCTATATTAAACCTATAACTAACGGCACAAAACAATTACGATAATTGATGTCGAGTTAGCCTTTAGTTTGTTCCAGTGCAATTATGTTTGTATGTGTTTTATTATTTGAGACTAAAATGTGTTTATAGTTAACTAAATAATCTTAATTCTGAGTTTCGAATATTTAAAGGCAAAATTTACCACTTTGTTTTTTTATGGTGCTCAGTGATAAGGTCCGGGTTCAAATCCCAGTCGTATACAAAGTTTTTACTTTTATTTATTTTTTTTGTATTCAAGTTTTTAGTTTAAAAAAAAATTGTACTTTTGACCAAAAACTCCGAGCGAAGCTCGGTAGCCCAGGTACTGAATAATAAAGAATAATGAAAAATAATACTATATTTTTTGTGTTTTTAAGCAGTCTATTCCCCTAGAAAAGAAACATAGTATAATAAAATTAAATAAATAAATATGTTGGGACATTGACACACATCACCATCTGGTTCCATGGTAAGCTACGAGGCTTGTGTTATGGATACCAGATAGTTGATACACTACACATATATTATAGCTTTAAATACATACATATTACAATATTTTTTGGAAAATCTTATTGAATTGAAAAATCACGGTAAAACCACTGGACAGATTCAGATGAAATTTGGTATGATGATAGCGAGTTATCCGGGTCAACATATAGGATACTTTTTACTGCAGGAAAATATCTCTGACAAATCTATACTAACCCTAAAAAGTTATTTTAATAAATACGTTCTTCAATCTCTTGACTTCTGTCAAATATCCGTAGCCGTAAAATATATTTAAATAGCGTAATATTTCATTCATTATTGTGAAAATTCGCGTCTTGAAGGTCAAAAGCTCTTGTATTGAAGAAGCAAAATACTTGTCGTTTGAGCATCGATGAATGGCTTTTTGCGCGAAATAAAATGTATAAATATAGGTTATTCCAGTGCTATTATGATATTATAAAGAGACAGAGTTTGTTTGTTTGCTTATTTGTTTCATTGACTGTTTCTTTGTTTGATTGTTTGTTTGTTTCTTTGTTTGAACGCGCTAATCTTGGGAACACTAATCTGATTTGAAAATTTATTTTGCATTATGTAATATTGTGTAATAATATACAATATATGCAATAGTGTAGACTTAGTAATTTTTGACATAATTCACTTACACTACTTCCACACTACAGTTAGAATTTTTTTCAAAGAAAAAGGTAGGTATCCGTTCTATTTTTAGTGATTTATTCCAATTTTTCTTAGGAATGAATATTTTTTTTATTATTTAATATTTAAAGGTCTTCGAATCTCTTGAGATTATGCCAGACCTATCGTATCACAAAAAAAGTTAATTCATTAATGTTATAAAAATAATCTATTTTTTAATACAAACACTATTTAGCGCCATCTAGTGTTTTAGTTTTGATACATTTATAACCTGACGTAGTTTGGCGTATGTTCGTTGTATTTTTATTTGAGTCTAACAGATGGCGCTGCAAATTATTTATTATCAAACTTCATTTTTGTTCATGCAATTCAAAATTTAATTTCTTTCCTTACAGAATAAACAAAAAAACCAGCTAAGAGCGAGTTATTATTGCGTTTTATGATTCAATTTCCCCACAAACCTATAAAATACGAATGAAGGGATGAACAGCGAAAAAATAGTTAAAGAGAGTAAAATCTTTTGGTTCATATAATATATGTAAAGAAAAGTCGCTCTGATATACCTAATATACAATAAAATTTCGTGTATCTTGGAAACGGCTTTAACGATTTGGATCATATTTTGTATTTAGATAAGGTTTCGTTTTTTAAACTTATCTATATGGGTGTCTTCTGAAAAAAACGCAACCTTTCCGAAAAACACGATTTTACACAAAAAAAAAACGCCGTGCGAGGCTCGGTCTCCTATATACTACTTATTATCAAACTCAAATATAAATCTTGAATGTAAACCCACTTTGTTCTTACTTATATTTTTTATTTATTAGGCAAAACCACAACAAAATCACATAAAGAGACTTGAAACAACTATGAAAATTTCGGCATATTTCTATTTTGATCATTCAAGAGTTTCATTTATTCTAACGTTTCAGTACTGGACGTGAGCCTCCCTATAATATGTTGTTAAAGCATGTTATTTAATTCCAGGGTCGATTCTTCAGCAACTGACAGTGGGAGAGATAAGAACATAAGCAGGCTCAATGGATTCCTAAATTTGAAGACACCTCTTATCAGTACAAAAACTTTGGGGTAAGTGTAAATTTAAAACTTATAAAATATATTTTATAATCATTTTGACGGATCTTATATTATGTTTTGATTTGATTAGATTAAAAACGTTAAGAAGTCCCATGATTAATTTGTATCTTTCTTTATTTAAAATATATTAAATATTATGTTAATAAAATATCACTTTAAGCCAGTACAAACTTTTACTCTCTTAAAACTTTTTTGAGTGTTGTTTTCGATACAGCGCCATCTATTGTAGGGCAAGTGAAGTATTAAAAGTTTGTCAGAGCTTTTGCTGGGAGTGTTAAAGGTTACTAAAGTGTATTGCTAGTGAGTTTAACTAGATGGCGTTGTTTGATTTCAAAAACTTACGAATTTCAATATTTTTCAGACTTCTAAAAATTCCGCTGATATTTTTGATTCCATATATTTCTGTAGCTTAAAATTAATTAATATCTATAAACTTTAACAGGTGACGGTACAGTTTTTATATATTACTAGCGACTCACCCTCGCTCCGCTCGGGTTCGTTTCTAGTGAAAATTTAGGTTTGTATGTACTTCTTAATGACGAATCATAAAAAAAAATTGTCTAAAAAATAAAAATAAAATTTTGGGGTAGACCACCCTTATCACTTAGGAGCATGAAAAATAGTTCACGTCCAATTCTTAGACTTACTGAATATACACACAAAATTTCATAAGAATCGGTCAAGCCATTTCGGAGGAGTATTGTTACGAACACTGTGACACGAGAATTTTATATATTAGAAGAAAGATGCTATTTTTAACCTATTAAATAAAAGGAGGTATTCAATTCAGGTGTATATTTTTGTGTTGCTACACAATATATTCATGACTTTATGAGGTTAAAAAAATGTAGGTACAATCTCGACCAAGTTATTTTCTTTAAATAGGAAAAAACAAATCGCTTCTACGCACATATTTGTGCACTCGATTCCCTGAACTATTCAACAGATTTTGATACGGTTTTTATTGTCACTTAAAGATTTTTTTCCAAAACATTTGTATGATGCATGCAAATTATATTTATTGAAAGTAATAAAAAATATATGTTTTGTAATCAAGCCAAGTTAAACGTGAGCGAAACCAAAGGTGTCGCTAGTAATGTACACTCGTATATTACTTGAAGAGAAACTTTGAACCCATTTATAAGCACATTGCGAGTATGGCGGAGTACAGGCTTTGGCATAGTTAAAGTTAATATGGCGAAGGAGTGCACGAAGCTTTTGATTGACTTGCTTTTGCTCAGATCTCCGCTCATGTTATTTATTTATGTAAATTACTGCGCTCCGAAAAGCTTGATATTTGATAGCCTATCACCATCATCAATTTATACTAATACTAGCAGTACATGCGACTTCATCCGCGTTCAAACTTCCTATCGCTATCAAACTTCACAGGATCATCCGCTGGGCTAATTTACAGATTGCTTGAAAATTTCATCGAAATCGCTCCAGCCGCTTTGAAGTACATATGGCACATACGTACACGCATCGATTTTTATTAGTAGTTATAGTACGCGCTACTCTCTCGAACTTAGATCCTAATTAAAAAAATCTTTTTGCATTTCATAGTCCATTTATTGAGGGCGGTTACGGGCTTATGTAACTTTGACAAAAGAACCTCAGTAACGTCCAAACTTAATGAATTATAGTCCGTTTTAAACCACGAGGCGATATATGTACATCTATGCAGATAAATAAAATTGAAGTGTCTGTTTGTAATGTCAAAATAACAGCTTTTTACTAAATGCATATGGATATATACACGGTACATATACCAAAACAACATTTTTCACAATTTTTGTCTGTCTGTCTGTCTGTTTGTTCCGGCTAATCTCTGAAATGGCTGGACCGATTTTGACGGAACTTTCACTGGCAGATAGTTGATGTAATAAGGAGTAACTTAGGCTACTTTTATTTGAGAAAAAAAACTTAAAACCAATGAAAAATTTAATAATATCTGATACAAATAGGGAAGTTGTATACATATCCTATCGCTAGTATATAATACTAGTGGTATTATATATTAAGATATCACAATAGAGTCAATTAAATGTAGAATAGGCTCCATAAAATATTGTAATAGTCAAATAAATAGACGGGATAAAAACGTTATAAATAATTAATTTATCTTTCCACGAAATAAACCCATAATACCTATTACTAACAAAGCGTCTTACGAAACGATAAGCTCTTATTTCTTAATATAGATCGAGAGTACGATTTCTTTATTGTGTATTATTGTGTTCTAATTATATTTAAGAACAGCAACTCGCCTTCGCCCCGCTCGGGTTCGTCCCAACGTTTTAACGTTTAGTATAGATTTCTCAGAGATGAGATATTTTCCAGCAGTAAAAAGTATGCTAAATGTTAACCTGGATAACCAGCTATTATCGTACCCAATTCCATCAAAATCCCTTCAGTGGTTTTCCGTGATTCGGTCATTGACAGACAGACAGACAAAAATTCAAAAAAAAAATGTAGATTCGGTCTCTACATCGATAGTAATGAATATTTCATTAAGATTTTCCAAAAAATATTTAATGTACAGAATCGGCTTAGTTACAATTTTATTATATGTATAGATTAAGTTCATTTTATTGTATTGTACATACAAGGACGTCAGCTCTGATGACTACCAACTGGGGATGAAAGTTAAAAAACCTAGTGTAAAATAAAACCGAAAAAAAATGCTTCATTTAAAATATTTTATGTGTATAGGTATGCTACTCAATATCTTTGCCAATTATTAACTAATTTTCATGATACTTTCGTAATAAATAGATTTTCCTTCAACAAGCTGATTTCATACGCACTCGAGCAAAGCGAAAGCTAGTTGCTAGTTACAAATATAAATATTATGTCATAGCCTTAGCAAATTATGGAACGATCTTCCTTCTGAGGTTTTCCCAGAATGCTATAAAATAGGGTTTTTCATGGGTAGTGTTTTTAACTCTTTAAAATGCCAGGAACGCATTAGCAACTCTTCTTATGTTGCAAATGTCTGAAAGTCGATAGCTACTTACCATCAAGATCGTCCTTTGTACTTCCATACTAATATTATAATTGTGAAAATGTGTTTGTTTGTTTGTTTGTTCGTTTGTTTGTTTGTCCTTCTTTCACGTCGAAACAGAGTGACGGATTGGCGTGGTTTTTTATGTGGAGACAGTTGGAGCGCTGGAGCGTGATATAGGCTACTTTTTACTGCAGGAAATTGTCTCATTCCCACGAGAAAATACTTTATAATACAACCCAAAAAAAATTTTATGATCAGAATTACTCGAAACTTGGTATTAATGCTCTTCAATACAATTGAATAAATACACGTTTTAGCATTTTTCGAAATTCATCACATTAGGGGGTAAAATAAGGCATGGAAGTTTGTAAGAAATCTATCTTTTTAGAGTTTTTTGTTTGTAGTTTCAGCGCGAGCGAAGTCGCGGATTCTGCTTGTATTTCTATAAAGAAGAAAGCCTGAATTGAACCCGCTATCTCTACTATAGAAATAAATTCTCATATTACTACAACATACGATATATAATGTAAATAATATCCAATTTCTTATAACTTCAAGAAGTTCATGATCCTTTCTTTTACTAAAATATTTTTCTCTATATACGTACATAAAATTGCTATGTTTACACATTGTTTGCAAAAGTCCTTAGTCCTTAGTATCAGGCGTTGGTAGCTTAGGGTGCGGTTACAATATGAAGCGATAGCGGATAATTAAAATGAAAAAATATTTCGGATTACTATTATATTTGTGATGTTTTTTATGTGTTCATGTGTTTGTCCATCACTCTGAAACACAAACACAAACAAAACACAAGCTCGTTTTTCTATATATTTTCTTTAGTGCTAAGATTTTGATATATGGACTGATATTAAAAATGTGTAAATAACTCTGTCTGTTATCTTTTCACGCTTCAACAGCTAAACAGATTTCGATGAAATTTGGCAAGAACATAAATTGCATCCTAGGATAGGACATAGGCTACCCTTGAACCCTGCCTTGCTTAACAAGTGAGCAAAGCCACGGAAAAAAATAGTATTTAAATAAACAAAACAAATTAAAAGAATATTAGGTAAACAGTTTTAATATTAAATAAATCCGTTTTAAATTATTAATATTATAAATGTGAAAGTTTGTGAGTATGAATGTTTGTTACTCTTTCACGCCAGAACGGCTGAACGGTTCTGAATGAAAATTAGCAAAGAGATAGATTATAGTCTAGAATAACACGTAGGCTACTTTTTATCCCGGAAAAATGTACGGTTCAGGTGGGATAGCATCGGGGCGTCGTAGTTGAATGCGTAAGCGATCCTGCGACGCCCCATTAAGACGGGGGAAGGCTTTGTTGGGTTTTAGTGGGTAGTACTGGCTTTGCCGGTGAGTCCCACACCTCGTGCGTAAATGCATTTCCCAACGTTAAAAAAAATGTGGGATAGCTTGATATTTGTTTAAAATTTTGAAAAATATTTTTGTTATTATTCTAATATCTGTTTATTAAACGCCCTTTTATGTCAATGAGGCGTCGTCTAGTATGGTTCTATTTCTAAGACACGTACTTACAATCTTCCCTGTATTTTCTACAGTTCAAGTTAAAGGCTTTATACTATATACTTAGTAGCTTTGTAACATAGCAATAGCGCATATTTTGCTATGCAAGCAACTTTAGGATAGTGGTAGCCCAGTGGTAACGCGTTCGCTTGGGAAACCGCGTGAAGCGGGTTCAAATCTCGGGTCTCGTACCTCTGATATTTTCATGTGCGAATCATTTCTAACATGATTACCACTTGCCTTACAGTAAAAGAAAACATCGTGACATACAGCGACTCAGGCATGCGTCTGGGAGAACCTAGCAAGTTTTCGTAAGACATGTGAAGTCCGCCAACTCGCACTTGGCCAGCGTGGTGGACTATGGCCTGATCCTTCTCGTATTGAAGGGAAGCCTGTGCCCAGCAGTGGGACGTAAAAAGAGCTGAATACAATTAATATCCATTTCCCAAATTTCATCTGTATAACAAATATTTTTTTTAATTTATATTGATAATATGAATATATGCCTCTGCGTGACGCACTTGCTACCTCTTTACTCTATGGTTGATTCTTACCCCAGTCAAATTGTAAACCCACAAAAGTGAGAAAAAAATTACAGACAAGTGCGAGTCGGACTCGCCCACCGAGGGTTCCGTACAAATTTGTAGGAAATCTGTTTAACTTTAGTTTTCAACTTTTTTTATTTTTTGGAATGTTTCCTTTAATTCGTGATTCTAGGTTAACGGGAACTACCATATAGGTTTTCGACCCAAAACCTATAGGGTACTTCCGGTTACCCGAGTATTGTCAATTTTGGTTAAAAGCAAGTTCGTACAGCACAAGCAAAGGGAAAATTCCGAAAAATAAAAAAAAGTTGAAAATTAAGGTAAATGTTGGTACTTGCAAGTTTTCGCGAAAATCTAAATTTGCCCATATCTTTTTATCGTGTTGACTCAGGATCTTAATTTTTATACACCTAATAATGCTACGAAATTTGTCACCACCGATTTTCTCAGGAACGTTTCTGAGAAAATCGGTGGTGACACATGGACAGACAGACGGACAGACGGATAAGAAAGTGATCATATAAGTATTATCAGTTTAGTTTGATCAAATTATATATTTTTTTTATTTTTCAGGTACGGAACTCAATAAATAGTATAAAAGAAATAAAATTAGAACTATGTACAAAAGGTGTTCTTTTCGCTAAAACAGCGATATCTTTCAGGTTTTGGTATTGGAAAACTATAAGAGAGAAGGGGCGAGAACTATGTATATAACTTACAAAAAACAAACAAAAATTGTACTAAAAGCATATATATATATAAAGTTCCGATTAAAAAATTATGAATTTCTGATAACTAGAGCATTTCAAAGCGATACTATAATTAGAAGTAGGATAAAATCGACTTCCAAGACCGACGATTTTTTTATGTTCCGATTAAAATCAAAATAAATATCCATGAAAATGTCTCAACTTGGTCCAAACGTTATAAAAATAGTCACCATATACTAAATTGTATTGACTCTGGTTTATATATGATTTACGTTACAGCTGTCGTACAATTAGATTACTTTCTACAGAAACGCAAGTAGATACGAGAGTAAATGAATTAGTTGGGTTCAGCTTATTTGGTATGAAATTAGATAATTGTTAATTGTTTTATCCTCTGCTAGTTTTTAGCCGTGGTTTTGTCTTCGTGAAAAGTATTTTTTTTGAAGTGAAAACTTCTATAGGCAGGTTTGTTTGGATGGGGAGTGAATTCATGTAAGTCGTCATCGACATGGTCACGTGACGTGTTAACGCGAACACTCGGAGTTCCGATAGATGTCGAAACTAGATAAATGTAAACATTTTTAATTTACAAATTTTAATTTAAGATCAAACAATTAATTTGAATATCCAAAAATAACAACTGTTTGTTTATAGTTTTAAGTTTTCAACTCTGTCGGCAGTCCTAGTGATTGCTTTTTTTATTTTATATTATGTTCTTGAACATGAAGATGACACGCCTTGGAAATGATGTGATCGTTTCCAGGCTACTTCAATTTTGTAGTATTATTGTAATCTATATTTAAGTACAAAAAAAAATTAGTCCCGCTGAGTTTCTTTCGCCAGTTCTTCTCAGGTCTGAGGCTTCTTCTTTCCGAACTGGTAGTAGACTCATGACGTTCAGTAAAAAATTGTAATAATTTAATGCTGAATAAAATATTTTGATTTTGAATTTATTAAGTCCAGAACTAAATTGTTGTTAAATAATATTTTGTGAACTAATATTCATGTTAATCTGGATAGATAGAATCTTATCCTGGATGAATAATATCCTAATGTACTCTAGCATTAGTTAGGGAAATGCTCTATCCTTGTAAAAAGTTACATCCAAATCTGCTTAATGGTTTACTCATAAGTTACATACAAACATTGAACAAAATATTAAAATGGATTTTTCACAATCATAGAAGATGTCCAAAACAAATTTTTTATTCATATAATTCCTAACAGGATTTTTTTCTCAAACAAAAAGTATTTCAGAATGACCTATTTTTAAAAACCTCCACTCGTTTGGAGAACTTTAAGAATAATTTGTATTTATTGTTAAAAATAACAAACTATCATTATAGAATAAAAAACCATTGTCCATACAAGAAGCTGACTTTGCCCTTTAAAAATATCGATACGTTATTCAATGACAAAGAATTTTGCCATTTTTTTCCGCCAGATGTCATGGTCACTATGATCATCAGTGTATTGTAAAACTCTATAGTGTGGATGTGTGTGCGTGGAAAAATTGTACAGTGCAAGGATTGGAAAAAAATGGATATCATTTGATCTCAAAAGTAAAAAAAAACTGTAGAAATCGTGGGCAGTAAAACGTTCAAAATTGACCAAATCAAAAGCTATGTGGACACCATTCTCGCACACGAAGGGTTGAGTACCATAATCAGTTTTCTAATTTGCATTACACCCTTTATTAAATTCGCCATATTAGTTTTTTTATTATTTGTTGTAATATCGGCAATACAAATACACACTCTTTGGTAAAGGTTATAGACGTCTCAAGGGCGATATACAATTGTTACAGACAGTGCCTACCCACTATTTTACAAAAATAACATGTGGATATCGCCTTTGAGACGTCTTTAACCTTAGTCTCTCCCGTGACCATGATTGCTGTAAAGCATTCGAAACGTCGGGAACCAAAAATCAAAATAAATCCACGAAATAATCCGAAAAGATAGTTTTATTTAAAACTAGCATTGCCCGCGGCTCCGCCCGCGGTCAGATAACCAAAAACCAAATTCTTAGGTTTTACATATTAGTATACTCTTACAATGCAGTTTTTTTTATTTTTTCTCAGAAATGAGATATTTTCTCGCGGTAAAAAGTACCCTATATGTTGACCCGGGTAACCAGCTATCACCATACCAAATTTCATCAAAATCCCTCCAGTGGTTTTTCTGTGATGCGGAAACAGACAGACAGACAAAAATTCTAAAAACTATGGATTTGGCCTCTCTATCGATAATAATGTCTATTTCAATTAGATTTTCCAAAAAATATTTAATGTACAGATTCGGCTTAGTTACAATTTTATTATATGTATAGATGTCAAATATTCGCGTAAATCTAAGAAAGTATTACAGAGTATAAATTTTGACTTCAAATTGAAGAATCATAGTTTACATCTTTCACTAAGTTATAGGTTCTGTCATCTGATCATGATAACTATTTTTAACCGACTTCCATAAAGGAGGAGGCTTTTCGTCGCAATTTTTTTTTTCGGAATTCGTCGGAAACTCAAACTGACCGGATCGGACCGATCATTCAAAGACGTCTGAACTGATTTGGGCAATATTATTTTTTTGCTTCAAAGGGTATACTTCCCAGGTAGTCCCATATAAATTTTTTCGAAATCGGTCGAGCGGTTTTGGAAAAAAATCAACAATAGATAGGTATATTTTTTAAATAAATTGCCTAATCGAATATGTTATTAAAAAACTTTCTTCTTACAAATTACCTGCTTATTACGTCTACACTAAAAATGGAATTTATTTTTCTACTAGCGACTACCCTTGTTTCGCTCGAGTATAACCTGTAGTCTAAAGTAACCTTATAACATTAGGTTTCTGCCATTGAAAGTCTCGTCAAAATCAGTCCACCCCAGAGATTAGCCGGTACAAAAAGACAGTCAGACAAACAAAAATTTTAAAAAATGTGTTTTTCTAATAAGCACACTTTCTTTCTTTAACATTACAAAAATACTCTTTTATTTAATTTATCTGTATATACTATAATAATAATTCATAATTTCGCTAACACAAATTTGCTCAATCCCCTTTGTCATTTCAATACAATTTAATTCACAACAGAGCACGTAGACCGAGAGGTTTACGTGCTCTCTGAGGAACATCCCCACCTACACAACTCCGGGCTGTTACTGAGAATTTCTTGATATAAAAACTCAATAACTATATTTGGCTTGTAACTGGAATCCAGGGCTTCCGGCAGCCGTATATGCTGGCTAGACTAGTGAGGTAAATATAATATGTATATATAAATAAAAAATATGTGTGTGTACTTATGTACGCACGTAAAAAGTTATACTTCTTTGGCGTAACAGAACAAAAGTAGCTAAAGATTTCATCCCGTATGTCACACACAACTCTCTGTTTGTAAAAGGAATGTCGTTTTCAGCTAACTTTATCATGTCGCTTCTTGGCTGTCGGTGTGCGCGCGCATCGTAAATATTTTACTCTCATATTTTTTTCCTAACGTGCCAAAAGAAGTATAACTTCAATGAATGTTCATATTATGTTTATCCTCTGTGCGTTCCATAATCATTGATCCGATTGTAATGAAACTCTGGTGGATTGTACTGTATAGTGTATATCCCTGCGAACGTTTCTGGAGCAAAAACAAAAAAATTATCTTTGGACGCTTGTCTTTTATACTTTCCTAAACCATTCAAGGTTAGAGATGTCGCTAGTTACTTATAATAATAAGTAAAATATGAGTTAAAATAAAAACTTTAGCTTTTAGTGCATTATTTACATAAGTTTTGCTTCAAACTAACAGTTTTTAGTTTTTTTTCTATAAGATCGCAAAACTTCAAATAACCAAGCTATAAAGAAAGCTCGAAAAATAAGAGAAAAATACACTTTTAACTAAATTGAGGATCTCTTCACTGTTAAATTCAATCTTAAGAAATTGAAATTTAAGCATCCAGCACTAAGATATCAGCTGTAACAAGATATTCTGTCCATTTGCGAGCTGTCAGTCCTGACAGATAACTAAGACGAATTGAGAGAACAGTCGAGACACACAGTTCAATGGAATAGCGTATAAAGTTACTTTTAAAAGCTTCAAAAGAATTTTTTTAAAAGGATTTAAAATAAAAAGTATGTAAGTAAGCAAACTAGTGCTTATCCTGTGGTCGAAATTCAATCAAATCAAATATGAGGCAGTGGTAGCCCAGTGGTAACGCGCTCGCTTGGGAAACCGAGTGAAGCGAGTTCAAATTCCGGGTCTCGCACCTCTGATATTTTCATGTGCGAATCATTTCTAATATGATTACCACTTGTCTTAACGGTGAAGGAAAACATCGTGAGGAAACCTGCATGTCTTAGAGAACTTAGCAAATTTTCAAAAGACATGTGAAGTTCGCCAACCCGCACTTGGCCAGCGTGGTGGACTATGGCCTGATCCCCCTCGTATTGAAGGGAGGCCCGTGCCCAGCAGTGGGACGTTAAAAAGGGCTGAATACAAAATATGAATTTACTAAGAGGAAATATTTGATTTTTTGTTTGTTTGTTTGTATATATATGAATAGGCTTCGAAACTACTGAACGGATTTAGATGAAATTTGGTAAGACGATATTTTGAGACCCTGGAAGGAGAAAGGATAGTTTTTATCCCGGAAATCATAAAGGGGTTGAAAATGGGGATGAAAGTTTGCATGAGGAATCAACCTAGGGACGAACCCAATCGAAGCGAGGGTGAGTTCCTAGTTTTAAATAAAACTATCTTTTTGGATTTTGTCGCGAAATTATTTTGATTTTTGGGTCCCGACTTTTCGAATGTTTTACAGAAATTATGGTCTCTCCCGTGACCATCCGACCGTCTATTATCGCATTAATCAAAGAAAGTATTATGAATTTACATTTTTAATAGTTATAGCTATTGAAAAAATAAAAAAAATGGTTGGCACACAGGAAAAACAAAGGAAAAAGGTTGAAAAAAGGTACTGAACTGATTTGTCTTTACCTTTGTACTCGTATATATAAAAAACTGTTTCCAACAAATTTTCGAATATTTTTTTTAATTGATAACGCTCGTCATTTAAATATTTACTTTTATTGTGCCAAATAGCATAATCTACTTAGCCAATGTCCCATGAAATATAAAAACGACTATAATTAATCGTTAAATAATTTAAAATGGTAAGAAATAATATTTAAATCTGGAATTGAACAAAAAATTTTAGTACCTTTTGATTCTAGTGATAGTTTGGAAAATTGAAATATAGTAAGCGAATTGAATCAAACAAAAAATATTTTTACTGTTTCTAAATTGATAATATATTTCATAATTCCTAACAGCAGTATATCAAAAATCCGACCCGTGCACCGAACGAGTCGTGTTTTCAGTACGCCAAATGGATTCGACTTAGATTTGCATGGCAAGCTCCATTCATTACCTACACCGATCGGATTATACACGACGTACACTACACAAGTTTAAATCCTTTGAAGAGATTGTATTGAACGCGTGTTTGTGTATTTGAAACGCTATGGGGTCTTAAAACAAATCTGTGGCTTTAGAGATATGATTCTACAATCGTTGAAGAATAAAAATTTCATTAATTGTATTGAAATGACACCTCGCTTTCTGATATTTTCATGTGTGTATCATTTCCAACATGATTATCACTTGTCTTACGGTGAAGGAAAAGAGTGTGAGAAAACCTGCATGTCTGAGAGAACCTAGCAAATTTTCGAAAGACGTGACGTGAAGTCCGCCAACCCACACTTGGCCAGCGTGGTGGCCTATGGCCTGATCCTCCTTGTATAGAAGGGAGGCCCACCACCAGTAGTGGGACTTTAAAAAAGGGCTGAATACTTAGGGGTTAATATTATAAAACAAGATAAAAAATATGTAATATATGCCCGCCAAGTTTCTTTCGCCAGCCCTTCTCAAAGTTGAAGCTTTTTCTTCTCGCTCGATACTTTTTACCCTGGGAAAATATCTCATTCCTGAGAAAAAATACAAAAACTGCAATGTAAGAGTATACTAATATGTAAAACCTAAGAATTTGGTTTTTGTTCATCTGAACGCGGGCGGAGCCGCGGGCAATGCTAGTTTATATATAAAAACATGTACTTATACACATTTCCTAACAAATATGTATCTCTTCAAAAAGTGGCGTCGTCATGTGACGTTCAGTCAAACCAAAGAATAAAATTAAAAAATCTAAAGTTCTAATTATCTAAACACAAATTCGAACTTACGCACACCACATAAAGTACTTTTTTAAACGAAACAACTTGCATTTTAATTTTGTCATCCGAAAAGCAGTTACAAAAGATATTTATAAAAGCGCTATTCAATTTTGAATTGTGCACTTCTCCTTAAGGCCAGTTTTGAGACGCTTATCTATCTATAGGTACATAATATAATAAAATTGTAACTAAGCCGAAACTGTAAATTAAATATTTTTTGGAAAATCTGATTGAAATAAACATTATTATCGATACAGAGGTCGAATTTATAGTTTTTTGAATTTTTGTCTGTCTGTCTGTCTGTCTGTTACTGCATCACGGAAAAACCACTCGAGGGATTTTGATGAAATTTGGTATAACAATAACTGGCTATCCGGGTCAACATACACTCGTAGGATACTTTTTACTGCGGGAAAATATATCATCTGTAAAAAACCTATACTAACGTCAAAATGTAAGGACGAACCCGAGCGAAACGAGGGTGAGTCGCTAGTTGTATATATAATAAATAGCAATTTACATATAAAATTGAAATTTAGGGAGGACAAAAATCGTCTGGCGTATTTATAAATTTTAAATTAAATGAAAGCATTCAATTCTACGATAATTACAGTTTCGCAAATCAAATTTTCATGTAACAATTTGTGTTTTAGCCCCAGTCAGTACGATTTCAATTAATACGGAAGTGATTTATGAAGCGAATGCTATTATAGGTTATTAATGATCATACATATGTATGAATGTATGTACATAAAATAATATTTATACTGCCTCGGTGGTGTAGTGGCTAGCATGTACGGCTGCACACCCGGAGGTCTTGGGCTCGAGTCCCGGGTCGGGCCAAGTTTAGTTATTGAGTCTTTCTGTATAGTAAGTCTCAGTAACAGCCCGGAGTTGGGAAGTTGGCGGTGTTTCACCCCCGTGCCTCGGAGAGCACGTAAAGCCGTCGGTCTTGCGCCTTAACTCTCACCGGTCATGTCGAGTAGTCGTCCCACCGGAGTATGAGAGTGACAGGAATAGAGAGTGCACGTTGTGTCTGCGCGTACACTTGTGCACTATAATATCTCCTGCGCAGTTGGCTAATCTCAATGAGAGTGGTCGTCGTAGCCGGAATCGGCTAGGAGAACATCACATAAAATGAAGTAAGAGTACAATTGAGTTAGTATATTGAGTACTAGCGAGTTACCCATGCTTCGCTCGGGTGCATCCGTTGATGGCTAACAATTCCTTATATTTTAAATAAAACTATCTTTTCGGATTATTTCTCGGATTAATTTTGATTTTTGGTTCCTAAAAACAAATACGAACAAAACAAAATATGGGAGCCAAAAATCAAAATTAATCCGAGAAATAATTCTAAAAGATAGTTTTATTTAAAATGTCAAATATTCGCGTAAATCTAAGGAAGTATTAATTCTTTATATATATTACTCTAGGTATCTTATCTATCTGTGCACTAATTTTCATCTAAATCCATCTAGCCGTTCCAAAGAGTGGCACATGCATACTATTATTTATTACACTATTAGATTGTTGGCATATTTAGGTACGTTTTAACGGTTAGTATGGAATAGATAGTCGATCCCGTGCTCTGTGAAAAACAAAAACAAATCTATGTCATGGGAACCGTATATTTTTCCGGGATGATAAGTAACCTATGTGCTATTCCAGACTATAATCTATCATAATCTATAATCTGTGATAAATTTCATCCAAATCCGTTCAGCCGTCCTGGGGTGATTGAGTAACAAATGTCTATCTATCTAAACTTTCGCATTTATACTCGTAACTAGCGGGTTTGCCTCTAGACAAACAAAAACAAATCTATCCAATGAAGTTTTCCAGAAATTTTCCAGAATAAAAAGGCGCCTTTAATGTAAGAAAAATAATTAGGGTTCCGCTCAAAATAATAAATAAATAATAATAATAAATAAATATGTTGGGACATTACCACACAGCACCATCTAGTTCCATGGTAAGCTACCAGGCTTGTGTTATGCATACCAGATAGTTGATACACTACACATATAACTTTAAATACATATTATAAATATAAACACCCATGACTGGAGAACAAACATTCGTGCTCATCACACAAATGAATGCCCCCAGCGGGACTCGAACCCACGACCGCTGGCACAGCAAGTAGGTTCACTACAAACTGAGCCAAACGTGTCGTCAAAATTAAAACGTACCTAGAGACGCATCCGAGCAAAACAATGAAAAGTCACTTGTAAATAATAAAACTGAGTATCTATTCCATTTTGAAATCGGTATAAAGTCCTACGAACAAACAAACGTGTATCTAGTGTCATTTACCATTTGTTCCACAGATCAGTTCGATATTGCGTACTATACGATGCATCTGGAATTAGGTCGACCGCTCCACTGTGACGTACAGACGTTCTCGTAAATTGTACGCTGTTTATAATGAATTGCGTAAGCCTTTTATAAATTCATACGTCAATTTACTTGCTCGTATGTGCATCATATACGGTGTTTTTTTGGTATTTTCCTTCTTTATACTAGATATATATAGATATAACTTCCAATTTTACGAGATTTTTACCCACGATGGAACGGAGACGGTATATGCGTTTGGGGTGAGAGGATGTTTGTGATGTATTGTTCTATCATGAATGTATGAAAAGTAATACAATAATTAATATTATTATAATGGGGCTATATATGGAATTGTATGCGGGGTAAAAAGCGCAGTATTATTAACCGACTTTCAAAAAGGAATAGGTTCTCAATTCATCGGAATCTTTTTTTCTTATGTATGTTCACTGATTATTTGAAGACGCCTGAACCGATTTGGAAAAGTTTTTTTTTGTTTCAAAGGGTATACTTCTCAGGTAGTCCCATATAAATTTTATCGAAATCGGTCGAGCGATTTTTTTAAAAATCCTACAATATTTTAAGATATGAATATCTAATAGGTAAATATGTATTTTACGTATTGAAATATATTAGATTTGCTTTGCACCGGCTGGCACCGACTTCGAAAATATCTTATTAGGTATCTATTCTAAATGAAAACCTCCGTTTAGTTATTTTTTACATTTTAGTGCCTGGAAGTCGGTTTTTATTTTTTTATTTTGTCAAAAAAATCCGTGACAGTTTGGCATTTTTTCTTAATTTTGCTTTATAATATATATTTCTTATGTTCGTGGCATAAAACTTTGATATTTAAAAAAATATTGCAAGAAGAAGCCAAGTATCATGATATTTTTTATAATAAGTCGGAAAAAAACTTTTTATCCTTACTAATATTATAAACGCGAAAGTTTGTGAGTATGGATGTTTGTTACTCTTTCATGCCAGAACCGCTAAACAGATCTGGATGAAATTTGGCACAGAGATAGATTATAGTCTGAAATAACACATTCATTTGTGTGATGAGCACGAATGTTTGTTCTCCAGTCATGGGTGTTTATATTTATAATATGTATTTAAAGTTATATGTGTAGTGTATCAACTATCTGGTATGCATAACACAAGCCTCTTAGTTTACCACGGAACTAGATGGTGCTGTGTGGTAATGTCCCAACATATTTATTTATTATTATTATTTATTTATTATTTTTAGCGGAACCCTAATTGTTTTTCTTACATTAAAGGCGCCTTTTTATTCTGGAAAATTTCTGGAAAACTTCATTGGATAGATTTGTTTTTCTTTGACAAAATAACACATAGGCTAGTTTTTATCCCAGAAAAATATACGGTTCCAGAGGGATAGATTTGTTTTTGTTTTTCGGGTGAGCGAGGGTGAGCCGCTAGTAATAATATATAATATTTAAAATCTAGCGACGGTGGTTCACTAGTAATATTATCAAAACAAAAGACTTAAGGACACACCCGAGCGAAGCAAAAGTAAATGGCTAGTTAAGATATAAAGCTTTGTTTTAATAAATTAACTTTTCCAACAAAACCCAAATCTTTCTTCACTACGCTTGGGTTGAAGCCAACTTATCTAGATATGTCACAGTGATTATTTCAAGTTAGTAGTAGAAAGCTATCTTGTTGTATTTAAAACGATCTAGTATTTCGTAGTTGTTCTTTTAAGTGTTAAATGAAAATGTTTTGTGGGTCCTTTGATAATGTATGTTTTATGTTAATACTTTATTTAAGCCAATCCTTTTTGAAACAATTTTTTTTCGATATTTTGAGTTTAAATTTGTTTAATAATATATATATATATATATATATATATATATATATATATATATATATATATATATATATATATATATATATATATATATATAATATTTAAAACTAGCGTAGATATCTTTTAACGGTTAGTGATTCCCATACAAAATAAACAGTTCTGAACTTTTCGATTTTCCAGCTGTTTTATTAGGTTTCCCCTATTTTTTTATACTTAAACCACCCCTGACATACCCTCAAAAAACAAAAAGAAATATATTCAAATCGGTTCAGCTGTTTTTGAACTTTAGCGAGACTAACGAACGACAATTGATTTTTATGCAAGTTTTTTCTTTTGATCGTCCGATTAGGGGATGAAGTTTTTTTAAATCCTTCTTCGTAGATATAATAATAATAATATGTTGGGACATTAACACACAGCATCATCTAGTTCCATGGTAAGCTACGAGGCTTGTGTTATGGATACCAGATAGTTGATACACTACACATATATAACTTTAAATACAAAACTATTATAAATAAAAACACTCATGACTGGAGTACAAACATTCGTGCTCCTCACACAAATGAATGCCCTCAGCGAGACTCGAACCCGCGACCGCTGGCACAGCAAGTAAGGTTACTTTAAGCAAGTGGGGTTAAAAGATATTATGCAAGGAATTTTTGTGCGAAGTTTCATACTTCTAGACTCAGCGATTAAAAGGTACAGATTAGGGTCGAGCTCCCTTATCTTTTGTGTAATAATACTACCCTAATCTATTATCTAACCTCAGGGTGAATTATATGTATACGGAGTGTAGCAAAAAACTTGTCAAAGTCAAAAACTATTCTCGATTCTGCCGTACAGATTGTTTACTTTCTTGAAAGAATAAGGGATTTTTTATACAGGCAGTAGTATAGTAGAGTATCCGGCCTTTTATAACGTCCCACAGCTGGGGGTGGGCCTCCCTTCAATACGAGGGGGATCAGGCCATAGTCCACCACGCTGGCCAAGTGCGGGTTGGCGGACCTTATGCAGGTATTAGTCGGTAATTTATAATTTTTGTGACAAAAATATTATAACCAATAATGAATAATAAAAATAACACTAAATAGTTTTGTATTTTAAAAAATATTTTTTTTTAATTTATTTAAGCTAATGATTAGTCGAGAATATTCATTGGTATGTTTTTAAAATTTTCAAAATTTTGAAAATTAACACAAGCATGTGCAAGTTGTGTTTGCTTTTAAACGGTTATGCATAATTGTGCTGTATTTTAATTATTAAATCTTTTGTTGTAAAATATTTAAAAACCACTAGCAAACCTTATTAAAATAAATAAAATAAAAAAATAGTTCTCTAACCCTTGATAGAGGGGTTGTATAAAATAAGCTTACTAGCGACTCACCCTCGCTCCGTTTAGGTTGGCGTTTAGATTGTTAATAAAAAGTATTCTATGTCCTTGCCATGGTCTCAGACTATCTTCTTACCGAATTTCATCTAAATCGGTTTAGTAGAACTCACAAACTTTACCTCTTTATAATATTAGTATAGATTATTATTTCGGATATTTCGCGAATTTATTTCGATTTTTGATTTCGGATATTTCCAATGCTCTATAGCTTATATCAATCATGGCCACGGGAGACTTAGGTAAGTTACAACTACGTTAGTTATTACTTTAAGTCAAAGTCTTCGCAAAATGGACTTTAAATTCCGAAGTTTCTATACAATAATTCTGATTTCTAAACTTAAGTAAGCGTTTGACAAGTCTAAGAAAAGTTTACCGGTAAGAAGTTTTTACCGGTGGTAGGACTCTGTCAAGCCTGAGGAGTCCGACTGGATGGATAGCACCCCCTTATCTACTTCTCCCGCCAAGAAACAATGATTACAATGCTGTGTTCCGGTTTGAAGAATAAAGTAGCCAGCGCAATTACAGGCAAAAGTCATATCATCTTAGTCCTCACAGTGACAACGCACCTGCGGTTCTGCATTTTTGTTACATAAAACCTAAGTGCATGAACAGTAGGTGTTATGGGCGACACGTACTGCTTTCCATCGGGTGGTCTGTCTGTTCATTTCTCACTGAACACCATATAAAAAGAAATATTTCTTATGGTAAAACTAGAATTTAGCAAAAAGTAAAAGCGCTATCTATGAATCTCACCCTTAATGTGACGTCTGAAAAGTTAATATAATATAGTAAGTAATAAGAGATGGAACGTGCAAAATTACATATTATTTTGAAAGAAACGAGAAATGAATTTATTCAAATTTGCTACGACGTCTGTGAAGTCACTAGTTTTAGTTATATAATAAAAAAGCAATGGTAGCTTAGTGGTTAATAGTAACGCGCTCCCTAGGGAAACCAAGTGATGCGGGTTCAAATCCCGGGTCTCGCACCTCTGATATTTTCATGTGCGAATCATTTCTAACATGATTACCACATGTCTTACGGTGAAAGAAAACATCGTGAGGAAACCTGCATGTCTGAGAGAACTTAGCAAGTTTTCGAAAGACATTTGAAGTCCGTCAACCCGCACTTGGCTAGCGTAGCAGACTATAGCTTGGCCCTCCTCGTATTGAAGAGAGGCCTGTGCCCAGCAGTGGGATTTTAAAAAGGGCTAAACACAAAAATATATATATATATATATATATATATATATATTCTAATAAAGATCAAAATAAATCGAATCTACTACCCCTACCATACCAAAACGACTCACTAGATGTATTAAAACACTTCCTCTAAACCCGTTAAGCTTTCACACAATTCTCGCTGAATACAAAATCTATAATATATATCGTACGAAGATAAAATGTGTCAGTATGTATGCTTTAAATTTCTATATAAATGGGAATTTCCAAACAAAGAGACGGAGGACGTCGTATGAGATGTGAATGTGAGGCTTGGCAAACATAAGGTAGGGATAGCAAAAAAAAAATATAAAAAATAAAACTATTGTTATAAGTGTGAATGTTTATATGTGTGTCTGTGTGTTTATTACTCCTTCACGCTAAAATGGCTGAACAGATTTAGATAAAATTTAGATCAAAAATAGATGAGCTGGAGTAACAATGGGCTACTTATAGTCATTTTGCAAAAGATGACGGTGCCATTATTAAATATTATACTTATTTACGCGGATGAAGCAAATATTTGCGACTACTATCACAATACCTATATTTATATGCTTAGAAAGCTAGCTTTTAGTCCCCGTTTTAACGTTTAGTATAGATTTCTCAGAAATGAGATATTTTCCCGTAGTAAAAAGTATAGGCATAGAATATATATATATATATATAAGACATATGTTGACCCAGATAACCAGCTATCATAATACCAAATTTCATCAAAATCCCTCTAGTGGTTTTTCTGTGATGCGAACAGACAGACGGACAGCCAAAAATTCTAAAAACTATAGATTCGGCCTCTGTATCGATAGCAATGTCTATTTTAATAAGATTTTCCAAAAAATATTTAATGTACATATTTGACTCAGAATTTTATTACATGTATAGACTACCAGAAAGCAAATAACAAAAATGTTAAAGTATTTAAAAGTTTGTAATCATTCAATTTTTTTTTTACTGTCTGTACAATATAACGTCCGTTACAGTACATTCAGAATATTCCAGCGCATAATTACTTCTTTCAGTCTTAATTTGAGCTTTAGCAATCCGTCAGTTTGGCCAGCATTTTTATATCACTAACTGACAACGATTTATTTTGCATCTGTATATAAGGTGGTAAAATCATTAGTTTATGTGTGTGTATTCAGCCATTTTAAACGTCCCACTGCTGGGCGTGGGCCTCCCTTCAGTACGAGGGGAATCAGGTCAGAGTCCACCACACTGGCCAAGTGCGGGTTGGCGGACTGTACGGGATTTCGGCAGTATTTAGAGGAGTAAAATAAAAAACGTGTTCTTGATGCACTTACAAAAGATTTAATAATTTATTACAAAAAAATACCCAAGAGGTGGGGTAGACACACCATGAATTTTTCTTTCGATATGCAATTTTGCCTCAATAATTATTCAGGCGCTTTGCACGAACATATCCCCGGGCGTTGAAAGCCTCTCTTTCAACCAGAATCTTCTCTCTCAAAATATTCAGGTAAAGGGCAAATCTTGCTGAATGATCTGCGAAGGATACCATTAGAAGTTCTAACATCCGCAACTCGAACAATCCCATCTGGACCGGGATGCACAGCAATAACTCGACCCATCTTCCATTTTAAGGGGGGTAAATTATCTTCCTTCAGAAGTACCAGGGAGTTAAGCTTTAGAGAACCTTTGCATGCCCTCCATTTTGTTCTCACCTGCAGCTCTGAGATATATTCCTTACTCCATCTGGCCCAAAAATGTTGTCTCAGCTTTTCAATGCGTTGAAAACGAGTTAAGGAATTTATGGAGTAGTCTTGAAAATTGGGTGATGGCAACGAAGTCATGGGACGTCCAATTAAAAAATGTCCAGGTGTTAATGGCATCAAGTCTTCAGGGTTAGATGAGATCGGCGTCAGTGGTCTGGAGTTTAAAATGGCCTCAATTTGTACTAAAGTTGTATATAATTCTTCAAAAGTAAGATTACAAAGGCCCAACACTCTAACTAAATGATGCTTGGTTGACTTGACACCAGCCTCCGCAAGACCAGCAAAATGAGGAGAGTAAGCCGGAATAAAATGGAACTTAATGCCTTCTTTTGCCATTTCCTCGGTAACTGGATCACAACATGATTTAAGAAATCTCGAGAGGTCGTTGTACGCACCAACAAACGAAGTACCGTTATCGGAGTATATATTCATAGGTTTACCCCTTCGGGCGATAAATCTTCTTAATGCTAAGATGAAACTATTACTAGATAAATCCCCAACCAATTCAAGGTGAATTGATTTTGTTGCAAAACAAACGAAAATTGCAATATAAACCTTTACTAATTTGGAACCTCGGCCCTGACGAACGGCTGATTGAATCGGACCTGCATAATCTAACCCTATATTTTCGAAAGGATAACTCGCTAGAAGCCGATGCTGTGGTAAGTAACCCATAGTGGGAGTAACAGTTTCTCCCCTCATTCGACAACAACGGATACATTTTAGATAACACTTCCTAGCTAAGTTTCGTCCGCGAATTGGCCAATACTTATCTCTGATAGATGATAGTAACAGTTGAGGGCCGGCGTGAAATAATCTTTTGTGTTCATATTCAAATAGCAGCACCGTAAATCGATGACTTGAATGAATCAGAATGGGATGCTTCTTATCATAGTGAAAATTTGAATTTTGGAGCCGACCTCCAACACGCATAATATTTTGGTCATCTAAGAATACCTTAAATTTACATAACGGACTTTTCTTAGGTAACTCCTTTTTATTAAGCAACAATTTATATTCGTTAAAGGATTCGTTTTGAGATGTACGAATTATTACATTTAAAGCTCTTTGCAATTCATCAACACTTAAGGAACCATCCTTTACTATTTTCCTGCATTTCATGTCAATGAAACGTAAAACGAAAGCTAAAGCACGCTGAAGTCTTAAAATTTTTGAGAAAGCGTTAAAATTAATAAATCTATTAAATTCCTGTTCGCAACTTGGACCAAGTAATGTGGATACATTCGACTTCATTTCAGGCAGCATATCATCGTCTGATCGTAAACACTTAGCCGGCCAAGATGAAACGTCATGCATTAAAAAACTTGGTCCAGACCACCATTCTGTTAAGGAACCTATTGACGTAATGTCCACTCCACGCGAAATATAATCTGCAGGGTTTTGATCAGTGGGGACGTGTCTCCATTCACAATTTCCGGTTTTATCCAGAATTTCTGCAACTCTGTTGCGAACAAAAGGTTGAAGTTTATTAGGCTGCATTTTCAACCAACCTAAAACGATTGTGGAGTCACTCCAAAAAAAGATGCGCCTTGGATGTGCTCTTAATGAGGCCCTAACTTTTTCATAAATACGGACACCTACCAAAGCACCACAGAGTTCAAGTCTGGGAATAGTTGTCGGCTTAAGCGGGGCAACTCGACCTTTAGCTAATAATAAGCGCACTAATACTTCACCCTTGTCACTAACACTACGTACATATAGACACGCACCATATGCCTGTTCAGACGCATCGCAGAAAATGTGAAATTCTATAAATTTATGGGAATCAATAATAACATGACGTGGAATTTTAATTTTATTTATTTCCGGTAGTTTATCAACTACTTCAGACCAAAGTTTACAAATATCCTGCGGCAGTTGTTCATCCCAGGACAATTTGTATAGCCATAATTTTTGAAGCAGCATTTTCATGACCATAATACAAGGACCTAAAAGCCCTAAAGGGTCAAATATCTGTGAAATCACAGAAAGAATTTCACGTTTACTATTACTATCTACAACAGCTTGGCTACTAATGGGAAAACATAACTGATCAGGCATCGCCTGCCAACCTAGCCCTAATGTTTTAGTTGACTCAAATCCTCCAACGTTCAAATCTAGTGAATATTGTGGAAAGTCATGTTCAATCATTAACTGCATGTCATTTGATTTCCACTTTCTTAAATTCATTTTTGCAGAAGCAAGAGTGGATGTTATTTTGTGACGTAAATCCTTGACCTCATTAATATCATCTCCACCTGTGAGGAGGTCGTCGACATAAAAATCATGAAGAATAACTTCAGAAACATTCCTATCAGTGCACTCTGGGCCTAATTGATGGATACATCTCGTTGCTAAGAACGGAGCGCTAGCTGTGCCGTAGGTTACTGTGTTAAGTTGATAAGTGTGTAATGGAGATGAAGGGCCATCACGCCAGATAATCTGTTGAAGATGCCTGTCGTCGGGATGAACAACCACAGTTCGGTACATTTTCTCTATGTCTCCCGCTAGGATATATTTGTGCTGTCTAAATCGTAATAAAATAGATAATAAATCATCTTGAATTACAGGACCTGTCATTTGCAAGTTATTCAAAGATATACCAGTAGTAGTTGGGCTGCTAGCATTAAAAACCACTCTCAATTTTGTGGTGGTACTACTTTCCCGTATAACGCCGTGATGCGGGATATAATGAGCACTTTGTACTGCAGAGTTGCACTTAGACATATGGCCTAATTGTTCATATTCTAGCATAAATTGTTTATACATTTCACTAAATTGAGGTTTGACTTTAAATCTACGTTCTAATGAGGAGAAACAATGTTTGGCTCGAGATAACGAATCGCCAAGTAATTCAGGAGAATACTTTAAAGGAAATCTTACGCAAAATTGACCGTTTTCCAAACGCGTTGTATTTTTTACAAAATGTTCTTCACACTGTTTTTCCTCAGAAGAATAATGTGACGTTATACTAACGTTTTCTAATTGCCAAAAACGAGTGAGTAATTGTTGTATGTTGTCATTAAGTTCATCATTATTACAATCCGAGATAACCTTTGTAACATTGCTTTTACTCTTTATAGAGGTTGATTCCATAGTACCGCTAGTCGGGCCAGAGACAAGCCAACCAAGCCTCGTCTCACAGAGAATGGGTCGTCCTGGTCCTAGTTTTATTATTTGAGATCCTAACAGGTCCCAAAAGATGTCAGCACCGAGCAGTATATCTATAGGAGAGGGTGAATTAAAATTAGGATCAGCCAAATAGATATCTGAAGGAATTTCAAGGCTTAACAAATCTACGTGCCTACTAGGAACATTGTCTGTAATAGAATTTAAGACGAAACAGTTAATGTTCGTCATAAAGTCAGTATTTATCGATTTTATGGACACGACGGCCATTTTATTAATGGGAGATATTGAATTATTAATTCCCATTATTGTGTTATTAACAGTGCAACCAGACAAACCTAATTGTTGATAAAACGCCTCAGTCATGAGACATGACGTGCTGCCGCTGTCAAGGAGAGCACGCGCTGTGTGTAACGTGCGATTCTTTCCTATCACTTTTATTAATGCAGTCGAAAGTAAAATATCGCCCTTTTGAACATTTGCAGACAACGACAAACTTGTACCTTGAGCTAAAGCAGCGGACGTACTCTTGCAACTATTAGTATCGTCACTGCTAACGCTGGTTTGAATGGTTGAAGCGGTCTTGGACTTCAAATGTTCTGTAACATGTACAAGCGTGTGGTGTTTGCGACGGCATATTTTACAGCCTGCCTTTTTACAGTTATTAGCATAATGACCTGAACACAAACAATTAAAGCATACTTTATAGCTTGGCAAAACTTGCAAGCGCGCTTCACTAGTCAGTGCTAAAAATTGAGGACAAACGCTTAATTTATGGTCACCGTTACATTTTTGACATAACTTAGGTTTTAATGAGAAAGAATTTGATTGAATACTATTGTCATTAGCGCTACCTTTATTATTGCAATCTTGTATAATCATTGTTTTAAATTTAACATTTTTTGTGTTTGTTTGACTCACAATAGTAGAATTTGAAAGCTCTAAGGTTTCTATTAAATCAGCTCGATCTCTAATGAAATTTAAAAATATCGAAAACATTATTTTAGAATTCTTGTCAAGACGACCTTTGTATTCTTCCCATTCACGGTAAGTTTTTTTATCTAATTTATGTGTAATAATATAAATGAGAAGAGTGTCCCACTGATTAACAGGTTCGCCTAATGACTCCAACGCACGCAAATTTTTGTTAATTTGATCAATTAAATTCTTTAAAATTACAGACGACTCTTTACGAATGGAATCTATATTAAATAATGTTGAAACATGGTGTTGGATTAATAAATGTTTATTGTCGAATCGATCACAAAGGAGTTTCCATGCTACCGAATAATTAGCGGCCGAAAACTGAATCGAGTTAATTACCACAGCAGCGGATCCTTCAAGCGAGGACCTTAAATAATGAAACTTGTTGATATCATTCATGTCATCGTTACAATGAATAAGACTTTCAAATGTGTCATGAAACTCTAACCAGTTTGTATAAGATCCACTAAATTTAGGCAATTGAATAGTCGGTAGCTTGACACATTTATTAGTCGACTGTAGACTTACCTCACTATCTTGATCTCTTTTCTTACAGTCAGCAAGAATTTTTTGTGCTAAAGATAGGGATTTGTAATAAAAAGACTCAAACTCGCTACGTTCCAACATTTGATTGTCCATATTATCAGTACTACACTCCAATGATAATTGTACTTCGTCATATTGCTCGTACATTGCCTCGAGCCTACTCAAACGCAATTGTAATTCATTTACTTCGGAAGGGCTTAACGTTAAAGGTTCTAAAGAATTCAAATAATTAGAGAATACAGTTACTCTTCCCTTGAAACTAGCCCGTTTCCTTATGAGCTCCTTATCTTCTGGCATTGCGGCGACTAGTACAAACAACCTGGAATGTATACAAAATTATAATTAATAATTATAATTTACATGCACTTAATACAATTTAATGTGGAACTTGTTATATCAACATTTGACATTTATAAGTATGTAGTGCTAAAATAAACTTAATATTTAATTTATAACCTATTAAATTTAGAGCTTAACACGTATTGTTTATGAATTAACTAAATTAGTATCAATATTAATCAGTTAAGTAGTACCTATATATTTAAATACAAACTTAAGCGGTTATGTAAATGACTTTGCAATAGAAGTTCACAAATAAATAACAATGCATAAATGCCTACATACATATGTTATCTTTTTAAAAGACTTTAAATTATGTCAAATAACTTCTAATAAAAAATACAAGTCAAACTACACAAATTACAATGATATCATTGTATAAACGCTTAAAGTAAATTAACAAAGTATTTGATACTAACCTTTTATAACAATATTTTAACATTAAATACTACCTTAAGAGTGTTGGGGAAATTAATCATCAAAATTATTATAGTACGTATCCTGATATCCAGACCACAGAATCTTCCTGTTCTATAATCTTCCGAATGACGTAGCAAAATTGTACATCGAATTCTGACTATAATCCTTGATGTCCAACGACAATTATTTATAAATCCCTTATTTATTATAATCACGAATCGCTGAATTCCACACATCCAAGCTCGAATAAGGACCATGTACGGGATTTCGGCAGTATTTAGAGGAGTAAAATAAAAAACGTGTTCTTGATGCACTTACAAAAGATTTAATAATTTATTACAAAAAAATACCCAAGAGGTGGGGTAGACACACCATGAATTTTTCTTTCGATATGCAATTTTGCCTCAATAATTATTCAGGCGCTTTGCACGAACACGGACTTCACATGTCTTTCGAGAACTTGTTATGTTATCTCAGACAGGTTTCCTCACGATGTTTTCCTTAACCGTAAGACAAGTGGTGATCATGTTGGCAATGGCTCGCACATGAAAATATCAGAGGTACGAGACCCGGGATTTGAACCCGCTTCACTCGGTTTCCCAAGCAAGCACGTTACCACTGGGCTATCACTGCCTAATTTATTAGTAAGATATATTAATCAAAGTAAAATTCCAAGTACTATTCACAAAATCCATAAGTAAAAATTAATGAAATATCTTTAGTCAGCGTAAGCAGTTAATTTAATTAGTTTTGTGTAAGGACGATTAAGATCATTTTTTCATGGAAGCGTCTCAATTGCATTATAATGTAGATTATCTGTTGCGACTCATTAAAAGTGGATCCAATTACCTTGGTATTAAATTACGAAGAGATTTCCCGTTTCTTTGATAAAAATTAGTACAAATTTTAACGAAAGACTACTTTTTGCCTGCGGCTCCTTTAACATAATAATCCATGTATTACAATATGTAAGCTAAATGCTGTTTTAGGGTATAATGATATCTTCCTGACCAATTCCAGCCATGACACCTTTTTTTTTTGTGTCAGGAAATGCATTTACGCATACCACCTGATCCCCCAGGTGATGTGGGGCTCACCGGCTAGAAGAGCATTTCCGAGAGACATTCCCCTCCCCTCTGCCTTAGTGGGATGCCGCAGGATTGCTTGCGCATAACTACTACGGCGCCCCGGCATGAATCCGGCCATGACACCTAATCTGATAAAGACTAGATAGTATCCAGAAGATATTATAGTGCACAAGTGTATACGCAGACACAAGTGCACTCTCTATATTAGAGTGTCTGAGAGTGACAGCTCTTACACCCCGGGAAGACAATTCGACGACCGTTCAGAGATCAAGTACAGGACCGACGGGCTTACTTGCTTTCCAAGACACGGGTGGTGAAACACCACCAATTTTCTACCTCTGAGCTGCTAAAAAAAACCAAACTGGGCCCAGCCTAGGACTCGAACCCAGTACCGAAATCTATTCAACGGTTAAAAGCGTGAAAAGATAACAGAATAACTTTTACATATATTTAGCCTGGATATTTTAAAGTCGCCTTCTACTATAGTTTAATAAGTAATAGATTGGAAAATTTACGTTTCATAAATTTAATATTAGTCTTCACTAAATATTTAGGTTACGGCAAAGCTTTAAATAAATTTACAGGCATCGTGGTGTCTCTAAGGAAATACTAGAATGTAAAATTCCTTATACAATATAATTTTGTTAGCACAGGTGTACATAGCAAAACTATCTCAGTGTTGTAGTAGCTAGCATATACGGCTGCAGATCTGAAGGTTCTGGATTCGAGCCTGGGTCGGGCCACGTTCAATTATTAAGTCTTTCTGTTAAGAAAGTGCCTCGGAGAACACGTAAAAAAGTTGTAGGGGGTAATCTCTGGATTTACTGAACCGATGTAGATACAATTTAATAAGTAGATAGTTTGAGGCCCTGGGAAGGGCACAGGATACTTTTTATCCCGGAAATCATCCCTTAATATGATGAAAATGGGGATGAAAATTTGTATTGTGAAGCAAGCTAGGGACGAACCCGAGAGAAGCAAGGGTCAGTCGCTAATAACCATATAAAAAAAAACATTCCTGAAGATAGAATAATTAGGTTTGAAGTACTTTAAAAAAAACCAATATATATATTCTATGAGCCGATGAGGGAGATAGGTTCTCTTTTATCTCAATCAATTAAGTTTTTATCTCAATACATTTAGGGATGATCTTGTTGGCTATTCACTTGTTACACTTTATCTTAATACGTGCTTGAAAAAACCGTAGGCGTATTATTAGTACTTGTATAATAAAATAGCTTTATAAAATAACAAACAGTTAATTAGTGATGTTAATTAAAACGACGTTTAATAAACGTTTAAAGATTATCGATAATTAATCTATAAGTTCAATAAAATATTAAATACGTTATGAAATACTATAGATTTACTCATGCTTTGCTCGTCTTGTATGCAAACTAGCGACTCACCCTCGCTCCGCTCGGGTTTGTGTCTGATTATGTTTTAACGTTTAGTATAGATATTAGATTTCTCAGAGATGAGATATTTTCCCGCAGTAAAAAGTATCCTATATGTTGACCCAGATAACCAGCTATCATCATGCCGAAATTGAGCAAAATCTGTCTAGTTGTTTTTTTGTGATGCGTTCTCAGACAGACAGATAAACAGACAAAATTTTTGAAATCTGTAGATTCGGCCTTTGTATCGATAATAATGACTAAATAGTCATTATTATCGATACAAAGATTGATTGAAATCAATAAAAAACCCAAAAAATATTTAATGTACAGGTTCAATTCGAATTTTATTACATACATACATAGATGTATAGATGATTTTGACAAATCTATACTAATAAATGGAGAGGGACGAATGGGGACGAAAGTTTGTATTGAAAGGAAGCAAGTATTAATATAAGAGTCAAAATAATATAATTTTAAAGTAATATTTTTCCTTTCATAACGAAAAGCCCTAGAAATTTTATTACATCATTTAAGCGCTATATCTTTTTCAAGTGTGCAACAATTATTTTGAGTTGACCCATTTTCATATCGCAATGGAAAATAATGGAACTTTAGATGAACCGAAATGTTTCTTTTTACGAACGTACAGACAGTTAACGCAGTTTTGTATATGAATTGTGGAATCTGCGTATGCTAGTAGACAATGATCGCTATGATATGAATTGCGAGTTCGATTCCACTTGAATGCTTGTGCAATTGGACTACTGTTATGAATGCGGAAATTTGTATGTGTATGTTTGTTACTCTTTTACGCTAAAATGGCTGGACTTATTTGAATAAAATTTTGTATATAGATAATAGATTTGATGACACGTTTGGCTCAGTTTGCAGTAACCCAACTTTACACGCCAGCGGTGGCGGGTTCCAGTCTCGTTGAAGGCATTCGTTTGTGTGATGAGCACGAATGTTTGTACTCCAGTCAGGAGTGTTTGTATTTATATTATGTATGTATTTAAAGATATATATGTGTAGTGTATCTACTATCTTGTATCGATAACACAGCCCTCGTAGCTTACCATGGAACTAGATGGTGCTGTGTGTTAATGTCCCAACATATTTTATATTATTGAACATGCAAATAACTTGAACAATGAACAAAGTCAACGGCATTTGGTAGTTGGACAAAAAAATTGTATTATAAAGTGTAGGGAAGCGAGAAATAAATACCTACATATATACTTACATATATGATAAAATAATAATATATGTTTAATTAAGACGTTAACGTTACGAAATTATCTTTTAATTAAGACAAATAAAATAATCATATAGAAATATCTATTTGTTAATGAGTAATACTCAAATTAACAGACTAACATCAGTAGAGTACTACCACCAACAACCCTTAACATATTCAAAGGCGAATAACAGATTTGAAGCTTTATAGCTTTTTTATTGTAGTGACTCTTTTACGCCAGCATTTTTTTCAAATTCTAATTTTTAAAAGTTAAGTAATTAAAACTTTTTATATTGCGCGATTTCAAGACAAGGTATATTTTTCAATGAAATAATAAATCCATCTGAAAAACAGTGCTTTATTTACAAATATCTTTTTAAGTTTCCCGTTAAAAATGCAATCTATACGCATATAAAATTCTTACTGAGTCGAATAAGTACCTACATAACATATTTTTTTTGGATAATCATATTGGAATAATCATTATTATCGATACAGAGGCCAAATCTATAGTTTCTAGAATTTTTGTTTGCCTGTCTGTCTGGGAACGGATAACGAGAAAACCCCTGGACAGATTTTGATGAAATTCGGTATGATGATAGCTGGTTATCCGGATCAATATATAGGATACTTTTTACTGCCGGTTCACATCTCATCTAGGAGAAATCTATACTAAGCGTTAACCCGTAACTAGGGATGAACCCGAGCGGAGCGAGGGTGAGTCTCTAGTCTATACATAAATAGATAGATACAAAACATTTCAGTACCATTTTCTTCGTTAAACGATTTCCGTCGATTCAGCTAGTCCATACTATATTAAATGTAAAAATAACTCTTCTTTTTCTGGAAAAACTTTCCTTTCTACGCTTCAACCGCTGAACAGATTTCGATAAAATTTGGCAAGGATATAAATTGCATCCTGTGAACGGACATATATCCTTTGTTCCTTCGATCTCCATCCCACTTACGACGCGAGCGAAGTCGCAGGCAAATTTATATATATTTAAAGAAGTATATATGTATATTTTATGTATATATGTATGTTAATGTCTACTGATTATATAAAAAAATAGGAAATGCTAATGAAGGTATACCAGTACCTATTATAGGTATTTCCATCACGTACGTGTTCGTAGTGGATGTAAAAACGTGAGAAACGTGACAAGTCTTTTTAATGTATCTATTAATATATAATCTACTACATTTCTCGCGGCTCCGCCCGCGTTCAGATGACCAAAAACCAAATTCTTAGGTTTTACATATTAGTATACTCTTACATTGCAGTTTTTGTATTTTTCTCAAAAATGAGATATTTTGCCGCGGTAAAAAGTATCCTATATGTTGACCTGGATAACCAACTATCACCATACTAAATTTCACAAAAAATCCCTCCAGTGGTTTTTCTGTGATGCGGTAACAGACAGACAGACAAAAATTCAAAAACTAAAAATTAGGCCTCTGTATCGATAATAATGTCTATTTCAATAATATTTTCCAAAAATATTTAATGTACAGATTTGACTTACTTATAATTATATTATATGTATAGATATGGTCACAAGAGAGTCCAAGTTCGCTGTTAACCATTGGAAATGTCAGATATAGAAAAAGGTTTTAGACATTTCAAAGTCATATAAATTATAGGTTGTAATTACAGACAATGAATAGATATAAAAGTATAAAATGATTTTGAAAGAAAAGAATAATGGCACCAAAGCTATGAATAAATAATAAGTAGCACCAAAATATCTTTTAATTTAAAAAAATAATACTTAATACTGCCTTAAAACTAAATAACTAGAATTAGGGTTTTCACAGTCAAAACATATTTATTTGGGTTGCTTTTCATTTTATTTCCTTTATAAGTTTTAAAAATCATCATCATCTCCCTGTTCATTTCCCAATCACTTGGGTTCGGCGCAGTACATTTTTCGTGCTGATATGTTTTGGTCAAAGTTTTACGACCGGCCGCTTGTCTGACATCAACCCTCCTTTTAATTTTTTTAAAGTCATATAGATACACATATAGATACATACATAATTCTCGTATATATGCACATTTTAACTATTTACTCTATTATATGTAGACTAGCGTTTTCCTGCAGCTCTGCCCGCATAGTATATTAATCACCAACTTATCATATACTAAAACCTTCTCCGAAACACGCCGCATCTTATGGTATGTGTATTATTCCGATCGGTTTAGTAGTTATCGCAGTATAACCGAACAAAAACATCGGCTCTCCATTTATTAGTATAGATTAGTTGAATCAGAAACTACCCCACAACGACTTTCGTGCTAGAGAATGTTACTATGCAAAAACGCTTTACACAACAAATTATCAAAGTTTTACCCTAATCAGATAGATAATTAAGAAAACTACAAAAAACCATAAATTCAAATAGAAATTTTGGATTTTGCTATAGAAGGAAATCTAAGGTAAAGGAAGAGCGTAAAATATTTTTTCCTTTTTACTGGTCCGAGTAAAGGACTCTCCTAGATTCACAATAGAATTGAATTGAAAATCATATTATCAATATATCAATTTAGTAATACCATTTGGTATCAAAGCCTGACACGTGTTTTACTTATATTATAAGCTCAAGGCTAAAACTCCGATATTTTACATAAAAAATCATGAAAATTTGTTCACACTTTGCACAAAATGATCAAATTTTCAAGTGTGCCTGATGGCATCGTTACTGAACTTCTATCATTTAGGATACCTTAAGAATCGATTTTGTTATAAATTTGAAACAAGCTTTACTTAAGTTTTTTTAAGGATGTATTTATGGGAAAATGCAAGTGATAATCAGTAAAATATATAAGGAAAGAGAGAAAAAGCTAAGACAAGTAACTAGTGTTCGTCCAGTGGTCGTAATGCGACCATTATCATTGTTGAAATTTTGGGGTAAACATAAAATATGAATAGAATTTATCTCTACCTATTTATTTTTCTCTAATAGAAAAAAAACAGTTGTTGATAGGCAGTGGTAGCTCAGTGGTAATGCGCTCACTTGGGAAATCGAGTAAGGCGGGTTCAAATCTCGGGCCTCGCACCTCTGATATTTTCATGTGCGAATCATTTCTAACATGATTACCACTTGGCTTACGATGAAAGAAAACATCGTGAGGAAACCTGCATGTCTGAGAGAACTTTGCAAGATTTCAAAAGACATGTGAAGTCCGCCAACACCCTCTTGGCCAGCGTGGTGAATGGCATAATCTAAAGTTCTTGCTGATATGCTGGTTTCCTCGAAATATTTTCTTTGATGGAAAGGAATGTTGTGATCATGATAAAAATGATATATGCTTGTGCATATACTTTACACAGGATATAGCATCCCGTAGTAATCTTTGAAGAATTGTTAACTGTGACCGGAAACTGTTCAGGTGGAAATCACATTATATTATAAATATGAAAGATTCTGTAACCAAAAAAAAGTAACAAACATACATACACATGTATGTTTGTTACTTTTTCACATCGAAACGGCTGGACGGTTTTAGAATAAATATAGAACGTACATACATATTATATTATATACTAGCGACTCACCCTCGCTTCGCTCGGGTTCGTCTCTAGTTTGCTTCCCGATACAAATTTTCATCCTCATTTTCACCCCTTTAAAGGGAAGATTTCCGGGATAAAAAGTATCCTATGTCCTTCCCAGGGTGTTAAACTATCTTCTTACCAAATTTCATCTTAATCGGTTATGTACATTCAGAGATTACCCCCTACAACGTCACAAACTCACAAAATTTACCTCTTTATAATATTAGTATAGATAAACATAAAAATGAGACGACATTTTTGTGTCTAGTGCAAAAAGCACCATTTTTAACTTTGTGTAAAATTAAATTTAAAAAGAATTCGCAATTAAAATTCATTTAGAGTTCACATTTAGTACACGATGTTGTAAAGTTCCATACAAATGTTTACATTTTAACGTAAAACGTTTTACAACTACAGGTCATATTTTTATACCTCTATTTTAATGGCTATTGCGATGTTTTATTCTATAAATAGCCGAAGACAAAACAGCTCAGTAGGTACCCTTTTCTTTTCTGTTTGCTTATTAACTATTGACAAGCTTTTGTGTTAGCAAGTATAGCGAAGCGTGGGTAAGTCGTATACTAATATTATAAAGAGGAAAGATTTGTTTTTTGTTTGTTTGTACTGAATAGACTCCAAAACTACCAAACCGATTTAGATGAAATTTAGTGAAAAGATAGGTTGAGACCCTGAGAAGAACATAGGATACTTTTTATCGACGAACCCGAGCGAAGTGAGCGTGAGTCGCTAGTAATATATAAATGGAAAAATTTTCAATAATAATTTATGTACATAATTTTGACCACTAGGCAAGTACAAGTATAAATTATTTTCAAAAAATTATAATTACTTTAAATTATATTATTTGGTCATTAAATCAGCTCATTTTTTTTTGTATGTATTGTAGCACTTATTATTGTCCATTGCTGGTAGTATTAATCGGATATTAGGGGTGTATTGTTGGGGAAGAGGGGGTGTAATAATTTAAGTCACTGTTGTATACTATACACTATTATAAGTACCTGGGCGATAAGCTACGTTCTGTTTTTTCAGTAAAGATATATAAAATGTGATATATAAAATAATAATAATAATTATTATTATATATAAAATGTGTTATTTAAAAATTAAATATATATCGATAAATTTAAAAAGCAAAACCTTATCTAAATACAAAGTTTGATCCAAATCGTTACAGCCATTTCGCAGATACACAAAATAAATTTATAAAAATACATGAAAGAATATCAATAATTTAATATCAATACAATAAACTAACATACAAAAAACCTTACAAAATGCATACAAATTAATTTCTGATCCTAACCAACCGAAAAAGGTAATATAACAAAAAAAAACAATTTCGTAGCGTAACGCTACGCGCACTCTACGAGGCTACGGCGTAGCCAGTACACTTTGTCACTTAGTTCGAAGCGCACGTCGCTACGACTTTCTTCAAAATTCTCTATCTCTTTCTTTCTTCGAATTCTTCTTTCAAAAGCAATAGTGAATCGTGATATTTAGTGATAAATCTGTGATTTTTGTTGATATTTTGTGTTATGTAACAGGTTTGTAAAATTATGAAAAAAATATTTTTTTGGTTATATGTATGGGAAAGTATTTGAAAATTTTGCCTTTATAAAGATTTTGATATTGAATATAAATGTATGTATTGTATGTATGTATAAAACATCGGTTTGTGTGGTATTTCATTTAAAATTATTTATCTGGGCGTTCCCTTAGTTACGAGGGTGACGAGTTTTGTAACTTTGCTCATACTTCATGCACATTATGAATGTATATCTCGATTTGCGCGCGATGCTACGATTTTATAGGTATACTAGCACCACCCGCGGCTCTGCCCGCATTCAGATGACAAAAAACCAAATTCTTAGGTTTTACATATTAGTATACTCTTACATTGCAGTTTTTGTATTTTTTCTCAGAAAAGAGATATTTTCCCGCGGTAAAAAGTATCCTATATATTGACCCAGATAAAAATCTATCATCATACCAAATTTTATCAAAATCCCTATAGTGGTTTTTCTGTGATGCGGTTACAGACAGACAGACAAACATTTTAAGAACTATATGTTCGGCTTCTGTATCATGTCTAAATAAAAAAAAAATGTTATTCATTTTGAATATTTTTTTGCATATTTCAGATTGAGATCATATTACATATAAAGAGGATTTTATATAGTCAAAATTATAGTCAAGACTTAAGCAATGTAAAATATATTTCATAGTTTCCCTTCTATTAAAATAAAATAAAATTTAATCAATAAATTAAAATGAGCAGTATGTAGAGATTTTTATTTATTATTTGATCCGAATAGAATAAAATAAACAAAATTGTAATATTAATTAAAATATGAAGGCTTTATAAAATAATATGTTAAGATTATAAGCATTAGTAACATATAAGTTTCTTTTTTATAGTAAAATTATTTAAAATATTCAATTTTCTATACATATAATAAAATTGCAACTAAGCCGGATCTGTACATTAAATATTTTTTGGAAAAACTTATTGAAATAAACATTATTATCGATACAGAGGTCGAATCTATAGTTTATAGAATTTTTGTCTGTCTGTCTGTCTGTCTGTCTGACTGTTTGTTACCGCAACATAGAAGAACCACTGGAGGGATTTTGATGAAATTTGGTATGGTGATAGCTGGTTATCCGGGTCAACATATAGGATACTTTTTATTGCGGAAAAATATCTCATTTCTGAGAAAAAATACAAAAACTGAAATGTAAGAGTATACTAATATGTAAAACCTAAGAGTCTGGTTTTCGGCCATCTGAACGCAGGCAGAGCCGCGGGTAATGCTAGTCGTTGATATAATTGTTATATAATAAAGGTATTACGGTTACGTCAAAACTTTGATAGAGTAAAATAAATAAACAAAGTTAAACATGAACAGGAAACGCGGTTATATACCGACTCTATTCTAGAAACTTACATATATCACCAACTAGTGACTTACCTTCATTTCACTCGGGTTTGTCCCTAGGTTGCTTTCCCATACAAACTTTCATCCCCATTTTTACCCTCATGAGGGATGATTTGCGGGATAAAAACTATCCTATGATCTTTTCGGGGTCTCAAACTATATTCATACCAAATTTGATTTAAATCGGTTCATTAGTTTCGAAGCTTATTCGGTACAAACAAACAAACAAACAATCAAATCTTTCCTCTGTATATTATTAGTATAGATGTAATCACGATAGGGGTTCACATCCATGACTTATGGCGAAAATATATTTATATAAAAACACTAAGTGGTTATAAAAGATATAAATAAAAGTAAAGTGTAAAATAAAGGTATTAATCAAAACATTAGAAAGAAATTCGGCGAAAATATGTACAATGCAAATTTTCGCAAACGTTAAAGCATTTGTCTTATGAAAACATCTCGACCCAATTAGAATATTTACGATAAATAAATCGAAATACGTTACATCTACTAAGTATATTATTAGGTATATCCATACTAATATTATAAATGTGAAAGTTTGTGAGGATGTATGGATGTTTATTACTCTTTCAAGCCAGGACGGCTGAACGGATCTAGATGAAATTTGGCACAGAGATAGATTTTAATCTAGAATATACATAGGTTACTTTTTATCCTGCAAAAATGAACGGTTCCCGTGGGATAGTTTTTTTTGTCTAGGGAGGAACCTGAAGAAAATCGAGGGTGAGTCGCTAATTAGAAATATGTTTACATTTTACATAAAAATATTTCTCAGATCTCAATTAAAAGTGCAGTGAATTTATCATTCACCTTCAAATTTTATGAGAACCTAATTTTAAATAATATTTTTAGACAGTTTTTTTTATAGACGACTGTTAATTAAAAGCCGTTGATTCTAACTAGAGATATTAGTAGTTCTGAAAAAATACTCCTGCACAGTGACTATGGCAGGTTTTTTTTGTGTTTCTATAATACTCTTATTAAAAAACCACTAAGCAACTTTACACGAAGCCAAACAATAATCTTTTAAAACACTACACAAATATTAATAGAATACTCATTACTGTGATAATTTAATAAATATTTAATAAATACTTTTGCTCTTTAAACAAAGTACCAATATGTATGGCAAAATCGCGAAAGTAGCATAAACAGCCAATCACGCTACTATATTTAACTTTGAAATTTATATAATAGTCTAATCTGAGTGATTTGATTCATGTCTCTCAGTTTTCATTCACAAAAATTTCTATATATCGTTTCAAATGAATATTTATGTTACTTTGAAATTTTATTGTATAAGTAAAAAAATTTTGCAATATTTTTTGGATAAACGAGTATCAAAAATATTAAACATAAATTAGGTTTTGAATTTTTTGGGCATTTTTTGGACAAAAATGGGCATTACCACTTAAAATTAAGTTGAGAATTCGATAAGAAAAGGAAGGAACATGCTTAAATTTATTAAATAACCAGCAGAACCCACGGTTTCGCTCGCGCTAAAACTACAAAAAAACCTCCAAAAAATAGGTTTCATACAAACGTAGATGCCCTACTTTACCCTCTTATAAAATGAATTTCGAAAAACGCTAAAACACGTTTAATTGTATTGTTTAATTGTATTGAAGAGAATTAATACCAAGTTTCAAGTAATTCTGATCATACATATTTTTTTGGGTTGTATTATAACGTGTTTCCCGTGGGAATGAGATAATCTCCCGCGATAAAAGTAGCCTATGTTACTATTTAGCCCCCTAACTATCTCCATACAAAAAATCAAGCTGATCTGTCATTCTGTTTTGACCTGAAAGAAGGACAAACAAACAAATAAACACACTTTCACATTTATAATATTAGTATGTATGACAAAAGACAGAGTGATTCGGTGCCACTGTCGCGATTCTTGCATCACGTTCATTTCTACTTCGCACGTGAAAGTTGTGGAACGATCTTTTCCCTGAGTTTTTTTCCCCGAGCGTTATAATATCGGGTTCTTCAAGAGTTATCTTCAGGTCCCTTAAAGGATAGCAATGCATTTACTACATCTCTTATGTTGCAGATATCTACGAGCGACGATAGCCATTTACCATCAAATGGATCGTTTGCTCGTTTGCCCCTTTTACTATAAAAAATCTATAAACCGCTCTAATAAAAAAATGTATACATATATAAATATTACACATCTAATATGTTATTTATATATAATACAATTTTTACGAACAGATTATGTTCTTCTTCAATTTTTGCTTTCGTTTTGCAAATTTTTTGACAAATAGAGCAATAACTTTTAAATTAAGTACCAATGTTGATATAAATTATGCTCAAAGGAAGCCAACCTAAGCCTTTTTATGGCCAACGATATAATATACTCTTCCGTGACCATGATCGCCGTTAAGCATTCGAAACGTCGGGAATGAAAAATCAAATTAAAATCCGCAAAAAAAAAATACCAAAAAGGTTTATTTAAAATTATTACCTTTATTCGTTATTGATATAAATTTATTGATATACGAATATACATATTTTTTACATTTGACGACCCTACTTGTTGTGCCAGCGGTCGCGGGTTCGAGTTCTGCTGAGGGCATTCATTTGTGTGATGAGCACGAATGTTTGTACTTCAGTCATGGGTGTTTATATTTATTTATAATATGTATTTAAAGCTATATATGTATGTGTAGTGTATCAACTATCTGGTATCCATAACACAAGCATCGTAACTTACCACGGAACTAGATGGTGTTGTGTGTTAATGTACTAACATATTTATTATTTTAATTTTGAATCTTTTTTATTTATATGTCTCTCTTAAAGTTGTTTAAGATATTATTACTTGTTTAGACGTAAAAGCTAAAAAAATATACAAAGATAATGCTTTTTCATACACTTTGATCGTAATCGCTCAAATTGTATCGCAGCAATTATACGTAACGTGTATAACCTCCATAATAGATGAAAGTAAATAACAAGTAGATTTTATCAGTAAATATAAAAGGATGGTAAAATAGAATTTTTTGGCCTAAGTTACAAGTGTTCTTTGATGTTATGCGTTTACCAAAAGCTTTTAGGATGAAAATTTTAGCCCAGTCGAGTTAGGTTTTGATACTACAAAAATTTTTAACGGCAATTTTCCTTCGGAATTCTTTGGTGGGGGTCACTGGAAGTCTACATTCAGATTCTCGGGGCACGAGACCCGTTGCGTCATACGCCATCTTGAATTTAAGGGTTGATTTTTGTTTTTTGAATAACTCGTTTATTTTAAATTTTAGAGGAAAAATAGTTATTACAAAAGTTATTTGAAATTAAATTTCTTACAATTTTGGTTTTTATCATTTTTTTTCCTAGGATCGATATTTTTCGATTTATACCCGAAAAGAGGGGGTGAATTTTAGTTTATTGAACAACTTGTTTATTTTCAATTTTACGAGAACAGTTGTAATAAGCAAAGTTGTTAATAATTAAATTTCCTACAATTTTGGTTCTTATCAATTTTTTTGTATAATTGATATTTTTCGATTTATACCTGAGAAAAGGAGGGGGTGAAATCTTATCATTGTATTATCACGTTTATTTTCAATTTCACGCGAAAAATTGTTATAAGCGAAGTTATTTAAAATGAATTTTCCTACAGTTTTGGTTCTTATCAATTTTTTCGTAGGATCGATATTTTTAAATTTATATTCGAAAATAGGTAAAGAATTTTCGTTCCCTCAAAGAATTCCAAAGGAAAATTGCCGCTAATTTTTTTTGCAATGTTTGCCCCTTTTTGGTGCTAAATCGACTGGGCTATTTTTATTTTTTATACGTTTTTCCAGAATAACATCTGTAACGTCTTAAGCTTTTTTTAGTACTCTAATGAAAATCCCACTTAAATAGGTTTTATAGTTTATTCAGAGGTTTATGATTTGTTTAAATAAAAAAAAGTCACGTAAGATGGGAAATAAATTAAGCAATTTTTTTTATTAAAATACATATATAAAAAAATATATTTTAAAAGTAGTTGAATACCAAATTCAAAACCTATTATAATAGGTATTCTCGCGAATTACCCTTATCTCGGATGTGTTTATAATTTTATATACTGAAACTCAGAAGCGCAACATTTTGATAACTTTAATTACTAAAAGGTAGCCTACGTATTACTTCAGGCTATAATCTATTTGTCAATATCTACTGCCTCGGTTGTGTAGTGGCTAGCATTTATAGCTGTACATCCGGAGGTTCAGCGTTCGAGTTCCGGGTCGGGTCAAGTTTAGTTTGAGTCTTTCTGTTTAGTAAGCCTCAGTAACAGCTGGGAAGTTGGTGGTGTTTCACCCCCGTGCCTCGGAAGGCATGTAAAGCCGTCGGTCCTGCGCCTTAACTCGTACTGGTCGTGTCGAGTGTTGTCCCACCAGAATATAAGCGTAACAGGAATAGAGTGCACTTGTGTCTGCGCGTACACTTGTGCACTACAATATTTCCGCGCAGATGGCTAGTTTCAATGAGATTGGCCACCGTAGCCGAAATCAGTTGGGAGGATATTATTATAGTTTATCTATATTCTAAATTTCATCCAAATAAATCCAGCTGTTTAAACGTGAAGGAATGACAAACATACACACAAACTTTGCGTTTTTATAGTAGCATAATGCGACTTGTATACATAAGAATAAACGTACAGTTTTATTCTTTGTATACTTATCTATGAAAGATTTAAGTTACACTATCCATGTTTTCCGCAATCCCACGGGATAGGCAAAAGGAAAGGAATATATTTGTTTGTCTATATCCAATGTCATCTCTTATAAATGTTGGAAACAAATCTCTAAATATTGTGGCTTGTATTTTAGTTGTTATATTTTGAGTTTTGTAGAGCAACGTAATAGAACGAATTTCTGAACGAAAATCTTATTGAAAAAGACATTATTATCGATACAGAGGCCGAATGTATAGTTTTTAGAATTTTTGTCTGTCTGTCTGTTACCGCATCACGGAAAAACCACTGGAGAGATTTTGATGAAATTTGGTATGGTGATAGCTGGTTATCCGGGTCAACATATAGGATACTTTTTACCGCCGCAAAATATCTCGTTTCCGAGAAAAAATACAAAAACTGCATTGTGAGAGTATATTAATATGTAAAACCTAAGAATTTGGTTTTTGGTCATCTGAACGCAGGCGGAGCCGCGGGCAATGCTGATGATGATGATTATGATTTTATTACTTTACTGAACTTATTTAATATGATTTTTACTTTTTTGATCTTGATACGACTTATTTATATTCATTTAATGACATATTTCAGGAATTAATGATGTTTTGTTTTTAATGTAATGCATGATGTGATAACCTGTAAAAAACTGTACATATATATATATCTTTGATTTGTAAATGTAACCACGAATGTATTAAATATTAATAGAACTCTTGTTGGTTATCTTAATAAAAAAAAATTAAAATAAAAAATGATTTTAATGATATGATGAATGAAAATAATGCAATTTTTTTAAATGTAGCAGTTCATTTTCTCAGCATAATTTCTTTTTATACTAAATAATGCTATGGAGCGGTCTACTACTCTTGTTCAGGTTTGATCATTTTTTGGTGACACGCTCGCTTGGGAGATGTGGTTTTAATCCAAGGTCTGGCACCTCTGATATTTTTATTTGCAAATTATTATTAATATGATTACCACTTGTTTTACGGTGAGGACAAATATCGTGAAGAAACCTGCGTGTTTGAAAGAATCTAGCAAGTTTCCAAAAGATATACATATGAAGTCCACCAACTCGCACTAGGATAGTGTGGTGGACTATAGCCTGATCTCTCAGCATTGAGATGTCTGAAAGGGCTGAAAGAATGGAAGGGAAGAAAAAATTCTTTAAAGACAGACCGCTCTAACTTTATAAATGTAAAAATTGATAATTTAAATAAATTATATTTAGATTTAAGTTTGAGCGTGTAATAATATACTGTAAGAACAACTTGTTTCGTTGAATTTAATCAAACATTCGAAAACAATAGCTGTGATTCAAAGTAAGTCTGTTAGCAGCAGAACAATAGAAAGCCTGCGTCGTTATTTAACTTCATCCAATTTTAATTCTACGACCGAAATCTGTCACAAATAACATATTATTATAATTATAAACAAAAAATATATTTTTACGCCTTTGTTTTCTATTAGATTGGAAAAAAATAATCAAATGAGACCAAATTCCAACACCTTTCTAGTAGCCATCATGGTGTTCAACTATCCATTTCCAAACCCCATCACATCAGCTAGATACAAATTTTCAGATTACAGAGATGGAGATAGAGATAACACAGAAAGACATTTATATAAGCTGTACGCGGGTAGAGCCGCGGGCAGAAACAAGTAGAAGAATCGAGCTAATTATGCTAGATTTATCTTCATAAATATATAGTGAAGTGTCTGTTTGTAATGTTGAAATAGCAGTTTTTTACTTAATGCATATGAAATTATCTACAGTACAGTTATAAAAGAAAAAAAAAATTTAAATTTTTGTCTGTCTGTCTGTTTATTCCGAATAATCTCCGAAACGGCTGGACTGATTTTGACGGGACTTTCACTGATATATAGCTGATTTGATATGGAATAACTTAGGCTGCTTTTATTTTAGAATTAGATTTCCGCTCGGGTTTCCGGTTTGCGGACGCACCCAAGCGAAGCGTGGCTAAGTCACTAGTATTGTATTAAGAATCTTCCTTTTTTAAATGCCGGTTAAAACATTACACTTCTAAAACAATATAAGTAAGCTTGGATACAAAAAGTTTATTTCAGAAAGAGGTTTTTTTGTTAGTTTTGAGTACAAAAACCATTCAACGTTCAAGCTTTTAATATAACTGTACTCGTTTTCATGAAAAACAAAATGTTAGATTTCTAAACATACAATATAGTAATGGTATGTATTTCCATACAATAAATATGTAGCCAAAAGAAAATGAATAAAACAACGTTTTGAACGAAGTAGTATTCCATTTTTATATACTTTCTAAAATTTACAGGAATATTTTGATTGATCTGATTGGGATGAAACTTTTGTGCCTGCAAAAGTTCCTGGCCCAAAAAAGAACTTTCTTTGGACTGTCTTTGTGTCTTACTGTCTGTGAATTTTATGCATTCCTAAGTCATTCACGTTTAGAGACGCGCTCGAGCGAAGCGAGGCTGAGTCTCTAGTCTATACTAATATTATAAAGAGGTAAAGTTTGTGAGTTTGTCATGTTAATCTCTGGATCTACTAGACCGATTTAAATAAAATTTGGTGATAAGATAGTTTGACACCCTGGTAAGGACATAGAATACTTTTTACCCCGGAAATCATCCTTTAAGGGGGTGAAAATGGGGATGAAAGTTTGTATGGGGAATCGACCTAGTTATAAATAACATCTTTACGGATTTGTTCTAGAACACTCCTACTCCTAGGAGTTATTTTGATTTTTGATTCTCGACGTTTCGAATGATTTTGATCATTGTCACATTAGAGACAAAAATCCGAAAAAACAACGATATTATTAGTAAGACAAATCATACAAAATAACTTTAAAAAATAATCATTACGACGACTCTTGAGGGATTGAAATTTTTCCATAAAATATGGCTTCGGAATAACCTTGCGTTTATTGCGGAGCGAATTCAATAAAAAAAGAATTCTGAAAATCGCTTTCCAATTGGTGAAGATATTGCGTAACAGTCATTTGTTTCTATAAATATGTGAAAATTTTTATATTTGTCTGTTTGAATGAACATATACTTTAAATAGCTAAATAGATTATTATTACCTTTATTTCTAGTATATATTTAGTATATTTTTTTGCACTATATTGCCCGCTGACATCTTCCACATCCAGGGGTTGACTGGAAGAGATCTCTTTTAGAGATAAGTCCAGTCCACCTTTGTTAACTATGTATATTTTTGTAATTTTTTCTGTATCATATTTTAAGTGCAATAAAGAATAAAATAGATTTCAATGGAAATTTTCATTGTAAAGTTAATGAATTCGGACTTTCCGATACTTAAATCACTACACTTATATGTGTTTATATCCCTATTTTGCCTGCCTCAGTAGTCTAGAGGCTAGATGTAGCTGCAGATCCAGTGGTCCTGGGTACGAGTCCCGGGTCAAGTTAATGAGTTTTTCTGTCAAAAACTGTCAGTAAAAGCCCGGGGTAGGGAAGTTGGCTGTGTTTCACCCCCGTGCCTCGGAGAGCACGCAAAGCTGTCGGTCCTACGCCATAATTCTCATTGGTCAGAGCCGTCGGACTTTTATAGTAAAAAGAAAGAAATGAATAGATAAAGAATGCACTTGGGGCGATAACACTCAAGTACTACAATATATTCTATGCAGTTAGCTAGTTTTATTGAAATTGGCCGTCATGGCCGAATGCGGTTAGGAAAAGGACATTTATATCTTCTTACCTTTATATATAAAATTCAAGTGTGTGTCGTTTTGCAATTCATCTTCTTCTATATGGACTGACCAATTTTGATGCTTTTTGTGTACTTATGGGGTACACTTATTAGATAGTTCTTAGCTATAGATGAACTTGGTAGGTGGTGTTGATAGAGAGATCGAGATGTTATTTTAAATACCATATATAATTAATCCAAACTTACTAATATTATAAATGCGAAAGTAACTTTGTATGTTTATCTGTCTGTCTGTTATCTTTTAACGCTTAATCCGCTGAACCGAGATCAATGAAATTTGGTATGGAGATAGTTTGAGACCCTGGTATATATTGACATGTTCTTCATATGATAGTTTCTATCCCGGAAATCATCCCTTAAGGAAGTGAATATGAGGGTGAAAGTTTGTCTGGAAAGTATGTATTATTTATAACCAATCATTTCTCATATAAAGGATATTTTTTTTAAAACATTACCTACTTTTCTTTATTAATCGTCAATTAAATCTATATATGTATAGGTATAAAAGACAAAAGTGATTGACTGATGTATTAACGCACAGGCTACACCCTTAAGGCTAGAAAATTTAAATTACGCACAAGTATTCCTCGTGTGACGAAAACAACCACTAAGGAAAGATTTTTCAAAATTCAACCCCCAAGGGGGTGAAACAGGGGTTAAAAGTTTGTATGAAACTTTTTATTCCTTGGACTTATTTGCATGAAATTTCGTATGAATTGAGTACGGCAAAAATAATGAGTTACATATATCAGCGTTTTCTAAATCTCAACCCCCAAGAGCGTAAAATAGGGGATGAAAGTTATTATGAAACCTACTTTTAAGAGTTTTGTTGTAGTTTTAGTGCGAGCGAAGCCGTGAGTTCTGCTAGTTAATAAATATTAAAGTTAACTATAAGACAAATAGAAGATCAAAATGTCACACGTTTCCTAAAATATTAGCACAACCATGTAAAATGTAACAATAGTTCTAGCCTATTATCTACCCCTTACACGAAGTGCACATAAAAGCTGATCTGACAATAAAAGCTAAAACTAAATCACAAACTTGTCCTATCTTTTACAGCCAAGTTTAGAATTACATCCCCATTTAGAGATCGTAAAAGGTGGTTTGTAGTTTTTACTATATAAAAGTCCATATCATGCCAACACTATATTTATATTTGGACGTTTGACTCAGTTTGTAGTGACCCTACTTATTGTACCCAGAATCGCGGGTTCGAATCCCGCTGGGGGCATTCGTTTGTGTGATAAACATAAATGTTTGTACTCCAGTCATGGGTGCTTATATTTATATTATGTATGTATTTAAAGTTATGTATGTGTAGTGTATCAACTATCTGGTATCCATAACACAAACCTCGTAGCTTACCATGGAACTAGATGGTGCTGTGTGTTAGTGTCCCAACATATAATATTAATAAAAATTTGCTTTAGAATGGTATGTTTTGTGGTGGTTTTGATCCTTTCGACAACCCTACTATCATATACATACATAATATATCTACCACTTCTTAGTAACATGTATAGTCAGCCGTATATCCATACTAATATTATAAATGTGAATGTTTGTTTGTCCTTCTTTCACGTCGAAACAGATTGATGGATTGCCGTGATTTTTTGTGTGAATATAGTTTAAGGGCTGAAGAGTGACATAGGCTACTTTTTACCGCGGAAGATTATTTTATTCCCACGGGAAAACACGTATTAATACAACTCAAAAAAAATATTTTTGTAGCTTTAGCGCGAGCGAAGCCGAGGGTTCTGCTAGTAGTTAAATTTAAATAACTTATTCTTGTTTAAGCAAAATCCTGAAAACGCCGTACATAACTATATTAGCTGTACGCTCATATTCCTTGTGGGAAGCTGCTCACGTATGCGTCGTTTGCAAATTATTGGCATACAAAAGGGTGTTTGAGTAACTATTATTCAAATGTTTTACTAGACCTTACCCGTGGTTACGTTTGCGTAATATTAGATGAATTTATATATATAATCATTATATCAAACATGCAGGTTTCCTCGCGATGTTTTCCTTCACCGTTAAGACAAGTGGTAATTATGTTGGAAATGATTCACACATGAAAATATCAGAGGTGCGAGACCCGGGATTTGAACCCGCTTCACTCGGTTTCCCAAGCGAGCGCGTTACCAGTGGACTACCACTGCCTGTTTTAAAAACATACACATTATAAATACAAATACCCATGACTGGAGTACAAACATTCGTGCTCATCACACAAATGAATGCCCACAATGGGACTCGAACCCGCGACCGCTGTGCCGCAAATAGGGTCACTACAAACTGAGAAAAACGTGTCGTTTAAAATAGCAACATAATTTCATATAATTATCTAGTTTCCAATAATTATTAATTTATACAATGTTTTCAGTTCGAGAGCTAACTAACGAACTTGTCTCTCGACAACGCAATCAACCATTGATATTAAAACTAACGACTCACCCACGGTCCGCTCGGATTCGTAACTAGTTACGTTTTAAAATTTAGTATAGATTTCTCAGAGATGAGATATTTTACCGCAGTAAAAAGTATCCTATATGTTGACCCGGATACCTAGCTATCATCATACCAAATTTCATCAAAATCTGGCCTGTGATTTTCTCGTGATGTGTTCCCAGACAGACAGACAGATCGACAAAAATTCTAAAAACTATAGATTCGGCATCTGTATCAATGATAATGAATATTTCAATAAGTATTTCCAAAAAATATTTAATGTACATTTTTTGAACGGCTCAGTTAGAATTTTATTATTATACTAGCGGCTCACCCTCGCTTCGCTCGGGTTCGTCGCTAGGTACGTTTTAAATAGATATAAAAAGAAAAAATCTTTCTTTCTCACATTTTAATTATATGTTTTAATACTTACCTATTCCGGACTAAGAGAAATCCAAAAATTAAAATATCATAAAAATTGGAACGCGGTCGAACGGGATAAAAAGTATCCTATGTCCTTCTCCTGGCTCTAAACTACCTCCCTGCCAATTTTCAGCTAAATCGGTTCAGCCGTTCTTGAGTTATAAGCGAAGTAACTAACACGACTTTCTTTTATATATATAGATATAGATAGATGAGAGTATGGTGAGAGATAATTAAAATTATTGATTAAAAATCAATGTTTATATAAACCATCGATTAAAGGTACCCATATATTTACATATTACTAAGCAGTAATAAAATGTGTACAGTCAGCATGAAAACAGTTAAGATGATCAAATAAATAAAAACATCAACTCAATAAAAGCGAGCGATATAAAGAGGTCAAATAAAATTCATACCATCCGTCATACTTAAATGTATCGGAATAATAACAACATCAAATAATTCGAAGTGGCCAAATGTTCAAAAATATTGGAGTACAAGCGACCTTGTTTTGCTGACTGCCTTTTTTAATATTTTATACGGGTATTGCCAGCTTTTGACAAATTTTAGGTTCAAATTTCAGGTTTAGGTATATTTTACTAAAGTTTCTTTTTTTTTAGTACAGTTTTTCATCCTAAAAGAATACGTCTACAGTCAGCAAAGAGTACATAAAAATCATTAAAACCATTATATATTAAAATAGTCACTACTACTAAAAAACTAATGTTCAAACCATCTATCATTTGTCAAATATACATAGCTATATCAAAATGCGAAATGCGTCAAAAAAATCGAAGTAGTTTATGTGATCAATTAGAATACTTCGGAAAAATAAATCTGTGTATCTACCAAATTTCATCCAAATCTGTCCAGCCAATTTGGCGTCAGTAACAAACATATGACATACTAGCGACTCACCCTCGCTCCGCTCGGGTTCATCCCTAGTGTTACGTTTTGACGTTTAGTATAGATTTCTCAGAGATGAGATATTTTCCCGCAGTAAAAAGAATCCTATATGTTGACCCGGATAGCCAGCTATCATCATACCCAGCCAAAATCTATCCGGTGGTTTTCTCGTGTGCGTTCCCAGACAGACAAACAAATAAAAATTCTAAAAACTATAGATTCGGCCTCTGTATCGATAATAATGTCTATTTCAATAAGATTTTCCAAAAAAATATTTAATGTACAGAATCGTGTTAGTTACAATTTTATTATATGTATAGATGTGTGATCGTCTAAAAATTAACTTGACCTTATACTTTAGCTTTTCTTTATATGTTAGATTGAAATTTGGATGCTACAGAAAAATATAGGTGGCAATCTTATAACATCTATGTTTTTCGTCGGGATTTAAGAAATAACCTCCTGTCATCCCCACGACATGGGTTTGGCTTTGAATGTCTAATAGAACGAGTACGGTTCTGAAGACATATTTTTACGACTTATTTTTATACTTAATATTTTCATTGTTATTTCTTTACCAAAATTACTTATTAATTAAAAATGTACACTGACTTCAATTTCCGCTTGAAATGCTGAAATATTCTCTTGAAATTATATATATATTATATATATATATATTGTAAAAAATCTAATATTATAAATGTGAAAGTTTAGATGTGTGGTTGGATGTTAGTTACTCAAACACGCCAGAACGGCTGAATGGATCTGGAGGAAATTTGGCACAGAGATAGATAATAGTATGGAATAGCACATAGACTACTTTTTATCCCGGGAAAATATACGGTTTCCGTGGGATAGATTTGTTTTTATTTTTCTAGAGGTGAATCCGAGCGAAGCGAGGGTGAGCCGCTAGTCATAGAAAAAGTCATAGATTGGCGTAACACATAGTATATAAAATAGCAGGTGGCGTCATAACAACTGTCCTTGTATTTAAGTATATAAAACGAATGAGACAGAGAGAAAATAAAAGTGATTACATATGTGTGTATTTTTAGAATTTAAACTTTATTTATTTATAGCTAAAGTCTATTCTGCAGATATATTTTAATTTTGATCTCATAGCCTACCTATACACATTGTATTATTCGTAGCTATTCGTATATTTGATGAGCGATGGATGGTTTGAACAATGTACGAGTAACTACTTACTTACGCACTTATTTATATACCAGAAAAAAAACATAAAAGTGAAAACGAATGCCATACGTACAGAGGATAACTTATCTCTTTAAGAGATCTCTACCAGAAACCCTCAAGCGTGAGAAAATATAAAAATAATAATGAGGTCCGGTGTAGGTACAAACTACAAACATCAGTTATAATATAAATATACACATATACATATATACATATATATATATATATATATATATATATATATATATATATATTATATATACATATATATGTACAGATTCGACTTGGTTACAATTTTATTATATGTATAACCGCCGGCGCAAAAAGATGGTAGTTATAAGTTTAACGTCTGTATCTCAACATTGTTCAATACATAAATTAATTTTAGTAGGGAATAAGAAAATATTTGGAGGAGAATATTGGTAATATTATAGTACAAAGAAAAAATAATATTATATTTTGCTTTGTGGTTTATTATTTTTAATCAAATTTCGTTACTGAAATGATTGTCAAAATGTCTATTTTTTAAGTACTACGTTTGTAGATGACGATTTTATAGTTTGAACCAAAGTCTGATCTTACGTTCCATAACTTATACGATTTGACATTGAATGTTTGATAACAATCAAGCCGTTTATGAATAAAAAACTGCCTGATTCATTAAAAAAACACTATCTTATTACTCTCACTACGCTTGGGTGCGACCTTAGGTGCCTTTTCTATACATACTAGCGACTCACCCTCGCTCCGCTCGGGTTCGTCCCTAAGGTGGGCCACCCTTATCACTTAGGAGTATGGAAAATAGATAGTAGCCGATTCTCAGACCTACTGAATACGAATATAAAATTTGGTAATAATCGGTAAAGCCGTTTCGGAGTAGTACGGTAACTAACATTGTGACATGGAAATTTTATATATTAGATAATAAAATTCAAACTGAGTCGAATCTGTACATTAAATATTTTTGGAAAATCTTATTTAAATAGTCATAATCATCGATACAGAGGCCGAATCTATAGTTTTTAGATTTTAGGTCTATCTGGGAACGCATCGTGAGAAAACCAGTAGACAGATTTTGATGAGGTATGATGATAGCTGGTTATCCGGGTCAACATATAGTATACTTTTTACTGCGAAAAATATCTCATCTCTGAGAAATCTATACTAAACGTTAAAACTTAAACGGTGAGTCGCTAGTGTGTTTATAAACAGATAATATCACCTTCTGGCTTTCATTAACTCACAGTAGCTTAGCTTACTCCCAGTACTCTGTGTACTAAATTTCATTCAAAGGTGTTCATCCGTTTCGGTGCACAGAAATACTAAACATAAACACACATACAAATAATTAATAGTATGTATTCACAGTTAACCTCCCACAGTTGGGCAAGGGCCTACCTTCAATGCGAGGGGGATCAGGCCATAACCCACCATGCCTTCAAAAACTTTAGATTAAAAGATTCTCTTAACATGCAGGTTTCTTCACGATATTTTCCTTCACCGTAAGACAAGTGATAAACATGTTGGAAATGATTCGCACATGAAAATATCAGAGGTCGGGATTTGAACCCGCTTTCCTCGGTTTTCCAAGGCACGCTACCATTAGACCACCACTGCCTAAATAGCGATATATTATTGTCTAAAGGTCACTTTGCTTTTGGCCGAATTCTCACTTACAAAATTAGGTCTCGTTATGAAAATGAGTATATTACGATGTACGAACTTGTTAATTTAATAGACTTCATCTTAAAAGCGTACGGTCTGGTAGTTACATATTAATTAGCGCTTTTTCGGCATAACATTTCTATTTATAAAATATATAAAGTGCCAGCAGAATATATATTAAAGCTAAATTTAAATTTTACAAGTAGAGTTTTTACATATCTATTCTAATACTAGCGACTCACCCTCGCTTCGCTCGGTTTCGTCAAACGGTATGTATGCAACTTCCCTATTTGAATCGGATATTATTAAATTTTTCATTGGTTTTAATTTTTTTTTTGGTGGGACCCCATTTTTTTTCTAAAATAAAAGTAGCCTAAGTTACTCCTTATTACATCAGCTACCTGCCAGTGAAAACCCGTCAAACCGGTTTAGCCATTTCAGAGATTAGCCGGAACTAACAGACAGACAGACAGACAAAAATTGTAAAAAATGTTGTTTGGGTATTTGTATCGTGTACACATTAATATACATTTTTGAGTAATGTTACCATCGTATAAATATTGACATTAACATTCATACGATACTAACGTCATTCAATTGTTTTGCCTTCCCGGGACCTCTTTACTAACATTTAAACTCTATGGTATGGTATTAAAGTTCAAATTGACTTTTAAGTATTATTACGAATCTTTTGTATGGGAGTATAGAAAAGTGTTGTTTGTAGACTTTTTCAGGCAATTTTTTAAATTTTTCTCTCCGTAAGAACCATCCTCGTACTTCAAGGAATATTTAAAAAAAAGAATTAGCAAAATCGGTTCAGTTGCTCTCAAGATTTGCGCTTAGCAACACATTCAGCGATTCATTTTTATATTATAGATTATGAAGAGGCAGTTTGTTTGTTTGTTTGTTTGTTTGATTGAACGCGCTAATCTCAGGAACTACTAAGCCATTTGAAAAAATCTTTTTTATTAGATAGCCCGTTTATTGAGGAAGGCTTTAGGCTATATATCATTATGCTACTACCCAAGGAAGCGGAACAGTAATATAACATATAGTCTGTCTATTCCATACTAACATATTGTTTTTATTTGGTTAGTAGCGTTTGACGAGATTTACTATTATCAATAACAAGTGATAATTTAAAAATTAAATACCCCCGACCATCTTGGACCGATTTTCATCAAACATAGCTAAGAACACTCCCGATTAATTCACCTTTCAAACAAAAAAACAAAATCAAAATCGGTTCATCCGTTCGGGAGCTACGATGCCACAGACAGACATACAAACAGACACGTCAAACTTAAAACACCCCATCGTTTTTGCGTCGCGGGTTAAAATTGATTATTTTCAAACAGCCATTCGGCGAACAGTAATAAGAATGCAATACATTTTGCATTTTATTTCTTCAAATTTCTATTTAAATTAACAAAAGTGGGAGTGTAATTGCAACTAAGTACCAAGTACTTATACAGAAGGAACTTTATTAATTTTTTAATTTTCAACTTCAGAAATAAGTTTTATATAAGATTCATTCTTAAGTTTTCCATTACGGATAAATTACAGTCATTATTTCAATAGCTGTGGTTGTAAAATATTTTTAAGACTTAAAAAACTTACGTCAAAAGAATTATATCTATACATAGTATAAAACAAAGTCGCTGGTTGTATCTGTCTGTTCGTCCGCTTAGTTCTTCTAAACCAGGCAACTGATTTTGATACGGTTTTCATTAATAGAAAGAGCAAAAAACAAGTAAAGTTTACGTAAATAATTTGTAAATATTTTGTTGACATTTTCTTTTTTTTTTCAAAAAAAAACTATTTTCGTACGATTAAACGGCTAACGCTGGTTAAACCTTTAGAGATATATCAAAACAATTTATTAGAAAATTGTAGGTCTTAAAAAGGCCTACAGAAAAGTTTGCGATAGCATGTGTCTACATTCTAAGGTACGCATTTAATAACTACTTTTATCTATATAAAACTTTATTTTAAAAAAATTATCAATATATATAACATTATGGATTAATATGTTTTTATCTTCCGGGATATCCGGAAAATGCTTGTATTTATACTTTAGATTAAGAGCTTGGACAAAATATATTCTGCATTCGTTGAGGAATTGAATTAAATATATAAATACGAGTATATTGGGACATTAACACACAGCACCATCTAGTTCCATGGTAAGCTACGAGGCCTGTGCTATGGATACCAGATACCTTCAGATATCCAAGGAAAAAGTAAAATGGGATAACAGAAAATTTACCTATTAAATTCAAAGGTGTTATAAGGAAAAATAATGTAAAATACAATAAAATTGCAAAAAAATGTTGATTTAAAATATAAACAGATCATTTGCATTCAAAATAGATGTAATTGACTAACTTATCCGCCATTTTTATATTAAACCGACATCTGAGACCTCAATTTGGGGAAATCTCTTCATTTAAAGAAACATTTTTCTTCTGGGTATTATACGATTCAAGTTAATCTAAGTGGAAATGTAGAAAAAAACCTTTAATAAACGCAGTACAAAAAGAGGTATTTTCATAAATTAACACTTTTGTTCAGAAATTGCATGGCTAAAGATGATTAGATGACTGACCTTTTAGCATTTTTTGCCATCTTTACATTTAATACTTGGTGAAGTTACTATTGTGATTTTTGTACTATTTTCAATGACTTTTAGTTATTAATATACAAGAGGCTCAACCTCGCTTTGCTCGGGTTCAAAAACAAAAACCAACCTATCCCACGGGAACCGTACATTTTTTCGGGATAAAGAGTAGCCTATGTTTCATTCCAGACTATAATCTATCTCTGTGCCAAATTTCATCCAGATCCGTTCAGCCGTTCTGGCGTGAAAGAGTAACAAACATACTCACAAACTCACATTTATAATATTAATACGAGTTTATTCGTTAGAAATATACAAAAGTACGAATTTTTCCTCTTTATAATAGTATTGTAGATGTATGACATTTCTTACATCATGGTCATCATGCATCTTTTAGATTTTTATCATCAGACTATTATTATGAATATGAAATATAGTGTGTATAAGTTACTCATTCACGCTAAAATGGCTGGATGGATTTGGATAAAATTTAGCACACAAATAGGCAATAGAGCTGGAGTAACACGTAGGCTACCGCACCAAGACACCCAATTGAAGCGAATGTACATTTTTTTTGGGACATTAACACACAGTACCACCTAGTTCCATGGTAAGCTATGAGGCCTGTGTTATGGATACCAGATACATAGTTGATACACTACACATATAATCTATACATATAATAAAATTGAAACTAAGTCGAATCTGTACATTAAATATTTTTTGGAAAATCTAATTGAAATAGATATTATTATCGATACAGAGTCCGAATCTGTCTGTCTGTCTGTTACCGCATCACGAGAAAACCACTGGATAGATTTTGATGAAATTTGGTATCATGATAGCTATCCATAGAATATCCGGGTCAACATATAGGATACTTTTTACCGCGGGAAAATATCTCAATTGTGAGAAAAATACAAAAATTGCATTGTTCTTAGTATACTAATATGTAAAACCTAAGAATTTGGTTTTTGGTCGAGCCGAGGGCAATGCTAGTAATATATAACTTTAAATACATACATATTACAAATATAAACACCCATGACTGGAGTACAACACTCTTGTTCAACATACAAATGAATGCCTCTAGCGGGACTCCAACCCGCGACTACACTAACTCGCGACTACAAACGTCACTACAAACTGAGCCAAACGTGTCGTCTTTTTGGTAATTCGCTAGCTCTTTTAGGTATAGCTTGTATAGAATATAATCTTATCTAACATAGATCCCTGATATTATAGACCCATTTTCCCCTTATGCCGGAAGACAAAAACGTCTTAGCCTATAATGCCGAGATACATTTTTATCATTTGACAACATCAGCCGTCGGTAATAAAACTGATATTCGCTCTCATTACATTTTAGATGTTAGAGTGCGTCCTTTTTTTACCCACGACGGAACGGAGACGGTATATGCGTTTGGGGTGAGAGGAGGTTTGTGCAAATCCATATTGCCATTTTTCTCCAAAACTACCAGTCCGATTTTGATGCAGTTTTCAGTTATGGGTTCGGGTTTGATTGGTGCATGTTCTTAGATAGGTGTTACGGTGATAACTCACTAGGGAGCGGTGCAGTAAAGATTTGTTTGTGTAAAACCAAAACTACTAGTCTGATTTTGATGCGGTTTTCAGTAATGGCCTTGTAGTTGATTAGTGAGGCTTCTTAAATAGGTGTTACGATAGTAGACATTAATAGCACTCAAGCATATCCATCGGAGATCACTATTTTAAATTTCATCGTAAATAAAAATTAGTATCATCATCAAATTCTAAAGGTCCCCACTGTAGGGGCACGGCCTACCCATTAAGGGTGTAAGTATAGCGCTAAAAAGTCTCAAGTTATTCACGTTACTATAAAACTGCAAAACTAGTAGATAATGCCAGCCGCCGACAGATATGCTTGAGTTTCTCTCGCATTTCATTTATTTTTTAAGTCGAGGGTTTTTAAAATTATTTTATCCTTTTTCAGCTACTTTTTAACCGTCGTCGTGGGTTTTTTCAAAAATTTTAATTTTGCTTTTTGTGACCGATTTCAAAAAAAGAGTAGGACACATTTTGTCTGTATATTTTTGTAGGTATGTTACACGATATCTTCGCATATTCTAATTTTATCATATAGTTTTAGATAAATTTCAAGAAAAACGTGTATGTGTAGGTATTTAGGTACTCACGTAAGAAGTTATACTACTTTGGCGTAACAGAACAAAAATAGCTAAAGATTTCATCCCGTTTGTCACAACTCTCTGTTTGTAAAAGGAATGCAACTACCTTCATCATGTCGCTTTTTGGCTGTCGGTGTGCGCGCGCATAGTAAATATTTTACTCTCATATTTTTTTTAACACGTTAAGTGCGAAGCGAGGCCTAAATCACCCCTGATGCAACTTCCCTGTGGTGCGGCAAGCAAAAAAGTGAATTTCTCTGTCGTGCGAATGGCATAGCTTTGGTTTGGTCCAGTGTAGGAAAGAGATAAATATATATTTGAGATCACTAATGGTTCCGGACTCGGTGGTGTACCTACCTTGGTACCGGATGTCTTAGGCCTCGTGCCGCACTGAATTAATATAATTTTAATGCAGTGCGGAACGAGGCTAAAACGTCCCATATCCCCCCTGACCTCGTACCGCACTCAACGCGAGCTTCCCGCGACCAGTGTTGTGCATCAATAGAAAGATAAACCTTATGCATAAACCGTAATCCATTATTTTCCAATAATAAGTCTGTAATAGGTGCCTCTTAATGGTATAGAATGGAACGCTTCGTGCGCGAGTCCGACTCGCACTTGGCCGGTTTTTTTTTCTTTATGGCGCCTTCAAGCACAATTTAGATTATTTAAAAAAAAATGTATCCTTTGATAGGTTTGTGTTGTTTTGCCAGGTTTTGCCCTTAAAACGATCTAATGAGATATAATTGATCAAAATCGGTCAAGTCGTTGCGTAGTTAAGACAGTTTAAAAACGTCGATATTATTTTTCCCATCACTAATCGCAGCCAAAATTTGCCCTATTTCAGTGCGTTACGAGGTGTATAAGATCCCATATTTTGTTTTGCTAATAATTCCTAAACTAGCCATCAGATCCCGGGGCGACGGTGGATTAGGGTTCATCAATTCACTGTCTATATCAATAAGGACCAAAATTCTCATTTATCTTTGATTTCGCGCCAGAAAATGGATTTTAGTCTGTAAAAGGAGGTGGGGTCTAATAGACCGCGTGTCGCCATAACGTCTGGTCACGGTACGGGCCGATTATACCTCGTGCCGCAGGAACGGAAAGTATGCAAAAATTGGTGCCGCAGCTAACGTGTTAAACGTGCCAAAGCAAGTATAGACTATATGATGTTCTCCTAGCTGATTCCGGCCACGGCGGCCAATCTCAATGAGATTAGCCAACTGCGCAGGAGATATTATAGTGCTCAAGTGTACGCGCAGACACAACGTGCACTCTCTATTCCTATCACTCTCATACTCCGGTGGGACGACCACTCGACACGACCGGTGAGAGATAAGGCGCAGGACCGACGGCTTTACGTGCTCTCCGAGGCACGGGGGTGAAACACCGCCAACTTCCCAACTCCGGGCTGTTACTGAGACTTACTATACAGGAAGACTCAATAACTAAACCTGGCCCGACCCGGGACTCGAACCCAGGACCTCCGGGTGTGCAGCCGTACATGCTAGCCACTACACCACCGAGGCATAGACTATATATATATATACATGAGTTTTAAACTATATATTAGACTAATACATACGGGACTTTTGGTAGATTAATTAAACTCGCACTTAACCGATTTTTTATATTAATAAAAAAACCTCAGTTATGAGAAAGTTTGAGATTTAAAGAAAAATATCTTTCATACCTCATATTGTTTTTAGAGCATGTGTGTTGAAAAGTGTAATGTTTTAAGCGAGTAATAAGCAGTGAATGAGGAAATCCTTCATATGGTAGTGACTTCGTCCCACTTTTTGTTTGGAAAAACGGTGTAATTTCATGGATTTTAGGTGTATTTACTCTGTTTAAAAAAGTTTTTCGTGGCTTACATGAGTTGTTTGTTGACTTCTGACATACTCGTATAAATACTGTACATTTATTTTTAGGTAACATGAGTTTTTACTTTAAAACTTAACTACGTGTAAATAAATATATACAAAAAGGCTGCAAAACGGAAGTAGATTTAAATTCCAGGTCTCGCACCTCTGATATTTTCATGTGCGAATCATTTTCAACATGATTACCATTTGTATGTGAGGAAACTTGCATGTCTGAGAAAATCTAGCAAGTGTCCGAAAGAAACTTGAAGACCGCTAACCTGTACTTACCTAGCCAGGTAGATGATTCCGCTCATATTGGGAGGCTCGGGCCCAGCAGTGGGACATTAAAAAGGGCTGAAGGGCTTTTGTTTGGTATTTAAACACCAGAGTGGAAAATTACGAAAATAATAAAACCCAAAAATATTCTTCATAATCAGTTGTCTATGAGTTTAAAATATATTTTTTTACTAATATTCCGGTTTTGTTGAGGTTTTATTCAGTTTTTTTTGTTTTACGACATTTGAAATGCATTTAGTTAACACGGTGACGGGGGATGATAAGATTTTTGACGTTTCCAAAATTATAGTTAGAGAGAAAAATCAAGATAAAGTCGTGAAAAAGCCCGAAGAGGTAGTTTTATTTCTTACTAACGACTCGCCCTCGCTTCGTTTAGGTTCGTCCCTAGATGCGTTTTGACGTTTAGTATGGAATAGTCTTTTTTTCAAAATTTTTTTTCGTGGATTTTTCCAATGTTTTAATACTAATTCTGTTATTCGGGGTGAAGACAAATCCAACAAAACAAAAATCATAAAAATCGCTCTAGCAGTTCTCGAGTTATAAGTATTGTAACAAACCCGACTTTTTTTTAAATATTATATAAGTAGATGTAGAATAACATATAATTATATACTAGTATTCCTTTTTATGCTAAATATACCTCATTATTAAGAGTGACATAAATACCTACAAACATTTTCGCGTTTTTTATATATATTTATGAAAATACGTAGGTCTTTATAACCATATTTATTCAGAGTTTGGCAGCTTTACTGTGTTTTATGTTAGACTGTATTTTTTCGTCCTAATAAAATTATTCATATATTTGGCTGAATTTCCTTTAAACGTTGCCAACATTGAAGTATTAATATACATATTGAATGTTTATTCGTCCTTATATGATATAGTATTAGAGTTAAGTTTTTAGTCACTATATTAAAGACTGGGTTCACACAACATTGCACTTTTTATACAGCACTAACGACTCATCTTCGCTTCGCTCGAGTTCATCCCTAAGCACATTGTAACGGTTAGTATGGAATGATAGGCTATATACATATTATACATATATATGTATATATATATATATATATATATATATATATATATATATATATATATAATATATAGTATATATAACATGTAGTATATGTTTATATATATATATATATATATATATATATATATATATATATATATATATATATATATAAACATATAGTATCTATCAAAATCAATGCTCAACGTTATCTTACTATGAAGTAAATGAATATGTCCACGTATTTTTACACGAACCCTAACGCGGTTCATTTTATTATCACGTAATATATGAAAATTTCTTATTTCATAAATATTTTTCGCCTTAGATGATCCTATAACGAAATTTATAACAGAATATTTGATATACCGTACTAATAAATTTTCTTACTGCGAATGCCTTCTGTGACCTTATTCATCTTTTAAAAATATTATAGGGAAATTAATACAGATATTTATTTGTAAATTTTAAATTTAGGGCTCAGTTTCTTGTAAATTATAAAGGCTATGAAATTAATACTTGTAATAATGTATTATTATTAGCGTTTTCTGCAGCTTCACTCGCGTATTTTAACCCCCTTATACCACTTTAAGGGATGATTGGAATAATTTCGAAGTAATCTTATATAAGTGACTCACCCTCGTTCCGCTCAGAATTTGTACATTAAAAATATTTAATATACAGATTCGACTCAAAATTTTATTATATTATGTATAGATTATTTATTTTATATTTTAAACGTAAACACCACTTTCCGTGCATTTTACATAAAAAATAAAAATTTCATTCCCTATTTTACCTCCTCATGGGATGAATTTCGAAAAATGCTAATTATAAATTTATTTAATTGTATTAAGAAGCATTAATATCGTTTAATATAAAGATAGGGGATGAATTAAAAAAAACTCCTTTCTTATCGGATGCCTACAATCTACATCATATAAGGAAAACGTCCTCCAAATTTCACATTTCTACGACCAGCAGTTTAGACAATGTGATCCATCAGTAAGGACAAACCCTTTTTTTTATATATATACGCGTATATGTATATAATATAGATTTTTAACCTAACCTTAGCTCAATAAATATATTCAGTAAACATTATTCGCTTTTTTATACAGTCGGGTAAAATACATTTTTCCACTTTAACACTATATAGACCGCGTTTAGTACAATAGTTCCATTTATAGCTCGACCACATTATGTATTGAAAGCAACTTGCAATCCTTATAACGTCGTAGAAAGTTTATTCGAATGGTATGTGGTCTTTAATAGCCATGAATAAGAATAACTAAATTAAATTAAAAATTAAAAAAAAACCCCGACATATAATTTGCCATTTTGTGTATTAAGTAAGTATTCTAATAGTCGAGCCCCTTTCATTTGATACCCATATTAAGGGAGTTGTGATAAAATATATAATCCGTCATTTTGTGGCCGCGGCCATCTTGGACCGATTTTTATCAAACATAGCTAGGAACACTCTAAAACAACAAAATCAAAATCGGCTCATTCGTTCGGGAGCAACGATGCCACAGATAGACACACATACACACACGCACACGCACACAAACACGTCAAACTCTTAACACGACCCCCGACGTAAAAACGTCAGGGGTTAAAAACGTCTATAACGAAAAACTCTATAAAATCTATTTCACCGTAAAATAGAAAAACGATAATACTTTCTTAGTGGAGTTTTAGTTTCTCCTTAGATTATTTTTTTGCTGATTTACTTTGGTTTTTGGGTCCCGACATTTTGAAGATTTTAAAGCAAACTCTCTCATGCCCATTAGTGATGTAAAGCATTCGTAAAGTCGAGAACTTAAATTACGAAATAATTGTATTTATTTTGTCATTTAGGTTGCTGAATTTTCGAACCCTTTACATGATTAATGTGATTATATCTAAAAATGGTTTAGCTTTTATATAATTAAGTTATATTTTAATTCATTTTGTAATCTGTGGGAACGATTTACGTAATACATATATAAAGGTATGAGCGATATACATAATTTTATATTAAGATTCTAAAATTTAGAACATTTTCTTGTTATATACATACATACATATATTCATTGGGATTAAAGGCATAATTTTCAAATATTTTCATTAAAAATTTCCCAAAATAACGCCCAACCTGTGTTTTCAGGTTCAAACGAACTGCAACCTGTACAGTGTTAATGTTGACCATTCAAACAACGATCAGTCTGTGATAATCGAGAGATTTGTTGACTAATAATAAAATACTTTACTTGTTACTTGTCGAATGTATCTTTTGGACGAGTAAGTTAAGATTGTTTTGAAATTTCTAAATTATATTTGGTATTTCATTAAGAATTTTTGTGATTTTTGTGATTTTTTCGGACTTAGTGTCTCAAGAGTCGACGATGACGAAGAATTTTTTAACCGTCACGAATATTGTCAATGAAGGCATCAAGGGCTCGAAGATATCTCAGCTCGGACTCTCCAAGTATCTATCTCAATCACTGTAAGTACTTATTTTCCCACCACTAGATATTTAAGATTAATTTACTTTTACTAACAAAATATCTAATGCTATCTATCTGTTTGTCAATATGTGCGTGTAATTTAGAGAATTTTGCGTGTAATTCAGAGGACTTGATTTCATTTAAATTATTTAAGAAATGAATAATAGAAAAAGGAGAAAGGAAATATAAAGAAATAAAATGTTGCTCTTTACGCATTCGACCCTCAGTTACAGTACTCAATAATATAGTATGAGCATTTGTATGTAGCCCTTTTTACGCCTCCCTTCAATACGAGGGGGATCAGGCCATAGTCCACCACGCTGACCGATTGCGGGTTGGCGGACTTCACATGCCTTTCGAAAACTTGCTAGATTCTCTCAGACATTCAGGTTTCCTCACCTTCACCGTTTTCCTTCACCGTAAGACAAGTGGTAATCATGTTAGAAATGATTCGCACGTGAAAATATCAGAGTTGCGAGACCTGGGATTTGAACCCGCTTCACTCGGTTTCACAAGCGAGCGTGTTACCACTGGGCTACTACTGCCTTGTATTAGCACTTTTTAACTTCAATATTATGTAGGTAGGTATGTAGTATTTCTCGTTAGTAAATCCAGAGATAGAGCATTGGTCAGACGTAAAATAAAAAAGTAGTAAGCTAAGCTCGTGAGTATAATTAATAATCCATACTAATATTATAAAGGTGAAAGTGTGTTTGTTTATTTGTCCTTCTTCACGTCGAAACGGAGTGACGGATTGGCGTGATTTTTGGTGTGGAGATAGTTGGAGGGCTGGAGTGTGACATACTTTTTACCGCGGGAGATTATCTAATTCCCACGGGAAAATTCGTTATAATACAATTCAAATTAAAATTCAAAAAAATATTTATGATCAGAATTACGTGAAACTTGGTATTAATACTCTTCTATAAAATTAAATAAATACATATCTTAGCATTTTTCGAAATTTATCCTATAAGGGGGTAAAATAGGGGATGAAATATTGTATGAAACTACCTTTTTATAAGATTTTTTGTAGTTTTAGCGCGAGCGAGGCCGCCAGTTTTGCTAGTAATGTAATAAATATTATTATGTAACGCTTAAAATTCCAAGTGAGTAAACGGGATTTAAAAAAGGTTTTCGCATTTACGAGATTTTCATGTACTAATCAATATCAACATGATTACCACTTGTCTTACGGTGAAGGAAAACATTGTGAGGAAACCTGCATGTCTGAGAGGACCTAGCAAATTTTCGAAAGTCACGTGAATTTCGTCTACCTATTTGGTAAGCGTAGTGCACTACGTCTACGGTCACGTGTGGTCTCAACGCCCACGCCCAACAGTGGAACTTTATAGGGCGTTATACGTATTGTAACAAGCAAAACCACGTCATTATCTAGTGCATCTATACTAATATTATAAAGAGGTAAATGTTGTGAGTTTGTGACGTTGTAGGGGGTAATCTCTGGATCTACTGAACCGATTTAGATAAAATTTAGTAAGAAGATAGTTTGAGAGCCTGGGAAGGACATATGATACTTTTAATCATCCCTAAAGGGTGTGAAAATGGGGATGAAAGTTAGTTTTGGGAAGCAAGCTAGGGATGAACCCGATCGAAGCGAGGGTGAGTCGCTAGTTAATAAATATGGTTATTATTTAATCAGACAGATTAGTTAGGAGAAATACAGGAACAAATAATTATACCCTCTACAAACACTGATATTTCGTGTTTTGTGTTTGTTAATTCATGCTTCGCTGGAACACAAAGGTGGAGTTGCGTCTATAGTTGGATTTAACTTACTAGAAACCTGATTTTCTACATGACTTGCTATATTTGGCGCGTTTTAACAATTACTTTTATTGTTACTCAATCAATATTTTTGGGTTAGTGCCCAAGTTGTTCATTCGTATGCTCGTCCGTTTTTAACATATCTATATACTGATGACATGTTTGGCTCAGTTTGTAGTACTTGCGGTATCAGCGGTCGCGGGTTTGAGTCCCGCTGGGAGCATTCATTTGTGTGATGTGCACGAATGCTTATACTCCAGTTTGGGTGATTATATATATATAATATGTATGTATTTAAAGCTATACATATATGTGTAGTGTATCAACTATCAGGTATCCATAACACAGGCCTAGTACCTTACCATGGAACTAGATGGTGATGTGTGTTAATGTCCCAACATATTTATTTATTATTTATTTATATATAAATAGGAAAAAAAACAGTTCAGTACATACCTTTTTCTCCTCTGTTTATATAGCGACTTTTCTTTGTTTTTTGTTTAGTATTTATTGACGAGCTTTAGTGTTATAAATATATATTTTTTTGGAAACAGATACTTTTTTATATATATATATATATATATATATATATATATATATATATATATATATATATATGTTCTATTCATATAATATCTATTAACTAACGAACTAACACTTTTGGAAAAAGCACAGATAAGATTATATAATGGCGATGTGCATGTGGAACACACACACCTGAAGCCTTAAAAAAAGAAACTAAAATTGTTTGTATATGAAAATTATAGTATTTCTAAACTGTTTTAGCTTTAGCGAAACCCTCTTGTATTGTATATCTAACTGACAAAAAGGAAATTGATAAGTTGCTATATTACATGATCCCTTTGTTCGCCAGAACCTATTCATTATAGTAAGGGAGCCCAAGAGGGGATTTTTACAGTTTCTCAAGCGCGGCAGATTAACATAAGGGGGATACCTTGCACTCTGTTGAGTACCTCCACCTTAATATAAGTCCTGTACATAAGGGCGCGAATCTAGGGCAGGCGATCAAAATGTTTAAGAAAGATTTTGATAAGGTAGAAATACTTTAAACCGTCAGATTAAGGTATGGCGGGCTAAATACATCCTGGAAAGTGTGCAATTCAATGGCTTTCCATACATTATTATAGGGGAGGTGATATATATATATACTAGCGGACCCGACAGACGTTGTCCTGTCTACAATGATAACAAAACTTTTTTTTAATTTGATCGCAGCGCTAACTGTCGGGACAGACTAAAATTAAAATTCGAATATTATTTAAAATTTGACACTGCGATGGTAGCGCTGTCTGTCGGATCCAATGTAAAACATTCCAAAATCAACAACTACTAATAAATTAAAAATTAATTAAAAAAACATTGTCCAGCGGACAAAATTGTGAATCTAAACCATTCCCAGATCCCCTTGAACACACACAAAAAATTTCATCAAAATCGGTCCAGTCGTTTGAGAGAAGTTCAGTGACATACACACTCACAGAAGAATTATATATATAAAGATATATATATGTATGTATATATCTAAAAATATCACTCAATTCTCCAGGGGCCACATATACTAAACTTGTGCCATTCGACTTGTGTAAATCGGCAGATTGAATTGCACACTTTTAAGGGCCCATTTCTTCATTCCTCTTACGGTGGTTATGAGAAGACATCAGGCTGAACGTATAATATGTTTTGAAGTGGTTTAAAATAATTTACACTTTTAATTTAAAATATTATCGATACTAACAATATGGTATTTTGCTTTACCACAATCTGTTAGAAACTTACCTAATTAAGTTTCCCATGCCTGTGTAAGACAATATCCGTCTTATTACTGTAGCGTTTTATGGTATCTTAAAATATTAAGTTCCTTTAATGAAAATGATGAATATTTTTACTTCATTTTGGCTAATTCGATTTGAGTAATATTTTCATTAAGATACTATCTTATATTTATAATATTACTAGCATTTTACATATTAGTATACTCTTACATTGAAGTTTTTGTCTTTTTTTTTCTCAGAAAAAGACATTTTCCCGCGGTAAAAAGTATCCTATATGTTGACCCGGATAACTACCTATCATCATACTAAATTTCATTAAAATCCCTCCAGTGGTTTTTTCGTGATGCAGTAACAGACAGACAGACAAAAAATCCAAAAACTATAGATTCGACCTCTGCATCGATAATAATGTATATTTCAATAAGATTTTCCAAAAAAATATTTCATGTACGGATTCGGCTTGGTTTCAATTTTATTATATGTATAGATTAGCTAGGTACGATTTAATGATTAGTATGGAATAGGTAGACTATATAATATATTATATAATATACATATACATAGATATGATGAGCTGTTGTGGATTGTTACATAAGGTGTTTTCCCGTAGGAATGAGATAATTTACTGCGGCGGTGTGCCTTTGCCACTTTCCAGTCCAACTATCTCCACACAAAAAAATACTCCAATCCGTCACTCTGTTTCAACGTTAAAGGAGGACAAACAAACACACTTTCACATTTATAATATTATAGTATGGATATTATAAATGAATCTATCTGTTTGTTACTTTCACGAAAACGCTGAACTGATCTCAAGAAAATTTAATCAAAGTCGTAATATAGGATAGGATCTTTCTAGACATATGTAGACTTAAGTTACTTATCTTGGAAAATAGCAAGATTTTATCAAGATAAAAGATGGTATTTGTGTGAAAATTGTATGATGAGTATTCCAATATAGAATGAGGTACCCGTTATAGCTTCAGTCAAAAGGCGAATTTTTAAAAAGTTAAAAATGGTTCATATCCTTCCAAAATATCTACAGCCATCTTTAAAACATACGGGAAAAATACGCAGGAAAATATTCAAAGGGCCCTATAGTGTCAAATTAACTTGATATCATCGAAGTACTTTGTATTCTAGTGACAAGATTGATTGAACTTACGAAAAGTTCAACCCTTTTTATAATAAAAAGGTTTAAGTCGAGACCAGAAATGACCCCATCTTTTATGGAACAGCAAACAGTTATTTATACTTGTTTAAAAGAAAAAGGATGGCTTGTTAATCCATAACTAGAATGAGATAATGTTAAGTGATTTTAATTATTTAATTGATAAAAGTGTTCTTACACAATTATGATTGTTATATTTGTTTTGAAGTGAAAAATATTTGAATGCTGAAAAAAAAATTGCCAAATAGTTTGACGTATCGAAGACACAATATCTGAGTTATTATAAAATTGTAACGAAAAATTGTAACGAAAAATTGTAACGTTTATAAAGTTGTAACGAAGCCGAATCTGTACATTAAATATTTTTTTGAAAATCTTATTGATATAGACATTATTATCGATACAGAGGCCGAATCTATAGTTTTTGGATTGTCTTGATATTTCTGGTTTATATGACGATATCATGTTTTTGGACTCTATGATTTTAGTTTTTAGATCGCGAGTAAATATCATATAACTCTTTCTCCTTCTCATATTTTTTTTAATATAAAAAATATTTTCTAATGTATAAACCAAAAATTAAAACAGAACCTTCTCACTTAATTAAATCAAAAATTATCTTACTATTATTATATATTGTATTATATAGATATGTAATTAGTAGTGTGTATGTATATATGTACATAATAATGTATGCTTTAGTAAGTAGTGTATATTATATGGTATTATACACATTATTCAATTAGCTATTTATTTTGAGTATCTATATATTATTTATATGACAACGACTGCACGAATTTAGCCTGCTTTGTAACACTATTTCTCACTACCACAGGTTGGCTGGAAGAGATCTCTTCTAGAGATAAGTCCACCTTTGCAAACAATAATTGTTTTTAAATTACTATTATTATTATACTTTTAAGTGCAATCATGAATAGTACAATATAGCTTTAGTACCCCTGACTTGATATTTCCATATAAATAAAGATCCATAACATATTTTCCAGCTAAGTGACCGTGGACAGAAGATACGTATATTATCAGAATTGTAAACCAAACCACATATATCTTCAAGACATACTGACAGTAACCATAGCAATTGGAACACTTAAATAAATTCATTGTAACTTGTTGAAGCTTGGCATCTAGCCAGAGGAGTGAGAACGCATCTCGCATTGCTGTTGATGTAGGAGTAATTTAAACTAAATGTATGTAATGTAAGTAAAATTGAAGTGTTTGACTGTAATATCTAAATAGATAACTTAGAGTTCAAACAAATTATGTAATATCAACAATCAAACGACCAATAAAAAGTATTTGTATGTCTGTTTGTACACGCTAATTGTCAGAATGGGTAATCAGATTTTAACGAAAATAGTGAGATGACTATATTTTTTTTTAATTCGCGGAAAATATGTGTGCCTTCAACACCACATATGATAAGTTTGATTTCATCTATACAGATAAATAAAATTGAAGTATCTGTGTGTATTGTCAAAATAACAGCTTTTTACTAAATTCATATGAAATTATATATAGTACTTATAAGAAAAAAAAAACAATTTTTAAAATTTTTGTCTGTATGTCTGTTTATTCCGGCTGATCTGTAAAACGGCTGGACCGATTTTAACACGACTTTCACTGGCAGATAGCTGATGTTATAAGGAGTAACTTAGGTTACTTTTATTTCAGAAAAATAGTCAGGGTTCCGCGTTAAAAAAAAACGCGTACTTAGGGACGCACCCGAGTGAAGCGAGAGTAAGTCGCTAGTTTAACAATACAAATGCATGTCACGTTTGATCCTATACAAGATTATGTATATTTTGGACAATATTAGATGAAAATTTCTAAAACAGTTTTCATATTTAATTAGAGAGCTTGTTTTTTAATTAAAACTTTAGGTGAACATGTAAACAGTGAATTGTATTCCAAAAACATTTGAGTTCTTAATATTATAAAATTCTTAATTTTAAATTACTAATATAATGAATTAAAATTTTATTGAAATAGTCGTTATTATTGATAAAGAGACCGAATCTAGAGTTTTTGGAATTTTTGTCTGTCTGTCTGTCTGTGACCGCATCACAAGAAAACCACTGGACAGATTTTGATGTTGTATGATGATAGCTGGTTATCCAGTCAACATATAGGATACTTTTTACTGCAGGAAAATATATCATCTCTGAGAAACGTTAAAACTTAACTAGGGACGAACCCCAGCAGAGCAAAGGTGAGTCGCTAGTTTAAATATATAAGCAAGCTTTAACTAATCATAAACAATATTATGTAAAATTATCTTTGATCTGCGATATATTGAAAGCTAATGTTTGGGATTACCGTCAATAATTCTGATAGTATCGTTAATTGAATATTATAATCGTATTATAAAATGATTAGCAATAATTAATAGCGTTTATAACATACTAACTTATTCCCATGGATACTGATATTTTCATGTGAAAATTATTACCAATATGATTACAACTTGTGAAGGAAAACATCGTGAGGAAACCTGCATGTTTGAGAGAACCTAGCAAGTTTTGGAAGACATGTGAAGTCCGCTAAGTTGACCAGCGTGGATTATGGCCTGATTCTCCTCACATTGATGGGAGGCTGAGGCTCACAGGCTTGTGGCAGGCTCAAAGGCTTGTGGCAGGCTCACATTGATTGTGGGGATTGTGCTGGACACGGACGCATTTAAAAAAAAAAAACAAAAATGTTATTCAAATCGGAGCAGCTGATTAGCTAGTGTAAACAAACAAACTTTTCAGCTTTATATACATTTGTATTAATATATATTGTTCACTTTCTTTAACACAATTAATACAAAACCCCATTCAGTTATTAAACCTGAGATTGTCCTGGCCATCTTACTCCCATACAACCTATAATCTATGTACTACTCGTAATATTATAAAGAGGTAAAGTTTGTGAGTTTGTGACGTTGTTGGGGGTACTCTCTGGATCTACTAAGCCGATTGAGGTGAAATTTGGTAAGACGATAGTTTGAGATCCTGGAAAGGACATAAAATACTTATTATCCCGGAAATTATCCCTTAAGGAGATGAAAATGGGGATAAATTTTCTTTTTTTTGTATTAGGAAGCAAGCTAGGGAGGAACCCGAGCGAAGCGAGGGTAAGTTTCTAGTCTATACTATAAAAAAACAGTACAGGTCGAATATCTGTACATAGCAAAAAAATGCTAGAAACCGAGTCAGGGGGACGTAAGAAGACAAAAAGAACGAATCCCGATTTTTTTGAAATTTTATGTTTCTCTGTCTGTTTGTCTGTTTGTACGGGCTAATCTCCGAATCTATTGGACCGATTTAAATGAAATCTTGCATGGTGTTACTTTATATCCCCGGGCAATATCTTAAATACTTTTTATCCCGGAAAATTAAACAGTTCCCGTGGGATAGTTAAAAAACTATATTAACTTATACAACTTAGTACACAACAACTTATGCACCTAATTCAGTAAAATTTAACATTCTGATACCTTATATTGCCAGTCAAACAACAGGTTACTTTTCATCCCGGAAAAATAAACGGTTCCCGTGGGAACTGATAGATCTCTATCAGTGTTTTTCTAGAAGCGAGGGTGAGCCGCTAGTGTCTAATAAACTAGTCTACCAACTCAAGTGTAAGGCTGAAATACATAATATTATGTATATATTGACGAGATAACTTCACGAGTAAATTATTCAGGATCTTAGAAGTTAGATCGGTGTTAGTTAGTTGGTAACGTTTGTCTTCTTCGTTTACACGCACTTCCTTTGTAGTAAACTTAATTTAAATAGATGAATCAAATGTCAATCTTTTTACACTTGTAGCCCACTGGTCGCCTGATCACTTCGGAAACCAAGATAATCTATACATATAACAAAATCGTAACTAAGTCGAATCTGTACATTGAATATTTTTTGGAAAATCTTATTAAAATAGACGTTATTATCGATACAGAGGCCGATTATATAGTTTTTAAAATTTTTGTCTGTCTGTCTGTCTGTTATCGCGTCACGGAAAAACCACTGGAGGGATTTTGATGAAATTTGGTATGACGATAGCTGGTTATCCGGGTCAACATATAAGATACTTTTTACCGCGGGAAAATATCCCATTTCTGAGAAAAATACAAAACTGCATTGTAAGAGTATACTAATATGTAAAACCTAAGAATTTAGTTTTTAGTCATCTGAACGCGGGCGGAGCCGCGGGTAATTCTAGTTTCTCATATAGGTACGAATCGATTTGAAATTTTCAACATGAACCAGTAACTTTAGAGACCTTTGCCAGAAACCTGCATGCCTTAGTTTAGGAGATAATGAAAAGTAACAAATAAACCGCGACATGCACGTTTACGTAGGGATGATATTGTATAGTTAAATTACACTCTACTAATCCATACTGTTTAATGAAAGGCGTCTGGACAGTGTAATCGTGCGGGACGTGTGATTCCCACCCGACTGTCCTACTTACTTTTTTAAGATAGTTGGTTATAGGGTTGATGGAAGCGGGATATAATTGTAACTTGTCACAAGATGTCACTACAGAGCTTTAACTTCAAAACAATTCAATTGTGTTGCTAATGTTTTAAGCGTGGCAGTTGAGTACATATTAGTTCGCGAATGTCTCGTGGAATAGAGAAGACACGAAGGAAATTGGTTGCTTCACAACCATAAAAATTGGTACTTTTTGACAACCCTTGCTTTTAATGGCATTTTCGTTATAATACTATAGCTTTAAACGAGAAATTCTTGTATATATATAATCTGAATCTCTGAAACGCCTCCAATGATTGTCATGAAATTTAGTATACAGAAAACGCGTGTTTTCGGGTTTTGATGCAGTTTTCTTTAGCATTATTCGACGCAAAATATTGTCGGTAATTTACACGCTAGGGCATAAGTATCGTGGTCAAGCGGCCAAGGTGCAAGATCAACGATCACAGGTGTCCAGGTTCGAATCTCGGTCACATGCAAAGTTTTTACTTTCGTTTTCTTTTTATATTTATTCAAGTTTTTAGTTAAAAAAAAAAATTATACTGAAGGCCAAAAACTCCGAGCGAAGCTTGGTAGCCCAGGTACTGTATATTTAAAGATCATAATATTTTTATACTAAGGCTATATAAAGCTCTCAATCGCTATCGTATCCAATATCGGATATGATCACCGAAGTTGTATATGTGTCAAAGTTTGCTATTAATTGTAACAGCACTGGCAATGCTCCAAGCGTATCTAGGACGGGATGAGACAAAGGGAGCTAGGGTGACTATGACATTTAAATTACCAGACAGTCCCTACTTCATTTATATTTTTTGTTACAGAAAACTGGTTTTGTTGTTGTTGTGCCTACATGTGTTATCATTTAATTGACAAAATTTTCTAGCTAAGGCAAAATTAAGTTTTGTGGTTAGAAACTAGCTGGTTAAAAAAAACCTTTTTCTTAGTCCCGTACCACGTTATGTGTAAAGCATTCGAAATGTCGGAAAAAATAGCATGGAAAAGGTTCGAAACTGTACTTTCATTTAAAGTGTTAAATATTAGCGTAAATTTAACAAAGTGGTTAAGAAAAAGTTAGGCCTTAGGTACAGCCACTTGATACTCTTGTTATATCTTATCTGTCTCTCTAATCTCTCTTAGTCTGAGTATGCATTATTCATCTACTACATTTATTTTACGCGCTTACTCGTTAATCGTAATTATGAAAATGAAGCCAATGATCAGGATTCTAATAATGTACATATGTATGTATATAATAAATATTAACTTTAGTTAGTTAGTTTAGTTAATAATATTTTATTTATTATAATATAACTAACTAGCAACTCACTCTCGCTCCGCTCGGGTTCGTCCCTAGTTACGTTTGAAAGTTAAGTATGGATTTCTCAAAGATGAGATATTTTCCCGCAGTAAAAAGTATCTTATATGTTGACCCGGATAACCAGCTATCATCATACCAAATCTTATCAAAATCTGTCTCGTGGTTTTCTTGTGATGCATTCCCAGACAGCAGACAGACAAAAATTTATAAAAACTATATGTACATATATTCGGCCTCTGTATCGATAATAATGACTATTTTAATAAGATTTTCCAAAAAAATATTTAATGTACAGATTCGACTCAGAATTTTATTATATGTATAGATTTATCCAATGCTATCTTTTTTTAGATTAAAATCTTGTCACCCTACAACCGAATGATAGGTGAAAAATGTACGATAATAAAAACCGATGCATCTTTTCTCTTTACCTGAACAAAGAGACGTATTTCGGTGTTTTTGATTCTTCCAAAATTTCGCTGTTTCAATTTCATACAAAGGAAATAGTAAAATTCTAAGCTGGCAGTGATTTTATACCAAGTATTAGCGGTTTTATGTCTAAACTAGTTTATGCATGGAGCTTTGCTAGCGTTCTGTCATCATAAAAAATAAACCATCATTTAACGCACCACTTTACCTTTAATTAAGTACTCTTAAAACTAATTAAACTGTATTCTATGTTCTACCCCACGGACAATTCTTCGCCTGTCTTTTTTCAACGGTGAAAGTGCTCGTAAAATTAATTCTAATTTTGGAGATTTCTTGTTACTGGGACAGTTTTTTGGGCTTTAGAATCGTGTATAGATATTACTAGTTAAAGCATATGAATGTTTTTACAATAGGACTCTAGAAGGTACTTCAAGTAGTAATATACATATATATGTATATATATTTATATATATATATATATATATATATATATATATACATAAATACATACATATTATATATTCAACCTATTTTTAACGTCCCTTGGCTGGGCACGGGTCTTTCTTCAATCGTCCAGCTCCCTGGCCAAGAACAGGCTGGCGAACTTCGCATATCTTTCAAAAACTTCCTTCTCTCAGATGTTCAGGTTTCCTCACGATGTTTATCTTCACTGTAAGACAAGTGATAATGAAGTTAAATGTACTTGGCATATATTCTTTATTTTACACGATGATTGATTTAAATACTGGCTAGATTTGTAAATCTGTTCTTGATGGATGCTTGTTTATATATAACTAGCAGTACCCGCGGCTTCGCTCGCGCTAAAACAACAAAAAAACTCTTAAAAGGTTAGGTTTTAGCTTAGGTTTCATACAAACTTTCATCCCCTATTTTACCCCCTTATGGATTGAAATTAGGTTGTTTCATAACAAGTTTTTCCGTGGGAATGAGATAATCTCCCACAATATATAGTACCCTATGTCACTCTCCAGTCTTTCAACTATCTCCACACAAAAATCACGCCAATCCGTCATTCCGTTTTGACGTGATAAAAGGACAAACAAACAAACACTTTCACATTTATAACATTAAAGTATGGATTTACAGACTGCCTTATATATTTTATAAATATAAGATACTTCCCAAATATGTCTCTCATATGCATACTACCACGGCCTTTTAAGAAGAATGGTCCAGTCAATATTACTAATACGAGTATTATAAATGTGTGTTATTACACACATGTTTAGATGGATGTTTGGATGTTTGTTATTCAATTACGCCAGAATGACTGAAAGGATTTGGATGAAATGGAATCCGGATGAAAGCCGGGAAATATGTGCGGTTCCCGTGGGATAGATTTGTTTTGATTTCCAGAGGCGAGCCCACGTGAAACGAGGGTGAGCCGCTAGTATTATAATAATAATCACAGATGAATACAGAATTCCGGCGAGCGTAAAATAAACTGAATTTTTACTATCGGAAGCGAAACCGTGGCCTATTGAAATGCAGTTCTTTCTGTTGAATTTATTTTTTAGCAATATCGTAACAGCTAATGGACATAATTACAATAGAAATACGATTTCAATTATAAATTTTAGTTCACTGGCCTTTATTTATATTTCTTTAATAAATACTTATTATTTGCTTTGCGCAAGAACTGAATCTGTGACCTCATAAAGCATGATACAACTTTAATAAAGAACTACAGCACAAATAGAAAAATTGAGAATTTTTGATATTCGCTTATTGAAACACAAAATAACACAATGAAAGTGGAATATTTTAGTTACAAGCTTTTTATTGTCGTCCAAACAATTCTGGAACAATCCAGCGGATTTTAATAAATGAAAATTGTTGCACTCGTTGGTAGTTGAACTGTTGGAATACTTGCACGGCTTGAAATTAAAGCCTTTTTTATTATTAGGCTGCTAAATATATTGCTTTGTTGGTCTAGTTTCAAGTTATTTCGGTAACAAATCGTAGTCCTGCATTCGAATCCCAAAATATGGTTTAGAAGAATTGTTAGGTAGTTCTGAAATTCTGGTGCTTCACCAAAAATTTCAGAACTACCTATCTATATATTTACTTCCTATGTATTCCTACCTACGTAATTGGAGAATTAGATATGACTCTATTTTGTAGAATAAGGCTTTCTATTTTGTAAAATACTTTGGTTCCATTCCTTTTTTTGCTCTTGGAGCAAATCGTTTTCAGCTCATCGTTCTAAAACATTACTTTAGTAAAGTAATTAAGAATTTACTTATGGTTATGCTTATACTTGTGCATTATGACGACACGTTTCGCTCAGTTTGTAGTGACCCTACTTGTTGTGCCAGCGGTCGCGGGTTCGAGTCCCGCTGGGAGCATTCATTTGTGTGTTGAGCACGAATGTTTGTACTCCAGTCATGCGTGTTTATATTTATAATATGTATGTATTTTAAGTTATATATGTAGTATATCAACTATCTGGTATCCATAACACAAGCCTCGTAGCTTACCATGGAACTAGATGGTGCTGTGTGTACCAACATATTTATTTATTTATTATAATATTTCCAGCATCGTGAGTACCAATGTGATTTTATTTTCAACTTAATTACTACCGCCTTATGCTTCAGGAAAATATCGCTAAGAAACCTGCATATCTGAGAGAACTTAGCTAGTTTTCGAAAGACATGAATTCCGCCAACCCGCACTTGGTCGTCGTGGTTAATGGTGCTTAAGGTGCATTTTTGGATTTAATTGATCGACTGCAGTATTAAAATGGCTTAAATAAAATTATAATTATTTCACCTAGACTTGCACAATAGAGAAATCCAATGAAAAATTAAACTGACTAACTTAATTTCTTATTTCAGTACTAGCATTACCCGCGGCTCCGCCCGCGTTCAGATGACCAAAAACCAAATTCTTAGGTTTTACATATTAGTATACTCTTACATTGCAGTTTTTGTATTTTTTCTCAAAAATGACATATTTTCCCGCGATAAAAAGTATCCTATATGTTGACCTGGGTAATCAGCTATCATCATACCAAATTTCATCAAAATGTGTCCAGTGGTTTTCTCGTTATGCGGTAACAGACAGACAGACAAAAATTCTAAAAACTATAGATTCGGCCTCTGTATCCATAATAATTTTTATTTCAATAAGATTTTCCAAAAAATATCTAATGTACAGATTCGATTTAGTTACAATTTTATTATATGTATAGATTAAGGCTAATGACTAAGTGGATATCCATTATACCAATACATATTTTATCATAAATAACGTCGAGCACTCTTCATTCCATGCAGTGACTGTGTTTAAGGCTCATACATATACTAACTTTTATCCACGACTCCGCTCGCTTAGTTTAATTTATGTAAAACCCGAATATAGTAGTAGATATTATCCTACCTTCTTTCCTGAATACCTAAAAGAAAAAAAATTGTAATGATTTTCGTATGTTTGGATATTTCTTACTAAAACAAATAAAATGTAAATAACTTAATTTAAATAAAGATTGAATTAAAATAAGTAAAATGAAAATTTTAAACAAATACTAATAATAATGTCAAAGATAAAATACTGTGTAATATGTATAAATAAATATCTTATAATTATGTAAAATAATGTAGAAAAAATGAATTCATTGTATGACCTGTAAAATTCTTGTAATTTTATCAATAAAATATATCAATCTCAATACCTAAATCTTCACCTCTCCAATAACAAAAGCCCGAGACGTGAATATAAACTTAATAATCTGTTGACTCTTTTAATTCGAATTTTTCGCAAAATCCTTTATTCGCTGATGTTTCCTATCTAAAAGCTACCTATCAGCTTCCTAGGTCTTATAGCTTTGGAGAGTTCGTATTTAGTCATTAAGTGACCTTTTGTTTTTCTTCGATTTCTCTTTTTTTTCTTCTCGTCTCTGTTCGACTTCTCTTTGTCTTACTTTTTAAAAAGTAACAATATCTTTACAACCAATAATACATATTATTCTGTTTAAACTGGGTTAAAATTAAATTAAATTAACTAAACTTAAATAATAAAAATTTTACCAAGTGTGGTTTAAAGTCATACTCAGTATGAACAATTAATTATATATCATAAAATGGCAGCCAACCTCACTGAGACTAGCCAACTGTGCAGGATATATTATAGTGCACAAGTGTTCGCGCAGACACCCTAAAAGACCGATGGGACGAGATTTCGACACAACTGGTGAGAGTAAAGGACAGGAGCAGAATTTATGGCTTTACGTCGCTAACTTCCCAACTTCGGTTTACTATTAAGAATTTCTTAACAGAAAAACTCAACTCAACTAAACTTAAACCGGAACTCGAACTTCCGGTTCTGCAATTGTACATCATAGCCACTAGACCACAGAGACATAAAGTATATTTTATTATATATAAGTATTTTATTGCTAAATACAAGACCTTAAGTTTTAAAACCATCTCACACGTTAATATATTAAAAATTAACATTAAATAAATAAAAAAAAACACTTTGCTCGGAACAAAGTAAATACAGAAAATAGTACTTAAACCTTGCAACACAGCTTTGAATGTGATGCAATTTACTCTTATTAAAACCGCAACTGTTCGTTTGTTTTTCTAATTCTAAGCACGTTAGTACTTTGTTGGCGAATGGAACATTTACAATATACAGTTTTCAGTAGCATTTTTTAACGTCCCACAGCTGGGCGTGGGCCTTTCTTCAATACGAGGGGGATCAGGTCATAGTCCACCACGCTGGCCAAGTGCGGCGAACTGAGCATGTCTTACGAAAACAAACTAGGTTCTCTCAGACATGCAGGTTTCCTCACGATGTTTTCCTTCACCGTTAAGACAAGTGTTAATCATGTTAAAAATTATTCGCACATGAAAATATCAGAGGTGCGAGACCCGGGATTTGAAGCCGCGTCACTTGGTTTCCCTAGCGAGTGTTACTATTGGGCTACCGCTTTCTATTATCTCACCATGCCAAATTTCATCAAAATCCGTCCAGTGGTTTTTTTTTGTGATGCGGTAATAGACAGACAGACAGATAGAGAGACAGACAGTCAGACAAAAATTCTAAAAACTATTTATTCGGCCTCTGTATCGTATATATTTTAGTAAGATTTTCCAAAAAAAATTTAATGTACAGATTTGGCTTAGTTAAGATTTTATTATATGTACCTACCTATAGATTAAAACAGCCTGTTATAACTTATAAGGAAATGATAGAATCGTTTTAGCTTTATAGCAAAAACAGGTCACTTTTTAGAATCACTCTTAGTATCGATTTTACTTTATAACTCAAAATATTGTCTTTAATCAAAACACGTTTCATTGATACTTTTACTTCGTATAGTCAACTTTTCATTTCAATGCAGAATAGAGTTCAAGTTAAGTAATGAATTTTGCACTAAAATGATGACGACGCGAATCTATTATCCGTGAAATCTAAAAACAATGCTTGGCCTGCAGCTACGCCCGCGTATCGATATCGTATAAAATTGTTTTTTTTTTTATTGGCTTATACTCGTAGTTGCGTTAACAGACGCAATCCATTCTGCCAGTGTCACGTTTTGTAAGGAAGACACGAATGAGATTGAAATAAAATTGTAAATAAGCCGAATCTGTACATTAAATATTTTTTGTAAAATCTTATTGAAATAAACATTAGTATCGATACAGAAGCCAAATCTAGAATTTTTAGAATTTTTGTCTGTCTGTCTGTCTGTTACCGCATCACAGAAAAAGCACTGGAGGGATTTTGATGAAATTTGGTACGATGATAGCTGGTTATCCGGGTCAACATATAGGATACTTTTTACCGTTGGAAAATGTCTCATTTTTTGAAAAAAATACAAAAACTGCCTTATAAGAGTATACTAATATGTAAATCCTAAGAATTTGGTTTTTGGTCATCTGAACGCGGGCGGAGCCGCGGGAAATGCTAGTAATAGTAATATAACGATTGTTATAGATTTCTTAAAAACAAGATGTTTTCCCGCAGTAAAAAGTATTCTAATTATGTTGACCCGGATATCATACCCAGCTATCATCATTCCAAATTTCATCAAAATCTTTCAAGTGATTTTCTTGTGATGCGTTCCCAGACAGACAGACAAAAAATCTAAAAACTAAACATTCGGCCTCTGTATCGGTAAATAATGTTTATTTAAATAAGATGTTCCAAAAAAAAATTATGTACAGATTCAATTCAGTTAGAATTTTATTATATATTACAGATTTAAAATTATTGTTTTTTCAATGACCTGCTTTTTATCAAAATTATTAACGCAAGAAGCTACTTTTGGTAGACCCTATTACATAAATACTAAAAGTTTATTGTAAATGTCACTGAAGTTTAAAGCCTATTACAAGACCGTTCACTTCTCCTTCTACTGAGTATCACTTAACATTTATAAATAAATTGTACGAATTTCTCGAAAACCACAAACCAAGTTTTTCCTTTACACAATTGGAATTTATATTTACTTCAAAGGTTCCATCAGATCTTAATAAGCTTTTCTAAACTGTATTTAATTTCTTTTGTATGATTATTTTTCAATAAGGTTTTTAAGTGTTAAAAATACTTTTGCTTATAAGACCTACTCTGTCAGTTCTCTGCCTCGTGGTCTAGTACGACTCCACACAACTAAGGTACTGGATTCGAATCCTGAATATTACCTAAAATAGTTGTGGATTTTTCTTTCAACAGATACTCAATCTCAGGCAGGTTAGAGCAAATATTTATTTATTTTATTTATTTATTTTCGAAACAAACGGTATTAACAAGAAATATAAAATACAAATTAATTAACAAAACTTAACCAATAACAGTTTCCAATGTTACTAAAATACATATATGAAAGCTAGGAGAGAAGATGAAAAACAAAATTGAATTAATAATAATATTAAATGAAACAAAAATCTAACAATTTTTTAATTTTTTTAAAAATTCCGTTCTTAAGTTTTTCTGCATCAATATGTTTAGATGTTCTAAGCACTTTAAGATTACATTTACTTATCGTGAGAGCACGTCAAGCCGGTAAATCCTTGCACTTGCCTCTGGTTGCAACAGATCAATATCATTCAGTAATATGTTTTACTCTTGTTCCGATTGACATGACCAAGATTTTGTTTAGAAGTTGGTGTAAGAGAACCAAGTAAAAAATTTTTTTTTGCCTATATGGCAATTGTGCACAATGCACATATTAGTGGATTTATGGTACAGTTTATAACTAACAATAAGTGTATATCTGAAATAATTTTTTTGAATAAAGACGATGAATTCAAATCAAATCAAATCAAAATATTTTATTCAGCATTAAATTATTACAATTATTTACTGAACGTCATGAGTCTACTACCAGTTCCGAAAGAAGAAGCCTCAGAAGAACTGGCGAAAGAAACTCAGCGGGACCAATATCTTTTCTTAAAGTATAATCTTTTTCTAATGTAAAATTATAATTTACAATTGCCGCCACGTTTGGCGAAGTTTGTAGTGACCCTACTTGCTGCGTCAGCGGTTGCGGATACGAGTCCCGCTGGGAGCATTCATTTGTGTGATGAGCACGAATGTTTGTACTCCAGTCATGGGTGTTTATATTTATAATATTAAATATATATGTATTTAAAAGTTATACATATCAACAATCTGGTATCCATAACACAGGCCTCGTAGCTTACCATGGAACAGATGGTGTTATGTGTTAATTTCCCTAACGATTTATTTATTTTATAAAGAATTTTGAATTTCTTGAGTATCAATTTTCAAGAATACCTGAATATACAAATTTCTTCTTTTACATACTCTCATACAGTGATAACGTCACAGTAAACTCTAGCCAGTCGCCACAGTAGTCCACATAAAATATCTTTAATCAAAAACCAACTAGCAATCTTTGATACACTTGCATTTTAATAATTGTTATTTTGTAATAAATATTTAATTGCTCTAGAAATATCACAAGCTGAGAGCAGTTTAAAATTAAAGCCTTCATTGTGTGTTCTTTTATTTCGCTGAAGGCTTTCAAGCTGAAATGTTGACGATGTCATTTAAATAATTATGAAAATCGGTAGTGCTAGTCGGTCTCACTGTGAGATTTTCTTACCAGCACAGTATACGAATTTCCACCTGCTTTGTGATCATTTTTTTTAAGTTTTTTTTATGTAAGTTCCTTGTTGTTATGCATTGTTGGAGAGCTAAGAAAACGTTTATGTTTTTAAACCTAATTTGCAAGTCAAGTTTAACGTTTTTTTAATGTTTTAACGCATTTTAGTGTAAAAAAAAATATATTGAAATAATATCGTTTTCCGTCCCGTATTTTTGATAATAATTGTTATTTTAATATTGATAAATAAACAGTGTTTAATCGTTTTTATAAATCAGAAAAAAAAGAGATTTAAATTGTTACTTTTTTTTAATAAATTTTGGATGTTGCATTTTTGACTTATTTTGAATAAAGCTAAAAAACATGATAACTCAAAAATGGTTCACTTTTGCATAATGCATATGGGGATTAAAATTATCGCAAATAGTCACCCCTATCGCCTCCTAACGGCCATACGTCGAATTACCAATAACCCTGTAAATGAATTTCTACCTCATTGGTCTAGTGTCTAGTGTGTACGGCTATATATATATATATATATATATATATATATATATATATATATATATATATATATATAAATAATTTTTGCCAGGATTTGGAAAATTGGTACTGTGTCCCTCCCGAATCTCGGAGAGCATATTCAACCATTTGCCCTACGCCTGATCTCAATCTGGACGAACGGATACATAATGAAGTACTAAATAAATAATCATATAGAGAAAAAATCGGTACCTATTTTGGTTTCATGGTTTATGGTCATAGACTTAAAGGAAATAAACAAGCATAGCCGTGGACTGTTACTAGTAAATTTATGATAAACTAAAATAGAGTGATATTTTTATCTCAAAGCTCAACCGCGGCCCTACACGTCGCCATAAATTGCTCAACCTCGAATCCCGCTCGTTTGATTCTATTTTCCTCGTTTATAGTTTCATTGATATTTCACCGAATGTTTTTGGGTTTCCTACTAATGCATATGATATATTAACATTGGCAATTTTGTAGCCTCACTTATGTTATCCAAAAATTTTGTGGTTTATTTTGCTTGTCCGCCTTTCACACTGTAGTGGAGTAACTGGTAAATGTTAATTTTTGTGTAGAGAGTTTATAATTATTATTTTTCTTTTACTAGCGACTCACCTTTGCTTTGTTCTGGTTCATCTAGTGAAAACAAAAACAAAGCTATACCATGGAAACGATATTTTTTCCGGGATAAAAAGTAATTTATTGCTATTAGTGATTGAGTAACAAACATTAAAACATCTAAACTTTCACATTTGTAATATTAGTAAGATTCTGCAAGTGTGATCTGCGACCATAATCATTTAAGAGCCTACCTAACAACCCATAAAGTCATTGAACGATTAATATAACGAAATTGGAGCAAAATTAAAATTTCCCTCTTGTGTACCCGAAATATTATAATGAATAAATTATACTTATCAAAATTAAATTATATCTTTATTACCGTTGGGATGCTACATAACGGTATTATAATAATAAGCTAGGAGATGATATTCTTTTTTTAAGTTTCAATAAAAATTATTTAAATTTGTAATTAAAAAAAAATATGGGGAAAATAAAGACATCTAAGATCTATATTGAATTTATTTTTTATATAATTATTTTTCTATAAAAAGATTCTAAGACATTAGTCAGATATGAGGATTTTTAAGTTTACAGAAAGTTAAATTTACGGTAAGACTTAGCTTTAATAGGTTTATACGATGAGACAGAGGACATAAAAAAATACTTGTATGGACAATTTTATACATTTAAAAAAAATATCCTATTAACGAGCGTTTATACACCAGAAACAAATGAATAACAAACTTTACTAAAATATAAAATAAATATACATATGTACATATTCATATTTATATTTATATATTGGTACATTAACACACAGCACCATCTAGTTCCGTGGTAGTTGATACACTACACAATATATATATATATATATATATATATATATATATATATATAATATAACATTTAAAACATACATATTATAAATCCCCAACAGGACTCGAACCCGCCACCACTGGTACAACAAGTAGGCTCACTACAAATTAATCAAAAGTTTCGTCAAAAAATGTGCTCTAAGATATTGTAAGCTTGAATGCTTTAAGGTAAAAAAAATCGTTCGTTAGCTCACAGTCTATAGTGTTTTAGACGTTCTACGCTTACAGCATTTAAAAAGAAACTGATAATGAAAATTATATTTACAAAACTGGTTTCTGAATTTTATCTCGCTCTAACTGTCCATGTAAAATACACAGGATATAAGTAATATACAAACAAATTTATTGCAACACTAGCGAATCACCCTCTCTTCGCTCGAGTTCGTCCCTAGGTGATTATTAAAATTGACATAACTTGTTCATTTATAAACCGATTGAAATAAAACAAATACTAAATGTTAAGAAGTTACTACAAAATATTAGTGAAAACCGCACCCAAATCGGTTAATCCGTTTCTGAGATAAGCGCGCACAAACGCACAGAAAAACAGACAGAAATTCTAAAAATCATTGTTTTGGGTTCTATTACGTTAATAAAGACCCCCAATAATAGATTTTCTCAAATATCCTCCATGTACAGACAGCGATCAGTTACACTTTTATTATATGTATAGATGAAAAAACAAAAACAAATGATGTACCTACGATAGGGACGACTTTAGTAAAGACGGTGTTGTAACGAAATAAAAGAATAGTGATAATCGATTTGTCAAGATATAAAACATAATCGGATTGAGTACCTTTTTTTCTGGTTAAATTTATTAGAATTTACTTTTTTTTATTTTTATAATAATTTTTTTTTATTTTTTGACGAAATTGTACCATAAATTTTTGTTTTACTTTTTTTTTGACAAAAAGAAGAGAAAAAGGTATTGAACTGTTTTTTTTGTATTTGCTTATTTATATATTGACCAATATTTAGTTACAATTCTAATCTATACATATAATAAAATTCTGAGTCGGATCTGTTCATTAAATATTTTTTGGAAAATCTTATTAAATAAACATTATTATCGATTTCAACACAAGAAAACCACTAGGCAGATTTTGATGGAATTTGGTGTAATGTTGGTTATCCGGGTCAATGTAAAGGATACTTTTTACTGCAGGAAAATATCTCATCTCTGAGAAATGTATACTAAACGTTAATAAAGTTGTGCTAAAATGAATATTTTTTTAACTAGCATGTTTTGTAAGATTGAACGAAATAATTTAAAATCCTCGGAACGGTTTGAACGATTTATGTGAGACCCATTTTAACCGTCACTGACAGATTCGCTTTGTTTTAGAACCAATGTATTATATTGAAATAGTATTGGAGTTTATTGACTAAAAACTTAAGATTGTGGCTTGTTTTAAAAATGGGTATATTTTTTTAAATTTAATCTATACTAATATTATAAAGAGGAAAGATTTGAGTTTTTGTTTGTTTGTACTGAATAGGCTCCGAAACTACTGAACCGATTTAGATGAACTTTGGTAAGAATATAGTTTGAGACCCTAGAATGGACATAGGTCAGTTTTTATCTTGGAAATCATTCCTTAAAAGGGTGAAAATGGGGATGAAAGTTTGTATGGGGAACCAACTTAGGGATGAACCCGAGCGAAGCAAGGGTGAGTCGCTAGTTATATATATTAGGCATGTTTTAGTTTATTTGTGGTCGAAATTCAACTATAATCATTATTGAAAATTTAATAAAAGTGAATTTGAATAGAATTTACATATTTTTACAAATAACTAATTTTTTTATCGAGAAACGCTAAAGCTTGTTAATGGCTATTTTGCAAAAAAAAAACAGTTGAGGAGAAAAAGTTAATGAACTGTTTTGTCTTTGCCTATTTATACATAGTACATACATTATATATATATATATATATATATATATATATATATATAAAATGTATTGTTAGTTTGTATATTTTTGACCAATTTCAAAAAAATACAGGTGCTCAATTCTAGATTATATTTTTGTCATAATATTTGTAAAAAAAGAAAAGGGTACGGGCCCTATTGTGGGACGCTACATGCGTTGACACATTGGCCCCGTCCCATGTCAGGGAGACGGCGTCTAAAGTGGGAGCTGCGGCGGAGAAGGCTGAACTACTTAAGTTGCATAAATACACCTACCCACAAAGGGAGGTCCCTTAGTCAAAATTATGTTTTTATTCCATTTGCTGTAGAAACCCTATGCCCATGGAGTCAAAGTGCTAAGCTCTTCTTAAAAGACATAACACGCTATGTACTGGTGACAGGAGGGCTGGCGCATTTTTCGCCCAAAGAATCGGCATTGCCATTCAACGGGGAATGCGGCTAGCATTCTTGCCACTATTCCACGCGGGCATGACTTGTACAGTAATGACTAAGTGTACATATGTTTTGTATATTGTAAAAAAATGAACTCCATGAAATGGTCCCATGTGACTTTAAAAAAAACACCTGTTACCATTTTATATTTTCAAGCCTATGTATCTTTTTATTTAAAAAACTTTTTAACAAAAAAATAAAAACCGACTTCAAAAAAGCACTAAAAATTAAAAAATAACTGATTGGTAGTTTTCATTTACTATGCATACCTAATCGAATATTTTCGAAGTCGGTGTGCTTTGCTTTGTATCGGCTGGCACCGACTGACTGCACCGCAGACACGCGCTGCACTTTAATATCTCTTGCGTAGTTGACTGGTCTCAGTGAGATTGACCGTCGTGATCGAAAATAATTAGGAGGCTGGAATCGAAACATCGTACGGATTTGTGACTTTATATGTAAAATTCGAATATCTAAGCAATATTCGGTAAAATGGAGCTGACTCGATTATGGAGTCAAGAGATTGATATCTTAAAACCTTCACATTAGAGGTCATTTTCACTTGATTCATTTTAACGAGTTTAATAATACGCTAAAGTCGCTCAAAAGCGTGTTTCTTTAAAACTAAAGCCATAATATTTAATATCTCAATAAAGTAAGCGACTCTAGTTCAAGAAATGTGATAAACATAAACAACTACAAATACAACTATAAAAGTTTCCTTCCATAGTTTTCCTAGATTTTCTTTTGAGAATTACGAAATATATAGCAAGTCATACTTTAACTGTAAATATCAATCAGAATTTTGTAGATTTAAACTCCTTTCAGTTGGTTGTTTGGAAATGGCAGTGAGCGATTCATTGCATAGTTTGAAGTGTAATATTTCAAAACTGTACTCTGTTAATAAAATGGCGTTTATAAAATTTATTTTACTTTGGAAACCTTTCTAGCATAAATTCTATATTATGTTATCTCATTCTCTAGGGAAAACACGTTGTAATACAACACAAAAGAATAATTATGATCAGAATTACTTGAAATTTGGTATTAATGCTCTTCAATAAAATTAAAAAATTACATATCTTAGAATTTTTTGAATTTCGTCCCATAAGGGGGTAATATATGGGATGAAAGTTTGTATGAAACCTACCTTTTTAGAGTTTTTTTATTGTAGATTTAGCGCGTTATATATAAGTGTTAAATTGTGTACACGTAAGAGAATTGGAGCTCTTTCGTTTCCGGCATGGCGGCTGTCAAAATTGTGACGAAAATAATATCGAGTCCGCGACGTCTCTTTGATGACGTAATGATTTCGCTGAAGGAGGCTGCAGAGCGTATATGAAGATGATATCTAAGAAAATCCTTCTTATCGAAGACGGGGACAGCGTTTTTCTCTTACCTTTCTCTTTAATTTTCCGGGAACTATGAAGTCATCGTCACGAAAGACAAACCAGCTTCGAGTTTTTCCCAAGAGCGTTGTAAAAGCGTGCGTAAGTGATGAGTTCTCTGATCTAGACGAAGGGTAGAGGCACCGTTCCAGATTTATGAAACAAAAATAATAGTGAATATATGATATGAGCTTTAAAGAAAATTATCTTTTTTAATAAATTAACTTTGGAGAGCGTCATCGAAATCAATCAAGTAAAGCTATTTTTACCAGATAAAGCTGTGACAGGAAAAAGTTTTTTTTTTTATAAAAATGCTATCAATTATTAATAAGATGGAATGAATTAATGGGATATGGAAGAAAAGTACCCTAAAATATTCAAGATATCTAATAATAAGTTTTACTAGAAAAACATTATTTTTCTTTATAGAGCATGACTGATGATGATTTTTTTTTTCAACAATTTACTTGACCCTATAATCGAATCAACTACAACCCTACACTTTGTAAAGACAGCAATTTCATAACAAATAATCCATTAAACTCCCAATAATATGTGTTCTCATATTGTGTTATTGGCGTAAACTATTTTTTGTGTTTAGCTTATTGCCTGTAATAAGTCTGTTTCCGATATGTTATCTTCACATCACAATCTCTGTTCTGAAGTTGTTGAACATCAACTTCAATGCTGTGCCATCTCATCTGTAATTCAAGTAGTCCACCTATAAAATGATATATGTATAATAACAATTATGAAATAAGCAAAGCCAGGTTCTTAAAGTAATAAAAATAAGAATTCTGCTGAGAATTGGCTTAAGAAATCTAATTTATAATGAAATTTAGATTCAATAGATATATTGTTCAGTAAAATAATATCGTAGAATTTCCCTTAACAAGATCTAATGCTGACAACGCGTACGTGAGTCGATTGCTATCTGATACCATTTGTTTTGTGTCGCTGAGTTGTTATTTTGTTAGACACACATTGTATATTTTTTCAAGTCTAAAATACTATATACTATACACTATTTTTAGTCTATACTAATATTATGAAGAATCAGAGTTTGTTTGTTAACATTATGCTACTACCAAAGGGAGCGAATCAGTAATCTATACTAATATAATATTACAAAGTGATAAAGTTTGTGAGTTTGTGACGTTGTAGCGGATAATCTCTGGATCTACTGAACCGATTTAGATGAAATTTGGTAAGAAGATAGTTTAAGACCCTGAGAAGGACATAGGACTTTTTATCCCGGAAATGACGACTTACATGAATTTACTCCCCATCCAAACCTGCCTATAGAAGTTTTCACTTTAAAAAAACTAACTGGCTCCAAATTTCAGCTCAATTGGTGTAATCTACAAAACAATTTTCACAAAGTGTAAAGAAAAAGATAATATGGAAGAAACACAATTTTAAGGCTAAAGGTTAGGTAAACATTTTTTTTTAATTAAAATAATATCAGAATAGTTTCAAGCTTATCTAGATTAATAAGAAAAAAACTTGTAAAAATGCGTAAAGAAAATTGAACATGGAAACTAAAATTCCTAGAATTCTCATTACCATCAGCTATTTTCGCTTTCGCAAATGTCGTCCATATTTGTAATAGCATTCAAAAAATAAATCGTTTTGTTATTTTATCAACCATAGACAATCTTATACATATAATAAAATTGTAACTAAGCCGAATCTGCACATTAAATATTTTTTGGAAAATCTTTTTGAAATAAACATTATTATCGATACAGAGGCCGAACCTATAGTTTTTAGAATATTTGTCTGTCTGTCTGGCTGTTACTACATCACAGAAAAACCACTGGAGGGATTTTCATGAAATTTGGTAACATATAAAATACTTTTTACCGCGGGAATATGTCTCATTTCTGAAAAAAAAATACAAATATGTAAAACCTAAGGATTTGGTTTTTGGTCATCTGAACGCGGGCGCAGCCGCGGGCAATGCAATATAATATATTCATACCAACGAATATTGTTAATATACTGTACTTAGACCGCACTAAATTCACATCTGACGAGTTTCTGGAAGAAGTCTCTTTAAGATATAGGTTATCCTTTTTCCATATACTTTTCCTTTATTCTTTAAAACATATTGTATGGTAAATAACTTAATAAATAAAATCCACAGATACAATTTTTTGTAATAATTACAAGATTTAAGGTTTAAATATGCGAGACAGCGTTCAAACGTGATCGTTAATAAAGCTCTTGCATTATTTACGTACTTGACCTAACTTTTTAGCAAAAAAATTTGCCTAAATATTTTTTTCTATTACGTGAGCGCGTTGTTTGTGTTTTTAGTATTGAAACTGGTTATTTAAATGCATTTCATTGGTAAAAAGTGGTGATATCAGTCCAGTGGTAATGCCATTGCTTGGGAAACCAAGTGAATCGAGTTCAAATCCCGGGTCTTGCATCTATAATATTTTATGTGTTAATCATTTCCCATATGATTACCACTTGTCTTCCAGTAAAGGAAAACTTTAGGAAACCTGCATCTTTGAGAGAACCTAGAAACATGTCATGTAGTAAGTATCCGCACTTAGTGTGATGGAATATGGCCTGATCCTCTTCGTATTAAAGGGAGGCCCGTGCCCAGCAGTTGCACGTCAAAAAGGGCTGAATATATTGGTAAAAAACTATTAAGATATATATATATATATATATATATATATATATATATATATATATATATGTATATATATATATGAACAGTATTTGAAGTAATCCAATATTTTTTGTATCTGTGTTGGCACGACAGTATAATATCGAACAAAAACCCCATATAATTTCGTTTGACCAGACTCGAGGTTGAACCCGGGACCTCCGGATCTGCAGCTCAATGCCACTAGACCAACGAGGCAGATAATATAATATTTTTTATAGAAGATGGCATGCCTTGGTAATGATGTGATCGCCTCAAGGTACTTCGATGTTAATTATAATCATTGTAATCTGTAAAAAATAATTTAGTCTTGCTGAGTTTCTTTCACCAGTTCTTCTTAGGACTGAGGGTTTTCTTTCCAAACTGGTGGTAGACTAATGTCGTTCTGTAGATATTGTGATCATATTTTAATGCTTAGTAAAATATTTTGAATTTGAATTCGAATTTAAAACATTAAAAACTGTTATTTCAGCTTTTGTTACAGATATAGCAATTTTTCAATATGAAATTTAAAAAAAGGAACATTTTATATACGAACTCCATCATTTCAATACTTTTTATAAGTTTCATACATCTTCTTCTATATAAATAAAAATGAATATTGTTAAGCGCATAACTCAAGAATGACTGGACCAATTCGGCAAATATTTTTTTCATATGTTCCACGGAAGGTTTTAATAAAGAGAAAAAATGAAAAATTAACGGAAAAAAAAGGTATATGGCTAACGCTGGCTAACAATTATTTATATTTATTTAAGACGTACCTAGCGATGAACCCGAGCGAAGCGTGGGTGAGCCGCTAGTTGTTAATATAAAATACTCAGAAATCCAACATGTTCTACGGTCGCTGCATGATAAATATATGCCGCTTGGGACGCGACAGCTTACAGTTGCGTTCTTTTGAAATTTTCCTTATCTCTTATATAACTTTACATGAAGAATATACTTTTATATTTTTAAGACTTCCGCACTGAAATAATCTAATCGGCATTCCATTACATGGTCTAGATTGTGTGTCTCCACGCATTAAAACGGTTATGTTTTTATACAGATAGGTATTTTACAAAAAAATACCTCGGTGGTCTAGTGGCTAGTATGTACGGCTGAATATCCGGAGGGCTTGGCTTCGAGTCCTGAGTCAGGCCAAGTTCGGTTATAGAGTATTTCTGAATATCTCTCACTGGTCCTGTTGAGTAATTGTCCCACCGGAGTATGAAAGTGACTGGAATAGTGAGTTTATTTGTGTCTGTTTGTGCAATGAGAATAGCCGCCGTGGTTAAAATCGGTCACGAGGATATTATTTTTATATATTTTCCCATGTAGTATATAGTATCAATAAAACTAATATAACCAACTAGCAGAACCTGCGGCTTCGCTCGTGCTAAAACTACAAAAAAAAAACTCTAAAAAGGTAGGTTTCTAAAAAAATTTTCATGCCCTATTTTTGCCCTTTTAGGGGTTGAATTTTGGAAAACACTGACATACGTAACTAACTATTTTTGCCGCACTCAATTCATACGAAATTTCATGCAAATAAGTCCAAGGAATAAAAAGTTTCATACAAACTTTAAACCCCTATTTCACCCCCTTGGGGGTTGAATTTAGAAAAATCCTTCCTTAGTAGATACCTACATCGTATGAGGAATACATGTGCGAAATTTCAATTTTCTAGCGTTAACGGTTTGGCCTGTGTGTGTTTATATATATATATATATATATATATATATATATATATATATATATATATATATATATATATATATAGATATATCCACGCAAAAATCTAATTGACGACTTCCAGTAAAATAGACAAAGAACACACAGCACACTTTGCTATTACAATGCAGACGAAAGAAATTCTAAAATATTTTGTTGAAATCTTCTCATACTTTTTACGAGATAACTTCAATTTTCCAAAGCATATTTGTAAATTTTTCGAAAAATTTGTTTAGGATTCATTTAGTTACGCTTTATAGAGCAGCTGTTGTCTTCTTGTTTTAAAGATGAATAAACATGTAATTCAAACATTTAGCTCATTTCTATATAAAAATACCATATTTTTTGGCTATAGCTAAAAACGAAACCGTATTAAAGCATTTTTGGCTGGCACAGACTTTGAAAATACATATATTTATACGTAAGTACATGTCTATGGTAAATGAAAACCCCCGTTTTGACATTTTTTACTTTTTAGAGTCTGAAGTATGTTTTTATTACATTTTTATAAGTATAGATAATATAGGGTAATTAAAGTATAGATAATATACATTAACATTACTCTTGCATCAAGTCACTTATTCTCTATAAAATTACATAGATACTAAAATATTATACTAGCGACTCACCCACGCTTCGCACAGGTACATCCCTAGGTACGTTTTGACGCTTAGTATGGAATAGATTTTTTCTCAAATTTTTTTATTGAATTTTTCTGATGTTTTAATAGTTATTCTGCTATTCGGGGTGAAGACAAATCCAACAAAACGAAGATCATAAAAATCGGCCCAGCCGTTCTCTAGTTATAAGTGTTGTAACAAACCCGTTTTTGTTTTATATATATATGTATAAAGATTGTGTGGTGAATACATTTACCTCATACAAGATTGATCTCGTGACCTTTAAGCAATGAAAGTAACTACACAATCTTTGAGCCACACAATCTAGTATATTGCATAACAAAAACTCTCAATACAAATATAACTGTAACAAAATTATAGCTCCATTGAAAGTTTAACTCTTGGGACAAGTTCCCTTAAATTTGGAGCCAAATTTTAAATTATTTGAAATATTTCATTTTTATTTATAAAAGAATAACAGGAATTTTACTAGACACTGGGGACTTAGGATTTGGGAACTTACTTAGGCACGACGATTTTTATCACTTTTTCAAGAGTTTTATTTTTTTTGAGCGGAACCCTAATTCTTTTTATAAAACAAAAATATTCTAAGTTACCTATAACATCAGCTATCAGCCAGTGAAAATTTCGTCAAAATCGGTTCAGGCGTTTCGGAGATTAGCCGGAACAAACAGACAAAAATGTAAGTCGTCTTTACATGATTTTTAATAATAGATTTAAACTCAAGGGTGGTATCATATAAATTAAAAAATCTACCTCCAAAATAAGTAAGTAAGGTAAAATAATAACTATTAAGGGATTTTGAAATCCGGATAACTAGCTATCATCATCCCAAAATTCATCAAAATCCCTCCAATAGTTTTTCCGTGATGCGGTCACAGACAGACAGACAGACAAAAAATCTAAAAACTATATATTATCTAATAATAATAATCATTTCAATAAGATTATCATCAGAATTAATGTACAGATTCGACTCAGTTAGAATTTTATTATATGTATGTATAGATAAAATATCCCTTGTCATTTACCTCCTAACACCAACTTACTTCTTGAGATACGCCATCTCCACTGAGAAAGCTTGTCTTAAAACATATTCGCCTTTACTGACAGCATGTCGATAAAATCCCAGAGTAGCGAGTTGCTAGAATGCAAAATGGCTTTAAAATTTATACCTCGTAAGTATTTTAGAGCTCATAATATTTTATATGGAGTATTAGTAGTAATAATATTAATATTTTATTTTAATAATATACCTATGATATATGTAAATTTAAACCGATTTTAAAAAGAGAGAGATTTTGCTTATGTTATAATATTAAATGATCTATTCTTGTATATATTAAAAGTTTATCTAAATAGGTATCTTTACTGAACAAAATGCAATTTTTATATTTTTTTCGAAAAAAACACGATTTTACAACGAAAAATGACGTCAGACCTCGTTCACTCACTTACAACTGTATAATTTAACTGATTTGCAAGTAGAGTTATATGTTTAGTTGGTATTTATTTTTATCTCAAAAAAAATATATAATGTATTAGGCAGTACCTTTTTTGTACTTTTTTTTTTCAGTGAGAATACCAATAAATATCACAAACTTTTGTTCTTGGCTTTTTTTTTAATTTTGTTTTTTTTTTGGTTATAATCTGGTGGTTTAGAATTAAGGAGTTTTATATAATTATATAATTTATTACCGTTTAATTCTGGTTTTTGAAATAATAAATGTTATTCAAGTGGCAGATTTTTTATAGAATCAAGCCCAAAACTTATAAGTAATGATAATTTCGCTATGGATTCGCTGTAAAACATGGGCTAGTTTTTGAATAATAATAAATTTTCTTGTGATTTTCTTCCATTTTCTCCTATATCTCAGAAACTATAAATTTTCGAGAAAAATTGCAAAAGAAAGAAGTTTTATATAAAATTTCACATAAAAAACATTTTATTGTCGTGATAAAAAATATTTTTACTATTGCAAAAATAGTCAAAATCAGTGATTTCGAATAGATTTCGCCTCACCTACTATATCAATATAATCAAACACAAGACTTCTGTCATAACAAAAACTTTAATGTATGCCAAAATTGCTCTATAAAAGTAACTAATTTTAACCGTCTCCCAAAAAAAGAGGTTCTATGATCATCTGTATATATCTGTTTTTTTTTTTCTATCGTGAAACCTATTTTCTCCAATATATTTAATTAAATCAGTTTGTCTTTACGACACTAATTCGAGTTTATGAAGGCTATAAAATAAACAGTAAAATTTCTAACTGTCAGAATAATAGTTTCATTTGAAATTTTCTATTTTACCATTAAATTTTCAATATTAGTGAGAAATAAAATCACTTTATTATTTTAAATGCAAAAGTTTGTATGTATGTTTATAACAACGAGTACGGTTTAACGTGATAGATGGCTGAATGGATTTGGATGAAACTTAGTACTTATACACAGTCTACGTCCTGGAGTAACATAGAGGCTACAGCTGTTGGTAATAAAAAAATAACAAAAGGTAACGCCATCTGTATATTAATGTACGTACTTACTATTTTTTAATTCTTTATTTACAATAAAGAAAATTACAAATATACTTAATCTATACATATAATAAAATTGCAACTAAGTCGAATCTGTACATTAAATATTGTTTGGAAAATCTTATTGAAATAGACATTATTATCGATACAGAGTCCGAATATATAGTTTTTAGAAATTTTGTCTGTCTGTCTGTCTGTCTGTTACCGCATCACGAGAAAACCATTAGACAAATTTTGATGAAATTTGGTATGATGACAGCTGGATATCCGGTTCAACATATAGGATACTTTTTACCGCAGGAAAATATCTCATTTTTGAGAAAAAATACAAAAACGGCATTGTAAGAGTATACTAATATGTAAAACCTAAGAATTTGGTTTTTGGTCATCTGAACGCAGGCGGAGCCGCGGGCAGTGCTAGTTATATATACAAAACAAATGTACACTTAGTTATTACAGTACAAGTCATGCCCGCGTGGAATAGTGGCAAGAATGCTAGCCGCATTCCCCCGTTGAATGGCAATGCCGATTCTTTGGGCGAAAAATGCGCCAGCTCTCCTGTCACCAGTAGAGGAGATAAGACGAGGTGTTATGTGTTTTAAGAAGAGCTTAGCACTTTGACTCCATGGGCCAAGGGTTTCTACAGCAAATGGTATAAAAACAATTTTGACTAAGGGAGGCGTATTTACGTAGCATAAGTAGTTCAGTCATCTCCGACGCGGCTATTATTTTAAACTAGCGACTCACCCGTGCTCCGCTCGGGTTCGTCCCTAGGTACGTTTTAACTTTTTTGAGCGGAAGCCTAATTCCTTTTCTAAAATAAAAGTAGCCTGTGCTACTCCCTATAACATCAGCTATCTTCCAGTGAAAGTCCCGTCAAAATCAGTCCAGCCGTTTCAGTGATTATCCGGAACAAACAGACAGACAGACAGATAAAAATTAAAAAAAAATGTGTTTTTCTTATAAGTACGTTTTCGTATATAATTTCATATGCATTTAGTAAAACACTGTTAAATTGGCATTACAAACAGACACTTCAATTTTATTTATCTGTATAGATGCGTGTGTGTATATGGGTTACTCCTTCAAACTTTAACGTCCGAACGGATTTGGATAAAATTTTGTACATAGATGGACTAAGACTTGGACTAACACATAGACTAATGTCTAGATACCTGAGATAAAGTCAAAGATGAGTGAAACGAGGTTAAGTTCCTTGTTATATTACAAATACAAAGGGCGCAAGGGGTGTGTAGGTACATATATGTAATTAAAAAAAATTAATGGGGTGGATACCTCATAATTTTTTTTGTATTTCCTCTTATAGATGCAACGCGTTCTGAGACTAAAACGATCATAACAAGCAAACTCGTGTATTTTTAGGAACAAAATTTAACATTTGTACTCTTACAAGTGCCATTCTAATCTACTTTTAGTTTTAGTATCGAAACAACGAATGAATTGAATACGGTCTATGCATTCAGTTAACGAATTCACCAAAGTTTTGTATTCGAGTTAGTTGTTCACTGAGTTTAGGATTGAGTTAAGCTTTAACATATATATAGAGAATAGTATATCTATTGGGTTTTAAGGGTCCCTAGGGGGTTTTAGGGGGAACCCTTTAGATATGGAACCCTAAAAATAGATAGGTACTAAGCAAATATTATTACTAAGTCAACATTGTAAAAGTTGACGAATTTTAAAAGGAATGCATTTTTTTATTACATTTAAAATAAATATTTTATTTGACAAAATTTGTAAAACATCCTTATAAATAAAAAAAAATATTTGCTTTCTTTATATGAATTGAAACGAAACGACGTTAAGTCGCTAGTAGGATACAAGAAGAAAGAAAGAATTTGGTGCAGGATTTTTTCCAACATCTGTGAGCATATTAGCGCTCTAACAAAAGAACATACCTAACTAACTACCGAACTAAGCCCTTCGTTTGTTTTTAATGAATAGGTTTATCTATACATATAATAATATTCTAACTAAGTCGAATCTGTACATTAAATATTTTTTTGGAAAATCTTACTGAAATAGACATTATTATCGATGCAGAGGCCGAATCTATAGTTTTTAGAATTTTTGTCTGTCTGTCTGTCTGTCTGTTACCGCATCACGAAAAAACCACTGGAGGGATTTTTATGAAATTTGGTATGATGGTAGTTACCTTACCGGTTATCCGGGTCAACATATAGGATATTTTTTACCGCGGGAAAATATCTCATTTCTGAGAAAAAATAAAAACTGCAATGTAAGAGTATACTAATATGTAAAACTTAAGAATTTGGTTTTTGGTCATCTGAATGCGGGCGGAGCCGCGGGCAATGCTAGTAGCCATATGCACATTATTAGATATTTGTTAGGATATGTGTATCTATCTCTCTATAGTAATTACTAACACTGTAAATGTGAAAGTTTGTTAGTATGGATGTTTGTTACTCTTCCACGCCAAAACGGCTGAACAGATCTGGATGACATTTCGCACAAAGATAGATTATAATCTGGAATAATACACAAAGTACTTTAGATCCCGGAAAAATATACGGTTTCCGCGGGATAGATTTGTTTTTGTTTTTCTAGAGACAAACCCGAGCGTAGCAAGGGTGAGCCGCTAGTGTTTTTATACATCAATAAGACCAGTGTACCTTTTTTTAGAATAATTACACGTGCACAGTAAGGGGTAAAGACAAAAGCTGTATTAGACGATGTAGTATGAAGGCTGTTCATAAAAGACCACGTAGTTTATGGACGTTTGCTAATTAGCTTGAACACATTTGTACTGTAGCATTAATTAGAGTGCCGTTTACTTGCATTTATTTAAAAGAGTATTTGTGTTTAGTAAATAAATGTAAAAATAATTTTAATTAAAACTATCTTTACGAATTTTTTCGCGGCTTTATTTTCATTTTTGGTTTCCGGCATTTCGAATGCTTTATAGCGACCATGGTCACGGGAGAGACTTAAGGTTTTACACGGAACGTAATTACTCGTATATACTTACTGACGGCGACTACTTACAAAATTATACATTAACTAGCAGAACCGGCGGCCTCGCTCGCGCTAAAAATAAAAAAAATCTCTAAAAAGGTACTTTCATACAAACATTTCATCCCCTATTTTACTCCCTTAAAGGATAAATTTTGAAAAATGCTAAGATATGTATTCATTTAATTTTATTGAAGAGCATATATACCAAGTTTCAAGTAATTCTAATAATTAATATATATATATATATATATATTTTTTATTATATTGTAACGTGTTTTCCCGTGAGAATTAAGTAATCTCTCGCGATAAAAAGCCTATGTCACTCTCCAGCCCTTCAACTATCATCACACAAAAAATCACGATTTAGATAAAAATATATGGCCTTATAATATATGGCCTTAGTCTTTCAATATCTTTATCTGGTTATACAGAAAAATTTAAAAAATTAAAATTAAAATTTCTAATTAAATACGTTAACATATACTTTTAATAAAGTATATTGTTTCACAATTTCATTTCACTGTACATATTCACAAATCATTAAAATTCAATCAGCTGTTATAAAAGCGGTAAAACTCGCCCGATGAAATAACAATATGGTGGAAAATGAAGGCTTATGTAATTTATTTGGAAAATATTAATATCTATATTATATTAATTTATGGCATCATAAGCTCATATAATAAATGCGAGATTATGTTTCTGTAACAGATAACACAATATAGAAGAAATATATTAAAATTGGGTTTCAGGTTTATCGTTTCTTTTTTAAATTAAATGCATTAATAGTTAGCTAAATGTAATGGTACCCAGTGGTAACGCGCGATTGGGACAGCGAGTGAAATGGGTTCAAATCCCGATTCTCCCATTTCTGATATTTTCATGAGCGAAACATGATTACCACTTGTCTTACGGCGAAGGAAAAATTCGCGAGCAAATCTACATGTCTGTGAGCAAGTTTTCGAATGACATGCTCAGTCCGCCCGCACTTGGTCAGCGTGGTGGACTATGGCTTGATCCCCCTCGTATTGAACGGGTGCCCGTGCCCAGCAGTGGGACGTTAAAAATGGTCGAATATAATATTATTCTAAATGTACAGCATTGTACTGTAAATGTGAAAATTTGTAAAACAATAATAGCAGTAAAATTTTAAGAAAGAATCTGCCTGTAATTAAATTTTTTATTAAGGTATTTCAACTAAATTATGTTTTTTTTTGTTTCAGGTAAGTTATCTTACAATAAGCTGTAAAGTTCTCGATGACATGAAAAATTTATACTTCCAAATACTTCTGCTCCATCTATTCTCTTCTTTGAACTTTAGTAATATATGACCTAGATTTGATTCAACACACATTGATTTTACCGAACACATCTGTGATTTTAATAAAAGAAAGGTACGTTTTAAATAGATATAAATAGTTATTAGCCAGCGTTAGCCATATAATTTTTAATATTTTTTTTCGTTAATTTTTCATTTTTACTCTTTATTAAAACCTTCCGTGGACATTAAGGAACTTACGAAATAAAAATTTAGCCGAATTGGTCCAGTCATTCTTGAGTTTGCGCTTCCCAACATTTATATATATATATATATATATATATATATATATATATATATATACATTAAATCTCTAAATATTTATTAATACACACAATAATTTAATCGAGTGTCAAATTGTGGCGTGCGGTTACGCCTCCGATGCAACTACAATATGATGACGATTGAAGGATTATTTGTTTTGTATTTAAATTTATTTATGCCATATATACCTCAGTGGCCCAGTAGCTAGCATATACGGTTAACAGATCTGGCGGTCCTGAGTTTGAGTCTCGGTTCGAATTATCAGTAGTAGCCCGGAGTTGGAAAGTTGTCGGTGTTACAGTCCCGTGCTTCGTAGCACATAAAGCCGTAGGTTTTGCATCTTAATTTTCAGTGGTAATGTCGAAGTATCGTCTCATCGAAAGACTACAAAATAATAATAAATAAATAATAAATATGTTAACACATTAACACACAGCACCATCTAGTTCCATGGTAAGCTACGAGGCTTGTGTTATGGATACCAGACAGTTGATACACTACACATATATAACTTTAAATACATACATATTATAAATATAAACACCCATGACTGGAGTACAAACATTCCTGCTCATCGCACAAATGAATGCCCCCAGCGGGACTCGAACCCGCGACCCCTGGCACAGCAAGTAGTGTCACTACAAATTGAGCCAAACGTGTCGTCACTTAAATAAAAAAAGACTACTTGAGTGAAACCGCAGGAAAAGCTAGTGATTTATATAAATTATTTTTTAAATGTTTTTATTTCTTTCGGACAGTTTTGCTTCTAAAAGTTATAGTTTTTTGTCCAAAATTGGTTCTAGTTATAGGCAGCGTTGAGTAATTAATATAATTATCTGTACATTAGATATTTTTTGGAAAATCTTATTGAAATAAACATTATTATCGGCCGACATTATACGTAGGCCGAATCTATAGTTTCTAGAATTTTTGTCTGTCTTTCTGTTACCGCATCACAGAAAACCACTGGAGGGATTTTGATGAATGAATGGTAAGGTAATAGCTGGTTATCCAGATCAACACATAGGATACCTTTTACCGCGGGAAAATGTCTCATTTCTGAGAAAAAATACAAAAACTGCAATGTAAGAGTACACTAATATATAAAACCTAAGAATTTGGTTTTTGGTCATCTAAACGCGGGCGGAGCCGCGGGCGATGCTAGTCTTATATATAAACTGTAAATATTTTATACGTTCCGAAATAAAACTCATGAGAAAGTAGCCCTGTAACATGACAAGTAAGTTTAGCTTTTAGGGGGATATACCTTGAAATTTATCACGGTATAGTAAATGTTCTCGTTCTTATCTCTTTGAGAGCTTATCGACTAAATTATGTAACAGAGTGAGTTTGTGGTGTTGATGTTACTCGTAGTTGTACGTAAATACTTTGGATTTTAAGATAATTTATACTAATATTATAAACGTGAAAGTTACAATCTATTACCTTTTCACGCTAAAACGATTTTAATAGAATTTAATAGTTTCTTAGATTTACGCAAACATTTGACATTTTAGATAAATTTCGCGGATTTACTCGTATTTTGATTTTTAGTTGCTGATGTTTCGAATGCTTTACAGCGCACATGGTCATGGTAGAGATTGGTAGAATTTGGCAAAAATGTATTGAATCCTGGAGACAAAAGCTAGATTAGAAAGAGGACAGAGGCTACAGTTGACTCACGCCCCATTTACACGAGCGAAGTCGCGGTCATAAACTAGTCTATATAAATGTGTTATAATAATACTTTCTCAGATTTACGCGCATCTTTAATATTTTAAAATGAAACTATTCTGTTGGATTTTCTCGGCTTTTGTATTATAATTATTGTAAGGTGCCAAAATGGCACCGAAATGGTGCCATTTTTCTATTTCATCTACATTTTTGTATAATTTTGTGGGTATATACCATTTGTCACAACTATATAACGAATTAGATAATCTCCCGTGGTAAAAAGTAGCCTATGTCACTCTCCAGTCCTCCAACTATCTCCACACAGAAAATCACGCTAATCCGTCACTCTGTTTTGACGAGAAATAAGGACAAACAAACAAACACACTTTCACATTTATAATATAAAATAAGTATGAATAGTCTATCTATTCCATACGAACCGTTAAAACGTACTTAGGGACGAGCCCCAGCGAAGAGAGTGTGAGTCTCTAGTCTATAGGTACATATAATAAAATTGTAACTTAGTCGAATCTGTACATTAAATATTTTTTGGAAAATCTAATTGAAATAGACATTATTATGGATACAGAGTCCGAATCTATAGTTTTCAGAATTTTTGTCTGTCTGTCTGTCTTTCTGTCTGTCTGTCTGTTGCCGCATCACGAGAAAACCACTGGACAAATTTTGATGAAATTTGGTATGATGATAGCTGATTATCCGGGTCAACATATAGGCTACTTTTTACCGCGGGAAAATATCTAATTTCTGAGAAAAAATACAAAAACACAAAAACTGTATTGTAAGAGTATACTAATATGTAAAACCTAAGAATTAGGTTTTTGGTCATCAATGCTAGTATAAAATAAGTATGAATAGACTATCTATCTATTCCATACGAACCGTTAAAACGTACTTAGGGACGAGCCCCAGCTAAGAGAGTGTGAGTCGCTAGTAATATTATAAATACAAAAATTACCTAGGGACACTTGCCGTTAGTTGTTTTTAATTACTTAAACAAATTGTCACCTTTAATTAGTTAGAAGTAAACGAGCGAGTAGTGGCATACTATGTACGGCTTAAATTGAGAGAGACTCCTTGGAAGATGCGGCGCTGGAATTACACTAGGGGCACTTGGGGCTCACTAGCCCACTAGCCTAGGGCGGAAAATTTTTAGGGGCGGCAAAATCCGGAAGGTGGGAAAAAATTTTTTTTTTCTCGTGCTTATGCTTTTTTTTATATTCGTCGTATTTATAATACGTCGAAATATGAAACTTATAAGCATCTCTATTAGGAATAGAAATAAATTCGTTGTAATTTGGTGGCATATTATGTAAGACGTGATTGTTTCCAAACCAATTATTACTTAGAGTGGATTTAACTTTGCTGGAAGCTATGTTAGATATAATATTAAATGAGAAATTGTTGCGTATCCATATTAATATTATAAATGTGAAAGTGTGTTTGTTTGTCCTTCTTTCATGTAGAAACGGACAAACGGATTAACGTGTTTTTTTTGTGTGTAGATATTTAGAGGGCTGGAAAGTGACATAGGCTACTTTTTATCGCGGAAGATTATCTCATTACTACGAAAAAACACGTTATAATGCAACCCAAAAAAATATTTATGATCAGAATTACTTGAAACTTGGTATAATGGTATTCAATACAATTAAATGAATTCGTGCTTTAGCATTTTCCGAAATTCATACCATAGGGGGTAAAATAGAGGATGAAAGTTTGGATGAAACCTACCTTTATATAATTTTTTTTCTAGTTTTACCGCGAGCGAAGCCGCGGATTCTGATAGTTATATATAAATGTATTTCGTGTATCTCGTAAACGGCTCTAACGAGTTGGATCAAATTTTTTGTTTAAATAAGGTATATTTTTTGAAAAAATCGCAATTTTCATAGTTTTACAGCACTTCACTCAATACCTGAACTAAGTTTTAGAACGATAAATTAATATTTTTTTAAAAATCTATTTTTCTAACATTTTCTTAGTATTCAATACCAAATATACTTACTTTATAATTTCTAGTAAAATAACAAGGGGTAAATGAAAGCAAATATCTTGTGCACTTTGATTTTATTTGAATAATTTACCAAAGTCTTCAGTTTTATTATTCAAAATAAATGTTTGTAGTTCATTCACTTAAAAGCAAGTGATTGAGTTTGTATACAAATTTTTACAAGTGGCTATGCTTGCAAATTACAACGATAAAAATATGCTATTATATATATATATATATATATATATATATGTATATGTATGTATATTCATTTTATTCCCTCACTTCGCTCGAGTGCGTGTCTAAGTACTTCTTCAATAGATAAAAATAGTTATTGTGTGTGTACCTTAGGAGATACACACGTGCTATCTTAAATTCTAGAACCCTCAATATTTCTGAAATAAGGAATATAGCCCTACAGACTCCACTCTACCTTTCAGTGAAAGTCTCATTACAATTTGTTAGGCCATTTCAAAAATTATCCCGGACAAACAGAAAGACAGACGGACGATTTAAAAAAAGGGTTGTTTAGGTAATGGTTTCATATAAATAAGTCTATGTAGGTACTTGAGAAAACATAGTTATTTTGAAATCACAGACAAAAAGTTTTATTTTATTTATTTGTATAGATACAAAATATAGACAAAATAGTTAAAAATATACGAGTATAAGGTATGCAAGTAGCGGTGTTATTGCTAAAAGCAATCTCTACCAGACAATCTTTTGTGAGAGGATTTAACAAGACAGGAACAGGACGGTGCTTTCATAATATAGATAATAAAAAAAGGACAAAAATATTTCACACTACAATTGTTACTGAAAAAGTTTGTACGTGTTTATACGTTTGTTTCTCTATAACGCTAAAACTTTTAAAGATAGACTAATATTAGAAGTAAAACATAGTCTACTGATAGTATTACAATTTGCCAAGAGATGGCACTGATCGTTTGCAAAATAATGAATTTACATGCATATTATCAAATTATTATCATAAATTGTAGATAGACTAAGAAGTCACACGTAGGCTAATCTTAGTAGCAAAATTTGCCAAAAGGTGACGCTACCTGTGGTGTAAATAAAATTAATAAAACCTTAAAAAAACAAAAAAAACAACTTCAAAAAACAACACTAAAAAGTACAAAATAACTGATTTATAATTTTTATTTACTATAGATACCTAATCAAATATTTTTGAAGTCTATGTATTTTGTGTATCGGCTGGCAAAGTCAGGTCAACAATATCGAACTACTGCACTATCAACGGAAATAGAAAAAACTTGCAAAGTTTCAAGTCACCATCACAATTAGAAGTACATTTTTAATAGTTATTTTTCCACCCTTAGGGATGTTTTTTTTTCAAATTAAAATGGGACAAAATTGGAAGTATACACTTTCAAATAAAATAAAAATTGTCCAAATCGGTTACTAAATGTCTTAGTTTTGTGGTAACAAACAAAACATCATACAGCCGAATTGAGAACTTCTTCCTTTTTGAAGAAGCCGGTTGAAAATACAAAATTCAACAGAAAGTAAGGGTAATTCTGTAGTATAATATATTGAAAGAAAAATTATAAAGGTTAAAAATAACTTTTGTTCTATCAAACACCTAAGGAACAACTCTCATCTCTCGAAAGTTCCTTACATAACTCTTTATTATATACGTATATAAAACCGTAATAACGTTACGTAGCTTCCGGTCACCGGATGCAGTGGCCATCTTGAATTTCTTATATCGGTTTTACAGTTATGTCGTGCTAAGAATAAAATTTATGCCTTTATATGATGAAATTTTAAAATATTCGATAAACGTTAATCCTTTTCAACTATACTAATATTATAAAGGGGAAAGATTTGATTTTTTGTTTGTTTGTTTATTTTTACTGAATAGGCTCTTAAACTACTGAACCGAGAAATCCTTTAAGGGGATGAAAATGGAAATGAAAGTTTGTATGAGGAATCAAGTTTTCTTCAATCAATTCGCGAGGGTGAGTCTCTAGTAAGTTATAAGTCTAAAAGTAATTAGTATTTTTTTTTATTTCTGTTTTGCGGCTATTTTGTGTCACTGCGACCATTTCTGGTCTATTGTGATCGCCGCTATTTTGTACTAGAGTGAACCACTAAGCCCTGCTGATGTTAAGAACTGCAGGATTTTCTTAGGGTTACCCTCTTTTATTTCATCAAGGCTTGGAAATTGTTTTCCTAGATGAATACTACGTTTGTGCATGAGCGGTCCACATTCCCACAGAAGATGAAGTGGCGTTTCGTTTGTCTCCCTGCAAATTCTGCAGGTTCGTGTTTCGCTCAGCCCAAGTAATTAGTATATTGCTATATATATAGTATTTGTATGTATTTATGTTGGGTCGTTTACACATTATTTATTTTTCAACGAGTACGCACGTCCCATATTTCTCTTATATCCTCGAATTTAAAGATGCCTAGAAGAAATCTCTTACTTAGTGGTAAGTCCACCTACTGTGCTATTTTTGCGTTAAAATGTTTGTTTTTAGTGTATATATAACAAAATAGATTTACTTTAACTTTTTGATACTTGACGTTCAAATATACCAAATTTTCTAGATAATATTTCATACTTCTTAGACTTAGACTTCTTAGACTATTGTTAAAGCAATTTATAGTATACAGATGAATGTCCTGAAAGCATCCATCAAAAAGTACCTACTAGATACACAATCAACGACAAAAAATGTCCTCGTCAAATAAGCGCTCATTTGAAAATTTGAGGTCGCTTGAAATTATTTTTTTTGTAAAAAAACCACTTTTTCAACATAAACAATTTAAAAAATAAAAAAAAAAACAATTTACATTGTTGTATATTTATTTCAACTACAATAATTACTTAAACACAGTTGGTGATAGTTTAAAGATTACTTATGCATGAGATTTTGTATCTAGTACTTTTTCGATAGATACCTGAAAACTATTAATTATGCATTAATGGTCTAACGATATTATCATTCACATTTTACATACCAAAATAGAAACTCGTTTAAAAGTTGAATCAAACGTTATGCACAAGATAATTTATTCTTTAAAAAAATCTTTTCGGATTATTTCGCGGATTTATTTTGATTTTTGGCTCCCGACGTTTTGAATGCTTTACACCAATCATGGCCACGGGAGAGACTAAGTTTTTAGACGTCTCAAAGTTACAAATTTGTTACAGACAGATAATTTGTTATTTAAATATAAATTGTTTATCTTATTCCAACGATATTAATCCAGATATTTACTCTCAGTACATTTCTGTATCCTCCTACACTGCCCTTGTGACATTCCTAAGTAAATTTACTCGTTTCGGGGACGTTAAATTTTGTTTACATTTAGCTTTTATTGTATAAGTTCTATTTACTGAAAAAATTATTGACACGTGTTTTTCTTAAATCAAAATAATTGTATTAAAACCACTAAAATATCTCTTGATATTTGATATTATGACCAAAAGTTTCCTTCAATTTTATAGAATACTAGCATCGCCCGCGGCTCCGCCCGCGTTCAGATGATCAAAAACCAAATTCTTAGGTTTTACATATTAGTATACTCTTACATTGCAGTTTTTGTATTTTTTCTCGGAAATGAGATATTTTCCCGCGGTAAAAAGTATCCTATATGTTAACCCGGATAACCAGCTATCACCATAACAAATTTCATTAAAATCGCTCCAATAGTTTTTCTGTGTAAGAGTATACTAATATGTAAAATCTAAGAATTAATTTTCTGGTCATCTGGACGCAGGTGGAGCTGCGGGCAATGCTAGTACTTATATAAGCTACTAATTTTATCATAACATATTTTTGTGTGGTAAAATTTTTATATAATTTCTATGCCTGGACGTGACCTTGCAACTGTTATTATTATTATTTTTATTATGAATTATTAATTGTTTAAAATATTTTTATCTATATAGCATGTGACATTTTTTTTGGAAATTTATAATTTTTTTTTCTTTTTAAGAATTTAAGTTTATAGTTTAATCCACATGATCACTTAAAACTTTAATTAATAATATTATAATTATCATGCTGTATTTGCCTGTAATTAATAGTGCAATTAACAAGTTAAGTATAGTGTCAAGATTATATGTGTTAACCATTGTAACTTTTGTTGGTAAGTTAATAAATAAATAAATGTCCCACTGCTGAACAAGGGCCTCCCTTCAATACGAGGGTCAAATGGTTTATACACTACACATACATATATAATTTGTAAATACATAAATATTATAAATATATACTATTCATAAATATGAACTTCAAACAAAAAAATTTAAAACTTAACAATTTTTTACATATGAATTAAACTAAAAGCATCAACAGTAATAAATTAATAAAATACCATTCCATATTGTGTAGTGCCGCAAATTGGCTTTTATTGCTGACTCTACAAATGCTGTAGCAATATTGCTTTTTGGAAAGCTGGATTTCAATGAAAATTAATTATATAATAAGTGTTCTCGGTAATTTTACATGCGAATATATTTATGAACTAGCGACTCACCCTCGTTCCGCTCGGGTTCGTCCCTACTTACGTTTTAAAGTTTAATATAGATTTCTCAGAGATGAGATATTTTCCCGCTGTAATATCTATCCTATACGAGTATGTTGACCCGGATAACCAGCTATCATCATATCAAAATCTGTCCAGCAGTTTTCTCGTGATGTGGTCAGAGACAGACAGACAGACAAAAATCTAAAAACCATAGATTCGGCCTCTGTATCCATAATAATGACTATTTCAATAAGATGTTCCAAAAACTTTTTAACAAGAAAATAAAAACCGACTTCAAACAAAAGCACTAAAAAGTAAAAAATAACTGATTGGTAGTTTTCATTTACTACACATACCTAATCAAATATTTTCGAAGTCGGTGTGCTTTGCTTTATATGGGCTGGCACCGATTTCGAAAATATTTGATTAGGTATGTATAGTAAATGAAAACTACCAATCAGTTATTTTTTACTTTTTAGTGCTTTTGTTTGAAGTCGGTTTTTATTTTTTTGTTAAAAAGTTTTTATTTTTCCCTTTTTAGTGTAGACAGTAGTAGCAAAGTAAGAATTCTAACGTATTAGGCTTGTCAAATCAAACAAAACAAACCCAAACTCAAAGTATCTACTATTAGCCGTTGAAGAGTTCCACCTATCCACCTTCTGGCCTTACTATCAGATCAGGTCAACAATACCGAACCACTGTACTATCAACGGAAATAGAAACACTTGCAAAGTTTCAAGTCAATATGACAATTAGAAGTAGGTTAAATTCATCATTAGCTATTTTTCCACCCTTAGGGGTGGTATTATTTTTTGAAATTTAAATGGGACCAATCTGGAAGTATACTCTTTCAAACGACGACGAAAAAATTGTCCAAATCGGTTAATAAATGACGGAGTTCTGAGGTAACAAACATAAAAAAAAAAAATACAGTCGAATTGAGAACCTCCTCCTTTTTGAAGTCGGTTGAAAAATATTTAGGCAATCTACAGATTCGACTCAGTTGGAATTTTATTGTATGTATTATGTATAGATGTAGCAAATTAATATTGATTAAACAATAAGTAACGAATAGACAAACAAGCAAGTAATTTTATTTATATATTAGCGACTCACCCTCACTTCTCTCGGGTTCGTCCCTAGCTTGTTTCCCCATACAAACTCTGATCCCCATTTCTATCCCCTTAAGGGATGATTTCCGGAATAAAAAGTATCCTTTGTCCTTCAATGATTTTGTTTATGAAATTTGGTAAGAAGATAGTTTGAGACCCGCTCAAACTATCTTCTTACCAAATTTCATCTAAATCGGTATAGTAGATCCAGAGATTATCCTCTGCAACGTCACAAACTCACAATCTCACAAAGTCACAAACTTTACCTCTTTATTATATTACTATAGATATTTAAGCAACGTCGCGGACATCACTAGTTCATTACTTGCCAGCCACCCTGCAACACTCACCGCATTTTCTTTTCGAGTTTTAGGGTAATCCCATACTTAAAACGAGTTCCGGAAGTCTCAGAGGTCAAGGGAAAATGGAATTATAAATGAGGCTTAATCTTTACATACTCGTTCTCGTATAATAAAGCGGTAACTGAGCAAAGTAGAATCTCTATATATGTATAAACATAAAGAAAAAAAACTTTAGTACCGTTTTCTCCTCTGTTTATCTATCGATTTTTTTTGGCACGTTTGGCTCAGTTTATAGTGACCCTACTTGCTGTGCCAGAGGTCGCGGGTTCGAGTCTCGCTGGTGATCTTCATTTGTGATTCCTTCATTGATGAGCACGAATATTTGTACTCCAGTCATGGGTGTTTATATTTATAATATTTATGTATTTAAAGCTATATATGTGTAGTGTATCAACTATCTGGTATCCATAACACAAGCCTCGTAGCTTACCATGGAACTAGATGGTGCTGTGTGTTAATGTCCCAAAATATTTATTTATTATTTTTATGATTTAGTAGCTATTGAAGAGCTTAGTGTTATCAATTTTTTTTGGAAAACTGAAAAATCACTTCGTTGCCCACCTGTCTGTCTGTTTATCTGTGTCTTTCTCAGTCCAGATCCTTTTTCTCAGAAACACGTGGAGGTATCAAGTTAAAATTAATATAAAATGCTCAGATCTGCAATCCCTTGGAGCCGTGAAATCAAACTTCTAAGTTAACGCAATCAAAAGATACGGCGGATAATACAGCATATTTTGATACTTGCAAGAGAATAAAACCCTATACTATAAAATTTGTCAAAAAGAAATGTCTCATAGCACAAATAAAGATACAAATCCAAAACCGTTTTGTAGTAACATCACAAAACTTTTGGTTTTGAGATTATAATAAGCTTATTTTAATGTTTCACGTTATGGAGCCCTCAGCGAGTAAGACTCCCAAGTGTCTCTTTTTTAGGGTTCCTTAGTCAACTAGGAACCCTTTTAGTTTCGCCAAGTCCATCCGACTGTCTGTCCGCAGCTTAGCTCTGAGACTCTTTACTAAGAAAAACTTGACTTGACTTAACTAGAATGTTGTAATTTAGCATGGATATACAATAAATACATATTAGTAAATATTTTTTGTATATATATTAAATACTAGCGACTCACCCTCGCTTCGCTCGGGTTCGATTTCGATTCGATTCGGGTCGATTCCCTATACAAACATTCATCCCCATTTTCTCCCCCTTAAGGGATGATTTCCGGGGTAAAAAGTATCTTATGTCCTTCCTAGGATCTCAAACTATCTTCTTACAAAATTTCATCTAAATTGGTTCTGTAGATCCAGAGATTACCCCCTACAACGTCACAAACTCACAATTCACAAACTTTACCTCTTTCTTATATTATAGTATAGAATATAATTATTAACTATCTAAAGGGTCAATAATATATATATATATATATATATATATATATATATATATATATATATATATATATATATATATATATATATATATACAAACATGGAATTTCAGCTATATTTTCTACACAAGTGCTTACGTCCAGCGGTCTGGACCGCGTGCAGTTATGTAACTAAATTTGTTTTCTCTTTTACATTTATTTCTATCATGTGTGTTCATTTTGACTTATAATTTGTGTAAACCACAAAATACTTTTATTTCATTATTTTTTTCTTTAATGGTATAATCCCTCAACGACCGCGGACACGCCGGCGTGTCAGTTAACAATAGATTTCTTAGGAATTTAATAAATTTCTTAGAAATTTACCTGGAGATGTTAAAGTTGCTTTAACAGACACAACAACGACAGTCTTCTGTGCAGAGGATGTTTCTGTGCCAAAGAATCAGTCACCCACGTAATCCTGAAATATGAGGTAGAGGCTCATCAACGTAAGTAAATTGTCCGATCAGTAAAAAGAAAATGAAAAATGAAAATTAATTAATAATAAAAGAGTTTTTCAAATACATTAAGTCCGTTGTTGGGACATCCTTTAAGTAAATATATACCTGTGCCAGGATATCCCGCTCTTCCGTAGAAAATTTCTTAAATATTTTACATCTCAACAGTATTTTTTATATCAACAAAAACTTATAAATAATAGCAAAAATAGTGTGTGTGTGTGCATGCGTGTGCGCATGCATTTGTGTGTGTATGTGTACAACTCACTCCACGAAGCCTGTGATGTTTTCCTAGGAAACTACTGCGCTTCTGAGCGGAACTAGGTTGGCTAAGTTAGCCAGAATTCAGGACGCACAATGGACCAAATGAGAGTTTAAGTGCTGAAAGTTGAGTCCACCTAACATTTGCATTCTCCGTATCACGTATTGTTAGGAATACACGAATGAGTTTGAGGGGTAGTTTTGAAATTTAGCAGTTCTAATGTGGGATTAAAACTATGAAAACTAAATTAATTAATACGTGTTATATATAGAAATAACGTGTTTAATGTGTTTGTTTATTCAATTTACCAGCTTAAATGATATCTGATATATCGTCACTTTAGTGAGTATTTATTAAAACGACCAATACTAGTTGTACCTTACAGTAGAGAGTTTTTTTTTAAATCACACCAATACGTCACTCTATTTCGATGTAAGAAAGGACAAACAAACAAACACACTTTCACATTTATAATGTTAGTATGTATGTGTATTTTGGCTTTATTAAAGTACAATGTACATTTAATACAAATAGAATTGACATTTAAAAGTCAATAATTCTGTAAAACAATCGATTCTTTTATAGCTATTGACGAGCTTAATGTTAATACTTTCTTAGATATACGCTAATATTTGTCATCTATACATATAATAAAATTGTAACTAAGCCGAATCTGTACATTAAATATTTTTTGGAAAATCTGATTGAAATAAACATTATTATCGATACAGAGGCCAAATCTATACTTTTTAGATTTTTTGTTTGGCTGTCTGTCTGTTACCGCATCACAGAAAAACCACTGGAGGGATTTTGATGAAATTTGGTATGGTGATAGCTGGTTATCCGGGTCAACATACTTTTTACTGCGGGAAAATATCTCATCTTCTGACAAAACTATACTAAAAGTTAAAAGGTAAGTAGGGACGAACCCAAGCGGAACGAGGGTGACTCGCTTGTATATATATATATATAACAGTATAATTGCCCATACAAAATATTAAATGCATAATATATTACGTTTCAGAACTCCAGCATTTGTGCCGTAGAGTGAAAATACGATACTTTAATTAAATTTACTGAAACTATACACTGGAAATAATTGCTCAACTGTTTAGTACTCTAGTGCTTGTTTTGCTTAAAATTACAACTCTTGCATAAGGTGAAACTCTAAAAACTATATCGACTGTAAGTCCAATCGGAATCCGGTTTGGGAACAAAATATTGAAAACCTGAAGTTTTATGATTTTAAAATGTTAGCAGGTATATAAGGCATAGAAGTTTATAAAAAGCCCCATTTTTACAAAAAAAAAAAAAAATTTAGAAATATAAATCAACAAATATTGTAAGGTACTTTATTGCCATTTTTGAATTTTTGAAATCATTTTTTTAAAATTGTGAGTAGGCACTGTAACGGACAAGGTATATGTGGTTGAGACGTCTACAACCTTAGTCTCTCCCGTGACCATGATTGCTGTAAAGCATTCGAAACGTCAGGAACTAAAAATCAAAATAAATCCGCGAAATAATACGAAAAGATAGTTTTATTTAAAATGTCAAATATAATCTTAAACTTTTAAAAATTTTAAAAAATTGGAGATATCGATAATTTTTACTTTGTAAACTATATTTTTTCGATTATCATTGAAGAAGTGTATTTTATTGAGCAAATTTCTATAAACTAATATATTTTTCAGGAAAAAAACGAAAAAAAAATGGTAACATTAAGTTTTTAATTTGACGCTTATTACTTATACAATGTAGCCTTAATCATTCCAACTTTGCAATTTGACGAGTTCTGAAAAAATAATAAAAGTTGAAATTCACGTAAGGTATACAAATTCTTTTGTATTTTTTGCCGTAGAATCTATTTATGTTATATTTTTTTCGAATTTATCAAAAATTTATTACTTTTTGATCGATTCTGGGGTTCATTTTATTGATTTTTTCTGATAATTTTTGTTTTAAGGTAATTGAAGAAAGAAATTCATTCATTCATAGTTTAATCTTGTTTATTCATTAGTTAAAAATATATTTAAAAAAATTAAGTTGGTATTTACAAAATTTAGTCATAGTTTTACTATGATGTAACTATGACAGTACCTTTTAGAAATATGACTTAACAACCCTATTTATTTTAAAATAACCCTTTAATATGCTGCGCATCCATTAAGTGCTAAGATATTGATGATAAAAATGAGGAGGTTTTTTTTATTGAAAGTCGAATATCTCTGGAAAAAATGGACATAAAGAGTTTACTTAAAAAATTTTTTTTTTCATTTTTTTACATTTTTTATGTATATAATATAAAATATAAATACTTTTTGGAAAATCTTATTAAAATAGTCATTATTATCGATACAGAGGCTGAATCTATAGTTTTTTTGAATTTTTGTCTGTCTGTCTGTCTGTCTGTGACCGCATCACGAGAAAGCTACTGGACAGATTTTGACAAAATTTGGTATGATAATAGCTGGTTATCCGGATCAACATATAGTATACTTTTTACTGCAAGAAAATATCTCATCTTTGAGAAATCTCTACTAAACGTTAAAACGTAAACGTTATGATAGTGAAATTCTAATTAACAGCTCTGCCATTTTGAAGTCAATTAATTACATAAGCAAATCACTTAGCAAGAGCAGTTATATGTACGCACGCACGTACATCAGACACAAACTTTAAAATATGGTATCAGGAAATATCCATACTAATATTATAAATGTTTGTTTGTTTGTCCTTCTTGCACGTCTAAACAAAGTAACGGGTTGGCGTGATTATTTGTGTGGAGATAGTTGGGCGACTGGATAATGACATAGGGTAGGCTTTTTATCGCGGGAGATTATCTCATTCCCACGAGAAAACACATTATAATACAACACACAACAACTCATCACATCTATATATGTATATAGTCTATCCATTCCATACTAACCGTCAAAACGTAGCTAAAGATGAACCCGAGCGAAGCGAGGGTGAGTAACTAGTTGGTCTTGTATATTTTTTTGAAGTAATTGATAGTATTATTAGGTGCTTTTGTAATTTTCGTAATTTTGCAAGCTCTTTTCTAAAAAACAACATAGTCAACTTGTTTTTCAAAGTGTTCTCTGCAAAAAATAGACTTGTTTATACAACAAATAAGAAATACTGGAAAATTTAATAGAAATAGAGCTGAGTTTTCAATTACGACTTCCTCAATATAAAAGGTGGTCTAAAAATTGAACTATTTTGTTAGAAACAACTTAAACAATTGCTTATTAAAAATTGATAAAGTGTAAGATGATTATTATGCTAGTTTTTTTTCTATAGGGATTCTAAATTAAGGAATTGAATTAATTTATTTAGAATTAAATCATTTTTGTTTTTTTTTTATTTATTTTCTGGTTTGTTTTTAATTTTTTGTGTGTCTAGAGTGACTATGATTACTGTAAAGCATTCAAAACGTCGGTAACCAAAAATCTAAATATATCCGCGAAAAAATCCAAAGATATAGTTTTATTTAAAATTTCAAATATTGGTGTAAATCTAAGAAAGTATTATAGAATTAAATCATTAACAATTATTTAAATTAGTACAGTACTCATTTTATTGATCCCAAAAATCATTATGTTTTATCATCGTATTCTTAAAAAACATTATAAAATACAAAGTTAATTTAACAGGCGCTTATCTGATAAAGCGTGTCACTCAAAATATCTTTATATTAGCGACTCACCCTCGCTTCGCTCGGGTTCCTCCCTTGCTTGATTCCACATACAAATTTTCATCCCCATTTTCACCCTCTTAAGGGATGATTTCCGGGATAAAAAGTATCTTATGTCTTTTCCAGGGTCTCAAAATATCTTCTTACCAAATTTCATCTAAATTGGTTCAGTAGATCCAGAGATTATCCCCTACAACGTCACAAACTCACAAACTTTACCTCTTTATAATATTAGTATACAGAACAATTCTTCAGAACAATTTTCTTACAAATTATTTCAAATACAGGTATGTGACGCCTTTCCTTTTTTTTAACAGATCTAATAAAATATTAGTAGTACCCGCGGCTTCGCCTGCGTTTAAGCTTCCGATCGCTATCAAACTTCACCACCCGTTAGGCTAATCTTAAGATTGCCTGAAAATTTCATCAAAACCGCTCCAGCCGATTTAGAGTCCATACATACGCATCGATTTTTATATATACATACATAGATCTACCTTTTTTAAACGAAACTGTCTTTTTTTATTTTGTTACTGTTTAATTTATATATTTTTTCTTCAGTCTTTCCTGGAATAATACCTATTTGTCGTAAAGTATTCGAAATGTTGGGAACAAAAATGTCAAATATTTGCGGAAATCTAAGAAAATCATCCTTCAAAATAACAGCTATGAAGGACAAATACTTTCTAAGGAAAATGGAGATGACGAAATTATATGGGTTTTTGTTTGTCCATAAGGCTATGGAACCCTAAAAAACATCTCTTTTTTGATATTCCACAATTTTTTCCTCCACTCGCGTCGTTGGTACGGTAATAAAAAATAGCATGTGTTATTTCACAATACGATCAACCTTATTTCTGAATTTCAATATTTTTTCTTTTCTCGTGATAACTTATATAATACAATACTAGTGGGTATCTATACCAAAAAAAACGTATATCCGAATTGCATTTCCTCATTTTTTAAAGTCAGTCAAGAAGAAACGATAATTTATATCAGAGAATTATTAGCTCTAAAATTACAGACGTTATGTCTTATAAAGAAGAAATATATATGAAACTAGCTACTTACCCCCGCTTCGCTCCGGTTCACACTAGGTACGTTTTAAATAGACGTAAATAGTTATTATCCAGCATAAGACATGTAAATTTTATTTTTTTTCGTGAATTTTCCGATGTTTTATTACTTATTCTGCTATCCGGGACGGAGACTGATCCAACAAATCAAAGATCATACAAATCGGTCCAGCCGTTCTTGAGCTATAAATAAATAAATATGTTGGAAAACACAGCACCTGTAGTTCCATGGTAAGCTACGAGGCTTATGTTATGGATACCAGATAGTTGAAACACTACACATATATAACTTTTAAACACTCACATCATCACACAAATGTATGCCCCCAGCGGGACTCGAACCCCCGACCGCTGGCACAGCAAGTAAGATTACTACAAACTGAGCCAAACGCGTCGTCAAATAGTCAAAAAATGGTGTGACTAATCCAACTTTGTTTCATATATAATAGATAATTAGATCTAACAAATATTATATTTTCCCAAAATATTTCTATATCAGCCACAGTGAAACTTGTGATGTAAAAGTTATGATGCAATAAAAGCTAAGTCATAAGCTTTTGTCATCACGTCTAACTTGGGATAGAAAGTAGGGCGTGGGAACATTAGCACTCCTTTGCTTCGCTGGTCTTTGAATTCTTGATATTATACACCATTATTCACTCTTATATAACTGCAAAAATATTTTAGTTCTATGTGGATTTTTCTATCTTAAATTAATGTAGGTGAATCTGCTTTGAGAATGGTATACTTTGTTTTTCATTGTATGGCTTTAAGCTATTTTCTTTGCAGAGTGCAGTGGAAGCTCGCTTAGTTTTCCTATAATTATCTCGAAGTAACATTTACATATTCAACAATATCATATACAGATTACATATCTACATACATAGCTTTCGCAATGCTAATGCTACCAACAGTAACTTATATAAGTCTGTGTTTTAAATTTTATTCAAATCCATCCAGTCGTCTTAACGTGGAGTAACAAACATACGCACATACAGACAAACTTTTTATGATTACATGCTATTAAACAACAACAGTTGATATGAATAGTTCAAATCCTCCAAACCATATTTGGACCACTTTGTCTAATATGTGAAAAAATAAATTATGATATTATAATGATGAAATAGCCTGATGCTGCAGTAATGAAAGTCTCCTCGACGGAACTCCTCAACGTTTATTAGCACGTAGAAGAAACTGTGTATATACTTTTAATAATGGTATATAAGTATGATCGTCAGGAGCAGTCAGTCGTATTCAATTATTTGTACTCGTGGAACTAAGAAGCATGTAGAAAGGGATTTGGTCAAGCTGGACTTATCTGTAAAGCATATCTCTTCCAGTTAACGTCTATGTTGGAAAAACTGTTAAAGCGTGGCAGAAACAATAGAGAAAATGGAAAAAATAACAAACAAAATATTGCTAAACTTTCGGATTAGCAGTTACGAGCAGATAGACAAAGCTTAGAAAGCTTTTGCTATTGTGCAAATAAAAAATAACTTGCAATGAAACATACGTAACAAATATAGTTAAATGAACGACAGATGGCGAACTAATCGTTTAGAATAAATTGAAATTTATTAATATAGAACCGTGACCGAGCTTCGTTCGTATTCAGCCCCTTTTTAACATCGCACTGCTGGGCACGACTCTCCCTTTAATGCGAGGAGGATCAGGCCATAGTCCACCAAGCTGGCCAAGTGCGGGTTGGCAGAGCTTCGCTCAGCGTTTTCTTCTGTTTTTTTCGGAAAAGATATAAAAAATGCGTTTATTCAGAATATGCGCTTATACAGATAAACTTTAAAAGCGAAAAAAATTGTTTGTCAAAATTTGATCCAAATCGTTAAAGCCGTTTCCGAGGTACACCCAATTAAATACCTATACATATTACATGAATTGCTCATTTAATATTATAACATACAAAAGTGTTTTAGGTGTATGTATACACAATATTATAACTTATGTCTTTAATCTTTATATATTATATACCTATTAGCATTGTCCGCGGCTCCGCCCGCGTTCAGATGAGCTAAAATCAAATTGTTAGGTTTTACATATTAGTATACTCTTACACTGCAGTTTTCGTATCCTATATATTGACTCGTATAACCAGCTATCACCATACCAAATTTATCAAAATTCCTCCAGTGGTTTTCCCGTGATGCGGTAACAGACAGACAGACAGACAGACAGACAGACAGACAGACAATAATTCTAATAACTTTAGATTCGGCCTCTGTATCGATAATACTGTCTATGTCAATAAGATTTTCCAAAAAAATATTTAATGTACAGATTCGGCTTAGTTACAATTTTATTATATATATGTATAAATATCTGAGTAAAGTCAGGCCGGTTCTCTCGTACAGTAGATAAAGCAAAGCGATTTGTCTATTGAAGCTTTAATTCAAAATATTCAACTAAATGGGAGAATGCACTACCATTACGGCCCTAAATAACCCGGCATCCGAGAGCATTCGACCTTGTACAAACCGAAAAATCGATACAATAATGCATAGACTGGCGATGTTTAGTGTCTTTGCTTATACATTTACATATTAATTTTTATTTTTTTTAATTGTTTAAATTTTCTAGTTGGGCTTATAAAAGTTACAAGTTCGAATCCCCGAACAGATTGTGGGGATAATATTGATACATTATGTCATGTGTAAATAGTGAGGTGGCATTATGTTATCCCACTCTCTTTTTCTCTCTCATTCTTTGCTGTTGTTGTCTGGGAAAACGCGTGTTTTCGAGTTTTCATGCAGTTTTCTTTCGCATTATTCCACGCAAAATATGCTCGCTAATTTGCACGCTCAGGCATAAGCATCGTGGTCAAGCAAGCGGCCATGGCGCAAGATTAACAATCACAGGTGTCCGGGTTCGAATCCCGGTCGGATACAAAGTTACTTTTGTTTTTTTTTTGTATTAATTATTCAAGTTTTTTGTTAAAAAAAAGAGAATTGTACTCTTGGCCAAAAACTCCGAACGAAGCTCGGTCGCCCAGGTACTATTTTATAATACACCAACTCAGTAAAAGTTACAATTAGTATGATAATTTACAAAATCATTCACATGTATCGCAGAGATGAACTCCACGTTTAAAGCTCGGTCACGCTTCAAAGAATTATGACTCTGAGAAATGTTTGAAACGCGTGATCTTCCTAGACTATATTCGTTTTAACTATATTATATTGTACAGAGCTTTTTAAAGGAGAGAATATTTTAAGAAATTGGTTTTTTAAGGAAGGAAAGGCAAAAGATGAGATTTTTTTTATTTGAACACCATACCTTTTTTTTTAATTACTTATAATCTACTTTTTTGTACATTCCCACTTTACGATAAATTAAAGGAAGCTCACGTTCACGATGATTTAATTATTTTTTTTTATCTTTTATAATATACTAGCGGACCCGACAGACGTTGTCCTGTCTACACGTCTTTAATTTGAAAATTTCAAACTTTTTTTAATATATTATTTTCTATTAAAAAAATTGTGAATCTAAACCATTCCCAGATCCCCTTGAACACACACAAAAAATTTCATCAAAATCGGTCCAGTCGTTTGAGAGAAGTTCAGTGACATACACACTCACAGAAGAATTATATATATAAAGATATATTTTTTATACTAATATTATAAAGAGGTAAAGATTGTGAGTTTGTGACGTTGTAGGTGGTATGCTCTGGATCTACTGAACCGATTTAGATGGAATTTGGTGAGAAGATAGTTTGAAACCCTAGAAAGGACATAGGATACATTTTATCCCGGAAATCATTTTGTATATCAGGGATGAAAGTTTGTATGGGGGATCAAAATGGTATAATAGCAAATAGAGTCACTGCAAACTGAGCCAAGCGTTTCGTCAAAAACTCACTAAGATTCCGAAAAAACTTATTGCTTTAAATATCCCACACAAATAAATTCTATGTGAATGCCTCTGTTGTATAGACTACTAAGTTTCGCAACGAGTTAACTCTGAGTACTCCATATTATAAATATGAAATTAACTCTGTTACATTTTCATGCTTAAACCGCTGAACAGAATGCAGCTGATTTGAAAAGGTTGCCTGGAAGAAATCGCTCTTTTAGCGATAAGGCCGCCTCTTGTACGTTCTTCTAGATTTTGTATATTTTATTTTCTCTTTTTGAGTGTATAATAAAGAGTCATTCATTCATTCATTCAGATTTCGATAAAATTTGACAAGGAAATAGATTGCATCCTCAGGTTGGGCGTAGGCTTCCTTTGATCCCCGCTACAGTTACTACGCCAGCGAAGCCGCAGGTACAAACTAGTACTCTATATAACTAAAATTTCTTAAATTTTTATAGAAACGTATCATTTAGACCTATAAAACTTTGTAGACTAAGGCGCCAAGACATTTTATAAGTCTTAATTATATGCTTTACTAGCGACTCATCCTCGCTGCGCTCGGGTTCATCCCTAGGTTGATTTCCCAAACAAACTTTTATCCCCATTTTCACCCCCTTAAGGGATGATTTCCGGGATAAAAACTATCCTATGTCTTTCCTCTAGGACCTCAAAATATTATCGTACTAAATTTCATCAAAATCTGCCTAGTGGTTTTCTTGTGATGCGTTACCAGACTGACAGACAAAAATTCTAAAAACTATAGATTCGGACTCTGTATCGATAATAATGACTATTTCAATAATCGGTTTAATAAGCGGTTATTCCACTCAACATATAGAATACTTTTTGCTGCGGGAAAATATCTCATCTCTGAGAAATCTATACTAACCTGTAAAACGAATCTAGGGTTGAATCCGAGTGAAGCGAGGGTGAGTCCCTAGTTTAATATAATATTTATTAACCCATTTAAGAAATCCCTTTAACCCATAATGTGAGTAATTTTCTACCTGAGTTGTATTTTACGAGTGGTTTGGAATTTAACTCGAGTATAAGTATATGAGGGTACGTATAGGAATGGTTGGAATCTTCTTTACATTTAGTTTAATTTTCAATATAATATATAATATACCTTCATATAATATGATCATTACCTATATATAATAAAAACTCTTTCCAACATTTTTTTTATTGGTAACATTAACATAAAGGAAAGCTCGTCAATAGCTACTAAACAAAAAAAGAAAAATCCATTGACAAACAAACTAGAAAAATCCGAATTGTTTTATCTTTGCCTATTCATATATGTGTATATAGATATGTGTATAGGTATTTCTCTGTAAGCTGGGTAACTAGTAGTCTCAAATAGATATCACCTACAATACCAGGTGCGACACAGTCCCCTGTGTTCCCTCTCTAGGTGCGACACAGGGGATTGTGAATTTCCGGCTCTAGAGAAATGTATAAATATATTTTTTTGATATATTTTAGGCACACGCATATCTTTTTAATGTGGCACCAAGAAAAAACTCTCAAAGGAAGTCAGGTTGCAATGAAAAATGAAACCCCTAACTTGTTAACAATAACTTCACGAGGACGCAGATGCAAAAAAAATGGAAGGAATTCTGCATCAAATACTGTCAAGAATTTAAAGAAATATCCTCTCTTATATGGGAGAAAAATTATTTTTTTTAGAAAAAGCTCAATATTTTCTCTATAATAGCGGAAATCTTTTTGGTTCTTGTGCTTTTTATTATTTACTTTTTTGATATTTATTCACTTACGAATTTTAAAATTACAATACTTTTGTTAAGAAAGTAGCCCAGTTTACAGAGAAACAACCCATATAGAGATACTAGCATTGCTCGCGGCTAAGCCCGCGTTCAGATAACCAAAAAGCAAATTCTTAGGTTTTACATATTAGTATACTGTTACAATGCAGTTTTTGTATTTTTTCTCAGAAATAAGATATTTTCCCATGGTAAAAAGTATCCCGTAGCATCAGTAATATGTTGACCCGAATAACCAGCTACGACCATACAAAATTTCATTAAAATCCAGTGGGTTTTCTATGATGCGGTAACAGACAGACAGACAGACAGACAAAAATTCTAAAAACTATAGATTCAGCCTCTATATCTATAATAATGTCTATTACAATAACATGTTCCAAAAAATTTTTAATGTACAGATTTGGCTACGTTACAATTTTATTATATGTATAGATTTATACCTATATAGAGTAACATGTGTGACATAAATATACGTATTTTTATCATATCCAGGCCGAGTTCAGGAAAATAGCTGTCATTTTTCATTTATTTTACACAGCGCTACGTTCGAATGCTGTTCAACTTATTGATAAAATTCGAACTTTATATTTGTCGATTCCATCGAAATGAAATAAAAATTGTATTATTATGTATTCGTTCAATTGTTTGCTTTGGATGATGTTTAATTTGAAGGTTTGTAGATAAAGGAATAAATAAAGATATATATTCTTAATTTAAGCGACCAACGCTTTGTTCGGGTTTGTTCTTTTACCCTAGAAGCCTTTTGCATTTTATATGTGTACTAGCGACTCACTCTCGTTTCGCTCGAGTTTGTCCCTAGGTTGCTTTCCCATACAAACTTTCACCCTCTTAAGGGATAAAAACTATCCTATGTCCTTTCGAAGGTCTCAAACTATCGTCTTACTAAATTTTATCTAAATTGGTTCAGTAGTTAAGGAGCCTCTTCGATACAAACAAACAAATGTACAAATTATCACAAACAAATTTTCCACATTTTATAACAATAGTGTGGAAGTTATCCTACGAATTTCTATAGCGTTAGAGATGCAATAGAATACCATTATTTACTTTTAACTTTTCATTTCATTTAATTTTATTTCTATTATTTTTTATTTCTTTAAATATATTGTATAATTTTGTGAGTCTGTAACAAACATATGTAGGTATAATTTTTAAGAAGTCAAAAACATTAGACTCTCCCGTGACCATGGTCACTGTAAAGTATTCGAAACGTCGGGAGCCAAAAATCAAAACAAATCCCCTAAAATTTTATTCAGATTACATATTCGTGTAAATCTAAGCAAGTATTCATTTTTTTAGCCTAAGCCAGGACCCGAACCGAGGACCATATGAACTTAGTGTTGCAACCTTATCACTAGACGAATGTTGTAATTTTACATATACATAGATATATGTACGTCTATATAAAAACTAGCGACTCACCCTCACTCCGTTCGGGTTCGTCCCTACTTACGTTTCAACGTTTAGTATATATTTCCCAGATGATCATGAGATATTTTCCCGCGATAAAAAGTATTTTATATGTTGACCCGGATAACCAGATACCATTATACCAAATTTCATCAAAATCCCTTCAGTTTTTTCAGACAGACAGACAAAAATTCTAAAAACTATAGATTCGGCCTCTGTATCGATAATAATGTGTATTTTAATAAGATTTTCCAAAAAATATTTAATGTACAGATTCGACTAAGTTACAATTTTATTATACGTATAGATATATAGAATAGATACAGATAACACAAATATTAAAGATGCAAGCTAAGCCTTTGTAAAATACAACGTAGGTATCTTAAAAAAATACAACCACCGTACAAAAGAACTCGCACAATAGAAGAACAGTAACGGTTTGTAAACAATGAATATGACCTTTACTAACTTTGATAAAAGAAGTATTTAAAAAACATTCGCAAATATTTGTATGTGTAACTGAATGTATTCAATGGTAAGGTCCATTTAAACTTCATTCTTAAGAAAATATTACAATTTATATTCTAAGCTCCGTAAATATAATTTGCGGACATCGATTAATTCTAACGACATCGCTAACGGAAACTAAAAAATATATAGATTAAAAAATATAAAGATAAATATATAGAGACTAGCAGAACCCGCTGCTTCTCTCGCGTTAAAATTCTAAAAAAGTAGGGTTCATATAAACTTTCATCCGCTACTTTACTCCCTTATGGCATGAATTTCAAAAAATGCTAAAACACGTATAATTTTAATTGTATTGAAGAGTATTAATACCAAAGTTCACATAATTCTGATCATAAATAATTTTTGGGTTGTATTATAACGTATTTTCCCGTGGGAATGAGATTATCTCCCGCAGTAAAAAGTAGCCTATGTCACTCCTCCAACTATCTCCACACAAAAAATCACGCCAATCTGTCACTCCGTTTCGACATGAAAGAAAGACAAACAAACAAACGCACTTTCACATTTATAATATTAGTATAGATAACATGTTCCGATTATTTCTGATATCATTTGCAATATAAAAATCATATATTTCGAGCAAGTATTGGCCATAATTCATAACTGTAAAAATATTCCAAGCTGTGTCTTTCTATCGATATACTTTGCTAGTTGATACGAATTCATAGTTTGATTCCATATTGATTACCTTGTTGGTTTAGCAGCTAGCATCTTAAAATATGCCATCTCAATATTCTGAGTTCAAGTCCCGGGTCAGTCCAAATATAGTTATTGCGTTTTTCTGCCAAGAAATTCTTAATAGTAACCTGGTTGGCAACTTGATGTCGACACATTTATGAACATTGTACATATATATATATATATATATATATATATATATATATATATATATATATAAATAATAAATAAATATGTCAGGACATTAACACACAACACCATCTAGTTCCATGGTAAACTACGAGGCTTGTGTTATGGATACCAAATAGTTGATGCACTATACATATATAACTTTAAATACATACATATTATAAATATAAACATCCATGACTGGAGTAGGTACAAACATTCGTGCTCATCACACAAATGAATGCTCCTCAGCGGGACTCGAACCCGCGATATATATAAGATATAGAATGTCCTCTGCGCATCTGCGTCATCAGCTTTGTCACAGTGATAGAGGCCACTTTCCCCAAAATGGGTCAGAAAGACTTTTCTCATTCTTCGAAAAAGTTCTATGAAAATCTTTTCAGCCGTTCTCGATTAAAGCACCACTGCATAGACAGAATTCGATCTCTGTTACATCCATACTAATATTATAAATGTGAACGTGTGTTTGTTTGTCCTTTTTTCGCGTCGAAACGGAGTGACCGATTAACGTGATTTGTTGTGTGGAGATAACTGGAGGGTTGGAGAGTAACATAGGCTACTTTTTACCGCGGGAAATTATCTACCGTAATTCGCACGGGAAAACAAGTTATAATACAATCCAAAAAATTTTTTATGAACAGTATTACTTGAAACTTGATATTAATGCTCTTCAATAAATTTAGATAAATACGTGTTTTAGCATTTTTCGAAATTCATCATATAAGGGCGTATAATTGAAGATGAAAGTTTGAAACTACCTTTATAGAGATTTTTTGTAGTTTTAGCGCGAGCGAAACCACGGGTTCTGCTAGTATACTATAAATATATATTCATTACTAAATATATATATATATATATATATATATATATATATGTATATATATATATATATATATATATATATGTATGATATATATATATATATATATATATATATATATATATATTTATATACAACTAAGATTTTAAGTAATTTTATTGCGACTATATTATTAATAATAATAATATTGATTAATAATAATTTTTAGCTATTTATAAGCCAAAAATCAAACCTTCATCCTATATTTTAATATACAAGAACTAAACTAAGCTACTTTAAAAATATTCTGCTTTAGTCATTCAAGAAGGAAATGTACACGTCTTCATTAGAAAGAGTGCCTTTTGTGCCTTAAAGGCCTGTATTGCAAAACTGAGATCCAAAGTTTTAATCTGAAGAAAGACGAGTTTGAAATTTTGTCTTTGTTAGACTTATGGAAATTCGACCTCCATGCGATAGTTTTTAAATGAATATCTGAAATCAATATCTAAATATCACGTCACGTATAAAGTAGAATATAGTAACCTTAATAAAATATATAGTATAGTGCAAACTATACATATAATAAAATTGTAACTAAGTCGAATCTGTACATTAAATATTTTTTGAAAAATCTTATTGAAGTAGACATTGTTATCGATACAGAGGCCAAATCTATAGTTTTTTAAATTTTTGTCTGTCTGTCTGTGACCGCATCACGGAAAAAACCACTAGAGGTATTTTGATGAAATTTGGTATGATGATAGCTGGTTATCCGGGTCAACATTTAGGATAATTTTCATTGCGGGAAAATATCTCATCTCTGGCTGTACGGATCTGAATGAAATTTAGCACAGATATAGATTATAGTCTGGAATAGCACATAGGTTACTTTTATCCCGGAAAAATATACGGTTCCTGTGGAATAGATTTGTTTTTGTTTTTCTAGAGGTGACCCCGATCGAAGCGAGAGGGTGAGCCACTAATAATATTATAAATGTGAAAGTGTGTTTGTTTATTTGTCCTTCTTTCAGGTCGAAACAGAGAGACAGATTGGTGTGATTCTTTTGTTTAGAGATAGTTGGAGGGCTGGAGAGTGACATAGGCTACTTTTTACCGCGGTAAATTGTCTTATTCCCACGGGAACACACGTTATAATACAACCCACCACAACTTATCTCATATAATAAAATTCTAACTAAGTCAAATCTGTACATAAAAATTTTTTTTAGAAAATCTTATTGAAATAGACATTATTATCGATACAGAGGCCGAACCTATAGTTTTAAGAATTTTTGTGTGTCAGTCTGTCTGTGACCGCATCACAGAAAAATAACTGGAGGGATTTTGAAGAATTTGGTATGATAATAGCTGGTTATTCGGGTCAACTAATATACTAATACGCGTATACTAATATATAAAACCTAAAAGTTTGGTTTGGATCATATGAACGGGGGCGGAGCCGCGGGCAATGCTAGTCATATCTATGTACTTATATACATATATTATATAGTCTATCTATTCCATACTAACTGTTAAAACGTACAGAGTCGCTAGTTTTTATATATTTTGACGTGTTAGTTGCGAATTTTCAGTTTGTCACCTCGTGTCACTTCCGGTCGTATCATTATACTGGAAAAATGGCTGCCAAAATAAAGTGAAACAGAGATAACTTCTTTTCCAGTTATAATTTGCTATCATTCTTTGTTGAAAGATTATTTTATTGAGATTATAAGAATAAAATTTCATTAATAACTAGCATTGCCCGTGGCGCCACCCGCGTTCAGATGACCAAAAACCAAATCCTTAGGCTTTACATATTAATATACTCTTACAAAGCAGTTTTTGTATTTTTTCTCAAAAATGACATATTTTCCCGCGATAAAAAGTATCCTATATGTTGACCCGGATAACCAGCTATCATCATACCAAATTTCATCAAAATCTGTCCAGTGGTTTTGTCGTTATGCGGTAACAGACAGACAGACAAAAATTCTAAAAACTATAGATTCGGACTCTATATCGATAATAATGTCTATTTCAATTAGATTTTCCAAAAAATATTTAATGTACAGAATTCGACTTAGTTACAATTTTATTATATGTATAGATTAAACCTAGAAATGTATATCTAGATCTAGTATGGCTTCAAGAGATACCTAATTTATTTTATAGTTGATATATTGTATTAAATAACTTTAACATTAATAAATATACCAATTTTGAAAATTCCTGTGGGACTATTTACTTAACCCCCTCTTTTAAGCACTAGCCTGCTTATAATATTTTATTGTATCATCAAACAAAGACTGGCTTCATTGTTGAAAATCCAGCCAACAACTATAAACGCGAAAACACTATCTAATTTACTTTCATATTTAGTATGAATGTAATTTTTTTAAACTTTAAATGCTTCATATTTTTAAAATATTTACTTGGAAGCTTTTTTGTATAAGCTTAAAAAATTTCCTCGTCATTTTTACTAGTGATACACCCTCGCTTTATTCAGATTCGATCCTAAAATATTATATATTTGTAAATGACATTTTTCAGCCCTCCCTCTATATGTATACATGAAAATCATAACAGTCTGGCACTCGGTTTTGGTGTACAAGAAGGACAAACAAACACACACTTTCACATTTAAAACAAGTATACATAATATATACAATTTATTTGCAATTAGTAAAATCTAAATCTCTGATTCATGTCCTTCTGATAATTATGAGAAATATCTAACCGTAAAATATGGACTAAGAGTCGAACAATTAAGATAAAGGTTTAGAGAAATGACAATTAGAATTGCTATCATTTGTCAATATTTAAATAGCATTTTGTAATTTATAACTTACTTATTAATTTTGCCTCATTAATTCATTCTTTCTGTCATCATGTAACATTTTGTAGTCGCTAAATCCAAAGATTTTTCAGTTTGTAGTGACCCTTCTTGCTGTGCCAGCGGTCGCGGGTTCAAGTCCCGCTAGGGGACACTCATTTGTGTGATGAGCACGAATCTTTGTACAGTCACGGGTGTTTATATTTATAATACGTACATATGTATTTAAAGTAGTATGTGTGTAGTGTATCAACTATCTGGAACACCAGTCTCGTAGCTTACCATGGAACTAGATGGTGCTGTGTGTTAATGTCCCGACATATTTATTTAATTATTTTATTTATTATAATTATTTTATTTCTTGGTATAACTTAGTTTTATGTTTTAACTAAAACGGTATACCGACTTCAAAATACAAAAATACAGCTAAATTGAGAACCTCCTGCTTATTAAAGTTTTTTGTAAGGTAATTATTTCGCTCTTAGATTGAAGTTTTTTTTTTATTTTTTTATAGACATACCCTGAATTGGACCCGGTTATGCAAAAAACAGCCATGTGCGTAAAAGTACCAACAGAGTTATAAGCATTATTCTGTCGATAGTTGCACTTGGGTTGTGTTTTGTTTTTTTGGTTATTTTAAAATTGAACAATATTTATATAAGTATTGTTTATTTTTTATAATTATTTTATTTTTTATAATAAATGCTTTTTATTATAACTATGTTGGTACTTTTACGCACATGGCTGTTTTTTTGCATAACTGGGTCCCATTAAGGTACGACAAATCATACAAAAAAACTATACATATCCCAAAGGTGCTGTGTACCTGTCCCGTGTCGTGCTAATTTTAGTCATTCAGTTTGTCTAAACATTTTCAAGTAACAGCCAGAAGTTGAGAAGTTATTGGTGTTTTAGTCTCGTTTCTTGAACAAAGAGTCCCTGTGGCCTAGTGGTAAATCCGAAGGCCCTGGGTTTATGTCCTCGGGTCAGGCTGCGTTTAATAATCGAGTCATCCTCTTGAGGAATTCTCAGTAACAACTTGGAATAAGAAACTTGGCGGTAGTTCACTCTTGAGAAGCCGCCTTCCAAAGTACATAAAGCTATCGGTCTTGCATCTGATCTCTCACCAGTAGTATCAAAAGATCGTCCCACTGGAGAATGAGAGTGACAAGAATAAAGAGTGTACTTTTCTTACTTTAAAACTTAAATAATTTTTTAAAGACGTGTGAAGTCATTTGACCAACATAGCTCCCCCTCGCATTCTGAAATTCAAGCATTCACATGCCTAGCAGTGGAATGTTAAAAAGGATTGAACCATCATCCTCCTGCTCATTTCTGAAATTAGTTGGGATTTGGCGCAGTACATCTTTCATACTGCTGATCGTTTGAATGAGAGCAAGTAAAAAAATGGTACTTTCTAAAATAGGACGATTTTTTCAAACTACTTTTTTTTACCTCTAACTTTACATAAGTATCGAGATTTGACATCTATATATCGAAATGTATGTACGCGCATAACTTCCGATCGACTGCACCAAACTGGATATATTTTTTTTGGATTTGTTACAATCACGACAAGTTTTGTATAGAAGAAAATAATAAGTTTTTTTTTTACCAAAATAAGATTTTTTTAATCTCATGTTAAGAAAAGTGAGTGAGTGAAATAGTTTTTATCCCGGAAATAATCCATTAAGGGGGTGAGAATGAGGATGAAAGTTTGTATGGGGCAGCAAGCCAGGGACGAACCCGAGCGAAGCGAGGGTGAGTCGCTAGTATCTAATGTTAGTCTACCTAGTTATCCCTATTACGGCGTAACAAATTAACAAATGGACGAAAACAAAGTTATTTACTAAAAACTTATTTAAATTTGACAAATTATTTAGTTTTTCTAGCAATAGTCTTGTAAGACTAAATAATAGTAAATGGCTATTAGACAAACTTGTTTTAACTAAGATTCTAATAAAATTACTTTAATTAGTAAGAGATTGCGTCAACATCACCATATAATTGCCTATTTATCTGGACCTTGCCGGGAATGGTGGCTGATGTCGTTACGTTGTCCCTAGGGGATAGTTTGCAAGGAAATTAACAAGCTACAAGTAGAACTCTAAGAAACTAATAAAGTTAAATATGAATGAAATCCACTTATAATAAGAACATTTATAGCATAAAATATGTAGGTAGGTACTCTATCATATTTAAGTATTTTTGGTGGACTACCAAAAAAAACTTCATATCTCACGGCAACTTTGTATGCAAATATACAAAAATTACAATTACTTAAATATTCAGGAAGAAATGAAGGGTTTGTTTGGAAAACTTACATATATTGCTTAAAATATTGGTTAATAACTGAGGACATTGTAAATGCCAAATTTATTAAGGGAGCCTTAAACACAATAAAATACGGACATGAACCCGTAGGAATTATGTAGTATTAGAAACATAATACCATTTTATAGAAAGCCTTTCGTCTTCCCCTCTCAGTCAAGCCTTCAGTGATCTATGATTAATCGCTTCATTCGCAAACAACTTGATGCATGTTTTCTCATAAATTCGATATGCCTCTAATACATCTCATGTTACAAATACTGTTACAAGTACGTTCTTTGGATTCTAGAATCGCAAAATCAAAGTATCTCTTTGGCACTGTAAACGTTTTATTGCTTTTTTAATCAGTCTTTAAGCATTAATTTCCACCACTATTGGTATTTGCACTAGCTCTTCATTCGTGTTTCTTCTCAGTCTTCACTTAGCTCTAAAATTCAACTGAACTCTCGACAGCCTATCGCCCTATTTATTTGCATGAACAAAGAACGTTTTAGTATTCGAAACCTTTCTAGTAATTTCGAATGTTTTGTCCCTCTCTTATTCTTACACACGGCAATAACGATTAATTCCTTCGCTCATCACCAAATAGAATGAAAAGGAAGAAACGTAGACTCTTCTCCAGCAAACATATGTTGAAATCGAGATAAAAGAGATTTGCATCGAAGCTGATAATCATGGGATAATCTGGATGATGTAGAAGAAATTCCTATGTGTGACGTTTCAATTGGTACCGAAGGCGATGAACTCGCAACTCCTATTTCATCAAGAATTGCAAAACGAAGTTAAATGCGCTATATATTATAATAGTGCATTGCATATAGTGAATTTATGGTTTTTAAGGCTGGAAATAAATCACATTATAATATACCGCAAGTTTTCCTTAATACAACGCCTCTGAAAGTTGTCAAAAAAGTTAAGTATCTGGGTCACTGGGTCACTGACGATCTCAAAGATAACATTGATATTGAACGTGAACGCAGGTCGTTGGCTGTCCGATGTAATATGTTGGCTCGTAGGTTCGCACACTGTACTGACAACGTCAAAACCACGCTGTTTAAGGCGTATTGTCAAACCTTTTATACGTGCAGCATGTGGGCTAATTATACGCAGAGGACATACAACGACCTGCGCGTCCAATATAACAATGCATTTAGGGTGCTAATGGGGCTGCCACGATATTGTAGTGCATCAGGCATGTTTGCTGAAGCTCGTACAGACAGCTTCAGTACTATCATGCGGAAGCGATGTACCTCCATGATGCAGCGCATGCGTGGCAGTACCAATGGCATCTTAAGTGCATTGGCAGACCGTTGGGACTGCCCGATACTTGGGCGCTGGATGCAGCTGCACACAATCAAGTAACTACTTTTAAGTATCGGGGAGAAACTATTTGTTAGATTTTATTATTATTATTATTAAATTTAATTGTATTCATAAATATAAGAACTAAGTAATATGGATTATTGATCTGAAATAAATTATTATTATTATTATTATTATATAGATTAGGCCTTCTTGGATATGATACTACGATAAAAAAACGCATCACTTACTCTACCTCAAAGTGATGTGGAAATATATTTTTTAGCCAAAACGCATATTGAAGTACATTTTAAAACTATCGATTTTACAAAAAAAATATTATTACATAAATTGTAGGCGATTTTCTCCAATATAATTTTTGTACATATTTTTTTATCGTAAAATGAAGTGGAGATAGAGATATTGTCAAAAACTGTAATTAGGCTTGATTTTTCCAATATGGCGGCGCGATTGGCAAAGATACGAGGTGGCATAATTGAAATTCGGAAAGAACACATCGAAATCTATGAAATCACCAATTTTCAAAACTTCCGGAAAACTTTCCAGGTAACCTCTTTTTTAAGCACCAAATGACTGTACTATAACTCTAATTAAGATTTTTTAAATTAGACCATAAATGGATAAAAATGTAGCAAAGTTTAGAGGATACTAAATAATCATGAACGAATTAACCACTGGACCAGACATATAAGCGGACTTACCTTTATCGGTCTTCTCAGTAACCAGGAGATTTTAGGCTTGGTCGTTTGTTTTTTGCGTCAGTCTCAAGCACTTATTTGTCAACAAAACATCTCCCAAAAATGACTAAATGTTCTGTTAAATGATGTAAAAACTATAACGGCGGAAGCAGCAGTATTTCTTTTCACTTGTAAATACATTATTTTATTATATTTATTGTTATTTATCACACAATTTAATTAAATGTAAAATAAAATGTCATATTATCCAACTATGTTAAATATAGTCGATATTTCTATGTATTGTTGACATCTGACAACCATCATAAAATCCCTGGATTATACCATTCAGAACAAATGACTAAACTGTCGAGTGAGTCCATTTGACATCGACTAGTGCTTGACAATGTCGAAAAATATATCGATATTTGACGAAATTACTAAACGAATTGTGTTATTTGTACAGTACAATAACATAAAATACTTTTACCACAGTATCCTACAATCTGATGAAAATAAATTTATAAAAATATTTTCTAAATCAAATAAAAATATAAATGCAAAAATTATAATTAGTATGTGTACTTAATTTTTATTTTATTTTATTCCACATTTATATACTTTGGAATATTATTCCATTGTAATAATAATAAAGATCATTTTATTTCAACACATAAATTACACAAAATCAAACAATAATGTTTTAGCACTAAACTTCTGGGTTGGCGATTTGTAATAAAACACTTTACCACTTGCACTAATTATTTTACTTTCACGATCCAACACTCACTTTAATTTGCAATCACTTTTTCTTTTTCCTAATTTCACAAATGTTTATTAAGAACTGAGCAATATTAGGACAGTGTCACATTTTTATAACTACCCGAGACAATCAATTGCCAATTAAAATAGTTCAATAACAGAATAAACAAAATCACTTTATTTAATTAAATTAGCTTAATATTTTTTAAATCTTTACAAAATAATATTTATTATATATTAATGGAATATATACCCGATATTCATTTGTTCATTAAAATTATTATAGGCCAACAGAATGTTGCTATCAATGCCATCGTATTTATAAAAATCAAATTAAAAAATAATTATTATTTGACACATTATTATTGCCTCTTTAATTCATTTATTTTAATTAATTAAAATTAAAAGAAGAAGAATAAATTAAAATATGTAAAATATGATGACTATGCTAACCAATGTCTAAAATGTCATTCATGGGTTCATCGATATATGTATTTTATCGATTACGTTCAAGCACTAGAAATATTGTATTGTGTATCAGTGTTTATAATAATGTAATAAAATCTTTGTGTGCGTTATGCGTCACTTGGTTGAACTAGTTTTCATACATTTGTATTTTATGTCAGGTCCAGTCTCTAATTCGTTCATGTAAATAATATATCGGGAACCAACTATATTTTTTTTTACATAGTAAATGGAGTAAGACCACATTTACATACATAATATATAACTTGAAACAGAAATTCTGCTTTAGACAAATTTAAATATCTATTTGTAAGTCATTGTAGGATGTCGTCCTGTCTAAGTCTCAAAATCTCGTTTTATCTCCTCAACTGGTGATATTTCGCCCACAGAATCAAATTCAAATTCAACATATTTTATTCAGCATTAAATTATTACAATTTTTTACTGAACGTCATGAGTCTACTACCAGTTCGGAAAGAAGAAGCCTCAGACCTGAGAAGAACTGGCGAAAGAAACTCAGCGGGACTAATATTATTGTTATTAATTATTGATATTATAATTAATCTGAATTGCTATTCGGGAACATACAGGAATAGCGGGGGAATGCAGCTAGCATTCTTGCCACTATTGCGCACTTGACTCATACAGTAATACTCTACAAATTTTTTTGTATATATAATTAAGTATATTTGTTATTTTCTTATGGTAAATAAAAGTCTCAAAATGTCATAAATTTTACTGATTTCAAATAACCTTTTATTGTAGTACATTATAAATCATGTTTCTAACAATATTACTTCAAGAGACGTCAAATCTTAACTAGAGAGAGAACAATTAAAATTTCAATTTATATTAAGGACTCTTGAGTCCATTATTCTAGCATGTTGACTTACTTTGGAGAAGTTATTTTCATAAGTTATGGAAAGTCTAATGCAAAGACCACTTTAGGCTCTATGCCCAAAAAAGGCCTAAATTACACTTTGAAATGATTTTAAGAGTGCTTTGAATAATATATTTTTGATATAGTATCAGCATGAAAATTCTGTTTTGTGCGAAAACACACTTTTGTTGTTATAAATAATACCAGCATTGCCCCCGGCTCCACCCGCGTTCAGATGACCAAAAATGAAATACTTAGGTTTTACCACAGATCATATAATACTTTACTAGTAGTTTTACATATTAGTTTAGTCTTACATTGCAGTTTTTGTATTTTTCCTCAGAAATGGGACATTTTCCCGCGGTAAAAAGTATCCTATATGTTGACCCGGATAACCAGCTATCACCATACCAAATTTCATCAAAATCTCTCCAGTGATTTTTCTGTGATGCGGTAACAAACAGACAGACAGACAGACAGACAAAAAATCTAAAAACTATAGATTCGATTTCTGTGTCGATAATAATGTTTTTTTCAATAAGATTTTCCAAAAAATATTTAATGTACAGATTCGGCTTAGTTACAACTTTTTTTATATGTATAGATTAAAATAAACAAAAATCACATTACTTACTACACATTATTTAATAGGTGATTAGTAATTATCGCTTAAAAATCTTTTATTTTTAATCAAATAAATGAAATCAAGTACGAGTCGTATTCGCACACGTAGGGTCCCGTATCATCGTACATGTACTTTTTATTTAACTGACTTTTACTCTATATCCGTATACAGCCATTTTTATCGTCCCACTGCTGGGCACGGGCCTCCCTTTAGTACGAGGGGAATCAGGCCATAGTCCACCACGCTGGCCAAGTGCGGGTTGGCGGAGTACATGTCTTTCGAAAACTTGCAAAGTTCTCTAAGACATGCAGGTTTCCTCACGATGTTTTCCTTCACCGTAAGGCAAGTGGTAATCATGTAGAAATGATTCGCACATGAAAATATCAGAGGTGCGAGACCCGGGATTTGAACCCGCTTCACTCGGTTTCTCAAGCGAGCACGTTACCACTGGGCTACCACTGCCTATATATGATACTCTATATATGTAGTATTAACTTCGATGATCGATTACGAACGTTAAAAAATGCTTCCTGTATTTTTATTATTTCCAGGGAGAAAATATATTGTTTCCCATACAAGTTTCGCCAACATTTTCACCATTTTGGGAGCCGGATTTCCAAAAATCTTTTCAATAGTTATCTATATTGCAATAATTTGATGTAGATTTATTGAAGTTATACTTCTTCTGGCACGGTTAGAAAAAATATGAGAGTAAAATTTTTACGATGCGCGCGCACACCGACAGCCAAAAAGCGACATGATAAAGTTAGCTGAAAGCGATATGATGAAGTTAGCTGCATTCCTTTTACAAACAGACAATTGTGGCATACTGAGATGAAACCTTTTGCTATTTTTGTTCTGTTACACCAAAGAAATACAACTTCTTACGTGCATACATAAATACACACACACGATACTCTTTTTTATATAAATATATCGAAGCAGCATTAATTTTCACTATTATTTTCCATTATTTTATCATGACTTAACAGTGGGCGTTATATGGGAAGTGTTGGTTCAAATGAAAGTCGATGCAATCACAGTTGTATTTCAAATTAACAATAATCACTTTGTACATAGTTAAACAGCACTTCACTACACAACCATATACCACTTCACTATTACCACGTATAGACAATACGGAACGCAAGACAGTTCCTAGTGGAGCGGTCCTAAGCTTGGCTCGGCTCGAAGGCAAGTGTCCAGCCCTCTTAGCACCCCTCCCTTAGCTAGGCTCCGTCGTAGCACGAAGCTCGCCGAGTGTTGGCGATAATACCGAAAGTGCTGCCATTACTCAGGCGTCGTGCCGCGCTTCGTTTAGCGACCGTATTGATGACCGTCTCCGACACGGCCATCCTGCGTGCACACGCCCTCGTGTGTTAGCCGTGTGTTAGCCTGCAACCAAATAATCAACGAAAATACTTGCTCGACTCGGTCAATCCTGACCAGATAAAACTTAACTTTGAATCTGAATCATCTTTATTGTAACGAAAAGCTTTAAAGCTAACACCTTTGTTTTTTTTAAACTCCAAGTCACTGTAACTATCTCTAATCTAACTAATAACATTAGTCATCCAGAGCCATGTACCAACATCATTCAAAACTTTAATCAAACTAATTTTCAAATTTACTGGCACCTCTGTAAACCACTCTTAGGCCACGGCTTTACAAGCCAACCAGCAATCACAATTGCTCCACAATCCAGGTGCATCCACTACGGGATCACCGTATGTATCATCCTCTCGATGACTACACACTATGGTCATAACAGACGCCCGACCTCCGCCAGAACTAAACGCACAATCACACACCCACGGTCTATTTAGTTTGAGCTTCCTCAAAGACCGACTTTTACTAGGCTATGACTACGTAATAGTTACTAGTACGGTCGACACATCCACTACAGGATCACCGTATCACCCTCTCGGTGACTACACACTATGGTCATAACAGACCCCGACCTCCGCCAGAACTAAACGCACATCACACACCCACGGTCTATTTAGTTTGAGCTTCCTCAAAAGACCGACTTTTACCAGGCTATGACTACGTAATAGTTACTAGTACGGTCGACACTACTACGGCCGTCAGAATGCTTACATTGGTTTCCATCGACTTCATTAAAACATTTTGCTTGGCATGATGATCATTATTTACATCAACCTCTATTGGTACATGACCTACTAGAATTTTTGTGTAAAGAATTTATAGCCGTCATGTTAATAGAAACCTTTCAATATCTCATGTTCTATCATGATACCATTTTGTAACTAATAACTAGGCAAAACATAATATTTCAAAAGATTTCAAGAGAATGACCGTTAATCGTTACAAAACAAATTTTACTCTGTGCGGAATATTCCGTTTTGATCAATACTAGAAATTGCAAGGACAAAATCGTTAACCACACAATTTGACTGCTAAATGTTATCTTACTAACGAATATTCAGCACCATGATTATAACAAAAGCAATACAGATTACCTCTATGCCATTGAACATTCGAAGATGGTTGTACAACACATACATCCACGCGTCGTTCCGTTCGTGTTGCACCCATATTGCTGCCGTCCACTTGACTGGCACTACTTATGCACCGGAGCGTGATGTGACCAGGCTTGCCACATTTGAAGCACACCAGAGATTTCACTGCAGACTGCAATGCCGTTGCTGTCATCGAAGGTCGTTCCACACTGTCATTTACCTTGCTTCTACACTCTGACCGCTTAAGACTCACTTTTCTGCATTTGCGTTTCAAATGTGAGAATGCGTGCAATCCCTGCTGCAGTCGATCTCGCGAAGCAATTTTCGTAGGAAATGCCAATCGTTGTAATTTCGAATTAAACTGACATAAGTGAGCAAGGACAGTCGCAATTGCTATCTGATTCTTGCTAGCGTCTTTCCAACGATTAGTCAGTGACGTCATCAGGCGATTTGCGTACGTAACGAGTTTCTTTTTTCATTTGGTTTATCACTGTTAAAATTAGTTAGCGTACCAGCCAATGTCTCGGTGGAAATAAATCTCGCCTTGAAAATCACCTTGAACTCTTCCTATGTTATTCTCTGGTATACAAATTGTGACAGCCACGTCGACCCTTATCCTTTTAATTCCTTACTGACTGTTAAAATAAGCTAGCCGCCGTATGGAGGGTATTTAGCAAAACACAAATCTACAGTCGCAAATCAAGTTCTTGCGTCCGTATCCATATTGTCAGGGTCAAACTCGCGGAACTTGACGGTCTTCTGCATCTGAGGCATTTGCAAGGCCTCGATAAGAGATCACATAATGACATTTTGTTGTTCAAACATTGCACGTCATTGTTCACTCAGAGTTAGTTCTTTTTGCAATTGAACCAACACTGATCCCGCTTCTGATATCGAAGCAGCATTAATTTTCACTATTATTTTCCATTATTTTATCATGACTTAACAGTGGGCGTTATATGGGAAGTGTTGGTTCAAATGAAAGTCGATGCAATCACAGTTGTATTTCAAATTAACAATAATCACTTTGTACATAGTTAAACAGCACTTCACTACACAACCATATACCACTTCACTATTACCACGTATAGACAATACGGAACGCAAGACAGTTCCTAGTGGAGCGGTCCTAAGCTTGGCTCGGCTCGAAGGCAAGTGTCCAGCCCTCTTAGCACCCCTCCCTTAGCTAGGCTCCGTCGTAGCACGAAGCTCGCCGAGTGTTGGCGATAATACCGAAAGTGCTGCCATTACTCAGGCGTCGTGCCGCGCTTCGTTTAGCGACCGTATTGATGACCGTCTCCGACAAATAAGTATATTAGTAATTTTTACGCATAACAAGTACTTTGATAAAATGTTGTGAATTTGTTAAAACAAGATGTAAGCATTCTGAATTTCAAATGATGGACAATGTTGAAAATGGCCTATTTTAATATGTAAATTTATTATTACAACTCAACAGACTTCTGAATCTTGTTTTTAGGAGTTTAACAACTTTTGCTATTTTTTTTTATTTGCCGGTACCATATTTATGTATGGACAGCTTTTTTAGTTTTAAATAGACTAGGCTAGAATGATCCTTTGATATCTGTCACTACGATTCAATTCAATACAATTATCTTCAAATCGGTTTCTACGGTTTTATATTTTGACAATCGATGTGATACACTACATGGCTACGCCATGTATGGGGGCATAGCATGGTCATTTATATATCGTTACAGCGTGAATAAGTAGCAAACACGCTTAGACACTCACTTTTCCTAAACTTTCTCTATATAACTTTTCTCGTGTCGACACGTATGGCTCAGTTTGTAGTGACGCTACTTGCTGTGCCAGCGATCGCGGGTTCGACTCCCGCTGGGCGCATTCATTTGTGTGATGAGCACAAATGTTTGTACTCCAGTCATGGGTGTTTATATTTATAATATGTATGTATTTAAAGTTATATACATATAATAATGTAGTGTATAAACTATCTGGTATCCATAACACAATCCTCGTAGCTTACCATGGAACTAGATGGTGCTGTGTGTTAATGTCGCAACATGTTCTCATTTATAATTATTCTAAATAAACATACTATTGAGATTCATTCAAGCACAAATCGATTTCATTCATCATTTTCATTCATTTTCAATAAACAATTTACATATTTTACTTCTGCAGTTTTCAATGTTATTTAGTTTCATTGAATGCGATATAAAATAGGTGAGATATGGATATGGAGTAACTTCCACTGGCGTAATGCCAGAGTCAACAAGTCACGAACCACCTTATAATCGAATTCTGATATAGTTCAGACGAACTCAACTATAAGTGAAATACTTTTATAAGCTTTGTACAGAATAAGTATCATGCTACCGTTATGAATATAAATGTTTGTGCGTGTTTGTATGTTGGTTACGATTTTACGCAGAAAGGGCTGGATGGATTTTGAAATTATTACTCAGAAACACAAAGACTTGGTAGAACATAGGCTCCTGTTGGTTAATCAAAAAAAAAGGACATTATCGTTATCGTTGATTGATTTATAATATGTTTGTACTCCAGTCATGAGTGTTTATATTTATAATATGTATGTATTTAAAGTTATATACATATAATAATGTAGTGTATCAACTATCTGGTATCCATAACACAAGCCTTGTAGCTTACCATGGAACTAGATGGTGCTGTGTGTTAATGTCCCAACATATTTATATTATATATGTATATTTATATTTGAGTATTTTCAACAGTTTCATTTGATTAACATGATGATTAATACTTCTGTTATTAGCTTTCCACCTCGTCACGTCGTATGTTACTCCCTTATAAATATCGAACCTATGATCTACATCATAACAGGCAGAGTCAGGCCCTAGATCTTAACTCTGCTAAAATCAACTAATATTGTACTTGAAAATTAAAAAATAAATCAGTTATAACTGCATTGGACAGAACCGTAATTGGCAAGCTATTAAAATGATTTATGTTAGCTTCTTAATTAACGCTATATTTTCTCAAAAATAATTAAAATGTATCTACGAGACACAGTTATTAAATTTTGGTAAAACAAGGACTAGCCCCGGATTCACTTAGTTATCCTTAAATAACTTCGTAACTGCTTGATACCAGGATAAAGTGAAGTTTAGACAAAATTTTTGGGCAATGTCTTCTTTTTAACCGACTTTCAACAAGAACGATATATGTTCGTCTGTATTCAATTCGATTATCTTGTTAATGGCTTTAAAGCCAGTTAAGTTTTTACTTCGCCAATGTCAGGTGGAATGGAGAAGACACGAATGAAGGAGATTGGTCGTTTTCGTCTGAATGAATGAGGAATATTACAGGCAGACCATGTACTTAAGATATTATTCTGTAATCGTTGAAGAATAAAAATCTAATAAAATATGTGGGAAATGTCATATTATGATTCCATGATAACGATTTAATTTGCCATTTCAATATAGTTTTTAATATTTCTATTCCACAACCTATAGAATATTATGTCATCTAAACCATCCTATTCTGAGACTATATGCTAGATGCTTCAGCCTTTAATCAAGGATATGGTCTATTACCTATGAAGTAGTATAATAAGACTAGCTATGTCGTACGGTGTTACCTTTAAAAATATTTTAAAATCACCTATTATTATTAAAATATTACTAGTTTATGGCCGTGGCTTCGCTCGCGTGATATGGATCAAGGTTATCCTCCTTGCCATATTTTATTGAAATCTGTTCGGCAGTTTAAGCGTGAAAAGGTAACAGATAGAGCTACTTTCACATTTATGTCAGTATGAATGTTTATTTTAATCGTATACGAAATATAATGTGTACAATATGTACATTGTACACTCACCATTTTAATAAATATGTCGGGCATTAACACACAGCACCATCTAGTTCCATGTTAAGCTACGAGGCTTGTGTTATGGATACCAGATAGTTGATACACTACACATATATAACTTAAAATATATACATATTATAAATATAAGCACCCATGACTGGAGCACAAACACTCGCGCTTCTAAAACAAACGAATGCTCCCAGCGGGACTCGAACCCGCGACTGCTGGCATAGCAAGTCACTACAAACTGATCCAAACATGTCGTCAAAATAGTAATAATTATTGAACTTAAAGAAATTGCTGCAAGTACTAATGAATCTCTTAGCTTGAAAACAGACAATTCTTTTTCTAAACCAACCCTTAAAAGAGGAAGTACAGAGACGGAAATGACTTTTTTGTTGATAGGGATAAAGTCATCTACGAAAAAGGTACCACAAATAAGGTTTTGAATAAGTAAAAAGTGTGAATTTAAAAAATGTTAATTAAAATTAAAAAAAAGAACCTTAGACAAAATAGGATTTAAATAATACTATGATATACTCGTACATTTTGTTTTTTTGGGCTTTGCTTGTAATATTTTTACCGTCACTTTCTTTGGTTAGTGGCAACCAAGTCTCTTAACAAGATTTGTTTGTCAATGTCAATGTCAAGTGATCTATTGATATAAATCGCACAATAACATACGGGTGTTTCAGTTTCTATTGCTTTTTCATAGATCTTATGGAGATAAGTCATCTCGTATATGCAAGTCCAAGACGCCATCAAAGCAAGTTGTCCACACGACACGTTGCTTGATACTAGATGCACTTTCGAAATCAAAGTGTTTCACTGTTTATATGACGTTATCACTTCACTAACACTTAGAACAAAAATTACACTTGATATATATATATATATATATATATATATATATATATATATATATATATATATATATATAATAAAATTTATAAGGATAATGTATGAATGGATGTTTGTTACTATTTCACGCCAGAACAACTGAAAGGACCTGGATGAAATTTGTCACACAGATAGATTATAGTCTGGAATAGTACATAGATTACTTTTTATTCCGGAAAAATGTACGATTCCCGTGGGATAGATTTGTTTTTATCATATCATATGAACTCAGAGCTCAAAGTGAAACGAGGATGAGTCGTTCGTTGAATAATAAATTAAAAACATTAAAACAGATCAACCATGTTCAATAGAACTACTCCACGGTATCTACTCTCAATTCATACCTATACTATCGAGTATCTTGAATAAAATAAGCTTAATATTAAAAGTTTTTTAAAAACTGTATATGAAATCAGCTCAAACACCGTTCATTCATTAGTAGGTTTCATCCCCCTTTCACATCCCTTTCAAATCTCATTAAATAACGCCTCTCATATACCTAACCTAAAAGTTTATTCACATCAACCATATATACAATAAAAATATACCTTTTTCAAGGGTTAAACCCTTGAAACGGTCTATGACACTCATTTCCGCCGCGGAAATTGCGTAACCGAGTTATTAAAGCTCTCCAACTGAGATATGTTGAAAGCTATGCTGTTTTACTAACAACCGTTCGGTAATTTGAAGCTTTACATTTACATTTATATGGAATGTGATGATTTTTGGGTAGCGTATTCAATTTAATGATTTTTAGGGATCCAGTGTCACTCTTGAACCTCTTGAACCTGATTGACTTGATATAAAATCTAATATTTCGAATGTTCTGTGCAAAGTATATAACTTACAACTAAAATTGATTCTATAGGTTACTAAATATTTTTAGTGATCGAGAATCGAACCTAAAACGGTTGTTACTGTGATCCATGTGTCTCATTAATTAAATAAAAAAACTACGTTTCTGTCCTACAATATCGCTTCGCTTTCGCTTCAATATTAATTTTCTGGCATCTCTACTAATATAAAGAGTTTTTTTTGTTTGTTTATTTGTTTATTTGAATGCGCTAATCTCAGGAACGAAAAGAAGGGTGAGTCGCTACTACCATATATGTACTCGTACGTGTCAGATGTCTTACAGTTTATAAATTAAAAAAAATAACGTCAATACAGCAAAGAAAAACAAAGATTATATTTAAATATATATATATATATATATATATATATATATATATATATATATATATATATATATATATATATATCAACGTTGTGATTTAAAATATTTTACAACTGTATTAGATAGATTAATAAAGATATATAAATACTTTATTGCTTACAGAAAGAATGTTACATAGAAATAGTAAATCACAAAAGATAAAGAAGATCAACAATACGTATGAAAAGGCGGTCTTATTGATATGAGTATTCTCTGACAGATAAGAATTGGTGAAAGGATTTGAAAAAGTAAAATCGGAATCATTTCAATTAAATTTAAACGATACGGCGTAGCCAGATCGTAAAATTAATCGATTCATGATATATTCGGCCATTTAGAGATCTGGCCACGAAAGATAAACAATTCCCAGAAAAAATTTACGCTACCTCCCTTGTATTGTTTATATTCAGCCCTTTTTAACGTCCCACTGCTGGGGGTGGGCCTCCCTACAATACGAGGCGGATCCCACGCTGTCGCCATAGTCCACCACACTACACAAGGCTTTCAAAAACTTGCTAGGTTCTCTCAGACTTACAGGTTTCTTCATGATGTTTTTCTTCACCGTAAACTGTAAATCATGTTGGAAACGATTCGCATATGAAAATATCAAAAGTGCAAAACCCGGGATTTGAACCCGCTTCATTCGGTTTTCTAAGCGAACACATTACCACTGGACTACCACCGCTTTACTATAAATAAAGTTATCATTATTTTTGAAGTCGTTCAGTATTTAGTTGTTAATTCATTATTTATCGCTGTCCTAAAATTTTAATACGAATTATGGATATAATTGTTCGTGGAATTTGGAACCCGTTTTAAACTTTTTTTATTAATCAAATAAACCACCAGTTCAGTGAAATTTTAGGGTAAAAAACTTGACTTATTTTAGTAATAAATTCCTTTTAGTACCTAGTTTTTTTATATTTAAACCATTTTAAGGAAAATGAGCAAATAAAGGACATAATGCTAATAAAATTCGATGCAAGTCTTGCTTTCACTGAAATCAAGATGATATCTTAAATATTTAGTCAGGACCATTGGATGTTACAGAGACATGTACGATCCGATATACCTACACTGTTTATTGCTTTAGGAGTTAGAAGTAATACATCTAGTGGCTAGCCTATCTACGACTGAATACGGAGGTCCTGGGTTCGAGTCTCAAGTTGGGCCATGCATAATAGTTAATTTTTTTTGTCTACATAATCTTTTACAAGTCAAGTTGTTGTCCCATCGTAATTAAATGAATAATAAACATTCGAAAACGAACGCCTATGTGTTATTCCAGCTTATAGTAATCAGTGTACCGAATTTCATTCAAATCGCTTTAGATGTTTAATCGTGAAGGAATAATAAACATAAACTCAAACAAACTTACGCATTATTTTTGGAGATATTGTAACAAAAAGTTTTAAATTTTGCAAATAATAATAATTGAACACAATAATTATTGGATCGTGCCCATAAACATTAAGCCATCGTGATTCATTTACTGTCAGATTATTTAAATTAGTATAAAACCAAACAAAAATTCTTCATTTATAGTTTTAATTCCACAATAAAGTTACCAAATTTCAAAATTACCGCTCAATCTCATTCGTGTCTTCCTCATAAAACGTCACACTGGCAGAATGGACTGCGTCTGTTAACGCAACTATAAGCCATATTAAAAAAAAATGGCATTCTTTAAAAGAACGAAACGCACGAACAGAAACATCAAATTTCTCTATGATATTTAGAAAGAGGTGTGATAAATATTATGTCGCTAACATAGATTTATAATATTAAGTATAAAAAATATTTTTAGGAAAGCGTTCATATCGCACTCTAGGGAAATAAGCTCGAAATGTTTATATAACTTCTTAGAAAAAAGGGCTCTCCTACACTAGGTATTGACCGTGGCTTTGTATCTTACTATTATATATGTACTATAAATTGACGACACGTTCGGCTCAGTTTGTAGTGACCCTACTTGCTGTGCCAGCGGTCGCGGGTTTGAGTCCCGCTGGAGCTATTTATTTGTGCAATGAGCACGAATATTTGTACACCAGTCATGGGTGTTTGTATTTATAATATGTATATAAGTAAATTATTAAATTATTATTATTATGTGCAGTGTATCAAATATCTGGTATCCATAACACAGGCCTCGTAGCTTACAATGGAACTAGATGGTGCTGTGTGTTAATGTCCTAACATATTTATTTATTTATTATATAAATGCGAAAGTTTGGATAGATGGATATTTGTTACTCAATCAGGCTAGAAAGGCTGGACGGATCTGGATGAAATTTGGCGCAGAGATAGATTATAGTCTGGAATAGCACATAGGCTACTTTTTATACCGGAAAAATGTACTGTTCCTGTGGTGGGATATGTTTATTTTTAGTTTTCACCAGGAAGTATGGACGAACTAGAGCAAAGGGAGTGTGAGACGCTAGTATTTTCTATATTACTTATTCTTCTCATATTCAACGAAATTTCCCGTCTAAATTCATACAGAAGTACGTGAAAGCCTCATTAATATAGCCTTCCTCAATAAACGGGCTATCTAATGCAAAAATATTTTTCAAATCAGATTAGCAGTTCCTTAGAATAAGACGTTCAAACAAACACACAAACAAACTTTTCCTCTTATAATATAAGTATAGATGTACAAATAAACATTGATTAAAATCCATTTTCATTCTGTGAAGTTATTGCGTAGCACTTTAAAACACTCTTTAATTTTGAAGTCGGTCACAAGTCGAAACTCGTGTACAATTTTAGCCATACTTTAATTTAATTTCAACAATTATAACAAAAATTTAAGATGTTCATTTCAGAACAAGTAAGGCTAGTTAGAGCTAACGACTTGGGTCAAGAGTACTTGAGTCACCTTCCAAAGATATAAGAGACTGTCTTTTCCCCGTTGAAATATTTCTTTAAATGCTTCAGTCTCTTGATATGTTTAAAGTAGTTTCAAAGAAATTCGAGTATCTTTTTGTGATATTGTGACTTAATGCTTAAAAATATGTAAGAATTTTAATAATAAAGATAAAGCACAACGCACACGTTTTCATTTATTAATTTATTTTAGTTCCACAAACGGGAATCGAAGCCACATAAAATGAATTATTGTTACATACACATATCTAAAACATCATTTTCATTTTATATCTAGTACTAGCATTGCCCGCGGCTCCGCCCGCGTTCTGATGACCAAAAACCAAGTTCTTAGGTTTTACATATTAGTATACTCTCACAAAGCAGTATTTATATTTTTTCTCAGAAATGAGATATTTTCCCGCTATAAAAAGTATCTTATATGTAGACCCGGATAACCAGCTATCACCATACCAAATTTTATCACAATCCCTCCCGTGGTTTTTCTTTGATGCGGTAACAGACAGACAGACAAAAATTCTAAAAACTATAGATTCGGCCTCCGTGTCGATAATGATGTCTATTTCAATAATATTTTCCAAAAAATATTTAATGTACAGATTCGACTTACTCGTAGTTACAATTTTATTATTTGTATATATATCAAAATAATACAATTAGAAAAATGTATTCTAATTTTTAGTCTGTAGTACAAATGTGTACATGGCATTGAAAATTTAAATTTAACATTTTGAGTACACTTGCATCAGCACACCGAAACTGCATTTTAACAGATAATAAAAGCTCGTACACGTGAAAACCATTAAAAGTTTTAAAGCACACCTTTTTGGATTAAAGCTCGACTAGCACTTGTTTTATCTAACTACATCAGAGAACGGGTTATGTTTTTCATTTGTATGAAAGTCAGCAAGTTATTTACTAATATTATTATTGGATTTATTTTTTGGTAATAATATTACTTTGTTTACAATTATACTTAACTAGCGACTCACCCTCTCTTCGTTCGGGTTCGTCCCTAGATACGTTTCAACGGTTAGTATGAAATACAAAGCTTTGAATTTATCGGCTTTTCTGTACTATAATATGCATGTATTATACATATAAACCTTCCTTTTGAATCACTTTATTTATTACTGAAAACCGCATCAGAATTCGTTTAGTAGTTTAAAAGATCTAAGCAAACAGACAGCGGAAGCGACTTCATTTTATACTATGTAAAGATTATATATACAAAACAAATGTACACTTAATTATTACTGTAAATGTCATTTTTGTCGTTTGATGGCAAAATAGTCACTTATTTTATTTCTCTTTTGCGACCATGTCTGGTCCTAAGAGGTTCACACTCCCTCAGAAGATGAGTTGGAGTTTCCTCTGCCTCCATCCATCTTCTGCAGATTTGTGTGCAAAATTTGCGAAAAGACCTTATTTTGACAATGGTTCCGTAGAAACAAACGATACTTTCTATGGCTTCCCTGTCTTATTTCAGATAGTAATATAAGTGTGAGTCTGTTTTACTGGACGATATTCCACGCTGATGTATCCTGTACTTTAAAAACAACAGTAGATACCAAATGGCAGTCTGGTTACATAAAACAATCTATACTAGACAACGTATTATATTATCTATCTAACTGCACGCAGATCCGGAAGTCTTGGGTTTGAGTCCCGGGCCAAGCTAAGTTCAACTGTAGAGTTTTTCTGTCGAAGAAATTCTTAGTAACAGCCCGCAGTTTGGAAGTTGGCGGTTAGAGATTAGCGCGTATATACAAACAAAATGAAACAAACAATGTCTTCAGCTTAATCTATACATATAATAAAACTGTAACTAAGCCGAATCTGTACATTAAATATTTTTTGGAAAATCTTATTGAAATAAACATTAATAATAATAATGTTTATGTGCCGTGATGCGGTAACAGACAGACAGACAGACAGACAAAAATTCTAAAAACTATAGATTCGGACTCTGTATCGATAATAATGTCTATTTCAATAAGATTTTCCAAAAATTATTTAAAGTACAGATTCGGCATAGTTACAATTTTATTACATGTATAGATTTTATATTCTGTACAAGAATATCTTCGAATATATAATCGAATCTTTTAAGTAATTACTGCTGATTGAACAAAAACATTCGACCAATGCTGTCGATTGAGTAAATTGTAAGGAACAAATGCGCTTAGAGATCCACTTTTTTCCTTTCATTTTATTTTTTAATACTGAATCTGAACTCGAAAAAAAGAAACGTTTCGGAAAGGTAATCTGGACTAAAATTTTAATTCAAATGTATATTTATACTATATTTTTCGTCTTTTCCGTTCAATTTTCTAATTTGGCCCCTTAAATAGTTTAATTTTCTACATTCGAAAAAATCCAAACCTTTTTTTTGGAACATATATGTATATTTAAAGAAGTAATGTAACGCTCAAAATATAATGTATAACTTAGGAATATATCTATACATATAATAAAATTGTAACTAAATCGAATCTGTACATGAAATATTTTTTGGAAAATCTAATTGAAATAGACATTATTATCGATACAGAATCCGAATCTATAGTTTTTAGATTTTTTGTTTGTCTGTCTGTCTGTCTGTCTGTCTGTCTGTTACCACATCAAGAGAAAACCACTGAACAAATTTTGATGAAATTTGGTATGATGATAGCTGATTATCCGGGTCAACATATAGGATACTTTTTACCGCGTGAAAATATCTCATTTCTGAGAAAAAATTCAAAAACTGCAATGTAAGAGTATATTAATATATATAAACCCAAAAATTTGGTTTTTGGTCATCTGAACGCGGATGGAGCCGCGGGCAATGCTAGTTTCTTTTATATATCGATAGTAGGTACAATCTGTCAATCAAAATTTCAAACTCCTGAATTTTTTGATAATTAAATAATAGTAATTTCATATGCCTGATTGCATATACGTAATTACTTATTTTAAAAGCATAATAACTAAATTAAAATTAAAAAAAAACCAGACCATCTTCGACCGATTTACATCAAACATAGCTAAGAACACTCCCGACTAATTCACCTTTCAAACAAAAAAAAACTAAATCAAAATCGGTTCATCCGTTCGGGAGCTACGATACCACAGACAGAGACGTCAAACCTATGACGTTCTATAATTTCTAAGTGTATAGTCTCAATTTGACTAAATACTGGTTTTACAAGACCGACCAAACTTCTTTGTGTCTTCTCCATTCTACATGACATTGGCGAAGTAGTCTGTGCTCAACTGGCACGCTTTGAAGTCATTAATAAGAGAATTGAATTGAATTGATCATTCTAGTCTATTTGAGACTAAAAAAGCTGTCCATATATTAAGCGCTGAAAGTGTTGACTTGAGAAAATTGAATTGAATTGAGTTTTACAAGTACTAGAATTTGCCCAGTGGATGAAATGCTACCATAATCATTAATGAAAATTTGAAGAAAACATATATGAATAGAATTTACCTCTCTCTATAAAAAAACGAACGGATTTTAGTTTTTTTTTTACTGATAACAAAGCTCGTCAATAGCTATTAAACCAAAAAAATAGCAAATCGATTGATGAGTAGAGGAGAAAAGGTACTTAACTGCTTTGTATTTGCCTATTTATATACAGACTAGCAACTCATACTCGTTTTGCTCGGGTTCGTCCCTAGTGGAAAAAAACAAATTTATCCCACGAGAACCGTACATTTCTTCAGGATAAAAAGTAGCCTATTAATTATTCCAGACTATAATCTATCTCTGTGCTAAATTTCATCCAGATCCGTTCAGCTGTTCTGTCGTGATTGAGTAACAAATATCCTTTCAAATTTTCGCATTAAAAATAATATTAATAATGGTATGTATGGAGGGTAGATGGCGTAAACTCATTAAAAAGAAAAAAAACATTATATTTACAAACTATAAACAACGTACATGCTTCTATATATTGTTAGAATGTAGAGAATAGAAATATTGCAAAAATATTAACTTATAAATCAAGAGAAAGCAATCTGCTGGCTTTAGAGGAAATGAGCTTCCTTTCAAGTGCATTCTTTCATTTTAATTGTAACATTTACTCGATGACTTCATATAGTCTATATATAAAAATAAACAAGATTTTTCCTTTGGATACTCTCATTTGGCGTAGTTTGTAGTGACCTTACTTGCTATGCCAACGGTCACGGGTTCGAGTCCCGCTGGGGACATTCATTTGTAGGATGAGCACGAATGTTTGTACTGCAGTCATGAGTGTTTGTATTTATAATATGTATGTATTAAAAGTTATATACGTGTATTTTTTTTCCACGTTGGGAAATGTATTAAGGCACGAGGTGTGGGACTCACCGCCAAAGCCAGTACTACCCACTAAAACCCAACGAAACCTCCTCCATCTTAATGGGGTGTCGCAGGATCGTTTACGAACTCAGCCCCGATGGCGGGTCTGCCGAAGCAGACCACAACAACCATAGGGTTGCTCCAACGGTCCACTCTGCTATCAAAGAAATACCAGGAGCAACTCTACTTCGACTTCGAAAAAATCTGATTAGGTACCTCCTATTCTAAATGAAAATCGCCGTTTAGTTATTTTTTACATTTTAGTACCTGGAAGTCGGTTTTTTTTAAGTTTTTATTTTTCCATTTTTAGTGTAGACGTCATAAGCAGGTAATTTGTAAGGAGAAAGTTTTTTATAACATATTCGATTAAACAATTTATTTAAAAATATAATTTATTGTTAATTTTTTTTGAAACCGCTTGACCGATTTCGATAAAATTTATATGGGACCACCTAGAAAGTATACCCTTCGAAACAAAAAAAAATCCAAATCGGTTCTGGCGTCTTCGAGTAATCGGTGAACATACGTAAAAATAACGATTCCGACGAATTGAGAACCTCGTCCTTTTTGGAAGTCGGTTTTAAAAGTAAAATCTGCTAAGATTTTATTTATTACTTAGTTAAAAGTGGGGCTTCTAATAGTATATCAAAACGTTCAAATTTACGATTAAGTAGGCTATACTTATTATATTAAATAGATAAAAACAAAAACCGTTTAAAATCAATTTTCAATGCAGAGCTATTACCGGTCTTAAATCAAAGAAACGTCAGGACACCTTGAAGATAAATGTTGCTCTTAATGCATTCTGTAATTTATATGAAATAGCTTCGTATTTGTTTATCGCAAGTTTTTAACCGACTTCCAAAAAGGTGGAGGTTCTATGTTCGTTTGTATGTATGTTTTTTTGTTGTTGCGATCTGCCCTTACATCAATTAGGCTTAACGGGTCGATGACATTAACTTTTCTTTACTATAAGTAGTTTATGTATGTATCATACAAATAAAGCTTTCGGAAGAAATGCACTAAATGACAATGAAAATTGCATCAAAGGCTGGGACATCTATACTAATATTATAAAGCGGTAAAGTTTGTAAGTATGTGAGTTTGAGAATTGTGAGTTTGTTACGTTGTAGGGGGTAATCTCTATATATACTTAACCGATTTAGATGAAATTTGGTAAAAAGATAGCTTGAAACCCTGGGAAGGACATAGGGGTGAAAATGGGGATGAAATTTTGTATGGGGAATCAACCTATGGACGAACCTGAGCGGAGCAAGGGTGAGTCGTTAGTACAAACATATAGGTCAACTACATAACAACATTAGTTAATATTTTTCTGAATAGAGGAAACAATAACTAATAATAAATCAGCCAACCGCTATAAGAGGTACGTATATTATAGGAAATATGCTTCAGTTCCGGTATAAGATTGTGTTCATTTTCCTTGTTACCGTTTGCATTGTAATAACAGCTATTGTATGAGAGCTCAACCTCTATCGAGGGATCTCCAAGATCTATTGAAATAAACCTAAAAATAGAATGAAACTGATATATTAATAGTAAACAAATATTTTTAAGATCAAGCTTTTATAAGCTTATTTTCTTTTTTTAGCGCTTTAAAATATAAGATTGTTTTTAAAATATTTTTTTATAGTAATTTATTTATCATATATTTTTACTTTATAAGTCAATGCGAGTAGTGTTCATATTTGAGTAAGCAAGTAAAAAAGAAAGTACGTTTTAACGTTTAGATAGATTTCTCAGAGATAAAATATTTTCTCGTAGTAAAAAGTATCCTTTATGCTTACCCGGATAACCAGCTATCATCATACCAAACTTCATCAAAATCTGTCCAGTGGTTTTCTCGTGATGCGTGCCCACACAGACAGATAGACAGACAGACAAAAATTTTAAAAACTATAGATGCGGACTCTATATTTCTACATATAATAAATGACTATTTGAATAAGATTTTCCAAAAAAATTAGTAGGTAATGTACAGATTCGACTCAGGTAGAATTTTATTATAAGTATAGACTAGCGGCTTGATATGCGATCCTGAGTATCTAATAGTAGAGAGAGAATGTAAGAGAGTAATATATATATATATATATATATATATATATATATATATATATATATATATATATATATGTGTGTATAGTAATGTATAGGTGGGGAGGGGGGAGGGGGGGGTGCTTTGGAAATGTAAAAGAGAGAGATTGAAAATGAACATGATAAACTACTTTTCATCTCAGTAAGTAAAGGATTTCCGGAATTTTATACCTATAAGGTTTTTGATATTTGAATATAATCGGACTACTATTATAATTGTGAAATTTTGTATGACTTTATATTTTTGTTATTTCTTCATAAAAAGAATGGACGGATTTTGGATATTTATTACATAGAATTGGATCTATCTAAGCTTTGAACCTGGAGTAACACATTTGCTACTTTAGGCATCTAGGGACGCATCTGATTGAAGCAAGGGAAAGTTTTGTATGCAATCTTTAGTTATAAAATAATATATATGTATATTTGTGTCAGTTATTACTGCAAACAATAGCATAGTAAATCTCCTACCACCGTAGGTCTAGGAAATAGCGTTCCGCTGAGTCTCGACGGTTTCCACATCCGTTGAAGTCGTTAACGTAATTACTTAACTGTGTCATATTACTCATACACTGCATTTCTTTACTATCTTACTTCTATAGTATTTAATAAAAGAAATTTATACGTGAAGTTTGTAAATATTAAAAACTTTCCCAATAAATAATTTATTTTTAAAGAGAAAGTTATACCGAATTCAAAATTGTTTCGAATTGTTTTGAAATTCGTCTAAGTGTACCCTTGAGCTTGACCCAAAAAGCCGGCCAATTTTATGAAATATTTTATAATTTAAATTTTTCTCTAAAGCAAATTATATTGTGTGGAACTTGAACCTGTGACCACCTGCTTAACAGTACCAACTAAATAAGCTGTCACAACTCCTACATCGTTATAGCACGTACATATATCTGTTTAGTTACACATTCTCTTTAGTTTAACTAAAACTGTGTAAGCAGGGGAAATAACTTTAGTTAAATTGTTTAATAGGATGGCCCAAATCAGGTCTAGAATTATAAATATCATAACTAGGTATTTTTTATATACATACTAACAGTAGGTGCCTAACAGTGACCTATATAGGTACGAGTATATTCCAGGCATATCTATGTGCACATCCCATATATTTAAGCGAAAAGGAGAAAAGGACATACACCAAGGCATACAAAGTTGCCCACAATTGGGCATATGCTTCGCCAATTTTACTCTGTAGCACAGTCCATGGTAACATTTAGGCTAACATTTAAGTCAATGAAACCACCTGACCACTTTTTATAGCTTCACAGCATCTCCATTCAACGCTTGTTTCATCTATCCAGATGACTAATTTAGCTGAACTATATGATATCCTATGTCAACCACTAGCGTTTTGCTCTGGCTCTGTACTGTCTGCATTCTTTTCTGCAAGTTGACTGCAACTCTTCTTGGCTTCACGCTTTAATGTGTGATGTAATGGATTGTGTGTACCTATTTCCTTAATCAGCCTCTGTGGTCTAGTGATTAGTATGTACGGCTGCAGATCCGGAAGTCCTGGGGTCGATTTCCGGATAGGGCCAAGTTTAGTTCAGTCTGTCTTTAAGAAAGTCTCAGCAACAGACCGGAGTTGGAAGTCACTTATTTTCCATTTCGTAACCGTAACCCGTAACTATTCCACCAGACCCATAAACAGTTCATAACTAAGACCTATGCATACGAGCTTATGATATAATTTGCAATCTAACATCATTAGCTTATCAATTGTGAACCAAGCCACAGTTACGGGGTATAAGCTTATCTTATAGTGCACGCCAGGTATCAAATGCCTACAGAAACCTAATGCTTCCAAGCTCGACATTAGAATTGATTGAAATTGTTATAGAGAACATCGCTAGTAATAATAATTGCAAGTGTATGTTTGTTTGTACTTCTTACACTCAGTAACAGAGTTACATATACATAGATGGGATTTTTACCTATTTTATTAAGTAGTGGTACTTAATTTGGTGCATAAGTGCATTTTTTGTTGCTGAGTTTCTTCTATAGTTTTTCTCAGAGCTAAGGTTTTTCCTTCCAAACTGATAGGAAGACTGATCGCTGACTGAAGATAATAATTTAATTCTGAATTAAAAAATGATGTTTAAAAAGTTTTTAAGTTTGTTGTGGTTTACATGATACTACGCTAATTTTGAACCAATTTTAATCTAAAAAAAATTAAGTAAAATTAACTTTTCAGTTTTACTGATTATTCCATACTAACCGTTAAAACGTATCTAGAAACGAACATGAGCGAAATGAGGGTAAATCGCTAGTAGATGTAATATAAAGAAATTGTACGGTATCTCACTTAGCCATCAACGCACGCAAGGATGGTAAAAAGTTCATATTTTCATTAATAAAAAAAAGTAACGAAAGAAAAACAAAAACAAATCTATTCCACGGAAACCATACATTTTCCGGGATAAATTCCAAAGTTTAATCTATTTCTGTGCCGAATTTCATCTAGATACGTTCAGCCGTTCTGGCCTGATTGAGAAACAAACATCCAAACAGCCATCGAAACTTTCACATTTATAATATTAGTAAGATGTAAAATAAATAAGAAAAATAAATTATACTTGAAAATATAATCTAAATTTAATTCTCCATTTTGGAATAAGGATGTTTGTAAATGCTTATACATTATTAAAGCAAATAAATAAATAATCATCCCAATTCCAAAATGCTTAGAATTTACTTGTCAGAGAAACCCTTACGCCTTGAATTCTACCAGAACTGACATATTTTTAATTATTTTTAGTCATAGCTTTTACTTTTTAGACATGATGTATATTTTTAAAGTATTTAAAAAAAAAGTTTTTCTTAATAAAATGTTTTTGTTTTTAACAGTAAAAATATTTTGTTTTGTTTCAGGTAAGTTGTAGATTTGAATAAAACGACGTTAAGTAATTGAGTCAACGGTAAGTTACTTCGGTGGATGAAGAAATAACATTGTAGTCTATATTATATTATAAAGCTTTATATAATATTATAAATTTGAGGAGGTTTTTTTTGTTTGTCTGTGAATACGTTAATTTGTGACTAAAAGTCAGATATTACAAATTTTTTTGCATTTTTAGCCTATTTATACGGTTATATCCTTTCTACGTCATATTACGACCCATAAACGCGGAAAATTTGTACTATGCAAGCGGAGATACGGAAAAATATTAGTTCTATTATTTAGTGTATATTTAGTTGGAATGCTTGATATCCAATTATCGATAACGTTGGCAAAATCTGATGATGATGAAATATAAATCTTAACCCGGTAGTGCATTCTCATAATTTATACTACTACTAGCGACTCACCCTCGCTCCGCTCGGGTTCGTCCCTGGGGTGGGGTCTGGGAGGACCACCCTTATCCTTATCACTTAGGGGTATGGAAAATAGATAGTATCCGATCTCAGACCTACTGAATGCGCATATAAAATTTGATAAAAATTGGTAAAGCCGTTTCGGAGGAGTACGGTAACAAACATTGTGACATGGAAATTTTATATATACTACTATGTATACTGATATATACATAAAGAGGTAAAGTTTGTGAGATTGTGAGTTTGTAACGTTGTAGCGGGTAATTTCTGGATCTACTGAACTGATTTAGATAAAATTTGGTAAGAAGATAGCTTGAGATCCTGGAAAGAACAAAGGATACTTTTTTTCTCGGAAATCATCCCTTACGGGGATAAAACTGGGGATGAAAGATTGTATGGGGAATCAACCTATAGATAAACCCGAGCAAAGCGAGGGTGAGTCGCAAGCTTATATATAAAAACAAAACAGTAGATACACATTTCCTAACAAATATCTCTCCAAAGGTGGCGTCAACGTGTGACGTTAAGTCTAACCAAAGAATAAAATTCAAAAACCGAAAGTTCTGATTGACTAAGCACAAATTCGAACTTACGCACAACACATAAAGACACATTTTTAAATGAAACAACGGCCGTTTTAATTTTGTCATCCGAAAAGCAATGAACAAAATACATTTAAAAAAAGCGCACAATTTTGAATTGTGGCGCCTCTTTTTGAGGTCACTTTTGAGACGCTAATTGTGTATCTTTAGTTATTTTATATAAATGGGTGTCATATGATAATAGTTCAATGCTGAAATTAAAACGTATCCTATATTAGAAATTCTTATCAAACAAATGACAAGAGTAATTTTTACATATATATATATATATATATATATATATATATATATATATATATATATATATATATATATATATCAAGAAATTCCTGTGGGAAGTATGTTTCCCGAAGAAAGAATGTATAAGTAATTGTATGTTGCAAAAAGCTGCCTAATGACATTTTCTATGGCTTGAGTGAAAACTGCACGCTTCACTAAATCGTATATTATTGAGCGAAAGTGTTTTTATCTCTTAACAGCAGTGGTAGCCCATTGGGAGTAATCTATCTTTGAAAATAGAGTGCAAATTGCATTTCATTTCCATATGATTACCATTTTCTAATACGGTGGATAACATCTTGAGTAAACCAGTTGAGAAAACTTAACTAGTTTTTGAAAGACATTCTTATGCTACATAGCATACCAAATCTGTAAATTGAAGGGAAACCCACTGAGATAAGTAAATTATTATCTTACATATACTAAAATTCTTTGTCGAACTTGTACATTAAGTATTTTTTTGGAAAATCTTATTGAAATAGTCATTATTATCGATACTGAAGCCGAATCTAAAGTTTTTGGAAATTTTGTCTATCTGTCTGAGAAAACCACCGGACAGATTTTGATGAAATTGGTTTTATAAGTTATTATGCGGGACGTCATATAGGATACTTTTTACTTTGAAAAAATATCTCATCTCTGAGAAATATAGAGAACAGACCAACCATTACAAAGGTGAGTTGCTAGTTATTTATAATACTCGTAGTTAGATTCTATAAAATTTTTGTATACAAACTAGAAAATTTAGGTATATTTTAATTGGGATTAGTATGGGATAGTTAGACTATATGTATAAAGGTATAGAAAAATAGGTAAGTACTTTAAAAAAATATATCCCGTACTTGAGAAATGAATGATTCCCCATACAAACTTTCTTAAGGGATGATTTCCGAGATATAAACTATCCTATGGCCTTTCCAGGGCCTTGAGCTATCTCAATACCAAATTTCATCTAAATCTATTCAGCGGATTAAGCGATAAAAGATAACAGACAGACAGACAGATAAAAAATAAATATATTTTTTAGATATCTCTGCGTTAACGATTGTAAATATGCCAGGATGAATGAGCCCTCCAGTTAGATCCTAGTCCATCAATTCATATTTGGCCACCATGGATTATGTGTTAATTCCTTCACATTGAGAGTCCCATCAGTGTGACGTTAAAACGGCTTAAAAATTCACCTCTCCACCAATCATAATTACCTTAGATAAATGCTTTATTAACTGACTTCAAAAAGCAAAAAGGATAATATACTATAAGGGTGCATATTTCATATTTTTTGTAATGAATAGGGTATGTCTTAAGATTTCCATATATATATATATATATATATATATATATATATATATATATATATATATATATATATATATATATGGAAATCTTCCATATATATATATATATATATATATATATATAAAATCTTACCCATTAATTTGAAAAAAATAGAAAATTTAAGTGTTTGTTGTTATATTTAGTGATAGTCCAGTGGTAGTGCATTTTGTAAAGCCTGATCCTTCTCGCGATCTCCAAAGCAAGGGTGGCCCTTGCCCAGCAGTGGGACAGCAATAAAGGGTTACTGGATGAGAGTGAATATATATATATATATATATATATATATATATATATATATATATATATATATATATATATATATAAATATATATATATTATAAAGTATTTCCACATGATTAAATGGTTACTGTATTGTAATTGTACCCAATAGTACTAGTTCTAAATATTTATTTTATAGACTTTCTCATTTCTAATTCAAATGAAGGAAAACCAAACGTAAACATCGTACTTGGCTTTCATAAATCTATAGAAGCTACCCTATTTTATATGTAAAAGATAATAAATCCCCGTTTACATGTTTACACGAAGGGCTTATGAAAAGATTTATTTATGGTAATAAGCATGTTAACGTCCTTATATTTCATTTACAGGACGCATTTAAATAGGTCTGTTTGGGAACATCTTGAAATGTAGGTAGTGGTGTGTATTTAAAGAAATAGCTTGTTGGTATTCACGTATTATACTAGTGTTCGCTCAGTGGTCAGCGGAACTCTAATTCTTTTACTGAAATAAAAGTAACCTTAGTTACTCCTTATAACATCAAATACATGCCTGTAAAAGTCCCGTCAAAATCGGCCCAGCCGTTTCGGAGATTAGCCGGAACAAACACACAGACAGACATTTTAAAAAGAAGTGTGTTTTTCTGATAAATACCGTATATAATTCCATATGCATTTAGTAAAAAGCTGTTATTTTGACATTACAAACAGACACTTCAATTTTATTTATCTGTATAGATAGAATTTATGTATCTATAAAAAAAACTAATTGAAAATTTTCTTTTTCTTTTCGTTTATTTATTATTGAATAATACTTTCTCTGATTTACGTGAACATGTGATATTTTAAATTAAACTGGTCAGTCTCTCCCCAGATCATGATTGCTATGATCAAAATCAAAAATAAAATAAAAAATCCGCGATATTCTGAAAGTTTTATTTAAATTATTGCTGTGTGATTATAGAAGTATAAATAAGTTTATATTGCACGTGATTACCTTTATCGATTTTATTTTCCAATTATAAAAATCGATCTTTTTTTCTAAATTGTCTAACCTGAAAAAACATAGATGTCAGTGAATTTCTCTTGTTGCAGCTAAGAATTACGTAATTTTTTTTACTAATTTTTAATTTATTAAGTTAGTTGAGTTTCGGGTCTTACAGACGTATGCCAGGTATTTGTGTAATAACATATATTGTAGGTGATGAAGGGTTAACTATAGCTAAAATCTTATATCCATATCGATAATATATCTACATTTATGTACGTTCCAATTAAAATATATGTACATAGATAGCATCCTCCTTTTCTGAAGTCGAATAAAAATAATATTTCTCTTTCCTACAAAGTTTTTCCAGCAAACCTTCATTCCTTGGGCGATTGAAAGGAATTTTTGTACAAGTTCCTTTTCCGGTTAAAGTTTAGAAAGACATTGCTTTGTAACAGTAGGAGATAAACTTTTGGCTTACGACCCACTGGACACTACCGGAAACCTTTATGACGGGCTTTAACACTGCGGTGAAATTTGTAAAATTCAGATAAAACTGGTATATACTAGTTGAATCCTGCGGTTTTGGTCTATTCCTTTAACGGCTATTGTGGCAATTCAAGTCATATTATACTTAAAAAAAAGTATATTATATAGAAGAATAAATAATAATTAGTTATATATTGAAATGAAATGAAATAAACTTATATCAATTAGACTTATTACAAGTGCTTTTGAATCGTCAATTTAATGAAAGCGTCAGTGTAGTCAGTCCGTGAGGAAGCTACCACCGGCTCGGAAAGCAGCTCTGCTGAGAAGATCCGGCGAGAAATTCAACAGTTGCATTGGAAATTATTGTTTTATTAACATACTTTCTTTTTGAGATTGACTGTCTCGTTTAGCTCCACTTTACTGTACCATGAGCTCCATCTTCTTCTTCTTCCTGCCCATTCCCCAATCACTTGGGGTCGGCGCAGTACATCTTCTGTACTGCTGATAGAATTTGGCATAAGTTTTACGACCGGCCGCCTGCCTGACGTCAACCCTTCATGCGATCCATCTATGTACGTAAATGGAAAAACTCTCGATCTGCTAATAGGAGATCAATATAATATGGTGGCTATTTTTAAATCATAGACGGACAGTTAAATTTTACCTACATATGATACATACGATACAAAACAATAGACTAAAAATTAGAAAGACTTGTTAGAATTTGTCTTTCTGCGTTTCTCGTTTGACCACCGAAACAATTTTATCACAATGTCATCCTTTTAACATAATAGGTACTCGTATACACAGTTTCCGTAGCTTTTCGGTTTCCGTAGCCGAAGGGTGCTCACGGGACCCTATTACTAAGCCTTCTCTGTCCGTCCGTCTGTCTGTCAGTAGACTGTATCACATTTATTTATTTATTGAATTACTAACAAAAGTTACAATGGTTAACACATATAATAAATTATTATTTTTAATTAACATGTTAATTGCACTTTTAGTTATAGGTAAATACAGCATGATAATTATTATTAATGAGGGGTTTTATGTGATCATGTGGATTAAACTATAAACTTATATTATTAAATAGAAAGAAAAAACAATTATAATTATAAATTTCCAAATAAAATGTTACATACAATATACATACAGATATTTTAAACAATTAATAATTCATAATAAAAATAATAATAATAACAGTTGCAATGTCACGTCCAGATTAGGCTTAAAATACTTGGAATAATAATAAAAGTAGTGCAAATTAATAATAATTGATAAAATAATAGGTAGTGTTGAAATTTTCACAGTGTGTATTCCTATTGCCGCTATAACAATAAGTAATAAAAAACCAAGATGGCGGAAATGGAAATTATGGTACGGAACACGTTGTGTGCGAGTCCGACTCACACTTGACAGGTTTTTTATACGTTTTTATTAGAAGCTTTTTATTGTTATGTAATCAACTCTTGGTTGAGAAATGACGTTGAAAGTTGACTTTAACCTACGTGTAACTGTCGTTTCGATACAAAACTTTGTAAGTAAAATTCGTAAGAAATTCTAATGAAAAACTCATCATGAATTTCTTCAATAAGTTGAATAAGTAATACAAATAAAAGTAATACAAATAAAAGTAATACAAATTTATATTTATTGAAGTAAAACTTGTTTAGGCGTGACTGAGAGGTGAGTTAATACATTGGAAAAATGAGTGTCGCGGAATAGGAGTCAAATTTATATATATATATATATATATATATATATATATATATTAAGAATTTTACAATAATTATTAGGTACTTATAAAAATCAATATTTATTGCTAATTATTTTATAAAAAATATTATATTTATATTTTGATTTGTTTTTATTTAATTGCGGTATCTGTCACAGCGCCGAAGAAAATTTACTTCAACCACGCGTAAAGGTCACACGCGTTTATTTTTTTATGTATTTATGATTATATACTATACAACTGAAAATCAGCGCTGCTTGAGATTTAGGTCTTAGCAGCATTAGCTGAGTTATTACCCTTTGCCATAAGTTACTTTAAGCCTTACTGATTCTGCTAACATTTGTTACTGTTTTTATGGCAATAAATACTATTTATTATTATTATTATTATATTTATATATTGTTTATTTTGTAGTAGTACATAAATAAACATACATATGTACATTGTACACATACATACATAAATACGAAAAATACGCTATTTTCCTTCTGGATCAAATGGCGTAAGAAGAAAACATAAAAAGACTTGTACTTTAAAGTGCTGACTACTCAGTATTACCAAGTTGATGTCTCCATTTTGCTTTATAAAACGTGTTACAACATTATGACTTGCTGTGAAATTGAGAAAGAAGTGAATAGAACAAGTTTTCTTAGAAAATGTTATTGTTGTTTGAATTTTAGTTTTTTGTTAGTTGGACACAATGGGCATTCATACTAATATTATAAAGGTGAAAGTGACTGGTCTATCTGTCTGTTGCCATTTCACGCTTTATCCGCTGAACCGATTTAGATGAAATTTGGTATGAAGATAGTTTAAAACCCTGGGAAAGACATAGAATAGTTTTTACCCTGCGCATTATCCCTTATGAAGGTAAAAAGGGGATGAAAGTTTGTATAATGACAGTAATGTACGTAGTAATAGTAGCATATAAAAGCGATTGTAATCACATAACTTAATAAACTTAAAAAAAATAAAAACCGACTTCGAGGCACTAAAATGTAAAAAATAACTAAACGGGGGTTTTCATTTAGAATAGATACCTAATCAGATATTTTCGAAGTCGGTGCCAGCCGATGCAAAGCAAATCTAATATATTTCGATAGGTACGTAAAACACATATTTACCTATTAGATATTCATATCTTAAAATATTGTCGGCTAGAATAAAAATTCCGACGAACTGAGAACCTCCTCCTTTTTTGAAATCGGTTAAAAACAATATGTACATATAAAAACAAAAAAAACCATATTATTTAAAAAGAAAACACTTTTTAGAAAAAATATATGAACTGAAGTACATAAGTAACACTAAAAATGCTGTTTGATACATTAAAAGAAAACACGTTTTACACGTCTTTGTTAAATAAATGCTTGATCAATGCAAACCCACGATTTAAAAAAAAACGTATTTTTTTTCTTAGTACTAATCTTATTTAGTGTTGCTATTATAATCTTTTTGGACATAAATAAAACTAAAAATATTAATTATTTGAGCAGTACTATTGTCCTAAATGCAATTTAAAAAAGTAAAAAATATATAGATTAATTAATTCTTTTATATAGTTAGGTATATTTTTACTTTCTTTTTTATAAAATGAAACCAAAAGCCCTAACGTGAAAGCATTTTCCACAACATTATTATCCCGCCGAGTCAATTGTTCGTCCTTTCTTATTGGGGTTGGTCCAAAATATCGAAAACATCCGGGATAGAGTAATTTAGTGGAGCGAGATTATATATATATATATATATATATATATATATATATATATATATATATATAAAATTTCCATGTCACAGTATTAGTTACCGTACTCCTCCGAAACGGCTTTACCGATTTTTACCAAATTTTATATGCGTATTCAGTAGGTCTGAGAATCGGCTACTATCTATTTCCCATACCCCTAAGTGACAAGGGTGCCACGTTAGGGACGAACCCGAGCGGAGCGAGGGTGAGTCGCTAGTATATATATATTTAAAGCTTGTAGATCTTTAATTATGAAAACGGTAATCCTAAGATATTTTTAACCGCTTTACATCTCATTGTAATATTATAGTTTTTAACAATATATTTTTTTATATTCCATTTATAAATTCAAATTGGAATAAGAGACAAGTATTGACCGCACGTTCGCTTTCTCTCTTTCTATCTAGAGTGTGATTAATTTCATGAGATTTTTGCTCAGTCCATTCTATACATCTATGTATACTTATACGACTGAGAAATCAAAATTATTGAAAGTAAACTTCGGAATATAATCTATACTAATATTATAAAGAGGTAAAGTTGGTGAGTTTGTGACGTTATAGGGTGTAATCTCTGGATCTACTGGACCGATTTAGATGAAATTTGATAAGAAGATAGTTTGAGAGCCTGGAAAGGACATAGGATATTTTTTATCCCGGAAACCATCCTTTATGGGTGTGAAAATGGGGATGAGAGTTGGTATGGGGAATCAAGCTAGTATAATATAATGTTCAATTTGCAGAGACAACTTTCACTTAAAGTTAAGACAATGAATCTCACTCGAAGTCCCTAATATAGTTTTCAGTTGGAGATACTAATACTTCCTACAATACAGGAGTAAATAAGTTCAGTACAATTTACATAAGTTAACAATTTTGTTCCGGAAATTTAACTATAACAAATACATAGCGTTTCATGTTGTCACTTACTCACTGACAATAGCTGTGCATCTTCTAGATGCATTTAATATAAGCAACAAATCACCAAAATGACTCAAAATATTCATTTTAAATGAAACTATCTTTTCGGATTATTTCACGGATTTATTTTGATTTTTGGTTCCCGACGTTTCGAATGCTTTACAGCAATCATGGTCACGGGAGAGACTGGTCAGTCAGTCTCTCCCGTCCGAAATAATCCGAAAAGAAAGTTTCATTTAAAATGTCAAATATTCGCGTAAATCTAAGAAAATATTATCAAAATATTCATTTATTTGTGTACATCATTTCAAGATACTTAAAAGTAAATATAACTTAATGAAATTGAAATACCTGTATGAATTCTTTTTAATTAAACTATCTTTTCGAATTTATTCGTTGCTATTTTTAGACTTCCGTTCCTGAAGGGTGCCAACGATACGCTATTATTAAGCCTTCGCTGCCCGTCCTTCCGTTCGTCAGAGGGTTGTATCTCATAAACCTGAATAGGTAGAAAGTTGAAATTTTCACAGAGTGTTTACTATTGCCGCTATAACAAAAATTAATAAAAAAAAAATCAAGATGGCGAATTTCAAAAAGACTGCCATGCAAATTAAAAAAATCGATTATGGTACGTAACCGTTAGTGTGCGAGTCCGAATCGCACTTGTTAATTATTATTTTTATTGTAAAGACGATACCCACTCTCCACTAAGCGATCATATCTATATTAATTGTGCTCTTTTGTTTAACCACTCATACAATAACAATTAACTAAAACTACACCTATTCTTGAGGATAACGTATTAACACCTCCAGGTAAATTTCTAAGAAATTAATTAAAATTCTAAGAAATCTATTGTTAACTGACACGCCGGCGTGTCTGCGGTCGTGGAGGGATAAATAAAACAAAAATGAATATCGATTAGCGGAGATATCTTCTAACATAAGCGCATCACCTTTTTTTTTGAAGTCAGTCAAAATTATATCTGAATAGGAATTAGCCCTATACCCATTTTCATTTATTGTCCCAGACCATCAACCTACTGCGTGAAGATTTTGCCCAAGTATCTGCCTGCCCATTTAAGAGGAAAACCGGAAAAAATACTCTTATTTCCACACAAAACTCCTCATTTTATTCCTTTAGATTTTTTTTCCTTATATTATGGCGTTAGCTTTTACGTCATCTAAAGAGGCTGCAAAATATTTTCACAATGTCAGATTCGAGCTTTGAGACATTTAACGTCAAGGACGTTAAAAGAGCTAGAGTAATGGTATGTTTATTGTTAGGTTAGACCTCCCTTTGTCAAGTCTACTTTCAGTAATCGATATCGTTATCGATTCATAACAAAGTATGATAACGATTGTAAAAATTAGAAAATACCTAGGAACTAGTTTTTGCCTCTGACTCCGCACGCGTAGCTTAATTATTTATGTATGTATGTATGATTGCTACACTTCTAAGGTTCATATTATTATTATATTATTATTATGTTTTTGTATGTTTGTTACTCGTACTTCTTAAGATTTATATGAATATTTGATATTTTAAATAAAACTATCTTTTCGGATTTTTTCGCGGGCACAGGGGATACAGTCACTTCTATGACCATGATTGCTATAAAGCATTCGAAACGTCGGTAACCAAAAATTAAAATAAATGCACGAAAACACCTAAAACCCCTTTTGTATGTTTATGTCTATTATTCCTTCATGCTTGAAAGCTGAATCGATTTGTATGAAATTTAATACACTGATAGAATATGACCTGAAATAACACATAGGCTACTTTTAGACACCTAGAGACAGACCCAAGCAAAACGTGAGCGAGTCACCAGTTTATAATATTTTTTGTTGTAAAATTACCCAAAAGCCTGATAATTTGTGAGTGGCAATAATAAAAATGATAATGACCAGCACATATACGGAAATGAGCCACAGTACATGTTCAGATAAAATTACTTTGAAAGCCACATTTGAGAATATATTTTCCGCTCCGAATAACTTTAAGTAGAATTCTGCAAATGCCACAACTTTAATTTGGTGAAAAAATATTACTTTACTCATTTAAAAATTTATTTTTAGTACGAGTATATTTAAACGGAAGTATTCATATAAACTAGTTTTGTGGTGGAATCTCGATCATTTTTGTTTCTTTATGAGTAGCTATTTTCTTCAAGACTTATTGATCGATTAATTTTGATGATTGATAATTATTATTTTTATATTTTTTTTAATGTTTGGCAATGCATTTACACAACAATTTACGCAACTTTTATTTTGCATCTGTAACACACTACGTTTTAAATAATATACTCGTAAATTTTAATTCCTTTGTTAAATAAAATATTTTTTCTAAACTAATTTCTGCCAAAGCAGCCAATCTTACGGAGCCTGGCCATCTACTCAAGGACTATTATATTATATAATATTCAATTCAATTCAAACATTTCAATTTAAACTAACATAACCTCTTTTTTTAAATAAAACTATTTTTCGGATTTTTCTGATACTGTACTGTCTGTAACAACTATATAAACTTTGACACGTGTAAAACCTTAGTCTCTTTGGTGACCATGATTGCTGTAAAGCATTCAAAACGTCGGGAACCAAATGTCAAATAAATCCGTGCAAAAATCCGAAAAGATTCTTTTATGTCGAATATTCGCGTAAATCTAAAAAAGAACGATGAATCCTGCTATTATTATTATATTACATATAATGCAAAGTTCAAGCTATATCTTTTTATCTACACTACTGATTAAAATTAAATTTAGCAAAAATTTTAACTCGTTTTCGACCATAATGGTCAACCATTATTGAAAATTTTAGGGAAACATAATATACGAATTTGCAAAACTTTTTTTATTGATAAAGCTCTTTAAAAGCTAGCAAAGAAAAAAGAGGTTGAGAAACAGCGGAGAAACTTTCTTTTGAACTGTTTTGTCTTTGCCTATCTATTTATACATAATATATACTAGCGACTCACCCTCGCTCCGCTCGGGTTCGTCCCTAGTTACGTTTTAACATTTAGTATAGATTTCTCAGAGACGCGATTTTCTTGCTTTGATTTGTAAAAATTATCCTATATAATGACCCGAATAACCAGCTATTATCATACTAAGCTTCAACAAAATCTATCCAGTAGCTTTTTCGTGATGTGTTTCCAGACAAACAGACAGACAAAAATTCTAAAACCTATAGATTCGGCCTTTGTATCGATAATTATGACTATTTCAATAAAACTTAATGTACAGATTCGACTCAGTTACAATTTTATTATATGTATAGATTGACGTGATAAACTAAACCGTTATATCATACAATCATAATATGCCACTCCCATACATTACTATTCTTCAACGATTGTAGAGTGGCATCTTGTCTACGCTTCCTGATTCGCATCACTTGAACCATATAATCAAATTTTGGATGTCAGTTTTAACATAAGCGAAATTAACAATTAGGCTGTCGCAAGAATTTGAAACGTAAATATGTGGAATCTGTTAACAAATGATTGATATCATCTAATTTGAAGGAACCAGGAGTTAGTGGAAGGCCCAAATACTTATTAAAAATCATGGAGTTCGGCTCATTTGAATGTGTTAACGATTTCTACGTAATATAGTTGATAGAAAACCCTGTTTGCTAGTTTGTTTGATTTTTATTGTTAATTCTATTATCCATACACTGTGCAGTCATTTTTGAGCGACAAGAAATAAGTATACTATAGGTCTGTTACAGCGCCAAGAAAAAAATGTAATAGAAATTTTCTATTTAACCTATTTATTATACTTACCACTAGCATCTTTCCTTCGCTTCGCTCGGGTTCATTTCTAGGCGCCTAACAATATCTTATGTGTTACTCCAGGTCCCTATCTTCTATCTATTTGACGTTTGGCTCAGTTTGAAGTGATTCTACTTGCTGTGCCAGCGGTCGCGGGTTCGAGTCCCGCTGGGGGATTCCTTTGTGTGATGAGCACGAATGTTTGTACTCCAGTCATGGGTGTTTATATTTTCAATATATATGTATTTAAAGTTATATATGTGTACTCGTAGTGTATCAACTATATGGTATCCATTTTTTTTTTTTTTATGTCGGGAAATGCATTTACGCATACCACCTGATCCCCCAGGTGGTGATGTGGGGCTCACCGGCTAGAAGAGCTGGTACTACCCACTAAAACCCGACATTCCCCTCCCCTCCGCCTTAATGGGACGCCGCAGGATCGCTTGCGCATAACTACTACGGCGCCCCGGCGGCAGGTCTGCCATCGGCTGACCACCACACCGATGGGGCTGCTCCACAGTCAACTCTGCTACACCAGAGAGGTACCCGGAGCAGCCCCATTAATCCGAACCTCCGCCCACCGAAGTGGGCCACCTCCAATCGGCTGCAGAGGACAGGGAGAGCGGCAACGAAACACCGACACTCCTCTTCCCCTGCAGCCCCACCGCGTCCGCCATCAAACGGTGGCGGCCCCGCTAGGCCGCGGGAGATAGGGACGAGCGGCGCATCGCCATACCGACACTCCTCTTCCCCCGCGGCCCCCCTACCGTCGGCCCACTTCCGGACCAAAATGGCTGCTGACACCCCACGCCAGACGCAGGACCAGAACTGGCCCCGCTCCAGCCGCCGCACCGACGGGCTAGCCCCGGCAGCGCGGCCCGTACAGCGCCTCCTACCGCGAAACGGCCGGAGACACCGCGCTACCTCCAAGAAGGAGACGGCGCCCTCCTGACGCCGCTCCCCCCTCCCCTCCTGGCTGTTGGTCCGCGCCGGATTGCTCCGGTACCACAAGCTCCTGTCGGGTCCAAACAGTCGCGAGTGGCGTTCCCCTATCCGCCACCCGGGGACGCGTCCGATAGCAGTCAGCCTCTGCCCCGGAAACTATATGGTATCCATAACGCAAGCCTCGTAACATACCATGGAACTATATGGTGCTGTGTGTTAATGTACCAACATATTTATTTATCTATTTATGGATGGACTGTATTACACACATTCATGCTCATCACACAAATGAATGCCCGCAGCGGAACTCGATCCCGCAACCGCTGGCACAGCAAGTAGGGTCATTACAAACTGAGCCAAACATCAAATGAATATTATTATGGAAGAATTAAATAAGCAAAACAAATCAAGTTTATTCATTTACCAGGTTTTATCAATCAAGCATGTCAATTTCAGATTATCCGAAGCAGTCAAATGTAATTATATCAGCCATTCGATACAGTCGGAGTGCAACTGACACGTAATTGGATGGGGTTGGGTAAATCTAACTTAATGAGCGATGGTCCACTGACTATTATTGACTTAAGAGAGAACACAGTTGTTAGTGGGTTCGATTTTTGGCATAAGTAAATCCTATTAATATTATAAACGCGAAAGTTTGTGAGTATGGATGGTTGTATGTTTGTTACTATATCACGAAAAGCTACTGAACGAATTTTAAAGGAATTTTACAGTAATACAACTTACACATATATCAGAGTAACACGTAGGGTATAATTTTTTAAAATATAAAGATACATAATGGAATTATTGATATATTCTGGTAATTTTTAATAAAAAGGCACAGCATCCTATATTTATTTATCGTAACTGAAGTTACGCAAAAGTTGAGAAAGTTTCAAAAGCAGGACTTTACTTAAAGTTATTAGAGACGGTAAAATTTTATTTGGTTTTCTAGACACGTTCTCGACCCGCAGATCTCACTTAGTCAACTATGTTTTGTTATAAAACTCGAGCTGAGTTTTATTTTAATTAATCTGAGTGAACCCTACTGGTTCGAGGTGTCTAATGTATTTTATGAATCATGCAAAAACATGCTAAAATCTAGACCGCAGTATATTTTTAGCTATATTACTATTACAAAATATATAAATCGGATGAAATCCTAAGAGATCACATAAAAATTTACTCTATTACATACTAGAATATTACGAATATTACTAGAATATTACGAATATTACGTAACTAGCGACCCACCCTCGCTTCGCTCGGATTCGTCCCAACCTGGATTCTCCATATAAACATTCATCCCTATTTTCACCCTCTTAAAGGATGATTTCCGGGATAAAAAGTGTCCTATGTCCTTCCCAGAGTCTCAAACTATCTTCTAATCAAATTTCATCTAAATCGGTTCAGTAGATCCAGAAATTACCCTCTACAACGTCACAAACTCACAATCTCACAAATTTTACCTCTTTATAATATTAGTATAGATAGAATATAGAGTGCACGTTGTGTCTGCGCGTACACTTGTGCACTATAATATCTCCTGCGCAGTTGGCTAGTCTTAATGAGATTGGCCGCCGTGGCCGGAATCGGTCGAGAGCACATTGTTCTTAATATAAAAAAGTCAGAATAAAATCTTCTAGCTTCCACAACTCTTCGATTCTTAGTTAGCATAAAATTAAACCACTTTCTAGACAAAACAAAAAAAAACACGATTTTATTACCTAGCAAATTGTATTAGCTTTTTCAAGACCTATGTGTAATAAACCTTGTTCCTTTAAATATCTTTTTTATGGCCACCATAAAGTGTGGTTCAGTAAAGACATCAAGTTTAAACGGGCTTTAGTTGCCTCTAACTTTCTTATTGAGCTTTTTCTTGAGGGAAATGACCGGAAGAAATGTATTGATACTATAAAAAAATCCTCATGTCGTCTTAAATATAAATTTAATACTTTCAGGAACAAAAATATGAAGTAAAACCGCGACAAAATCGGAAAAGATAATTTCATGTAAAATGTACAAAATGTATAGGTATATTCATTTCAAAGTGGAGGAAGGTTGTATGTAAGTTTTTATCGGGTATTTATGTTAAATGAAAATTCAATGGAGATTTTTGTGTGTGAGTGAATCTTCTGTAAAAACGGTTGTTATTTGAAACTCGATGAAACGAAAATGCGACACTAAAAAGAGACAAACGCATAAAGAAATCATCCTTTAAGAGGGTGAAAATGGGGATGAAATTTTGTATGAGGAATCAAGCTAGTTTCATATAAAACTATATATTTTCGAACTTTTTTCGGATTTGTTTTCATTATTAATTCCCAATGTTTCGAGTGTTTTACAGAAAACATGGTTGTGGGAGAGAAAAAATTCTAAAGGATCGTTTAACTTGTATGTCAAATATTCTCGTAATTTCTATGTAAGTGTTGCTCGAGGCTTCGCGTAATAAGAGAGAGGGAGGGAAAGGGAGGGGAATCTAGTCTATGTCCATAACCAGGTTGCAATCTATATCTTTACAAACTTTTATCGAAATCTGTTCAGCGGGTTAAGCATGAAAATGTATCAGAGTTACTTTCACATTTAAAAAATGCTAGGGACTCACCCTCGCTTTATCCAAGTTTGTTCCTAGGTACGTTTTAACGGTTAGTATGGATATCCCACGGGAACCGTACATTTTTCATGTTGGAAACATTTCCACATGAAAATATCCGAGGTAAGATCCTGGAATTTGAACCCGCTTCACTTGGTTTCCGGAAGCAGCACGTAACCACTGGGCTGCCACAGCCTCTTAATAAATAATACTTAATAAACAGGTAGCAATAGTGTTGCTTAAAATTTTAACTTTAAATAATAGCAATCTAAATTAATATTTTAACTTCTTTTAAATTACATATAAAACAATACTATTGCTAAAATAAATAATTAATATTTTTATTTTTAATATTCTTTACGGTTATACATAATATAATAATAGCAACACTTAATAATAATAGTAATTAAAAAGTTTAAAAAAAATGAAATATTTATAATAATAACAGTTAAAATTAAATAAATAATATTGGTATATTTAATTATAATACTTATTAAATTTTTTAAATGTTTAGAAATAAAAATCAACAAATATTGTAAGGTATTTTGGTGCCATTTTTGAATTTTTGAAATCATTTTTTGTAAAATAGTAGGTAGGCACTGTCTGTAACAAGTATGTGTTTGAGACGTCTATAACCTTAGTCTCTCCCGTGACCATGTGCGCTGTAAAGCATTCGAAACGTCGGGAGCCAAAAATCTAAATAAATCCGCGAAAAAATCCGAAAAGATAGTTTTATTTATAATGTCAAATATTCGCGTAAATCTAAGAAAGTATTTAGTGTATATTACTTGATTAATAGTTTACAAAAACATAAGTAGCACCGCGTGAAACCTCTAGTCTGTCACATCTGCTATAGACATATTTATGTATATGTATATCTGACCTCGTTTACCCTGTACATGGACAAGCTAGCTTTCGACAAGGATCTATTACCAAGAACGATATAAGTTCAAATAAAAAAGGTTTTATTAGAACAAAGTATACCATCCATCTTCCAGTCGAGCGAGTCATGTGTGCATCGCTTTATTCGAGCTTAGTGTAAACTTTGAAGTGTTAGCTTTTTTGTAAAACATTATTTAAGCTTTCAAAGCTATCTTATATATTGGATATCGAAAGCTTTTATTTATAAGTAGTTTTTGTATCTAAATTGGTCACGTCACTATTATGGTTGCGAAAGATTGTATGCGTGATATTGATATACTGACTATACTATAGCTCTGGTGATTCTCAAAGGTGTTTTTGTAATTATAATATTAACAGTGACTCACCCTCGCTTCGTTCGTTTGTATAGATTTCTCAGAGATGAGACATTTTCCTACAGTAAAAAGTATCCTATATGTTGACCCGGACAACCAGCATAGTACCAAATTTCATCAAAATCTGTCCAGTGGTTTTCTTGTGATGCGCTCACAGACAGACAAACAAAAATTCTAAAAGCTATAGATTCGGCCTCAGTATCGATAATAATGACTAATTCAATAAGATTTTCCAAAAAATATTTAATGTACAGGTTCGGCTTAGTTACAATTTTATTATATGTATAGATATATTCGAATCAGTTAGAATTTTTAGTCATAGTATATCTGTATTGCTATTTAATTACATCCCAATCCATCCAGTCATTCTGTGTCCATTCCAGTCCAACTGTGTAACAAATGTCTAAATCCGTTCAGCCGTTAACAACTTGAAAAAACAACAAAAGCGCGCGCACACACACACACACACACACGCGCGCGCGCGCACAGCCACACATACACACCCACACACACACAAACACACGCACACACTGTTTGTATTGACGTTATCATAAATACAAATTGACGTGATGTTTTGATTTTAGTTTGTTCGATATTAGTTAACTAATTTGCTTGCGGTTAATTATATAGAAAATTAATTTATAACTTTGTAATCAGTGTTAATAAATACTATCGTTTTGCCGCGGCTGCGTTATATATATATATATATATATATATATATATATATATATATATATATTTATTATATAATAGAATTTATCTATTCTTCATGCGTAGACTAGACGTGTAAGCAAAAGTATCAGTTCGTTTAAAAGCAGAAAAAAGTGGATTTTACAAATTTTCGCCGGAAAATAAAAAACTTTTTAAGCTTATGTTTATTTTAGAATATAACCGAGATTCTGATGAAGTTTAAAGGTCATTATTTCAATACTTGACTTATAATGGAAATAAAAGTCTGTATATTAATCTAAGAGATTACGATCGTTTTCTAAAGAACCTTTTAAATTAATTGAAGTTTTTCGATAACGAGACCTTTTTTACACCTGCATTTATAATATACATATAATATATATATAGTTACATCCTGAAAGACCTAAATTACTTTAGAACCAAATATATCCACAATTTAAATCTATACTAATATTATAAAGAGGTAAAGTTTGTGAGTTTGTGACGTTGTAGGGGGTAATTTCTGGATCTACTGAACCGATTTAGATGAAATTTGCTAAGAACATAGTTTGAAACCTTTGGAAGGATAAAGGATAATTTTTATCCCGGAAATCATCCTTAAGGGGTAAAAATAGGGATGAATGTTTGTATGTGGGCGAACCCGAGCGAAGCGAAGGTGAGTCGCTAGTCTTTTATATAGGCATATAGGTAATAGGCTAAGACAAAACAGTTCAGTACCTTTTTCCCCTTTGTTTTTCAACCGATTATAATAATCATCAAATATACATAGTCTTGCCCTCAATATTGTTACATAGAAAAAAACTGTCTGTCTGTCTTACCGCATCACAGAAAAACTACTAGAGGGATTTTGATGAAATTTGGTATAATGATAGCTGGTTATCTGAAAAATATCTCATTTCTGAGAAGAAATACAAAAACTGCAATGTAAGAGTATACTAATATGTAAAACCTAAGAATTTGGTTTTTAGTCATCTGAACGCGGGCGGAGCTGCGGGCAAAGCTGGTTTTATATAAATCACTTCTAAACTACACAGACAGATCCACAGGAAAATACCAGGTTCTTATATAAATCCTACCAACAAACAATTCGAAAAAATATCATTTCAGATGTTAAATTTGGGTGCAAATAAATAAGCTATCTAAGTCGAGTTACCTACACATGAGCTCAAAATAAATTTAAAGGTGCTTTATAAAGGGCTTAGGTGAAGTAATCCACGTAAATCTACTGAGATTAATAGAAGCGCTAATTCGTATATATTTAACTAAGTAAGCTTTAAACTTTATTATTTCGATATAGAATATACTTAGATAACGGTATTGGTTTAATTATTTAACTCTGGCAATAATAGAAAATAGAAATCTAAAAAATATGTGGAAATGATATGTGTCTATGACATAAAGATTTTATGTCCTTTTGTTTGTTTGTCTTTCTTTCAAGTGCAAACTGAGTGATGGATTGGCGTGATTTTTTGTGTGGAGACAGTTGGAGGGCTGGAGAGTGACAGGCTACTTTTTACCGCGAAAGAATATCTCATTCCCACGGGAAACTCATAATACCTATTTCTATATTTAATACATAACAAAAATAACTATTCCCAATATTTTTAATTGATAACACTAATATCACCTACAGGTAAATTTCTAAGAAATTAATTAAATTGCTAAGAAATCTATTGTTAACTGTAACGCCGGCGTGTCCGCGGTCGTGGAGGGAATATTATCAATAAAAATAGTGGAAACAGGTTTTTTTATAGATAATTGAATTCCATTCATTTATATTTTCCTTAAATATTCGGTAATGATTATGGTCGAATTCGTCGATAAACCCCTGGGAGAATACTAGTAATAATACGAGTATGTATGTATTCAGCCCTTTTTATTAACGTCCACCGCTGGGGGTGGGCCTCCCTTCAATACGAAGGGGATCAGGCCATAGTCCACCACGCTGGCCACTGAATTAGTGGCAGTAAATAAATTCCGGACAAGTGCGAATGGGAGTCGCCCACCGAGAGTTCCGTACAAATTTGTAGAAAATCTCTTTAACTTTATTTTTATTTTTTTTTTAATTTTTCCTTATTTGTGCTGTAAGATCTTGCTTTTTGCCAAATTTCGTGATTCTAGGTCAACAGGAACCACCATATAGGTTTTCAACCCAAAACCTATAGGATACTTCCGGTTGACCTAGAATTGTCAATTTTGGTTAAAAGCAAGTTCTTACAGCACAAATAAAGGGAAAATTCCGAAAAATAAAAAAGTTGGAAATTAAGGTGTGGTACATACTTACAATAAGATAATTTATTTATTTATAAAGAACAATATAATATACTTTAATATAGAAATAATCTGGAGTCCATCAAATTATACCAAATTATAAAATCATGCATTAATAAAAAACTTTCTTTTGCTTTTCGAAAGTTTAGCAACAGAAGCTCTTTGAACATTTTCTTTGATTCTATTAGTAAAAACGTATTCATCCTTCTTCATCTGGGAGCATCATTAAGAACGTGACTGTCACTGTTAGTTGGGACATTAACACACAGCGCCATCTAGTTCCATGGTAAGCTACGAGGCTTGTGTTATGGATACTAGATAGTTGATACACTACACATATATATATCTTTAAATATATACGTATTATAACTATAAACACCCGTGATAGGAGTACAAACAATCGTGCTCAACACACTAATGAATGCCCCCAGCGGGACTCGAACCCGCGACCGCTGGCACATCAAGTAGGGTCACTACCAACTGAGCCAAACGTGTCGTCTTAGTGACGATATCAACCCATGAAAGATCACAAGACATAACTAGTATACCAGTTCATCATCAATGTCAGCTTGGTATTTAGTAATTATGGGAGAAGCCTGCGGCCGCATTCCATTTGCTTCTGTCCAGATCGGCCATCCATTAGCAATCCCTTAGGCTTAAACCGATTTGATTTATGCCAAAACCAACATTATATGGATTGTGACGTAATTGCTACATGATTTTTTAACACGATTATTTATACATATAATAAAATTCTGAGTCGAATCTGTACATTCAATATTTTTTTTGGAAAATCTTATTGAAATAATAATTATTATCGATACAGAGGCTGAATCTATGTATGAATATAGTTTTTAGAATTTTAGTCTATCTGTCCGTCTGTCTGTCTGTGACCGCATCACGAGAAAACTACTAGGCAGATTTTAAAGAAATTTGGCAGGATGATAGCTGGTTATCCGGGTCAAAGAAAGAAGAAGAGAGAGAGAGAGAACGAAACCCGAGCGGAGCGAGGGTGGGTCGCTAGGATACATATATTAAAAGTGATCAAAAGTATGATTTTTCTCTTTTGACCTGGTTAAAAATATAGAGACAGATAAGCAGTAATTTTAAAAGATAAAACCTTAACATCCTGCAAATATATTTTCTTAAAATGTGAACAACGTATAATTTGATCACGATCTACATTATTAGATAATTTGCCTCACTCTCCATTTTGCACCCATGTCAAAACAACATGCCGTTGAAATTTTCGACTGTACAGACATTATAAAAGGCGCTTATAATTACATATTTATCACTAGATCTTAGCGGAATTTTCATTTTGATGGATTAATTTCTTTATTTATAAGTTGGTTTTAATAAAATTGATATATTCTGTACATAAATCTATAATAAAATTGTAACTAAGCCGAATCTGTACATTGAATATTTTTTGGTAAATCTTATTGAAATGGACATTATTATCGATACAGAGGCAGAATCTATAGTTTTTAGAATTTTTGTCTGTCTGTCTGTCTGTTACCGCATCACGAGAAAAACCACTAGAGGAATTTTGATGAAATTTAGTGTGGTGATAGCTGGATATCCGGGTCAACATATAGGATACTTTTTACCGCGGGAAAATATCTCATTTCTGAGAAAGAAAAACAAAAACTGCAATGTAAGATTATACCAATATGTAAAACCTAAGAACTTATTTTTCGGTCTTCTGAACGCGGGCGGAGCCGCGGGCAATGCTAGTATGTACATATATTCATGCAGAAATAAATCCAAGTGAATATCATCTTCAAAGAATCTGATCTTTCAAAATTTACTGAGCCCGTTATAAGTGAACTCTTGCATAAATCTTTAGCATACATACATACAAACATACATTTATTATAATATTTTATAATAACTAGTGTTCGCCCAGTTAGACCATAATTTACTATTATACACAATAAACAAATGTACAAATTTGTTAAACAAATATTACAAAAATTTATTTTTTTCGTTTAGTAACTATTTCGTTATTTCGTATATATATATATATATATATATATATATATATATATAAAAGGCAAAAGTGATTGACTGATGTATCGACGCGCAGGCCAACCCCTTAAGCACGGTAATGTAATATATAACATTACCGTGCCTTAAGGCTAGAAAATTCAAATATCGCACACGTATTCCTCATATGATAAAGGCATCAACTAAAAAAGGATTTTTCAAAATTCAACCCCCAAGGGGGTGAAATAGGGGATAAAATTTTGTATGAAAGTTTTTATTATTTGGGCATATTTGCATGAAATTTCGTATGAATTGAGTACGGCACAAATAATAAGTTACGTATTTCAGCGCTTTCTAAAATTAAACCCCTAAGAGGGTCAAATAAGGGCTGAAAGTTTTTATGAAACGCACTTTTTTTGTAGTTTTAGCGCGAGCGAAGCCGCGAGTTCTGCTAGTTTATTATATATACTAGCGGCTTACACTCGCTTCGCTCGGGTGCTTTGTAGCAATCCTGTTTTTTTTTAAATTGTACTTAGGAGTCATCTCTCACTTCATTCAAAATATTATAATTTAGATCACTTTGGGGTCTATCCACAAATAAACACGCACACCGTCTGTAACAGCTGTTACTTTTAAAACGTCAAAAATCATCTCTACATAACGTCGAGAATAAATAGGCAAAGAAAACCCCAATTCTGTTCCATTTTGTCTTCTGTTTGTCAACTGTTTTTTTTTTTTTGGATTTTTTGTGTAGTAGCTATTGACAAGCTTTAGTGTTATCAAAAAATATGCTCGAATTTAGACTAAAAGGAACAATAGTTAAACTAAACCGTGAAAAAAATCTGAAAAAATAGTTCCAAGAGATTTACACAAAATATATTTCTTTCAAGTATTGAATTCGCAGTATACTATACGCTTTTATAAATTAATTAATATTATAATATATAATAAATATTAAATATAATATATTATAAGGCAGTAGTATCAGCCAACCTGCACTTGGCCAGCGTGGTGGACTATGGCCCGATCCCCCATGTACAGAAGGGAGGCCCGTGCCCAGCAGATAGCAGTGAGTTAAAAAGGGCTGAATTCATACATAGATTTATAAATTTAAATAGCTTAGATGATAGATACATTCCAAGTACAGATAACCTGTATATACTCGTATACATATACCTACATCATTGTGTCGGATAGTAGAACAAACGTTTGTTCTGCGTAATTGTATAAACAACTGGTGGTTATGTCGCTACTAGCACTAGATAGTACGCCACAATTCACTTGTCAAAGTTGTTGCGAGTAGCGATGTATGGATATAGGATAAATGCTATGTCTATAATTTGCTAATATACCAAAAACAAACAATACCGACATATTATGTACAAGTGACGTTTTAACCATTGGTATAGATTTCTCAGAGATGAAATATTTTCTCGCAGTAAAAAGTATCCTATATGTTGACCCGGATAACCAGCTATCACCATACCAAATTTTATCAAAATCTGTCCAGTACATTTCTCGTGACAGACATACAGACAAAAAATCTAAAAACTATAGATTCGGCCTCTCTATCGATAATAATGTTTATTTCAATAAGATTTTCCATAAAATATCTAATGAATAGATTCGGCTTAGTTACAATTTTATTATTATTATGTATATATTATGATAGAAGATGTAAAAATGTCTGTATATTTTTCTAAACTCCAAGCTGTTGCTGAGTTTTTGTTTATGGAAAAACCCAATATTTATGCCGACCTGGATTCGAATGTAGAACTTCCCGGTACCTACAGGTATTAAATATTTTTGGAAAATCTTATTGAATTAGTTATCGATACAGAGGCCGAATCTATAGTTTTTAGAATTTTTTGTCTGTCTGTCTGTATGTCTGGAAACGCATCACGAGAAAACTACTAGACAGATTTTGATGAAATTTGGTATGATGATAGCTGATTGTCCGGGTCAACATATAAAATACTTTTTACTGCGGAAAAATATCTTTGAGAAACCTATACTACTCGTTAAATCGAGCGGAGCGAGGGTGATTCGCTAGTTGTAAATAAAAAATTAAAAGGGTGTTTTGCTAATTTCAAAAGAAAAGCGTAATACCAATTTATTCTAACATGACCGAGAGCCTTGTCCATCAAATTCAATCAAGTAAGATCATACGATCCACAATTGAGAAAGGAAAAATATAACGGAAATTGAATAAAGGAATATGACGCAATTTCCGGTCCCCATCTTTATGAAAATCTTCAAAACGTAAAAAATATTAGATCAAACGTTTTTTTTTGTTTTGGACAAAAATAGTAAAGACTAATATACGTATATTATGTATATTAGCGTTTTCTCGCGGCCTCGTCTGCGTCATTTTTTCATGTGTTGGGACATTAGCATACGGCGCCATCTAGTTCCATGGTATCCTAATCTTAGAGTTTACAAGGATTCATGGACATACTGTAATGAACAATTGATGGCAATAAAAATCTGGATTTATTAAAGCAAGATTTCAAGTCTACTTTTCCAAGCATATCAAACCTCCCGGGATCGAATGTGCAATATATCAAAGGGAATATAATTATAAATAATTATAAATAATATGTTGGGACATTAACACACAGCACCATCTAGTTTCATGGTAAGCTACGAGGCTTGTGTTATGGATACCAGATAGTTGATACACTAGACATATATAACTTTAAATAATTACATATTATAAATATAAACACCCGTGACTAGAGTACAAACATTCGTGCTCATCACACAAATGAATGCCCCCAGCGGTACTCGAACCCGCGACCACTGGCACAGCGAGTAGGGTCGCTCCAAACTGAGCCAAACGTGTCGTCGGATATCCATCTCAATATCCATAAAAACGGTGAAATATTTTTTTATTTATATACGAGTATATCATATTTTTTCCTTGCGAGGTAAATAGGGAAAATAATGTCATGAGGCGTCAATATACGTTTTTCGTGTTTTATCGGCTTTAGGGAATGAGTTTTGTGGTGATACTCAAAGCTATGACTTGTTCAAACCAAAGTATTAGTTATAAAGATAGGTGAATTTGTCTTATTAATTCATTTTCTTTCCTTTTTTCTTCCTCTCTTCTGCTCCCGACGCAAAAAAAGGGGTGTTATAAGTTTATAAATAAATATGTTGGGACAATAACACACAGCACCATCTAGTTCCATGGTAAGCTACGAGGCTTGTGTTATGGATACCAGATAGTTGATACACCACACACATCAATCGGGCAATCCTAGTAATATATATATATATATTACTAGGATTGCCCGCTGCTCCGCCTGCGTTCAGATGACCAAAAACCAAATTCTTAGGTTTTACATATTAGTATACTCTTACATTGCAGTTTTTGTATTTTTTCTCAGAAATGAGACGTTTTCCCGCGGAAAAAGTATCCTATATGTTGACCCGGATAACCAACTACCATCATACCAAATTTTATCAAACTTCTTCCAGTGGTTTTTCCGCGATGTGGTAACAGACAGACAGACACGACAGACAAAAATTCTAAAAACTATAGATTCGGCCTCTGTATGAATAATAAAGTCTATTTCAATAAGATTTTCCAAAAAATATTTCATGTACAGATGCGGCTTAGCTACAATGTTATTATATGTATAGATATAAAACCAATCTGTTAGAATATTTCGCTTGAAATGAACCTTATGATTTACAAAGTTATTGGCAAAAATATTCAATTACTTCAGCGTGTGGAGCATCAATTTATTAATAATTTATTGAAAGGATACGGTCCTTTTATCTTCTATTTCCATTTTTACTTTGACAGCTGTTTATTAATTATTTGTGTAATTTTAATAATTTATCATGAGTTATAATTACCGTGTTGGTCTATTGACTAGCTTTTATGCCTGTTGTCCTGGGTTCAAGTCCGGGTTGGATTGGGTTCCAAATATAGTTTCAGCGTTTCAATTAACATTTTTACGCTCTTGCGCATGTTGTCTACCGATTGTGTTGAACTGCCATCCGATTGGAGTTTTAAACTAAAAGAAAAGAATGCACTTGTGTTTTGTAAAAATGAACATGTACTACACTATAATGTATAGACTATATAAGTAATATTAATCTATCTATACTATAATAGAACAGTAAAGGTCGAATGTCTGTACATAGCAAAAAAATGCTGAAAACCGAGTCAGGGGGATGTAAGAAGACAAATAGAACAAATCCAGATTTTTTTCAATTTTTTTGTTTCTCTGTCTGTTTGTCTGTTTGTACGGGCTAATCTCCGAATCTATAGGACCGATTTAAATGAAATTTGGCATGGTGGTACTTTACATCCTCGGGCAACATCTTAAATACTTTTTATCCCAGAAAATTAAATAGTTCCCGTGGGATAGTTAAAAAACTATAATAACTTATACAGCTTAGTACACAACAACTTATGCACCTAGTTTAGTAAAATTTGGCACGCTGATACGTTATATTGCCGGTCAAAAAACAGGTTACTTTTCATCCCGGAAAAACGAATGGTTCCCGTAAGACCTAATAATAAATATTTTAATAAATAATAGTAATAAATATGTTGGGACATTAACACACAGCACTATCTAGTTCTATGTTAAGCTACGAGGCTTGTGTTATGTATACCGGATAGTTGATATACTACATATATATCACTTTAAATACATACATCTATACTAAAATTATAAAGAGATAAAGTTTGTGAGTTTGTTACTCAATCACGCCAGAACGGCTGAACGGATCTGGATGAAATTTGACACAGAGATAGATTATAGTCTGGAATATCACAAAGGTTACTTTTTATCTCGGAAAAATGTACGATTCTCGTGGGATAGATATATTTTTGTTTTTCACTAGGGACGAACCTAGTAAGCTATAAAAGGCAAAAATATTTTTTCAAATGGGACCAGTACGCCCAAAGATTAGCGCATTTAAATAAACAAAAAGGCATTTCAGCTTTATACTAAAACTAGGGGCTCGACTTCGCTTCGTTCGGGTTCATCTCTAGAAAAACAAAAACAAATCTATCCCTCGAGAACCGTATATTTTTCCGGGATAGCCTATGTGTTATTCCAGACTATAATCTATCTCTGTGACAAATTTCGTCCAGATCCGTTCAACCGTTCTGGCGTGAAAGAGTAACAAACATCCATACATACTCAACAACTCACATTTATAATATTTATACAGATTATACAGATAAAATATACATAGATTAAATAATCTAGATAAATCTAAAAAAATATTATTTTTTTAGATCGGATATGACCTGAATAAATACCTAGCGTATAAAACATACATGATTAAATACCTAAATTATGGCTGAGTCATACAAATTAGTCTTTTCGTCGAAGTAATTTAGCTTTCACGGATAATGTAATTAGTATAGAAGTTCGGGCTTAATTGAAATTAAATTGCCTCGTAAAATCGGACTGCTATGTAAATTTCAATGTGTATGTATGTTTGTTACTCTTTACGTTAAAAAGGCTGGTAAGGACTGGTAGTACTCAGACAAACGTCCCTAACATAAGAGATAATGGACTAAAGAGATAAAATTGCCCAGTTCTGTTGTATTTAGAAAATAAAATGTTATAGTAAAAGATATCGAAAAGAAAATAATTTTGGCAGAAAAAAGTGTTCAATGCAAATTCATCTTTTTTGTGTTTGTGTGTGTGTTACACCTACACGCAAAACGGCTAGACCAATTTAGGTGAAATTTAGGACATCGATAGACATAATGACCTAACGGTAACACCTTTAACTGTAGTGTAACACCTTTTTTAATGTTGGGAAATGCATTTACGCATACCACCTGTCCACATACAGGTTAAATTCAATATTTTTATACCGAATATAACAAGGTTTCAAATCTAATTTACCGGAAACAAAAAATTGTACCTCACGCTCAAGAAGCAAAAAAAAAAGACTTTTATTCCAGAAAAGACAATGATAAAAAATTATATCTATGTAAACAAGCAAGAAAGGAAAACATCGTGAAGAATCCTGCATGTCTGAGAAAACCTAGCAAATATTCATATGACAAGTGAAATCTGCCAACTCGCACTTGGCCAGCGTGGTGGACTATGGCCTGATCGCCCTTGTATTGAAAAGAGACCCGTTCCCAGCAGTGGGACGTTAAAAAAAAGCTGAATACATACAATACAAACTAGACTAAACATTTGGGAGACCAAAAAAAATCTTTACCAACTGAGAATCGACCCCAGGACCCTAAGCTTTTTTTAAGCATCACACCTGTACGTATCTAATTTTTTTTTAGTATGAACAGTACAAAGAGGTAAAAATTTAGCACAATTTTCACGTAAAATTAGATTATATTTTACTTCGTTAACATGATGTTATTGTAGCTTTTGATGAAGGAATATGTAAATTGTACGTTGTAAGAATTAATTTTATTTCTTTACTGCAAGAAGTACTTTAAAAAAATATATATAAAATATTCATTATCACAAAAAAAAAAGTTTATGTCACAATCGATATCGAATCCGTCGAAATAAGCTGTGAAAGGAATAAAGATTTTTCTTTAAATCGAACCATGGATGCCGAGAGATCAGTGCGTTCAAATAAACAAACTTTCAAATTTATAATATACTAGCGACTCGCCCTCGCTCCGCTCGGGTTTGTCCCTACGTTTTAAGGTTAGTATAGATTTCTCAGAGACGAGATATTTTCTCGCAATAAAAAGTATTATATATGTGGACTTGGATAACCAACTATCATCATACCAAATTTCATCAATATCTGTTCATTGGTTTTCTCGTGATGTAATCCTAGACAGACAGATAAAAATTCTAAAACTCTGTATTGATAATAATGACTATTTCAATAAGATTTTCCAAAAAATATTTAATATACAGATTCGACTCAGTTAGAATTTTATTATATGTATAGATTAATGTGAAAATGAGTTTATTTGTTTGTTTGTCCTTCTTTCACGTCGAAACAGAGTGCCGGTTTGGCGTGATATATATATATATATATATATATATATATATATATATATATATATATATATATATATATATACTAAAATAAATTAATAGTATAGATTAGTAGAGATTAAAGGGGTTAGTTAGGTCTCTATACATGTTTTATTATCACCAAAAACCAAGTAACATACTATTCGACACAAATTTACACGAACACATCTCACTTCTTACCTGTCAAAGCTATATTTTAAAGTTCATAAATAAAGCTCCACTTTGTCTGACGCGTACTTAAAAGCATCGTTATATTAAATCATGAACTTTTGCCCCTCGTTAGATGTTAAACTCTATTTTATAACTTTTTGCTTACTAGTTTACTAAACTTCACCTTTAAGTACTGACTTTAGCAGAAGAGATTATTTTCTGAGAACTTATTATGTAAAATTGTGGTTAGTCGACAATGATATTACCATATATTACATCTATATCTATACTAATATTATAACTGTGAAATTGTGTTTGTTTGTTTGTCCTTCTTTCACGTCGTAACAACGTGACGGATTGGTGTGATTTTTTGTGTGGAGATAGTTGGAGGGTACTTTTTACTGCGGGAGATTATCTACCGGTCACGGAAAATCACTTTGTGGTACAACTCACAACAACTCATCAACCCTATGTATGTATATGTGTATATTATGTGTTATATATAGTTTATCTATTCCATACTAACTGCTAGGGGCGAATCCAAGCGAAGCGAGGTGAGTATATAATATGTATATTGTATATCTATACTAATATTATAAAGAGGTAAAGTTTGTGAGTTTGTGAGTTTGTGACGTTGTAGGGGGTAATCTCTGGATCTACTGAACCGATTTTCAAAATTCTTTTACCAATAGAAAGCCACGTTCTTTCTGAGTGTCATAGGCTATATATTAACCCGAAAAATGAAAAGGCTTTTTCGTGGTAGTCGGATTTGCAAAGTAAGTCGGAGAAAAAACGGTCGAACGAAAACTTTTCTTACGAACGCTGCCTTAACGATGAGAGATATATGATTATGTTCTAGAGAAAAGTTGTAGAGCTTAATAATGCCTACAAAAAGTCAGCGACAGCATATGTCTAACTTTTATATTTAAGTCACAAAAAGTAGTTTTTTATAATAAAAAAATCATTTAAATCGGTAGGTCATGTTTATCGGTCATATTATCAACAATTATGAATTCTTATCAAAATAAGTAAATTTATCGTCTAAAATGTTTAAAATAAAAGACTTTTTCCTTTTACTGCATATAATTTGGACAAATGGTTAAAGAGATAATACAACATATTCGTATGTATGGACGAACCCGAGCGAGCTGTTTATCTGTTTTTCTCTTTGTACGGGCTAATCTCCGGATCTATTGGACCTATTTAAACGAAATTTTGCATGGTGGTACCTTATATCCCCGGGCAACATCTTAGATACTTTTCATCCCGGAAAATTAAAGGGTTCCCGTGGGATAGTTAAAAAACTATAACAACTTATACATCTTAGTACACAAAAAGTACTGATTGGATTTTAATGAAACTTTACAATAATATAGTTCGTACATGACAAAAATAAATCAGCTGCTTTTCATCCCGGAAAATTACAGAGTTTCCGTGGGATAGTCAAAAAACTATAGTAACTTATATAGCTTAGTACACAAAAAGCACTGATTGGATTTTGATAAAACTTTACAATAATATAGTTCATACATCAGAATAACAATTAGGTACCTTTTTACGTATTATGTCCACAACATAGACCCCAAAACAATAGTTATTAAAAAAAATGTCTGTTTGCCTGTATGTCTGTTTGTCTGTTTTTGTGTGCGCGGTTCACGCGAAAAGTAATGTACCAATTTCAACGAAATTTGATGAAGTGATAACTTATTACTCGAGTCAACATTTAGGGTACCTTTTGTATGTATGGATCAGGCCATAGTCCACCACGCTGGCCAATATCAGAGGTGCTAGACCCGGGATTTGAACTTGCTTTACTCGGTTTCCCAAGCGAGCGCGTTACCACTGGGATACCACTGCCTAGATACCTTTTACTTAAAGAAAATCTTTCTTTCCCACGGGAAAATATAATAACTGGTTTTATCGAGTCCTCCCTAGAAACCTTCCTCTGGCTAAGCCTTAAGACATACATCAAAACAATATACTAAAAAATTAAGGGTCTTGAAAAGTCCTACAGAAAAGTTCTGAATAGTATATGTCTATCTCCTAAGTTACACTCGCAATATTTATTCTTATCGATACCTATAATAAAACTTAGTCAAATCGATGTGCGCATTTCACGCAAAAAGTACTCAACCACTTTTAACTTCATTTTGTATAGTGATAAAACTTAGTGCTCGGGTCAACATTTAGAATACTTTTTACGACAGGCAAATTATTCATTCCCACGGGAAAATACAATAACTGGTTCTATCGAATTGTCCTTAGAAATTTATATGGCTAACGTTGGCTCAACCTTAAGAGATAGATCAAAACATTGTACAAGAAAATTGTAAGTCTTACAAAGGTCTATAGAAAAGTTCTACATAGTATATGTCTATCTCCTAAGGTACACTCGCTATAACTACTTTCATTATTATATATTTCTATTTTATTATACGTTATTTATTCTATCTGAATATAGGTACATATATGAATAATAAAACTGTAGAGGTCGAATGTCTGTACATAGATGGTAGAAAAAATTGCTAAAAAACGAGTCAGTTCTCTTCTTACATCCCGTAAGGAGAGAAATAGAACAAAATCAGTTTTTGTTCAAATTTTTTGTTTCTCTGTCTGTTTGTCTGTTCGTACGGGCTAATCTCCGATGCCATTGAACCTATTTAAATGAAATTTGATACTTTTCATACCGGAAAATTAAAGAGTTCCCGTGGGATAGTTAAAAAATTATAGTAACTTATACAGCTCAGTACACAACAACTTATGCACCTAATTTAGTAAAATTTGGCATGCTGATAGCTTATATTGCAGGTCAAACAAGAGGTTACTTATTTTTATCCCGGAAAAATGAACGGTTCCCGTGGGATAGATCTGTTTGTGCTTTTCTAGAGGTGAACCCGAGCGAAGCGAGGGTGAGCCGTTAGTATATATATATATTATATATATATATATATATATATATATATATATATATATATATTGTATATGTATAATATGTATATTGTTTATTTTGAGTTTTATCATTCTCGTCTCCTCATTAAGTTTAATCACGTTATACTGCAAAATATAATATTATCGAACATATTTACCTGCTCTTATCAGGGCGACACCAAGGTATCGTTTCACATAACCCCTACAAAATATTGAGTAAAGATGCATAGATGATTACTCTATGTCGATTACGATGAACGTTGAGCGATAAGAAAATGACTTAACTGCATGTTGTATTATCAAATACAGTGATCATCGTTCATATAGATATCGAAATCTTCGCTATATCACATATCAATTATCATATAATACTATACTAGTGCTATATAGAGCTTCACTATATAGATATTGCCGCGTAATGTAGTGTGTAACGTCATTACACCAAAAATAATAATTACAAAAGACACGTCTGAAGCATGCTTTATTTATATATTATATATTACTTGTGTTACTATATAATATAATATATTACTTAATTTAGATAAGAACATTCGAAATGATCAATATATATATAATACTAGAATGTTCTTTGTTTATGTATATAAAAAGGCCGGAAGTGTTTCGAGGGATCAGTTGAATTTCTAAGTTAAGTGAAGAATGCGAAGGAGTACAAAAAAAGTTAAAAGTAAAGAAAAATTAAGTGAAGGTATAGTGGAAGTTAATCCAGTGGTGGAAATTAGTGTCCAGTGACTGATTCTAAGCAGAACTGCTGATATACTGTGCGTGTTAGTGAATCTCCAAAAGCCATTCTCATTAATCAGTAGTAATAAAACATCGATAGTGCAAAAGATATGCTTTAATTTACGATCCCCGAACTCATAGAACTTAACAATATCTATCTATCGCTATACTAAAAAATATCTGTATGATCAATTAGCAATTAAATGGCTAATAGTAGCCCATGCGTTACTTCAAATCATAGTCTATGTATAGTGGAATAAATTTCATCCAAATCTGTTCAGTCGTTTTGATCTGAAGAAATAACAAACAAACGGACACACATTCATAATAAAATTCCAATAGAATACAGGAATTAAAGTGATCTCCGCAACAAAAAACGTGACAATAATATGAAAATCTTCTCAAATTCTTATCGGCATGTTTGGCTCAATTTGTAGAGACCCTACTTGCTGTGCCAGTGGTCGTAGGTTCGAGTCCCGCTAGAGGCACTCATTTGTGTGATGAGCACGAATGTTAGTACTCCAGTCGTGGGTGTTTGTATTTATAATATGTATATATTTAAAGTTATATATGTGTAGTGATTCAACTATCTGGTATCCATAACACAAGCCTCGTAGCTTACCATGGAACTAGATGGTGCTGTGTGTCTCATACATTTAATTAACTTTGGACCTACAACAAAACAATAAACATAACACTCATATTTTATATACTTATGAACGTAATATGGACTATGATTTAAAGTAGCTGTTTGGAAAGTGCTTTAAGAGGCCCTTGACAGGCAGATGGCTGGAGTACCATTAGCTTTTAGTACTAACCCCTTATTTTTAGCCTCATTTTAAGAATGTATTTATAAAGTTTTTTGTTTCAAAATCTATACATACAATAAAATTCTAACTGAGCCGAATCTGTACATGAAATATTTTTTAGAAAATCTTATTGAAATAGACATTATTATCGATACAGAGGTCGAATCTATAGTTAAAGTTAAACCGTACATTTTTTCGGGATAAATATAACTTAGGTGCTATACTAGACTATAATCTATCTCGGTGCCAAATTTCATCCAAATCCGTTCAGCCTTTCTGGTGTAAAGGGTAACAATCATCCATACATCCATACTCACAAACTTTCACATTTATAATATTAGTATAAATTAATATGGATTCCTACCGCTAGTAAGAAAAGTTAAAGACACACAAAATCTATTCGAACGTATGTATTCATACAATTTATAACTTTTCTAACTACCACCAAAGTAATCCTAAGCATTGGATTCATTTTGACGCTTAACATCCGCTTAGATTGTCACAGACAAATAAGGTTCTACAATTTCTGTTTTTATAGTAAACTAGCAGAACCCGCGGCTTCGCTCGCGCTAAAACTACAAAAAACGCTCTTAAACGGTAGGTTTCATAGAAACTTTCATCCGCTATTTTACCTTTACGGGATGAATTTCAAAAAAAAAAAATTTAATTGTATTGAAGAGCATAATTACCAAGTTTCAAGTAATTCTAATCATAAATATTTTTTTGGATTGTATATGACATGTTTTCCCGTGGGAAAGAGATAATATCCCGCGGTAATCTCCAACCCTCCAACTATCTCCACACACAATCCAAAATGACGCCAATCCACCAAGCCGTTTCGACGTGAAAGAAAAACAAACAAACACACTTTCTCCTTTATAATATTAAAGTATGGATTCTTCTAAATCATATACGCATATACATATTTGTGTATAGTATATCCAAACAATTTTCTTTTACTCGTAAAATTTTATTGTGTATTCGAAAAACGCGAACACTAAGAAAATGAGCCGGAAAAGGGAAGATAAGTGATTTTTTGACACTGCCAATAAAATAAAAGACCTCTTTCGTGTTAGAACTAATTATTGAATTTAAAAAAATAGCCTAACCCTACAAATGAAAATATAAATGGGTCTCCTTTAACTTGTGCTTATTCTTAAAATAAAAAAAAATATCTCAAAAATTACATAAAACTCGTTAACGTCAACTTTTGGGAGTACTCAATCCTGTGCATGGGTTTTTTGTTTGTGAAGCCATCATATCTTCTCTATATACCCCATATGGGAAAAACCAAGGCTAAATCCGATAAAAGTATACGTAAAACCTAGTGCATCTAGAAATATATCCTAAGAATTTTCATAGACCACGCAAAGTCTGGAGCTGGTATAAATTAACAATACCGATCATAGCACGGGACGAATTTAGAATATGTCAATATATAACCAAGTAGGTCAGAGGCCAAGTCACTTTGATCAGAGTTAGAATACTTGCAAAATTGGTTATTCAAAAGCCTACTATATTTGTGCTAGATATTATGAATTCTATTCATTGGAAAATGTATCAAGATAATACATATTTTATACTAGCATTGCCCGCGGCTCCGCCCGCGTTCAGATGACCAAAAACCAAATTCTTAGGTTTTACATATTAGTATACTCTTACATTGCAGTTTTTGTATTTTTTCTCAGAAATGAGACATTTTCCCGCGGTAAAAGGTATCATGTATGTTGACCCGGATAACCAGCTATCACCACACGAAACCTTCCACTAGACCTATACTATTGCTTTACGATACACAAGATCAAAGATAGAATGAAAAAAAAGAGATTTAACAGAAGCACAGCCTCCTGAGACGGTGGTATCTTCTTCAGGAACTTACATACTAGCATTTTATAAAAAAAAGTATAAAATATTTAAAAAATAAGCGTTAATTGCCGATTCAAACATTCTTATAAAAGTCTGTTTGAATACAGTGTATTTTGATTTGAAATTCCAATAATATATCTTAACACCTATGGCTATTTTGTAGTCTCTCCACAATAAACAATCAAGCATGAAGCATTCAATTCGCCTAAAATATGAGTCTTTGTGACTTCTAGATTAAGAGATATTTCAACTTTAGTCTTTGACTAGTGACTCACCCTCGCTTCGCTCGGGTTTGTCCCAAGCCTGCTTCTACTACAAACTTTCATCCCCATCTTCACCCCCTTAAAGGATGATTTCTGAATAAAGACTATCCTATTTCCTTCCCAGGGTCTCAAACTATCTTCTTACCAAATTTCATCTACATCGGTTCAGTAGATCCAGAGATTACCCTCTACAACGTCACAAACTCACAAACTTTACCTCATAATATTAGTATAGATTTATAATTTTTAACCTAGAACTGGATAGACACTAGACAGTGATGTGACATTTAAAAAAAACAGTAAAATTCAACTATTCCAGCAAAATACCATTTAAATTTAGACAAAACAGAAATTTAGAGAGCTGTTTCAAACGAAAACCCATTTCAATTTGAATTCAAAGTGCGAGCCAAAATTGGTAAAACGAGGAAAGTGTTAAAGAAAAATCGATTTCGATAACAATTCTACAACTGATGTATTTAAGTTTGGCAATTTAAGCACATTATGTATTTTTTAAAGTTATACTTCTTTTGGCACGTTTGGAAAAAAATGTGAGTAAAATTTTTACGATGCGCGCGCACACCGACAGCCAAAAAGCGACATGATGAATTTAGTTGAAAGCAACATGATGAAGTTTGCTGCATTCATTTTACAAACGGAATTTTGATATACGGGATGAAATCTCTAGCTATTTTTGTTCTGTTACGCCAAAGAAGTATAACTTCTTACATGCGCACATACGTACACACACTCGTTTTTTTTGTCATTTTCGTCAGTTTCGTCGTACTGCGATTTAAAATCATGCAACACCTAAAACAATCTTGGCATAGTATGGTATATTCGGGTTGTTTTCCGCAACTCCAAAAAAAACCTAAAGCAATCTTATCAAAGATCGTATCGGTATGTACTCAAGATGATAATTTGTGATGATATTTGTAAAGCGTAGGTACTTGTTTCCTTTACTTATCATAAATATGAGAAAATAATACTTAAATCTATATAAGTTTGATTTACGAACACATTATTTAGCTTTCCTTTACTTTTTGAAAATATGTTTTTGAAAAAACCATAATTTATGTTTTTGGTAATTATTTTTTAAACATCAATAAAAAAGAAATCTATACATATAATAAAATTCTAACTGAGTCGGATCTATTAATAAATATTTTTTGGAAAATCTTATTGAAATAGTCATTATTTTCAATATAGAGGACGAATCTATAGTTTTTAGAATTTTCGTCTATCTGTCTGGGAACGCATCACGAGAAAACCACTAGACAGATTTTGATGCAATTTGGTATGATGATAGCTGGTAATCCGGGTTAACATATAGGATACTTTTTACTGCGGGAAAATGTCTCATCTCTAAGAAATCTATATTAATCGTCAAAACATACCTATGGACGAAACCGAGCGGAACGAGGAAAGTCGCTAGTTGACACTTAATGCCATCTATTGACATTTATTTTAGCTTATTTTTCTTCGTTCCTGATGAGACCCCATATTAAGACTAATAGTTTATTCTTTTACACTGACTTAAAAGTAAGAAATCGCTTACAAATACTAGCATTTAATTCAATAAAAAATTATTTTAAAGATAATAGAAGATATAAGAAGAATAAAATTTTGAATTTACATGGGAAATGTTCGATGGGGAAAATAATAATGGTGATTTCAAATAAGCAATGCCTTAGAATCAATCAACATCAGTTAATGTAATCTGTTCCTGTGGGATCATTTATCACGCACTCTCTACTTGTCAGAGCTTTAGTAATGTTAAAGTTTGTGTACTTCCCAACAGATATTGAAATTTATTTGCAAGTTTGGAATATCTGTGATGTGGAGAAGAAGGTTTTGTATGTTCACATCATATTTGCTAAGATAAATTTATTGTACACCGTTATCAACAAACATAACAATACAAATTAAAAAATATATGGCACAATAGATAGTTAAAAGGCAGCGGTAGCCCAGTCTAAAGTGCTTTGTTTGGAAATCAAGTAAATTGGGTTCAAATCCCGAGTCTCGTGTCTCTAATATTTTCATGTATGATTTCATCATTTTTTACATGATTACCACTTGTCTGACGGTAAAGGAGAGAAACCCGCATCTTTGTTAAAAAAATAGTAAGTTTTCGAAAGATATATCTAACCCAACATATTGGGTTAACATATCCGATCTAATATATCTGTTTTAACACATTCCGATGAACATATCCATGTAAACAGTACACGAAATATATTTAATACTAGCAATGCCCGCGGCTCCGCCTGCGTTCAGATGACCAAAAACCAGATTGTTAGGTTTTACATATTAGTATACTCTTACATTGCAGTTTTTGCATTTTTTCTCAGAAGTTAGAATTTTCCCGCGGTAAAAAGTATCCTATATGTTGACCCGGATAACTAGCTATCAGCATACCAAACGTCATCAAAATCCCTCTAGTGGTTTTTCTGTGATGCGGTAACAGACAGACGGACAAAAATTCTAAAAACTATAGATTCGGCCTCTGTATCGATAATAATGTTTATTTCAATAAGATTTTCCAAAAAATATTTAATGTTCAGATTTAGCTTAGTATAGCGAACGGAATTCAAATATTAAAAGATGATGCAATACGACACCCCCGCCGCACGCGTCGCCCGCCGGCCCGCTACCGCGGACGGGAGGGGTAATTAGTTATGTTCGGGACGCGCATTACACTAGACCACGCCGCTCTCTCTTACGCCGTTGTTTTATATCTATACTTACATTGTGTTAAAATCTATTCTGCAACCCATGTACAATAATAGTATATATATTAAAGTGTTAATTACCAGTTTTCGAATATCATTTCCCTCAGCTATAAGTGGCTGCCCAACGCGAGGAACGAATGTGAAAATTAAAGTCGTACCTATAGGATGATGCAATCATTCTCAAATATTAACTCATGTTTTAAGTTTTTTGTAAATTTTGTCGCGAGTCAAAACTGAAACTTTACGATTATCGGTGTACATATATTGTACTTTTTAGTGTGGTTCGTGAATCGTGTGTGATAGTTATGTACTTATGGTGAATACGCGTTCGCGCCGAGTATTAGCAATGAGTGATACAAATGAATCCGTGCCGCCGCCCCAGGTCGGGCAGGCCGCAGGATTTGTGTTACCCGCTGATGTCGTGTCCGGCGTGCGTACGAGCGCCGACGCGACGCGCCATGCGTCGCCGCCGCGCCCATCGCCATCTTTACACGTGCCGTTCGCGCATGGTGCGGACGCACCAGGCCACGGTGCGCCGACAGAGATACCTACGACACCTACTCCCGTAATTATGACGGACCAGCAGCTAAGTGTTATTTTACAATCTTTACGTATGCCGCCGACTTCGTATACGCCACCGCCTGGATACGGTGCCTATGTGTTACCGAACTTTGCAAGCTGCACCGCACGTTTTGACGGCTCAGGTGACGTTGAGGCGTTTATTGACTCAATTGTTATTTATAAAAACTGTGTTAGTATAGACGATGATATAGCTTTAAAGGGACTACCTATGTTATTAACTGGTTTTGCGGCTACGTGGTACCTAGGGGTGAAACATAGTATTTTCACATGGAGTGATGCGCTTTTATTATTAAGGCAGACCTTTGGCCCGCGCATTCCACCACATAAAATATATCGAAAGATATTTGAACATGAACAAGGTGATGAAACAGTAGACGTGTTTGTGTGCAAAATTAGAGTTTTGTTTGCACAATTACCTGCTAACAGTCTGAGTGACACGGTACAACTGGATATGATATATGGGTTGTTACACAAAAGAGTCAGGGAAAGGCTTCCACGGAATTCCTTTTCTACTTTCACTCAGCTTTTAAGTGAGGCACGCCGGTTAGAGGAGCTTTTTGAAGAGGGACGTAGTCACCGTAGAGTGCCGGCTGCAGCCGCGCTTCCTATCCCGGAGACGTCTCGAGCTTCTTGCGTACCTACCGCATCAAAAGCACTGAGCCATAGGCCCCGATGTGTGTACTGCAAACAATATGGTCACGCGAGGGAGGATTGTAACAGGTTGAAAGAAAAGGCGTCGAGTGTAACAAAAGCAGAGAAATCACCTGAGCGATCTCAAATAACTTGTTTTGGTTGTGGAACGCCCGGTGTTATACGTGCAAAGTGTATAAAGTGTAGTAAAACCGCCGCGAATTCCGCGTTTCACACAGTGTCCGCAATCGGGTCGAAGCCGGTAGATCCGAGGAGTCGACCACTCCTAGAAGTGTTAGTGTACGGTGCTAGGGGTCGTGTATTGGTCGATACCGGGGCGAAACATTGTATCGCGAGTGAAAGCTTAAAAGCTCATTTATATAAGAATAACCATAAATTTGTTAAAGTTAGGACAGAATTGAAATTTGCTGATGGCACTGTAAAAAATTTAGTTGTTGATACTGCTCAAGTGGAGGTGACGGTGTTAGACATAGTAGTGTCGACACTTTTTATCGTTCTTCCCGGTGCCACAGATTCGCTGTTAGGCATGAATTTCATTAAGGATTCTGGTATGGTACTTGATTTTAATCGGAATTTATGGGGTTTAAAGGGTTCGTTGACCCATGCTCTTGAATTTGAGGGACCGTTAGATAGTTTTCGCGTAGCATGCTCGACTGTGGGTCTCCGACACGATGAGGGAACTTTTTTGGAACCTGAAGGGAGGCGAGAGTTATCAGATGTTCTGGAAAGGAACCAGGATATCTTTGAGCCAGGGGGAGCCCCTACGACTTTTGCCGTCCACCGCATTGATACTGGGGATCATGCGCCGATCAGCGTTCCGCCATATCGAGTGTCTCCTGCAAAAAGAGAAGTAATGAAAAAAGAGATTGAGACAATGTTAGAAGAGGGAGTTATTGAAGAAGCAGAGTCTGAATGGGCCTCTCCGGTAGTTATGGTGCCAAAGAAGAATGGAGAAGTGCGCTTCTGTGTGGATTACCGGGCTCTGAATAAAATTACGAAGGACGACAAGTATCCCCTTCCTGTAATAGATGACTTGTTGCTATCTACCAAATTAAACAACGTAATCTCGACCATTGACCTAAAGGCAGGGTATTGGCAAATTGAGGTAGATGCTGCTGATAGAGATAAGACTGCATTTGTCTCTCCTTTTGGGACATTTCGGTTTCGTCGAATGCCCTTCGGCCTTAAAAACTCTCCTTCAACCTTTCAGCGTCTAATGGATCGTTTTCGGTCTGGTCTTAAAGAGATTACTGTAGTCGCTTACTTGGATGATATCTTGGTGATATCCAAAGATCTTGGAACCCACATACAGGATCTGCAACAAGTGTTTGATCGCTTAAGATTATTTAACTTAAAAGCTAATAGGAGTAAATGTGTGTTTGCCAGGGAGAGGCTAACATACTTAGGTCATGTGATATCAGCTAATGGAATTGAACCGGATCCTGCTAAAGTGGCAGCAGTAGTAGCCATGAAGCCGCCTACGAACCTTAAGGAACTCAAAAGTTTCCTTCAGACTGCATCTTGGTTTCGTAAGTTCATCCCGGAGTTTTCCGATGTAGCTCGACCCTTAACCTACCTTACCAGGAAAAGTCAATGTTGGCAATGGGAGGAAGCTCAGAGAGTCGCTTTTGAAGAATTGAAGGAAAGACTTACCTCTGCACCTATTCTTCGTCAGCCAGATTTTAATGAACCTTTTGTGTTACGAACTGATGCGAGCTCTTATGCTTTAGGCGCCGTGTTGCTGCAAGGATCGGAACCGACGTCACAACGACCCATCGAATACGCGAGCAGATTACTGACTAACGCAGAACGCAACTACCATACCACAGAGAGGGAAGCGTTAGCTGTGGTGTGGGCGTTAGAGCGTTTTCGTGGATACCTAGAGGGATCAAAAATACACGTGCTTACCGATCACCAGCCGCTGAGATGGCTCCTAACGTTGAAGACGCCCAGTGGTCGTCTTGCCAGATGGGCCATGAAGATACAAGCATTCAACTTGGACGTTAATTACGCCCCTGGGAAGATGAATGTCGTCGCAGATACTCTCAGTCGTCCAGTGGGAGTAGCTGACTCAGACGATATTTGTGGGATCTGCCCTATGGTAGTAGACTTGCCGCATCGACGACCTGGAGAGCTCCGCGTTTCCCAGCTGGAAGATCCTGAAATTAAGAAAATCATTAATGATTTTGAAGACGCTGATCCAGACGCAGCATTGCGCTGGACACGAAGAGGGTACTATATGACTCAGGGAGTCCTTTATCGCGCAGATCCTGAAGGAGAAGCAGATGAACCATTGCTGGTGGTGCCAGAATCGCTACGCGCAGAATTATTGAAGGAGCTGCACGACGCACCGACCGCTGGACATCTCGGCTTGGAACGCACCCTGAAGAAGATTAAAGAGAGGTATTATTTTCCCCATATGCGAACCTTTGTAGCTCAATACCTCAAGTCATGCGACATATGTAAGCAATATAAGCCTACAAACCTGAAACCTGCGGGTCTATTGCAGACTCCGACCCCTCAACAACGCTTTGAAGTCTTAGCGATGGATCTATTCGGCCCATTACCAGCTGGAAGCCAGGGGGAGAAGTGGATCTTCTTAGTGGAAGATGCTGCAAGTAGGTGGGTGGAACTCTTTGCTCTGACCGAGGCTACCGCTGAAACGTGTGCTAAGGTTTTAATAGAAGAGGTATTTCTTCGATACGGGTTACCCCGCAGAATAATATCTGACAATGGGACTCAATTTGTCTCCGCGGTCATGCAAAAGGCCATGTTCGTGCTTGGAATTAAGCAGAACTTAACCCCTGTGTACCATCCCGAGGCGAATCCTGCGGAGCGTAAGAACAGGGATATGAAGCAGATGTTGGCAATGCTCGTAGGATCCGACCATCGAAGTTGGCCACAGTACCTGCCCCCCGTTAGGTTCGCCCTCAACAGCGCATATAACGAAGGTACAGGGCATAGTGCGGCTTATCTTACTTTTGGACGAGATCTCCGATCTCCTTTTAGTGTAGTGAACGATATCAGGGCTGTAGTAGAGGAAGAGAATTTTGTTCCTCAAATCACCCCCTACCTTCGCCAGTTCACCGACATTTTGAAAGAGGTCACATGGCGTATCGAAGAGCAACAAGATCGCCGTAAAGCTGTGGAGGACCAACGCCGACGACCAACAGCAAGGTTTAAGGAAGGTGACCTCGTGTGGGTGGAGATGCACAGTCACAGCAATGCTGAGAAAGGGATTACCAGAAAATTCGCGCCGCGTAGGGAAGGGCCGTATAAAATTTCAACAGCCGTCTCTCCAACTACTTTTGAGGTGATAGATAAAGAGGGAGAGGTTAAGGGCAAGTACCATGCCAGCGCGTTGTCTTTGTATCAAGGGACTTCTAGGTCTGACGCTGTCACCCTGCGTAAGAGAGGACGTCCAGCCAAGTCTCAGCCACCTGGTAGTGGCTGTGACTTGGAGGGGGAGGATATAGCGAACGGAATTCAAATATTAAAAGATGATGCAATACGACACCCCCGCCGCACGCGTCGCCCGCCGGCCCGCTACCGCGGACGGGAGGGGTAATTAGTTATGTTCGGGACGCGCATTACACTAGACCACGCCGCTCTCTCTTACGCCGTTGTTTTATATCTATACTTACATTGTGTTAAAATCTATTCTGCAACCCATGTACAATAATAGTATATATATTAAAGTGTTAATTACCAGTTTTCGAATATCATTTCCCTCAGCTATATTAGTTACAATTCTATTATGTGTATAGATATTGTACACAGTCATATAATAATTTAATTTTCATGAAAACAAAAGGAAAATCTAAATCCCCAACAATCTTGATATAAAATAAGTATAATATATTTTCATACAGATATATTGTGGGAGTTTTATAACTTTCTCTATTTCGTTTCCTTTACGGCCGTCCTTTTCAAATAGCATTAAGAGTTTGAATGGAGATAAAAGCTCAATTGAGATATTGGCCTTATTAAAATAATTTAAATACTAACCCCGGCTGACTTTTGTAAACTTATTTAAGTTTAAGGGACAATGACCATCGATTTCGGTATAAAGTTTTGTTTATTATACGATTATACAAACTTTTAGGTAGAATTGCTTCGCTACTTAGATAATCTATAAACTTCCTGTAATAAATTTAACTATATAATATTATAATTGCGAAAGTTTGTGTGTTCGTTGTAAATTATCAGGGCTAGAATAATGAGTTTTTATGTGTTTATTATATTAGAAGGATATATGTACGTTTTGTACTTATGAATGAATTAACCGATTTTTCAGTATCCTAAGAATAACCGATAACCATTATGACGACACGTTTGGCTCAGTTTGTAGTGACCCTACTTGCTGTGCCAGCGGTGGCGGGTTCGAGTCCCTCTGGGGGCATTCATTTGTGTGATGAGCACGAATGTGTTTACTCTAGTCATGGGTGTTTATATTTATAAAATGTATGTATTTAAAGTTATATATGTGTAGTGTATCAACTATCTGGTATCCTTAACACAAACCTCGTAGCTTACCATGGAACTAGATGGTGCTGTGTGTTAATGTCCCAATATATTTATAATTATTTATTATTATTATTTCGGTTTACTAAACCGTTCGTTTTCATTAACCGGTTAAAGAACGAGTAATGAATTGACCATTACATTACCGAAATGAACCATTTTTTAACCGGTTCTGAGCCCTAGTTTGTATGTATGTACCTTTGTTACTCCTTTACGCTGAAAATGGCTGAACGGATTTGGATGATATTTAGTATACAAGTAGATTGGCCTAGAGACAAACATAGGTAATTATTTGGCGTTTAGGGACGGCTATGAGTAAATGGAGTAGCTAGTATATTGGATCTAAAATACAAAAAGATCATTTCAAATTCGAATAGTAATTTTAGAGATATGAGCATTAAAACAAATTACTTAATATAATATAGAGTATAGATTTGCTAACTTATACACATTTACTTAGTAGATACGGCCTTATCTTTCATTCAAAAACGGTATCCCAATAAATTTAAATCATTGGACAAGAGCGAATCTCCCCACCAAACCGGGGGTTCTGTGTCACAAAACATTAAATCTACGTTATGTTTTATTATACTAATTTGGTACGTTCAAAGAAATATATAAGTACTAGCACAACCTGCGGCTTCACTCGCGCTAAAACTACAAAAAAAATCTAAAAAGGTATTTTCATACAAACTTTCATCCCCTATTTTACCACCTTATAGGATAAATTTCAAAAAATGCTAAAACACGTTTTTATTTCATTTTATTGAAGAGCATTAATACCAGTTTCAAGTAATTCTGATCATAACTATTTTTTTGGATTGTATTGTAACGTGTTTTGTCCTGAGAATAAGATAATCTCCCGAGGTAAAAAGTAGCCTATGTCACTTTCCAGCCCTCCAACTATCTCCACACAAAAATCATGCCAATCTGTCACTCCGTTGCGATGTGAAAGAAAGACAAACAAACAAACAAACAAACAAAAAAACAAACAAACAAACAAACAAACAAACAAACAAACAAACAAAAAAACAAACAAACAAACAAACAAACAAACAAACAAACAAACAAACAAACAAACAAACAAACAAACAAACAAACAAACAAACAAACAAACAAACAAACAAACAAACAAACAAACAAACAAACAAACAAACAAACAAACAAACAAACAAACAAACAAACAAACAAACACACTTTCCCATTTATAATATTAGTATGGATATTAATTTATAAAGATATTCTATCTCAATTACATATTTCACCATAGATTTTTCGTTTTTTTTTACTGAAATTTATCTAGAGGTTCACATAAGACAATATCTATATAAAATTTTACTTATTTACCACCTTACATGCAATAAAATTCTAATCGTTCCGTTTTTGTCTTATTCTTACGGAACCCTAAAAAGTATATAGTTAAACCTTTCGTTAACAATTTAATTGATAGTACTAAATCACCTCCAAACTCACTAACTGACCCCTAAGTGATAAGTCCAGTAAAAGAGATAACAAATGAAGAGCGCGATTAATCGTACTAACTTGATTTAGAACCCTTAAAGTTATTTTTGTGCACTAGGTTTTGCTCGCGAATCTGCTTGGGTCGAACATTATTTTATTATAACACGCTCATATTACCGGTTATAGATTCCTCAAGGACTTACGAGTACATAGTGATATTTAGTTTTTAAATTTTATAAATATAACTAGCGACTCACCCTCGATCTGCTTGAGTTTGTCCCTATTTGCGTTTGAACGTTTAGTATAGATTTCTCAGAGACAACACATTTTTCCGCAGTAAAAAGTATTCTATATGTTGACTCGGATAACCAGCTATCGTCATATCAAATTTCATCGAAATCTGTCCAATGATTTTCTCGTGATGCGTTTCCAGACAGACAGACAGCCAGGCAAAAATTCTATAAAATTCTTAGGATTCGACCTTTGTATTTATAATAATGACTATTTCAATAAGATTATCCAAAAAAAAAATTAATGTACAGATTCGATTCCGAATTTTATTATATGTATAGATATCAAACAATATTTACAAAGCAACGCTTACTGAAATAGGAATGAAAAAAACGGATAATATTACGTTAAATTTGATGAACAAAAACATCAAAAGCATTGACTCGAGCTTTGAATAAAAGACCAAAATTTCGTAAGATCTAAGAGAATCAAAATTTATAAGAAGAAATTTTTCAAATAATTTGTTTTTAAGTAAATTAATTTAGAAACCACTTTAAAGCATACTTAAAAGTGTTTCTTTGTGTAGAAATAAATAATTAATTAAAAAAAGCTATTTATATTAATTTTAGAATAGATTTTTATTTTATCTTTACTAATATTATAAAGGTAATGTTTGTGAGATTGTAGGGGGTAATCTCTGGATCTACTGAACCGATTTAGATGAAATTTGGTAAAAAGATAGTTTGAGACCCTGGGAAGGACATAGGATACTTTTTATCCAGGAAATCGTTCTTTAGGGGGTGGAAATGGGGATGAAAGTTTGTATATACCCGAGGGTGAGTCGCTACAACACGATAAATATTGAATAGTCTATACATAACAATTTCATATGAGAATATTTCATTTTTTAATACTTTTTAGAGCGAACTTATTTTTTTCTTCGTTTAATAATACTTACTGCCAATATCAACTTGATACTAACAACTACGTAACAGAACGCCCAATAAATTATGCCCTCAGCCGGAACTCGAACCCGAAACATCATGATTCGAAGCCGTAACTACCCAATAAACCAGTCTGGCACTTAAAAGCTTCTAATAATATGCAAACCAGCAAATTATAAAAGGCTGAAGTACGGTTCCATTGATAAATGAGCATAGATTTATCGACTTTAAATTCTGTAGGTTGCTTCAGAATTATATAAGCATTTTAAGTGCTTTAAGCGTTTCCTTTTCTTTTTCAATATATAAATTGGACCCAGTTATGCAAAAAACAGCCATGTGCGTAAAAGTACCAACAGAGTTCTAAGCATTACTCTGTCGATAGTTGCACTTGGGTTATGTTTTGTTTTTCTGGTTATTTTAAAATTGAACAATATTTATATAAGTACTAGCGACTCACCCTCGCTCCGCTCGGGTTCGTCCCTGGGGTGGGCTCTGGGAGGACCAGCCTTATCCTTATCACTTACGGGTATGAAAAATAGATAGTAGCCGATTCTCTGACCTACTGAATACGCATATAAAATTTGGTAAAAATCGGTAAAGCCGTTTCGGAGGAGTACGGTAACTAACATTGTGACATGGAAATTTTATATATAAGATTGTTTATTTTTTATAATTATTTTATTTTTTATAATAAAATGCTTATAACTCTGTTGGCACTTTTACGCACATGGCTGCTTTTGCATAACTGGGTCCTATTTAGGTCTTGTTCGTCCACGTGTATTTTTTCAGTTTATAATTAAAGTCCTTCGTTAAGATGTCGTTCTACAATCGTTAATGAATCTAAATATATGGGAGTGAAGTAATGGACATTGGACATGTTATGGATTCTATGACTTACGGTGAAAGTATTTTCAATACAATTAATTATATCATATTTCTTTTCTGCTATGATTCAAATGAAATCAAATATTTTATTGTGAACTTGGGTTAGTATACATTAAATTTTTAATTTTTTTTTTTGAGCGGAACCCTTATTCTTTTTCTAAAATAAAAGTAGTCTAAGTTGCACCTTATAACATGAGCTATCTGCCACTGAAGGTTCCGTCAAAATCAGTTCAGCCGTTTCGGAGATTAGCCGGAACAAACAGACAGATAGACAGACAGACAGACGAAAATATTAAAAATTGTGTTTTTCTTATAATTTCTTATGCATTTAGTAAAAAGCTGTAATATTGACATTACACACAGACACTTTAATTTTATTTATCTGTATAGATAATAATTGAGAAATTTAATCGTTATCGGTCTAGCATTTATGTCATAGAATCCTAATATGTTACCCCCATATATTTTAAATAGATTTCTGTTCCATAACACAAGCCCCGTAGCTTACCATGGAACTAGATGGTGCTGTGTGTTAATGTACCAATATATTTATTTATTTATCTAGGAATATTCCATACGCATAGTCTATATATAATTACATAGCGTGTTTCCATAATCTCAGGAAATGCAAAATTGATTATGAAACTTCTTACTCTAATATAAAGTAGACATTAGAAGAAATTTATTTCATAGGTTATTTTCATTGATCATAAAAGTACTAGATACAAAATCCCATGCAAAAGTTCTCTTAAAACTGTCACCAATTGTGTTTAGGTAATTATTCTAGTTGAAATAAATATACAACAACGTAAATTAAACCTTAAATGCAATGACTAAATTTTTTTTTTACAAAAAAAAAGTTAAAAGCGCGCTCAAATGTTCAAATGAGCGCTCATTCGGTGAGGACATTTTTGTCGCTGATTGTGTATCTAATACTTTTTTGATCGATGGTCATTTTAATCAATATACGAGTACCATGCGAGTGAAATCGACGTCAAAAAGCATCTTATTAAAACTTTCAGTTAAGTATTTAACCTATTTTTGATTTCAACACGTCTCAAGACTAACTAAAGTTTCACATACAGCGTGGTCTCTTGACATCTTCAAAGGAATTCTCTAACTATCCTTTCGAAGTTTAGTTAAGCACCAACTTAACCGAACTTGCTAAACTTAACGAGCTTCAAAATTCAACGCGTGACGACCACCTTTTGACATATAATGGGAGCATTTATTATACATCGGCCTAGTATTTTAAATGTGAAAGTTTGTATGTGTGTATGTTTGTTACTGCTTTGATTTTAAAACGCTGGACAAATTTGAATGGAATTTAGCATATAACTATGACCTGTGATTAAAATATATATTTTATACTAGTGACTCACCCTCGTTCCGGTCGAGTTCCTCTTTAGATTAATTCCCCATACAAACTTTCACACACAATTTTCACCCCTTTAAGGGATTATTTTCGGGATAAAAATTTTGTTTTGTATTTCCCAGGGTCTCAAACTATCTTCTTACTAAATTTCATCTAAATCGGTCCAGTACTTTCAGAGCTTATTCGGTACAAACAAACAAAAAAAATCTTTCCTCTTTATAGTATTAGTACCTATAGAAGGATAGATTTAACTTAACTTTCAAAACAGTATATCTTATAAACATATATTGCATAAAAATCTGCCAAGTGCGAGTTGCATCACAAAATACCTTTTTATATATATTAAATTATTTTCTGCCTGCCGATTCGTACCTCACTAGTTTTGCACGCGGTTGCGCTCGCGTGATAAACGGAGTGAGGATCAAGGGTAGCCTATGTCCAATACATACTAGGATGTAATCTATATATATATATATATATATATATATATATATATATATATATATATATATATATATATATATCTTGTTAAATTTCATCGAAATCTGTTCAGCTGTTTAAGCGTAAAATTTTTAACATTAGTATGGATGTACCTGCTTTTGTTTATGTTTGTACTTACCATGCAAAACTAAACATAACTTAGTCATAAGTAAATTTAAACTAATAAAAACTAAGTAAAACCGTAAAATATTGATAGTTAACAGATACCTCGTTTTCACTAAACCGCTGAGCAATTAAAAAGCAAACACGTCATTAAGAGATGCATCAGCACAAAGAGAACTCGGCAAAAGCTCCAGTTATTATCAACGCGCTGCAAACTGATGCTCAAAAAATCTTCCCACTACAAACATTTATGTATGAAATTTAAAAATTTGTATTAAACCAACGTAATGATTTGATTTCTATTAATATTTATGTATGGGAATAAAACTAAATGGTGAAACGGTCTTAGGTTAGGTCTTAGGTCTTAATGTATCACCTTCAAATATCTAGATAATAAATAAAAAAACAATATTTACAAAAATTTAAAAAACCCGACTGCTGACATTCAAATCCGTACAGTGGTTTCAGAGTTAAGGAGGAACAAGCAAACAAACACACATACAAACTTTCGCATTTATAATAGTTTGACTACAGCATATCCTAAGTGCTATCTAAAACATCAAAAAGCTACATATTCCATAGATATGTAAGCATTTTGGATCAATTCGAGCATTAAATTGGGTACAGAGTGTGGTTCGCCGAGACCGAGCAAGGGTTAAAGATTACAAATTTAATACGATGATTCGCATACTAGTATCTGCTGGTAGCTTTACAGTTTATAGGATTAGATAAATATCATTATATTACATTATCATATTTATGTAAATATAATATTATTATTATGTACATATGTATGTATTTTTGATATGTAAGTTTATTCATAGTATTAAAAATGAATGAATGTTATTATTGTATTATTATGTTTTTTTTTTATTATTATTATTACTACTATATAGTTCACACCCCTTCCCTCTTACAGTTTGTCAACTCCAACACCTTAAGGTTGCCTGGAAGAGATCGCTGTTTTAGCGATAAGGCCGCCTCTTGTACATAACTCTTTTTTTATATTTCTTGTAAATTTTTCTTTTTTCTCTTGTGGGTGTGCAATAAAGAGTATTTATTATTATTATTATTATTATAAATAGCTATATTTTTTTTCGATTTACGCGAATACTTAACATTTATAAAAATACAACTTTTGGTTCTCGATGTGTCGAATGCTTTACAACAATCATGATCACGGGAGAGACTAAGGTTTTAGGCATCTCAGAGGCATTATATACTTGTTACAGACAGTGCCTACATACAATTTTACAAAATGATTTCAAACATTCAAAATTAGCACCAGAGTACCTTACAATATTTGTTGATTTTAATTCTAAACATTTTAATTTTTTTAAATACCTACATTAATATCATTTAGTGTTTCTAGTACTATAATATATATAACCACAAAGAAAATTGAACATTAAAATATTTTATATATGTTTTTAAAATGTTTTATATGTAACTAGCATTGCCCGCGGCTCCACCCGCGTTCAGATGACCAAAAACCAAAATCGTAGGTTTTACATATTAGTATACTCTTACATTGCAATTTTTGTAATTTCATCAAAATCCCTCCAGTGGTTTTTCTGTGATGCGGTAATAGACAGACAGAGAGACAAACATTCTAAAAACTATAGATTCGCCCTCTGTATCGATATATAATAATGTTTATTTCTTTGTATGGGCTGGCACCGATTTCGAAAATATTTGATTAGGTATGTATTTAAAAGGTAGGCTTTAATTACTTAGCCAAAGCACACCGACTTCGAAAATATTTGATTAGGTATGTATAGTAAATGAAAACTACCAATCAGTTATTTTTTACTTTTTAGTGCTTTTGTTTGAAGTCGGTTTTTATTTTTTGTTAAAAAGTTTTTATTTTTCCCTTTTTAGTGTAGACAGTAGTAGCAAAGTAAGGATTCTAACGTGTTAGACTTGTCAAATCAAACAAAATAAGCCCAAACTCAAAGTATCTACTATTAGCCGTTGAAGAGTTCCACCTATCCATCTTCTAGCCTTGCCATCAGATCAGGTCAACAACACCGAACCACTGTACTATCAACGGAAATAGAAATACTTGCAAAGTTTCAAGTCAATATGACAATTAGAAGTAGGTTAAATTCATCATTAGTTGTTTTTCCACCCTTAGGGGTGGTATTTTTTTTTGAAATTTAAATGGGACCAATCTGGAAGTATACCCTTTCAAACAAAACAAAAATTGTCCAAATCGGTTAATAAATGACGGAGTTCTGAGGTAACAAACATAAAAAAAAAAATACATACAGTCGAATTGAGAACCTCCTCCTTTTTGAAGTCGGTTGAAAAACAGCAGCATTAAGCAAAACAAGTTCTAAAATTAATAATAGATGGCACTGATCAAAATTTAAAGAAAAATAAAATATTTTTATACGACCTAAGCGAAGATAGATTTTATTGTCATAGATAAATGCAAGCTGTTACCAAATATTCTGTCAAAATAAAATCAACATTTCGTCCACATGACGTGAAAGAGCCGTGAAGCGTTAAATTGACAAATGGTACGCGGTTAACCAAGTGTGTTTATGTTATACTTGATGTTAGAGATTTATACCCAACACGCATAAATTATATTTTATAGAACACTAGCGACTTATCCATGCTCCGCTCGGGTTCGTCCCTAGTTACGTTTGAACTTTTAGTATAGATTTCTTTGAGATGAGATATTTTCCCGCAGTAAAAAGTATTCTATATGTTAACCCGTATGACCAGCTATCGACATACCAAATTTCATCCAAATCTGTCCAATGGTTTACTCACGATGCATTCCGGGACAGACAGACAGACAGACAGACAGACAATAATTCTAAAAAAAATAGATTCGGCCTCTTTATCAATAATAATGACTATTTCACCTATTTCAATAAAAAAATCAAAAAAAATAATAATATACAGATTCGACTCATTTAAAATTTTATTATTCTGTCAAATAAAACTAACATTTCCTCCTTATAACGTGAAAGAACTGTGAAGCATTAAATTGACAAATGGTACGCGGTTTCCTCACTTGGTGTTAGAGATTTATACCCAACACGCATAAATTACATTTTTATAGAATATTAATTAATACAAAATAGAATAAAAAAGCCCGTCATTTAACATCACATAACACATTAATTATAATCATTTAGAAATGCTTGTGGTTTCTTTGCTATTAAATCTATCTTTACTTATAGTTTAACAAAATTTAGTGAAATTCGGCAACAGGATAGCTTGAATATAAGATAATAATAAGAATTAGAGCTAAGAACTAACTAGAATCAATCAGGGGATTAAATTATTATTAATAGTGTTCCGAGCTTATTTATTTGCTTAATTATTAAAGCTTTTTTTACTAAAGCTCGTCTATATCTTATAACTACCAAACAATAAAAACCATTTCAACAAAAAAATTAAAAACCGACTTCAAACAAAAGCACTAAAAAGTAAAAAATAACTGATTGGTAGTTTTCATTTACTATACATACCTAATCAAATATTTTTGAAGTCGGTGTGCTTTGCTTTATATCGGCTGGCATCGACTTCGATAAATGGGACCAATCTGGAAGTACACATTCAAATAAAACAAAAATTGTCCAAATCGGTTAATAAAAGACGGAGTTCTGAGGTAACAAACCTTAAAAAAAAACATACAGCCGAATTGAGAACCTTTTTGAGGAAGTCGGTCGAAAAAAAGAAAATCGTTTGACAAACAGAGAAGAAAAAGGTACTGTGTTTTGTCTTTGCCTATTTATACTTATAAATATATGTTGGCATATTAACACACAGCGCCATCTAGTTCCACGGTAAACTACGAGGCTTGTGTTATGGATACCAGATAGTTGATACACTACACATATATAACTTTAAATACATACATATTATAAATTAAACACCCATGACTGGAGTACAAACATTCGTCATCACACAAATGAATGCTCCCAGCGGAACTCGAACCCGCGACCGCTGGCACAGCAAGTAGGGTCACTACAAACTGAGCCAAACGTGTCATCTTATCCATGGCTCCTATATAGATTTAAGAATCTTGTCAATATACAGTTATGTATAATAGTCATGATATAATAATAATTAGAATTTTTCTTTTTCTTACAGGTAAGTCAGCAATATGGAGAGCGAGTAAATGCGTTGGATTAATGCGTGCTGTGTTTTTCATATTTTAATTAAGCACTTTTTATATGAGAAAGAACGAACAAATGAGAGAACGTTTTAACAGTTAGTATAGATTTCTCAGAGATGAGATATTTTCCCGCAGTACCCGGATAATCAGCTATCATCATACTAAATTTCATCTAAATCTATCTAGTGTTTTCCTCGTGATGCGTTCCCAGACAAACAGACAGATAAAAAATCTAAAAACTAAAAGATAGATTAGATTCGGCCTCTATATCGATAATAATTACTATTTCAATAAGATTTTCCAAAAAATATTTCATCTACAGATTCGACTCAGTTAGCATTTTATTATAATATGTATAGATGTAGATATTAAAAAGATTGTCAGATTGTAAAATATCTTGGATTAACTCATAGGCTATTATTGAATTATCTACAGCACTAGTTGCGAGACAACACTAGTCTTGATAAATACTTTTTAAAAAACATATTCATGATTAAAATTAGGGACGAATTTTGTAATACTACCCAAAAATAGGGTTGGAAAATGTATCGTAACGTAATTTTTACTTATTATTTTCAAGGAATTATTATACACTAGCGACTCATCCTCGCTTCGCTCGGGTTCGTCCCTAGATTAATTCCCTATACAAACTTTCATCCCCATATCCACCCCCTTAATAAATGATTTCCGGGACATAAACTATCCTATGTCCTTTCTAGGGTCTCAAACTATCTTCTTACATACAAACAAAAAATCAAATTTTTCCTCTTTATAATATTAGTATAGATGACTAGAGTCTGTGCTACTCCATGTCATAGTCTATCTGTATAATAAATTTAATCCAAATCCGTTCAGCCGTTCCAACGTGAAGTTTGGAGGATGGATGTTTGTTTCTGAACGGATCTGGATGAAATTTGGCACAGAGAAAGATTATAGTCTGGAACACATAGGCTACTTTTTATCCTGGAAAAATTTACGGTTTTATTACGGTAGATTTGTTTTTTTTTAGGGATAAACCGGAAGCGAAGCGAGGGTGAGTCGCTAGTAATAAATAAATATTATGTATGTTTGTGCAAAACCGCTAATATTTAAGTCATAAGTAAACGACACAGCTCCTTTTATAGCAGCAATAGAATTTTTACGAGCGTCCCAAACAAAATTATAAAGTCTTCAACATATACATAATATGTAAGTACCTACTATTTTTGGTCAACAGCATTGTCGAGGGTCAGTAAAGGCAGAGTGCCAAGTGGTCTACTTATATAGCCCTATGACATGATAATATTGGAAGATATTAATGTGTACAATTTTAGTTATAACTAGCATTGCCCGCGGCTCCGCCCGCGTTCAAATGACCAAAAACCAAATTCTTAGGTATTACATATGAGTACACTCTTACATAGCAGTTTTTGTATTTTTTCTCAGAAATGAGATATTTTCTCGTGATGCGGTAACAGTGTTTACTCTACCAGTGACATACAGAAATGAGGTATTTTTTATATATTATATGATAACCAGCTATCACCATACCAAATTTTATCAAAATCCCTCTAGTGATTTTTCTGTGATGTGGTAACAGACAGACAGACAGACAGACAGACAGACAAAAATTCTAAAAACTATAGATTCGGCCTCTGTATCGATAATAATGTCTATTTCAATAAGATTTTCCAAAAAATATTTAATGCACAGATTCGGCTTAGTTACAATTTTACTTTATGTATAGATATTCCTAAGCATTTTTCCGTACAAGAGCCAAACCAGCAAATTCGTGCGTAAACAAATTCCAAGCAAACACGACAAAAGCTTTATAAGCTTTAAGGAAAGTTAAAAATGTTGATGGATTTCTTTTTGTTACATTAATTTTATTAAAAATGTATTAAGTAAAGAAAACTCATCAAAGATAGAATTTTTTTTTGCTTAATAAATTTTTGTTCTTTACTCGTATTAGATTCACTAACAACTTTACGTTCCATACAAACACAAGAAATAACATTAAAAATACAAATCTAAAATGCAAAGCTACTTACTACTCCATATATCTCTACTAATCCATACATCCATAATAATATTATAAATGTGAAAGTGTGTTTGTTTGTTTGTCTTTCTTTCACGTCGAAACGGAATAACGGATTGGCGTGATTTTTTGTGTGAAGATAGCTGAAGGGTTGGAGAGTGACATAGGCTTTTTACCGCGGGAGAGTATCTAATTCCCACGTAAAAATATGCTATAATACAACCCAAAAAAAATATTTATCATCAGAATTACTTGAAACTTGGTATTAATGCTCTTCAATAAAATTAAATAAATATGTGTTTTGCCATTTTTCGAAATTCATCCTATAAGGGGGTAAAATAGGGGATGAAAATTTGTATAAAACTACCTGTTTAGAGACTTTTTTAGAACGAGCGAAGCCGCGGGCTCTAATAGTAATATCATAAATGTGAAAGATTGTGAAGATTGACGGATGTATGTTTGTTACTCTTTCACGCCAGAACTACTGAACAGATGCGGATGAAATTTGGCACAGAGATAGATTATAGTCTAGAATAGTACATAGGTTACATTTTATCCCGGAAAAATGTACGGTTCCCGTGGGATAGATTCGTTTTTGTCTAGGGAAGAACCCGAAGGGAAGCGAGGATGACTTGCTAGTCACTACATACTCGTAGTATAAAACTATGTCGCTTCCCGCCATCTGTCTGTCCCTATGTATGATTAGATCTTTAATACTACACATCGGATTTTGATGTGGATTTTTTTAATAGATAGAGTGATTCAAGAAGAAGGTTTATATGTATAATACATACATAATATGGAAGAGAAACACTGATAAGTTTAGAGGTTTCTAATGTGATGTAAATAAACACATTTTTTTGTGCTTACATTACAAACGCTGGCTGAACCCTACGAGATAGATCAAAATAATGTACTACAGTATTGTACACCTTAAAAAGGTCTACAAAAAAGTCCACGATGGCATATGTCTATCTCTTGAGGATTTTAAACAAAAAGTGGGAGTACCAGGAAACTGTGGTTGAAGCTTATAATGCTATTATAATTTAGCTGTTTATAATACCATTATATTGTTTGGCCCGTATTTAATTTAGAACAATAAGCAATATAAGCAAGCAAATGTGAGGCAATCGCGATAAGGGTTTCAACCAAGCATTACATATAAAGGTGTATTTTATTGGTAATCTATACATACTCGTATAATAAAATTTTAACTGAGCCAAATCTGTACATTAAATGTTTTTTGGAAAATCTTATTGAAATAGACATTATTATCGATACAGAGGCCGAATCTACAGTTTTTAGAATTTTTGTTTGTCTGTCTGTCTGTCTGTTACCGCATCACGGAAAAACCACTGGACGGATTTTGATGAAATTTGGTATGATGATAGCTGGTTATCCGGGTCAATATATAGGATACTTTTTATTGCGAGAAAATATCTAATTTCTGAGAAATCTATACGAATCGTTAAAATGTAAGTAGGGACGAACCCGAGCGGAACGAGGGTGAGTCGCTAGTTTAATATAAAACATAAATAAAACATGTAAACATGTAACATTAAACTACCCTCTTTCATTATATTTGCATAAAAAGCTTGTTTAAAATCGATTTTTCATGAACAAAAACGTGTGTGTGTACTTATGTACGTACGTAAGAAGTTATACTTCTTTGGCGTAACAGAACAAAAATAGCTAAAGATTTCATCCCGTATGTCACAACTCTCTGTTTGTAAAAGGAATGCAGCTAACTTCATCATGTCGCTTTTTGGCTGTCGGTGTGCGCGCGCATCGTAAAAATTTTACTCTCATATTTTTTCCAAACGTGCCAAATGAAGTATAATTTCAAAAATATAATCGATTTTTAATTTAATTTAAATAATAACATTATTTTCTACAATCGTTACTTGGTTACGTGACGACACCCTAATTCTAAGTGACCTTGCAAATAAAGGTTAAGCAGCACTGGCTTTAACTGTTAAATGGATAGGAGGGTTTGCGGTGAATTCGTTGCAAACGAGTCTTTGTTGTAATTCGTACTTTACTTGGCTTTGTTATAGAGTTATATATAAATTTTGCGCTTATTTGTTTTTAACTTTTTTCTTTTTTTCTCATAATGATTACCTAAGTAATTTCTTTTTATATTACTTTAAGTAGGTAACTTCTTGTAATAGTTAGTGTGTTTGATTTTTTTCTTTTTTTATATATTACACTATCAACTCACCCTTGCTCCGCTCGGGTTCGTCACTTTTTTTTTATTTAACGAGAGGGGAATCTTCTAAAGATATCCCACCAACGTACGAGATGGTTAGGATATGTATTATTTTTACCTACTAAAACCCCATCGGTTGCCATCTACTACGTAAAACGGAAAGCACCGGGATCTCTATAAGAACGCACCGGTATCGGGTTCGTCACTACTTACGTTTTAACGTTTAGTATAGATTTCTCAGGTATGAGATATTTTCCCGCAGTAAAAAGTATCCTATATGTTGACCCGGGTAACCAGCTATCACCATACCAAATTTCATCAAAATCCCTCCAGTGGTTGCCTCGTGATTCATTCCCAAACAAACAAACAGACAGACAGACAAAAATTCTAAAAACTTATAGATTCGGCCTCTGTATCGATAATAATGACTGTTTCAATGAGATTTTCCTATAAAAATTCAATGAATAGATTCGAATGAGACAAACTACAATTTTATTATATGTATACATTATATTTTCTTCTACATAATGTTTTTTTTAGTAGGTATTGGCATTATATGTATATCTAATGATAGAAGCTAGCAATTACATATAAAATATTTATTATTGTACAGCGCCATCTAGAAGAATTCATATATAAGCTCTTCAAAGATACCCCGCCACCTATCGTTACATTTAGAAACCAATTTATTCTCTCTTTGTTGCATACAAAGTTTCATTAAGTAATTCATAGATGGCGTTATTTAGAAACCTTTAACATTATTTCATAGAACTATAAAATCCATATATTAAAAAAAAAATAATACATAAGAGTGGGTTTTTATAATATTTTATACTTTTAATATATTATATTAATAATTAAATAATTTGAAATATTTTAATTTAAAATAATTTTATAGCACCATCTAGTACGCCTGTATAGAACTAACAACCACAATAAAAAAATAAAGACATAAATATAAACTAGATGGCGTTCGTAATATAATATAGTTTATTATTTAATTGAAGAAATACTTATTTCGTTCCCAGATGATTCTTTAAATTGACATTCCTTTTTTATTTATGAACCGATTGAAATAAAACAAATATTAAATTTGACGACATGTTTGGCTCAGTTTGTTGTGACCCTTCTTGCTGTGCCAGCGGTCGCGGGTTCGAGTCCCGCTGGCATTCATTTGTGTGATGAGCACGAATGTGTGTACTCCAGTCACGGGTTTTTACATTTATAATATGTATGTATTTAAAGTTATATATGTGTAGTGTATCAACTATCTGGTATCCTTAACACAAGCCTCGTAGCTTACCATGGAACTGCATGGTGCTATGTGTTAATGTCCCAACATATTTATTTATTATTTGTTAAGTGAAGCTTGCCACAATACATTAGCGAAAACCTCACCCAAATCGAGCCGTTTCTGAGATTAGCGCGCACAACGCATTTTACTAAATTCCTTTTAATAACTGCTTAGGTAATTAGAGTTAAAAGTTTGTATGTGTGTGTGTGTGTAAATATTTTACTACTATACGCTAAAATATGTTGACTTTAGATAAAATTTATTACAAAACGTGCGACTCACCCTCGCTTCGCTCGGGTTCATGCGTAGTCCTTTTAACGTTTAGTATAGATTTCTCAAAGATGAAACATTTTCCTGCAGTAAAAATTATCCTATACGTTGACTCGGATAACCAGCTATCACCATACCAAATATAGTGGGAAGAGTGTTAGGGAACGGAAGTGAAAATGGGAGTGAAAGTTTGTATGGGGAAGCAACCTATAAATAACCCGAGCGAAGCGAGTGTGAGTCGCTAGTAGTAAATATTTTGAAAGTATTTCTCATAATATCTTGCGTCCTTAGATGTTATTTGTAGTTATAATATTACATATGTATGTATATATGTAATATTATAACTACAAATATGACGACCCGTTTGGCTCAATGTGTAGTGACCCTACTTGCTGTGCTAGAGATCGCGGGTTCGAGTCCCGCTGGGGGCATTCATTTGTGTGATGAGCACGAATGTTTGTACTCCAATCGGTGTTTATATTTATAATATGTATGTATGTATTTAAAGTTATATGTGTAGTGTATCAACTATCTGGTATCCATAACACAAGCCTCGTAGCTTACCATGGAACTAGATAGTGATGTGTGATAATGTCCCAACATATACATAGGTATTACAATCTCTTGGTGGCATTTTATAACAAACTGTAGCTTTTGTGTTACGTTAGGTTTTAGGTTATCTAATCTATACATATAATATAATTGAAAATTGTAACTAAGCCGAATCTGTAAATTAGATATTTTTTGGAAAATCTTATTGAAATAAACATTATTATCGATACAGAGGCTGAATCTATGGTTTTTAGAATTTTTGTCTATCTCTCTGTCTGTTACCGCGTCACAGAAAAACCACAGGAGGTATGTTAATGAAATTTAATATGGTGATAGCTGGTTATCCGGGTAAACATATAGGATACTTTTTACCGCGAAAAAATATCTCGTTTCTGAGAAAAAATACAAAAACTGCAATGTAAGAGTACTATACTAATATGTAAAACCTAAGAATTGTGTTTTTGGTCATCTGAACGCGGGCGGAGCCGCGGGCAATGCTAGTTATCTATAAAAACGGCAAAAAATCATGTCTGTTGTATAGAAGACCCCTTAAATTTTATTTTTCTATTTTTTAGTATTTGTTGTTATAGTGGCAACAGAAATGCATTATCAGTCTGTGAAAATTTTAACTGTCTAACTATCACGGTTCATTAGATACAGCCTGGTGACAGAAGGACATACACATGGACGGACGGATAGCGGAGTCTTAGTAATAGGGTCCCGTTTTACCCTTTGGGTACGGAACCCTAAAAACGTTCATAATCTTTGTACCTATAACGCTTCAGTTTTTCGTCTCAAGGAAAATTTTAATTACACTAAAATCATAGCGAAAATAAAAAAAATATATACATACAAATATAGGCAGTGATAGCTCACTGCTCAGTGGTAACGTGTTTGCTTGGTAAATCCAATTGAAGCGGGTTCAAATCTCGGGTCTCGCGCTCTGATATTTTCATGCGCCAAAAATTTTCAACATGATTACCACTTGTCAAAACATGAAGGAAAAAATCGTGAAGAAACCTACATGTCTGAGAAAACCTAACAAGTTTTTGAAAGAATATGGCCATGACGCTGGGCCAGAGTGGTGGACTATGGCGTGGTCCCCCTCGTATTGAAGGGAGGGCCCCACCCTCGGCGTGGTCCCCCTCGTATTGAAGGGAGGGCCCCACCCTCGCAGTGGAACCTTAAAAAGGGCTGAATACCACCTCGTTACACCTTTGTCTATTATAATTATTTATACCTCCTGACTCTCTAATTATAATATATAATAAGACCAACAGTTACTTCGAAACAATCTCAAGGTATTCATGAATCGCGTAACTATTCAAACTTGTCCTTTGACCGAACCTTAATTGCAGTCATTATAATTCAAAATGGCAAACACAAGCACTGGAGTGTATGTGCGTGTGTTATTTTAACTAGGCACGAGTATAGTATATGAGATGCTGAAGTGAGTTATATCTACAGTAGCGACTCACCCTCGCTCTGCTCGGGTTCGTCCCTAGTTACGTTTTAACGTTTAGTATAGATTTCTTAGAGATGAGATATTTTCCCGCAGTAAAAAGTATCATATATGTTGACCCGGATAACCAAGTATCATCACACCAAATTTCATCAAAATCCCTCCAGTGGTTTTCCGTGATGCGGTCACAGACAGACAGGCAGACAGACAGACAAATATTCTAAAAACTATAGACGGCTTCTGTATCGATAATAAAATTTATATATTACAATAAGATTTTTCAAAAAATATTTAATATACAGATTCTACTCAGAATTTTATATTATTATTATGAAATAAAAAAAACGTGTGTGTGTGCACGCATGTAATAATGCACGCATCGTAGAAATTTTACTCTCATATTTTTTTCTAAACGTGCCAAAAGAAGTATAACCAAAAATATTCTTATAGTACAATGATTATTTATATTATTTAAATTACCTACTAGCGACATTAGCTCCTCAAAGGCAACAAAAATACAGACAGATGGACAAAGTCCTATGATTTTAAGTTAACTTATTTAATATGATGACGACCTGACGACACGTTTGGCTCAGTTTGTAGTGACCCTACTTGCCATGCCAGCGGTCGCGGGTTCGAGTCCCGGTGGGGGCATTCATTTGTGTGATGAGCACGAATGTTTGTACTCCAGTCATGGGTCTTTATATTTATAATATGTATGTATTTAAAGTTATATAAGTGTAGTGTATCAACTATCTGGTATCCATAGCTCAAGCCTCGTAGCTTACCATGGAACTAGATGGTGATGTGTGTTAACATCTTAACATATTTAATAACAACGAGTAGACCCCTTGCTTGACTCAGGCCTAATAATCAACGTTACATGTAATATGGTACAATCCCTAGGGAAATCTGTATATATAAATATTACCTATAAATGAGAAAGTTTGTGAGTATGGATGTTTGTTACTCTTTCAAGCCAGAATGGTCTGGAATAGTAAATAGGCTACTTTTTATCCCGGAAAAGTGTATGGTTCCCGTGGGATAGGTTTGAAATATACAGAAGTAAATAGTAACGCTCATCCCCTTACCGTCTAAAACTATTTCTTTATTAGCAAAACCAAAAAATATGCACGCATAAAACTTGTTAACTGTCCTATACTATAGATAGAGCTACTCTCTATCCGTATATTATAAATGCGAAAGTAACTCTGTCTGTCTGTTACTGTTTCGAGCTTAATCTGCTGAACCGATTTAGATGAAATTTGGTATGAAGATTTGGTACAAACATATATGATATATTATTGATGATATAATTAATTTTTTTTAATAGATTTTTTTTTAAATTATTTAATTAATAATTATTATTTGAAGTTTAATGCTACCATATTATTTAATAGCCTTAATGTATGTGTGTTTTTTTTTCAAATTCCGATTATTTATATATGTAGTGATGTTATTGTTTTATTTTATTGAAATTTAAAATTGATAATTAAATTAATGCATACTGTATCCACTTAAAAAGGTAATGCATTTAGGATTAATTTAAATTGTGTCGTGAATTTAAAAAATTTTCAATGTAATTATCACTAGTGGATCCAAATCAATAATATATATATATATATATATATATATATATATATATATATATATATATATATATATATAATCTATCTATTCTATACTAACCGTTAAAACATACCTATGGGAAAACCAGAGCGAAGCGAGGGTGAGGCTCTAGTTAATTATAAAGCTTTGTAGAGGCTAGAATATTCGCCTAAGGTCCTGGGTTGAAGTCCCTTGTGGGTAAAATAGTTATTGATTTTACCAAGAATTTCTGAGGAACAAACAGCCCGAAGAGATTTGTGGTGTAAGGTGTTAAACATTAGTGCTCAATACACAAAGCACGTACCGCTGTCGGTCTTGCGCCTGATGTGTCACCGGCTTGTTGTTGTTGAGACTTCGTTTTCCCATAGGAATATGTGACCGCAAAGAGTAGAGAGTAAGCTTGTACGCTAATGCACTTGTACACATCTATACATATAATAAAATTGTAACTAAGCCGAATCTGTACATTAAATATTTTTTGGAAAATCTTATTGAAATAGACATTATTATCGATACACAGGCCGAATCTATAGTTTTTAGAATTTTTGTCTGTCTGTCTGTGAGCGCATCACGAAAAAACCACTGGACAGATTTGATGTTTGGTATGATGATAGCTGGTTATTCGGATCATATTGGATACTTGTTACTGCGGGAAAATATTAATAAATATGTTGGGACATTAACACACAGCACCATCTAGTTCCATGGTAAGCTACGAGGCCTGTGTTATGGATATCAGATAGTTGATACACTAAACATGTATTCAGCCCTTCTTAACGTCCCACTGCTGAGCACGGGCTTCCCTTCAATATGAGAGGGATCAGGCTATAGTCCACCACGCTGGCCAAGTGCGGGTTGGCAGACTTCACATGTCTTTCGGAAACTTGCTAGGTTCTCTTAGACATGCAGGTTACCTCACGATGTTTTCCGTCACCGTAAGGCAAGTGGTAATCATGTTGAAAATGATTCGCACATGAAAATATCAGAGGTGCGAGACCCGGGATTTGAACCCGCTTCACTCGGTTACCCTAGCGAGCGCGTCACCACTGGGCTAACACTACACATATATAACGACGTAGATGAAAAGCTACTATTACATTCTCGTGATACGAAAGCTAACAAATTATTCAAAACTTTTAAATGAAGCAATAAATTTCATTCAACTTTTAATAATGTTAAACACAAGAATTTTACGTCCGTCTGTACTTGCATCTGTTACATTGAAACTTATCTATATATAATAAAACTGTAACAAAGTCGAATCTGTATATTAATTATTATTTTTTTGGAAAATCTTATTGAAATAGACATTATTATCGATACAGAGGCCGAATCTATGGTTTTTAGAATTTTTGACTGTTGTCTGTCTGTCTGTCTGTCTGTCTGTCTGTTACCGTATCACACAAAAACCACTAGAGGGATTTTGATGAAATTTGGTATGGTGATAGCTGGTTATCCGGGTCGACATATAGGATACTTTTTACCGCGGGAAAATATCTCATTTCTGAGAAAAAAATACAGAAACTGCATTGTAAGAGTATACTAATATGTAAAACCTAAGAATTTGGTTTTTGGTCATCTGAACGCGGACGGAGCCGCGGGCAATGCTAGTGAAGCAATAAATTTCATTCAACCTTTTAATAATGCTCAACTCAAGAATTTTCCGTCCATCTGTACTTGCATCTGTTACATTGAACAAATGACATTTATATTTCAGAATCTGATATTCTAGAAAGTATAGGAAATGAAAGAATTTTTACTACTTGACATAGAAAATTATCATCGTTATTTTTCTAACTAAATTCTGATACGTTTTATTGAAATAGATTTTTAGAAGTCCAATTTTTATTATTTTACTTAATAAAATCAGCTTTTAAATTCAATGCAGAAGCTGTCGCTTGTTTTAATATTTTTATAAAGAAGAAAAATTTGTTTTTTTGTTTGTTGGTTTGGATCAAATAGGCTCTGAAACTACTTTACCGATTTAGAGGAAACTTGGTAAGAAGATAGTTTGAGACCCTATGAAGGACATAGGATAGTTTATATCACATAAATCATCTCTTAAGGGGATGAAAATAGGGGTGAAAATTTGTATGGGGAAGTAACCTAAGGACGAACCCGAGCAAAGCAAGGGTGAGTCGCTAGTTAGCTATAATTTGCAATTATGTACTTGACATACATATTATGAAAAAGAAATATTTCCACAATAAAACACTTGTAACATAACAAAAGAGTACTGTACGGCGTAATTTAATATAATAACTGTTAGAGAGAGTCAAATATATATAAACGATTGACGAGTAAAAGAGACAGATGTAGGATATCAATCGATCAGGTTACCATGGTAACGGGAGATAATGTAACAAGTAAGATCAGTATTCTGTTTAAAAGTTTACTTAACTAAAGTTCTTTAATACAAGGTTATAAATTTTAAAATCATGAATATATTTAATATATACATAATAGTTTAACCGTTTTTTGAAATAGGAGGATGCGAATTGTTATTATGTAACTGTAAGTAGCAAAAGCGGATGTAAAGTAAATCTATACTAATATTATAAAGAGGTAAAGTTTGTGAGTTTGTGACGTTGTAGGGGTAATCTCTGGATCTACTGAACCGATTTAGATGAAATGCGGTAAGAAGATAGTTGGAATTCCTGGGAAGGACATAGAATAAACGTAGAGTAAATAAAATATATATAGATGCATAGCTTAAAAATAGTCCAATCTCCATTAGTTATAGTAAACCATACAAACGTCATAGTAAGGTACAAAATAAAATTTTCATTGATCCTTGAAAATATAACGACCTTGAAAGTTCGGTTTAAACAACTTTGGTACGTAAGAAGCATTTATGCAATATTATATTCATTACGCTTCGTAATTCAAGTTTAAATGCGAATTTAAAGTAGAAGTCATAATGGAATAGAGATTATGAGTTCGATTCCTGCTCAGCACAAATAAACGCAAAACACAAATCTTCTCCTTCATAAGACCTGTGTTTACTTTTTGAGTTTTATTTTGTTATAACGACATGGACAAACATTTAAATGTAATTTTTGGCAAGTTTCAAAGGCAGTGACGCCCAATTTTAACTCGCTCGCTTAGGAAATCAAGTAAAACGGGTTCAAATCCCGGATCTTGCAGGTCTAATATTCTTATTTGCGACATACTTTCAATATTACCACTAACTTACAGTAAAAGAAAATATCGTGAGGAAACCTTCATGACTAAGAGAACTTACGAAAGAACAAAGGACTCTTCTAGAGTTCTCTTTTTTGAAAGACATGTGAAGTCCGCCAATTTGCACTTTGCCAGCGTAGACAAGTAAATTAAAAAGGTCTGAATATATAAATACATACCCAGTGGAGAATCAAACCTACGATCTTTTCCTTAAAAAGCAGTCATTTAGATCATAATGAAATTATAATTGAAATTCGCACACATACCACGAGTATATTTAATAAAAAACCAGTGAACTGCGTAATGAAAATTAAAGGCTTCATAATATTTTTTGGTATTTTCAATTGATATAACATCGACGTTCTACACGTTTACAAAGCCTCGACAAGCCTTCACTAATTCAAACTTGTGGGAGTTTGACACTTATGGCTGTATTTACTACATTATACAATACTAGCGACTCACCCTCGCTTCGCTCAGGTTCCTCCCTAGCATGCTTCCCAATACAAACTTTGATCCCCATTTTCACCCTCTTAAGGGATGATTTCCGGGATACAAATTATCCTATGTCATTTCCAGGGTCTCAATCTATCTTCTTACCAAATTTCATCTAAATTGGTTCAGTAGATCCAGAGATTACCCCCTACAACGTCACAAACTGACAACTGCCAAATTTTGTATGTATGTTAGTCATTCCTTAATGCTGAAACGACTAAACGAATTTGGATGAAATTCAGGACATAGACAGACTATGACCTAAAGTAACACTTTTAACAACTATAAAATAGAAGAAAAAACTCTCCAGTAAAATACAATAAGTATTGGTCGCTAGAACATATAAGCACTAAAACGACGTGTTAGTAATAAAATTTTCCAAATGGCGCTCTCTGTAATGTATTCAGCCCTCTTTACGTGCCACTGCTAGGCACAAAACTTCCTTCAATGTGAAGAGGAACAGGCCATAGTCCATCACGCTGGCCAAGTGCGAGTTGCCGTATATGTCTTTGGAGAACTTTCTAGGTTCTCTCACACAAGCACGTTTCTTTACGATGTTTTCTTTCACCGTAAGACAAGTAATAATCATGTTGTAAATGATTCGCACATGAAAATATCAGAGTTGCGAGACCCGGGTATTGAACCCACTTCACTCGATTTCCCAAGCGAGCGCGTTATCACTGAGCTACTACTGCTTTCTCTGTATATAATGCTATAAATACAAAAGGCCCCTATGAACGCATTGAAGCAAAACGAGGGTGCCAGTATTTTATAAATGTCCTGTTATAGAACACCATAAATTAAATCGCAAAATCCCATGATAACCTACCATACCCCTGTAACTGACATGGTTTAACGATGGCGATTAATCAATAATTTCTATCCGGACCGATGTTTTCTAGTTTGGTTTTTCATAATAGAGTTAAGAAGCTATGTTCTAGAAACAGATACTATGATTTTTTTTTTGTACCATCGGTCGCCTAGTGGTCAAAATATTGACTATACCTAATCATTATTGAAAATTTGAGGTAAACATTATATGAATTTGCTCGCCAACCCGCACTTGGCCAGTGTGGTGGACTATGGCCTGATCCCGCTCGTACTGAAGGGAGGCCTACTCCCAGCAGTGGGACGTAAAAAGAGCTGAATAAATAATTATATGAATTTTAATAAATTAATTAATAAATATGTTGGGACATTAACACACAGCATCGTCTAGTTCTATGGTAAGCTACGAGGCTTGTGTTATGGATACTAGATAGTTACTACAAATATATGACATTAAATATATACATATTATAAATATAAACACCCATGTCTGAATTCGTGTGTGTGGTCATTCGTGCTCATCACACAAATGAATGATTCGAACCCGCGACCCCTTGAACAGCAAGAAGGGTCACTATAAACTGTGCCAAACGTGTCATCAATAATAAGCATTCCAGATTTTCATTTTGCCTGAAAAGTATTTTTTAGTTCAGTTTGTCTATCATCGATATATGATGGATAGGCTCACTCGATTACTAGAATCCTAATATTGCTAAGCGTTTAGAACTTACTGTTCAGTGCTAAGTAAAAACAAATACTAAAAAAACTTAGGTTCGATTTTTTACTATAAGATTTTAAAAATTGTGTTTTTCTTCTGAATGCCATATATAATTTCATATGAATTTAGTAAAAAGCTGTTATTTTAACATGATAAACAGACACTTTAATTTTATTTATCTGTATAGATGGGAAAGTTTATATACATATGTCACGCTGAAATTCACGCTCAAACAATCACGCTAGAAGGATTTCGATGTTTATACAGATACTCGTAGACTATGACCTGAAATAACACATCGACTACTGCTAGGTAACTAGTGATGTACCCGAGCCAAACCAGGTTAAGATAATAGTAAAATAGTGCGTTCGTTGGTGTTTGATACTTGTAACGAAGTATCGGACAGCGACTTGGGATTTTTTTTCCTAGTATTCTTTGAACATGACTGAAATGATATTTGTATAATAAAAGAAAATATTTTTGTTTTAGATTTTCTTTGTTGTCACCAACAAAGATAAAAACGTTTCAAATTTTTCTTCTTTTAGAAGTAAAAATATTACAATATTTACAGTTGAGTTATTCTGTCTGACATGATCTCGACCGACTATAATCGATTAACCCGTAGTCCGGTCACGGGTAATAGAATATCCATGTGAAGCATTTAGTTATATTAAAATATGAAAAATTATAAAGTGTTACTTCTAAAGTAAGTTTTAAGACAAAATTATAAAATCTAATGAAAATTTTACGAAACTTTCAGTTAAAATATTATTGAATGCCGAAATTTTAAAAATTTGAAGCAAAAATTTTGATACAAAACAATAAAATAGATAGATAAATATTTTATTGTACTCAAACGAAGATTACAGAAGTTAAAAAGAAAGTTAATAGATTATAATATATTGTAAGAAATAATTAGTAAAATAAGTTTGTTATTTGATTTAAATAAGTTGTTTTTGAAGTTATACTTCTTTTGGCGCATTATGAAAAATGAATGACGAGAGTAACAGCACTTCAAATTTTTCCATAGCATTTTTCATCATTGTTTTGTTATTCCCCTTTAAAACCCTATTCATTTTTATTTTTCTATTCCACATCTTTCCTTGTTCTGTAATAGATTTTACGAAAGTAATTAAACTTTTCTTATTACATCTATACTTTGTATTTTCAACTATATAATTCTCTAATGTTTAGTGGCTAGTATATAGGGCTGCAGATCCGGAGGTCCTGGGTTCGAGTCTCTATCACCCAAAATAATGTTAAGTTTTTTCTATTAAAAAATCATGGCCGTACTTTAGACCAAAATATAATAAAATTGTAACGGTGTGAACATTATTAGTTTTTTTTTAAAGTTACGGCGGAAAATACGAATGTAAATTCTCGTAATTTTTGAAAAACATATATATACTTTTCGAGATTTCTAACATGATTACCACTTGCCTTACGGTAAAGTAAAACATCGTGAGGAAACCTGCATGTCTGAGAGAACCTAGAAAGATGTCGAAAGACATGTGAAGTCAGCCATCCCGCACTTGGCCAGCATGGTGGACTATGGCCTGATCCCCTTCGAATTGAAGGGAGGCCCGTACCCAGCAGTGGGATGTTAAAAAGGGCTGAATACATACATATATACTTTTCAATGTTTCTGCTTGTCAGCTTTATCTTTTGACAATATTTTTTTCTTGCCTTATGTTGGACTAGCATTGCCCGCGGCTCCGCCCGCGTTTAGATGACCAAAAACCAAATTCTTAGTTTTTCTTTATTAGTATACTCTTACGTTGCAGTTTTTGTATTTTTCCTCAAAAATGAGATATTTTCCTCCGGTAAAAAGTATCCTATATGTTGACCCGAATAACCAGCTATCACCATACCAAATTTCATCAAAATCCCTCCAGTGGTTTTTCTGTGATGCGGTAACAGACAGACAGACAAAAATTCTAAAACCTATAGATTCGGTCTGTGTATCGATAATAATGTTTATTTCAATAAAAATTTCTAAAAAATTTTTAATTTACAGATTCGGCTTCGTTACAATTTTATTATATGTATAGATTATGTCAATATTAAATTGCAAAACAATCTGATAGTAATAAAATTTAGACAATAACTATTTCGACATATTCCTTACCAACTCTCAATAACTGTATCAACCACTATCAAATTTTCGGAGAGAGAAAAATTAGTCGTCTCATGAAAACGAAGGTACTTGTGAAATTTCAGCTTTTTATTAACCATTATTAATTAATTATTGAATTTGCTTTATTCTTTTTATAATTATGTTTTATTATGTGTTAGGTTAGAACTGCGTGCTTTATTTCTCATTTTATTTTAATCTAATTATTTGACTTATTTTCTTTAATTTGATATTTAGTTAGTTTCATTTTTACTTGTGAAAACTGTTTTGGTTAATGTATATGTTATCAACTCTATTAATATGTAATGTAAAATCTGTATGTTTTTCTGAATAAACAAATAAACAAATTAAAAACGGTGTGCATGACATTCTTTTTGTTATCAAAGATAATTCGACGTGACCGGTGAGGGTACAGATGCAGATTTCGCGTCTTATCTAAAACGTAACACCACCTTTTCCACAATTCCAGAATGAACTGAATCTGTTACTAAGGATTTCTTAAGAGACCTAATAACTACACAAGGCCAGACTTGGGAATCGAACCGAGGACCTACTTCAGATTTATACTTTACTATCTCAACTGTGCTCATCACACAAGTGAATGTCCGTAGCAGGACTCTAATCTGCGACCGCTGGCACAGCAAGTAGGGTCAATACAAACTGAGCGAAACGTGTTGTCATCAATAATTGTAACTTATAGTTAGACTAACATTGCCCGCGGCTCCGCCCGCGTTCAGATGACCAAAAACCAAATTCTTAGGTTTTACATATTAGTATACTCTTACAATGCAGTTTTTGTATTTTTGCTCAAAAATGAGATATTTTCCTCCAGTAAAAAGTATCCTATATGTTGACCTGGATAACCAGCTATCACCATACAAAATTTCATCAAAATCCCTCCAGTGGTTTTTCTGTGATGCGGTAACAGACAGACAGACAGACAAAAATTCTAAAAACTATAGATTCGGACTCTGTATCTATAATAATGTCTATTTCAATTAGATTTCCTAAAAAATATTTAATGTACAGATTCGACTTAGTTACAATTTTATTATATGTATAGATGGAAACCTACCTAAGGTTTCAATTCGATCGGAAGACTCGCAACATGTTGATTAAACTTAATTTATGCGACGTCTGATAGCTTTCAATTTCCTTGATGGCCACTCTTAATCATAGACTGCAAGATGATTAATTACGAACCAGATACTCTTTATAACTTCTACCGCGAATTAATTTATATTTCTTCACAATTTGTCGTCTCAGTGCTCATTTGTCCAAACGACCAATTTACCGATAAAATTTTAATACAGAATAGGGAATAAGCGTTTCTTTTTAACCCTCGACGCAAAAAGAGGGGTGTTATAAGTTTGATGTCAATGTCTGTCTGTCTGTCTGTCTGTCTGTCTGTCTGTCTGTCTGTCTGTCTGTCTGTCTGTATGTGTATGTGTGTGTGTGTGTCTGTCTGTCTGTGGCACCGTAGCTCTCAACGGATGGACCGATTTCGATGCGGTTTTTTCCATTTGAAAGCCAGTTTCCTTGCAATGGTTCTTAGCTATGTTTGGTTAATATCGGTCCAGCAGTGTAAGAGTATCAGCTCTTTTCCAAAATGATGTAAGGCATTTTGGCGTATGATTACTCGATTAAGTGCTTCACGCGTGCTAGTGTAATCGTTAAATGACAATTAATTTGCGTAGAGGGTTTTTAATTTTTTTTTTAATACAATAGCTAACAACGTTATTTAATTGTAAAAAATATCCAGCTCTAAAAGACTTAAATTTAGTATAAAAAAGAAAATTAAATATAATCATACTGATATGGGTAGTTTAACCGACCGTCATTCCGCGCGCTCGGCGTGACGTCACAGTATGATATACACAGAAAAATGACAACTCAATTTATAGCGACAAATTCGCATTCGCTAATCGCTCTGTTATGATAATACTTTGACGTCATATTCGGTCTGACCAATGGCGTGCGTTTCAACTACTTTGAATTTCCCACCTATATTTGCAATTTTTAATAATTATTTTCATAATTAAAAAGAAATTACATTAAAAAATATTGATATAGGCTTAATTCAAAAGCTATAAAGATTATAAAAAAAAATTTCCTTAATTTAAATCACACGCATATTCCCTATACTATTTAATAGATGTTTAGGATCGAAACAGAAATAAACTACGCGAGCAGCCGCGGGGAAAACTAGTCTAGGAAAACATTAAAGGTTCCAAGATTTAAACCCTAGGTAGCCTAGATTTGATCTAACGCAGATATAACTTTAATTTTATGTACATACTTTGTAAGGGTTTCAGATATTCTACTACATAAGGCTCGAGTCATAGAAATACTTTAAATATTTATTAAACACAATTTGGATTCAGACCTATAAATCTCAAACTACCCAGTGAACGTTCTGGATATATACGATGTACATATGTACATCGAAATTACTATTAGACTAGCGACTCACCCTAGCTTCGCTCAGGTTCGTCCTAGGTAGATACCCCATACAAATTTTCATCCCCATTTTCACCCCCTTAAGAGATGATTTCCGGGATAAAAAGTATTATGTCCTTCCCAGGATCTCAAACTATCTTTTCACTAAATTTCATCTAAATCGGTTCAGTAGTTTCGGAGCCTATTCGTTACAAACAAACAAACAAAAAATCAAATCTTTTATCTTTATAATATTATATTAGTATAGATGCATGTACGTATCCAGGATGTTTTACTAATCCTAATTATTATAGACAGTCTAGAAATTGGGCTTCTACTATAAATGCGAAAGTTTTTGTGTTTCTGTATGTTTGTCACTCTTTCACATTAAAACAAATGGGCAGATTTAGATACAAAGTATATAGATAGTCTATGGTCTATTTCGTAAACATATAGGCTACTATTAGGTACGCTAGTATACCTAATAATTTAAAAATATCTATATTACATACAGATAAATAAAATTGAAGTGTCTGTTTGTAATTCCAAATAACAGCGTTTTACTAAATGCATAAGAAAAAACTTTTGTCTGTCTGTCTGTTTGTTCTGGATAATCTCTGAATCAGCTGGACTGATTTAGATGGTACTTTCACTAGAAGACAGCTGATGCTATAGGGAGTCACATAGGCTACATTTAATTAAAAAAAATATTACTGTTCCGCTCAAAAAAATTAAAACATACTTAGAGACGAACCCGAGCGAAGCGAGGGTGAGTCGCTAGTATCATATAAAATTATATACGGGATTTAAAACAAAACACATTTTTTAAAATTTTTGTCTGTCTGTTTGTTCCGGCTAATCTCCGATATGGCTAGACTAATATTGACGGGACTTTCACTAGCAGATAGCTGATGTTATAAGGAGTATCGTATGCTACCTTTATTTTAGATAAAGGATTAGAGTTCCGCTCCAAAAAATTTAAACATACCTATGGACGCACCGGAGCGAACCGAGGGCTATTTGTTAGTAATGTAAAAGCATATTAAAATTCTGAACCAGTCGTGTTTGGCTCCCTTCCTAATTACATAATGAAGCGGACATGCTGTTGTGTCATTTGATTTAACTTAAATAAATAAATCAGTAACAACTTTTTTTGCTACTAAATAAAATATTACTAATATAATAAATGCGACAGTTTGAAAATGGATGTATAGATGTAGGGATGTTTGTTACTCTTTTACCCAAAAACTACTGAATTGATTTTAATGAAACTTTACAATAATATAGCTCATACATCAGAATAACATAGGCTAATTTTTATATCGGAAAAACGTACGGTTCCCGTGGGATAGATTTGTTTCTTCTTCCGCTAGTAACTCAATATTTTTGGAATAAATATAGCTATCCCGTATTGATCGGATTTCTATTACAAGTTTGAAATTTTGTATGTGTGTATGTTTGTTACTCTTCCAAGCTAAAACCAAAACGATTTGGATGAAAAGTACACTAATAGATTACGAACATGAGTATAGTACATGACACTTTTAGGCTTCTAGGGATGCACATGAGCGATGTGAGTCGTTAGTAGCAAATATAATAAAATGAGATAATCCATTTTATTTCTTTAAAAAATAGCTATTCTATATTGAACTCCAGAGAGTATATGTATGTTTGTACAATCAGATCCACTGACCCGAATTTAACAAGGCTTTTGCTGATAGATAGAGAATTAAAGAGACAAATGTATATGCTACGTAGTATCTCCTTTATCTAAAGTTTTAAAGAAAGAAAATAAGGTATTAATATTCAATCGGTAGTGCTACTGTGTTATGGATACTAGATAGTTGATACACTACACATTAACTTTAAATACATACATATTATAAATATAAACACCCATGACTAAAGTATAAACATTCGTGCTCGTCACATAAATGAATGCCCCCAGCGGGACTCGAACCCCCGACCGCTGGCACAGCTATTACGGTCATTACAAACTGAGACAAAGGTGTCGTCATAAGTATAATATTACTAGCTACTCGCTCTCACTTTACTCGGGTTCGTCCCTAGGTACGTTTTAACGGTTAGTATGAAATAGATAGACTATATTATATGATGTATATTCTAAAGCCTTCTTCGAAGAAATTAGCGCAATTTTAAAGAGATTAGCGCATTCAAACAAACAAACAAACAAACAAACAAAACAAGCGACTAACTAACAAACAAAAAATCTCTGCCCCTTTATAATATTAGTATTGATTACTTTAGCATCTACATATGTATGTATATAAAGTGTTAAATAACCCGTTTATATGCAGATTAAATAATACCTGTGTCTTTAGTGTAGTGGCTACGAGCAGATATAAGTTAGTTAAAATAGTTTTATAATTAATGAATCTACAGATTAACTATATCCTACCACGTAAAGTATAAACAGTCGTGAGCAAAATGGGTTCTCGATTAAAGGAAATAGGAATATTTGCAAAAGTTCTTGTTCAATTTGTTGCAATTATCTCACTAATATTGTAAATGCGAAAGTATGTTTGTATATTTGTTACTCTTTTAACTGCTTTAGTGGTGTAGTGGCTAGCATGTACGGCTGCACACCCGGAGGTCCTGGGTTCGAGTCCCGGGTCGGGCCAAGTTTAGTTATTGAGTCTTTCTGTATAGTAAGTCTCAGTAACACACCGGAGTTGGGAAGTTGGCGGTGTTTGACCTCCGTGCCTCGGAGAGCACGTAAAGCCGTCGGCCCTGCGCCGACACTCTCACCGGTCGTGTCGAGTGGTCGTCCCACTGGAGTATGAGAGTGATAGGAATAGAGTGTGCACTTGTGTCTGCGGGTACACTTGAGCACTATAATATCTCCTGCGCCGTTGGCTAATCTCAATGAGATTGGCCGCCGTAGCCGGAATCGGTTAGGAGAACATCACTCTTTGACGCTTAAACGGCTGAACGGATTTGAATGAAATATGGTACACGGATACATTATAACTTAGAGTGGTGGTGGTGATATGGTTGCTTGAGAAATTAAGTGAAGACGAATAATTTTCAACATGATTACCACTTGCCTTACGGCGAAGGAAAACATCGTGAGAAAAGCTACATATCTGAGGGAACCAATATTTTGAATTTGAAAATAGTTTTGAAAGACATGTGTAGTCCGCCTCGCGTGAGTTTGGCCAGCGTAGTGGGCTATGGCCTGATCGCTCTCGTAACGAAAGGGAAAAGCAGTGGAACATTAGTAATAGCTGAATTTATAAAACGTAGGCTACTAACACCTCCAGGTAAATTTCTAAGAAATTAATTAAAATTCTAAGAAATCTATTGTTAATTAACACGCCGGCGTGTCCGCGGTCGTGGAGGGTATAATAGTAATAAAACTTGCCAAGGGTTGGCTTATATATAATATTAACAAATCAAAAGGCATCTATAGTAATATTTTTTTGTAGGGATGTACACGAGCGAAGGTAGGGTAAGTCGCTAGTAACTTAATAATAGCTTTTTAAATAACAACGTTTGAACTTTATACTCACTGTCCAGTGAGAGATGATTCCTTAGCAGATGAATTTCTTCAAATTCAGTTAAGCACCTTCTCCTCTGTAAAATCGATCAAGAATATGTTAAAACCTAAGATAATACTGGGATGGGAGCTTAGTTTGATAATCTGCTATTTTTTTGACAATTGAAAATAGATCATATATATCTTTACGATATTTTAAGTCGAAAAAAAATTCTAATAAAGATACCTTCAATAAAATGACCACCCATCAATTTATAGCTTAAATCAACATTGCTTTCCCATTCTCTAACTACAGCACACACACTTTCGGCTTTTATCCGACTCATATAAAATTCGAAGGGTTCATTTCGTTGTGAGAGTAGTAAAACCGATTCATTTTTGCTTTTTGAGAAACTTAAGGTTTATTGGCAATACGAGTAAATGTAGTTATCTGGCGAATTCTAACTTTGAAGCCCTTTCTAAGTGTACGAATCTTTTAAGTGGGCATCTTATTGGAATCGAAACTACCACTCTAAAGGAATTAATTTCTCAAAGAGATGGAAATTTTTATTTAAAAAATTATTTAAAATCACCCTCGATAAATTTTTTTCATTGGATAAATGACATCTATACGGGAGTATTTCAAGATTTCTTCTTCTACTACTAAACTATGAAGAATACTTGATCCCTAACTCCTACCTCCTCCCGAATCTCGACACTTTTAATTACAACTTCAATACTGACATGACCAAGCCAGATAGGTTAACATTTCCAAATACCAAATGACCGGTTTCGCGCATGTTTTTGATACTACATAATATGTGTTATTGTTATTATTGTCAATTTTCGTCAGTAATATTTTTTTTGGATTGTGAATTAAAATATGTAAATATAATTATTGTGAGGAATAAGAATTTGTGGCTTCATTTGTTGTAATTAAATGTTTGAAATGTATACTTTTGGGCATACTCATACATGATCCTTTTTAATCAAGGAGACTTGATCCCTCATCGAATATCCTTTAACATAATATTTTACTAATGTTATTATTTTATTGTTTTATAGAAATGATAAGGCATTACAAAAGCAAAATTTATTCTAATTTCAGTTGATTGCTATTGATAAATTTAAAATATTTATAGATTATGATGTTAAAACATTAACGGATTTGTAAAAAAATAGTGTGTAAAATTTAAATATCTACTCATTACATTTGACAGAATACTTGATGCAGACTAATGAAATAGAACTTTCTTATAACACTGTTAGTTCCTATTATAGAGTTCAATTTGTCTGTTAAATGATAGTTTCAATTATTTTTGTTTGTTTTATTTTTTTTTATTTCATATGATTATTTTTATGAATAAATAGTTAACAGCTTGCGATAGTAAATGTTTGAATTTAAAAAAAAAATGTTAAAGAACGTTTATAGAAAATGGCACACCTTGGGAACGAAATGATCGCCTTCAGGCTACTTCAACTTGATAGAAATATTGTAAATTATAATTTAACTTTATAAAAAAAAGATAATGAAATAATATTAGTCCCGCTGAGTTTCTTTCGCCAGTTCTTCTTAGGTCTGAGGCTTCTTCTTTCCGAACTGGTAGTAGACTCATGACGTTCAGTAAAAAATTGTAATAATTTAATGATGAATAATATATTTTGAATTTTGATTTTTTTTTATTTAAAACACTTATAAGGATCAAATCCTTCGAAATCAAATCTCCAGCAGAAGTACATCAAATCTCCATGAACAAAGAAGACATGCTCATTTTACCTGTTGTTACTTATTTTTCTTTAAATTATTATATTCTAATATATGAATTTAAAAAGGCAAGGGATACTAATAGGCTATAAAGACTGTTAAATGTGTAACAAAAGATCGTTTAGTCCCATACAATCCAGTAAAAGTTAAAGGCTCTAACAAACAAAGAGATCAAGTGTCCGTAGTCTCCCTTACTAATACTGTAAAGCTAAATATCTTGTTTTGCTTAAACCTGCTTATCTCTTAAATGTTAGTCTGATTATAAATATTAATTTTGCATTTTATAACCTATTTATTATTTAATGAAGAAAAATTAGAGGAAGAGGTTATTTTTTTATGTTGGGACATGCATTTACGCATACCAACTGTAGACAAGGTCAAACTATAATCAAGCTACAACCCTTGAAATTAATAAATTATTATTGAAAAATATTTTTTTAAAAGAAGCTTCTATATCAAATAAATTGTGTAATGTAATAAATGGGTTTGATTAATCTTTAAGTTTATTTTGTAGCCTATTGTTACTCCAGACTAACGACTCACTCTCGCTTCGCTCGGCTTTGTCCCTAGTTACATATTCTTTTTTGAGCGGTAGCCTAATTCTTTTACTGAAATAAAAGTAGTAACCTAAGTTTCTCCTTATAACATCAACTACCTGCAAGTCCCGTCAAAATCGGCCCAGCCGTTTCGGAGATTAGCCAAAACAAACAGAACAGACAGACAGACAGACAAAAATTTTAAAAATTGTGTTTTTCTTATAAATACCGTATATAATTCCATATTCATTTAGTAAAAAGTCAAAATTACAATTTCGACGTTACAAACAGACACTTCAATTTTATTTATATGTATAGATAATTATCTATCTGTGTACTGAATTTTATCCAAATCGGTCCAGCCATGTTAGAGTGAAGGAATTGTAACAAACACGTACAAATCAAAAGATCAAAGCGTGTACGATTGGTCTTATCATGGTCAAGCAAAAACGAGCACGACCCGAATATAATACAAAAACATAACAGCTATTGAATTTAGTACCTCACCGTTTACATAACTCGTTGTTAGAATGAGAGCTTCTTACTACGAGATATTTACGACTTTTATTACATTTTCCCTAAAATTTTCCAAGTAAATAGTATCTTTCTAACTTTATATTCTTGCTATTACATTCCGGTTCATAACATTTGATTGATGAAATTGCACTTGTATCCATACTAGCTATGTTTGTGGCTTTACGTATACGAGCGTTTGACGACACGTTTGGCTCACTTTGTAGTGACTTGCAGTGCCAGTGGTCGCGGGTTCAAGTCCCGTTGGGGCATTCATTTGTGTGATGAACAGGAATGTTTGTACTTCAGTCATGGGTGTTTGTATTTATAATATGCATGTATTTATAGATATATAATATGTGTAGTGTATCAACCATTTGGTATCCATAACACAAGCCTCGTAGCTTACTATGGAACTAAATGGTGTTGTGTGATAATGACCCAACATATAAAAAAATAATATTTCTCTAGAAAATGTATGAGATACACGATAGTAGCGTAAATTAATCTATATATATATAACAATCAATGTGTATATGTATGTTCTCTATGAACTCTAAAAAGGTTGGAGCGATTTTGATGAAATTTTCAGGCACTCTTCAGATTAGTCCAGCAGGTGATCCTGTGAAGTTTGTTAGCAATCGAAAGTTTGAATGCGGGCGAAGCCGCGGGTACTGCTAGTATGTAATAATAATGAATAATGTCTAGTAATCATATTGTCATCATTGAAAACTTGTGGAAAACATTTTTGGATAGAATTTACCTATCTATATAAACAAAAAATCATTTTTTTATTGATAACGAACCAATGGCTTCACGTGCTTTCAGACATGTTATTCTCACACCGCAATCTTTCCAAACTCAAAACCCTTAAGACATTCTTGACAGAATGCAATCCAGTTGCGACCCGGGAATCGAACCTAATTTACGGATTTGCAGCCATACATTCTAGTTACAAAACAGATGATATATACATACTAACATATGTATGTACATAATAATTAAGTTCTCATACCTCTTATACGTGTATCTTAAATTATATAATGCGAGACGCGAGTCAACTACAACTTATCAAATTTTCATCGCAATTGTACCAAACTAACATCGAGGCTTAACGGGATTAACTTAACGCGAAAATCTGATAATCTGATGTTTGATTTTTAGTTCCCGATCGAATACTTTACAACAATTATGGTCACGGGAGGGAATATTTTATATATATTGCACTAGCGACTCACCCTCGCTCCGCTCGGGTTCATCCCTAGGTGATTCTGTAAATTGACGTAACTTTTTTTATTTATGAACCGATTGAAATAAAATAAACACTAAATATTAAGTGAGGCTTACCACAATATATTAATGTAAACCACATCTAAATCGGTTAAGCTGTTTCTGAGATTAGCGCGCACAAACGCAAAGACTAACAGACAAAAATTCTAAAAATCATTGTTTTGGGTTCTATTGAGTAAATAAAGACCCCCAATGATAGTTTTTGTCAAATATCTTCCATGTACAGACAGCGGTCAGTTACACTTTTATTATACACTACAAACAATATTTATCCACACAATAACATATTAATTTTTAAGAGAATAGAAATACCACCGAAGTATTTTATGATTTAAAAAAAAATTAACATTTTTAAAATAAATCCGCAAAAAATTTGCTAAAATAAACATTTTATTTACGAGCTTGATGATAATTTTCTTATTATTAATGAGGTAAAAATATTCATATCCAAGCATAATCTAATATATGAATATCTCGTATGACGGTGTTTGTGGTGGCATTTGTCCGAAACGGCTCGACCGATTTTCAATGACTTTTTTTGTATATTTGTAGGTACCTATGAGAATAGGTCGTAAAGTGTTTTTCACCCTCCTAAACCCCCCACCCCCCACCCCCGCCCCCCGCCCTCTCCCATTTTGTAATAGCGGTTTTAGTATTTTTGTATGAACAATTATATAAATACAAATACAGGCTGTATAACATAAAACCAAAGAGGTTTTTTGTAGATTGTACACGGGCGTAGCCGCGGGTTCTGCTAGTATAATATAGATATTACACAGTTAACTGATTAAACTTAGCTTTAAGAGTCTAATAATTAACCGTCTATGGAAGAAAGCTCTAATTAAATAAATATTATATTTTTACGCGTAAATATTATTAAAAAACTTAAGACGTTTATTATTTTTGTTGCTATTTTGAATATACCGAGTTAGTAATACAAATAATAATGTAAATATTGCCAATGCTAATTCCTTAGTTTAAATGTTTATATTAACATACCTCTTACTAAAACTTACCTCCTACTGCCATTTACCGTCTACTCCTCCCTACTACGCACCCTCTCGTCGCTCGGGTGCGTCCCTAAGTGCCATTGTGTATGTATAATATTATGACGTCACGTTTGGCTCAGTTCGTAGTGACCCTACTTGCTGTGCCAGCGGTCGCGGGTTCGAGTCCCGCTGGGGGCATTCATTTGTGTGATAAGCACGAATGTTTGTACTCCAGTCATGGGTGTTTATATTTATAATATGTATGTATTTAAAGTTAAATATGTGTAGTGTATCAACTATCTGGTATCGATAACACAAGCCTCGTAGCTTACGATGGAGCTAGATGGTGCTGTGTTAATGTCCCAACATATTTTTTTTATGTACAGTCAGCGCCACAGTTTGAAAAATTATATTACTAATAATAGCCTGAGCGTTATTCCAGGTATCTTTTGACTAAAAATAATCTATATGTGTGCTAAATTTTATCCAAATCCATCCAGCCATTTCAATGTGGAGAAGCGATTTTTTAAATTTTGAATGTCTTTGCTAATATTATAAAGAGGTAAAGTTTGTGAGTTTGTGACGTTGTAGCCGGTAATCTCTAGATCTGCTGAACCGATTATGATGAAATTTGGTAAAAAGATAGCTTGAGACCCTGGGAAGGACATAAGATACTTTTTATCCCGGAAATCATCCTTTAAGGGGGTGAAAATGGGGATGAAAGTTTGTTTCGGAAAGCAAGCTAGTAACTTATAAAAAATAATGTCTGATTTTAGAAATGATGGAGTCGAAGTTACAGGTAAGATGTAATGTAAGTAAAAGATATAAATTTTGTTCTTTTTTGTCTTCAATATCATCTTTATAACAAGTTTTCGAAAGACATGCTGAATACAATCTTTATAATAAGTATTTATTTCAGATCAATATATTATATATATAATAGATTTATTGCTACTGAATCGATTTTATTGAAGTTTTCGCAAGTAGATACCAGCCTAACTTTGTGTTGTATAGAATAATACTTATTGCGGCATCGCGCGTGTAAAGTGGCGTGAAAATTAGTTTTTAACAAGTACTTACTTATATTTTTAGCTAATACAAATATGCCATTAATTAAATTGTTACGTGTAATATTTTATTGTAGTTGTTGATTTCTTAAATTTAATAATGTTTATATTTACAAGCGACTCACCCTTGCTTCGCTCGAGTTCGTCCCTAGATTGATTCCTCATACAATTTTTTCATCCCCATTTTCACCCCCTTAAGAGATGATTTCCGGGATTAAACATATCCTATGTCCTTCCCAGGATCTCAAACTATCTTCCTTACCAAATTTTATAGAAATCCGTTCAGTAGATCCAGAGATTACCCCCTACAACGTCACAAACTGACAATTTCATAATATAATATTAGTATAGATTAACACTAGGTATTATTACAAATATTATTAGCAACTCAGCCTTGCTTCGCCCGGGTTCAACCCTAGGTACGTTTTAACTGTTAGTATGGAATAGATACACTATATTAGTATATACATAGATACGAAGAGTTTTATATACCTTACTTGAGAAAAGATTGAATCACCATATAAACTTTCATTTCACACCTTAAGGGATGATTTCCGAGATAAAAACTAATCTATTCCCTGAGTGTCTCAAACAATTTTCGTACCGAATTTCATTTAAATTGGTTCAGCAGATTTTTAGTTTATTCATAACAAATAAACTCACAAACTTTACACCTTTATAATATTATATTAGTGTAGATCATATGTATAGTGTAGACAACTAACAATATTTATATATTAATAAAATATATTTTTTAGACAAATTTGAAGAAAAAGCTTATTATAATTAATATAACAAAAAGCATTAGACATGACATCAAGGTGAAAAAGCTCGTAAAAATGCTTACAAAAGCTCGTAAAAAACAAACCAACTGTGGATTCCCGTGTAGAATACTGTTATGTGTTTTGTTTTATACCAACAAATTTACTAAGACCTTTAAACTTGCACATAGAGACCCCTCGTCCGTCGATTTCCATCCAGGATAGGGGGTAGGTGGAGTTCAGGTTATCTGGTCGGGTGTTACGTAGAGCATGCGCTATTCCACCGACCCTCAGTGTTATACCATTGCCCGACAGAAGCGTACGTTTTTTGGAAAATAAAAAAAAAACAAATTGTCACAAAATGGCCGTTTGACGTGTGAAAGTGTCAAGTTTAAAACGCCTCCGAATTTTTTTCCTATAATGTGTAAATAAATTTTGTGCGTGGGCGTTAGAGTACAACCGTAGTACTGGAATACGTTAAATAGTATTATAAATAAAAACAAACTGCGTGACATTATTGTGGATAATTTGTTATTTTATACTTAATGTATATATAAAGAATGTGTGTATAAATGTCTGACGGTCCGTCTAGACCGCCTTTGCCTTCATTGTCAAAATGCAAAAGCCAAGAAATGTGGGCAGCAATGACTAGATCTATAGAAATTTTGGTGGCATTTTTTGAATATTATGCACAGAGGTAAGTTTTAATATATTTATTATTAGCAAATGGCAATTGTTTTGTTTAATTTTAAGTGTAATTCTTAACTATAAGCCACTAAATGTGTAACACGCAATAACGAAAATTTCCATGTTAAATTGAAAACAAAATATAAATGTAAGAAACCTATACCGAAACGGATAGAAATAGCGATTTTATATATTTTTTATGTATAACTAAGCTCATCTATACAAATAATAAAGTTTTAATTGAGTCAAATCTGTACATCAAATATTTTTTGGAAAATCTTATTGAAATAGTTATTATTATCGATACAGAGACCGAACCTATAGTTTTTAGAATTTTTGTCTGTCTGTCTGCCTATGTGGGAACACACCACGAGAAAACCACTGGACAGATTTCGATGAAATTTGGTATGATGATAGCTGGTTATCCAGGTCAACATATAGGGATACTTTTTACTGCGGAAAAATATCTCATCTCTGAGAAATCTATACTAAACGTTAAAATGTAACTAGGGGCGAACCCGAGCGGAACGAGGGTGAGTCGCTAGTTTTTTTTATATATTATACTATATTTCAAAACATATATTAGTTTCGGATCTTTCTAGAGTACAGAAAAGTTCACTACGAATTAGAAATTCAAAAATATTACGTCGCAGTCTTAGTAAAATATACGACTCAAGGATCGAACTACAAACATTAATAAAAATAATGACTCAAATCTTTCAAGCTTTTGCAGCGTGAAGTAACAAGTATTTTCACTTAGAAACTTCCTTAACGAGCTAGTATTATTCATATTATATTACGTTTATTTCTTCATCACACTTTTAAACTGGCTAAACAGATTTTGATGAAATTTGGTACACAATATACTATGAAACTTTTTTTAATGTTGGGAAATGCATTTACGCATACCACCTGTACATATACAGGTGGTTATGTGGGACTTACTGACTAGAAAAGCCAGCACTACCCAGTTAAACACAACAGAACTTTCCCAGAGTTAATGGGGCGTCGTAGGATCGCTCACGCACTCTGCCACGACGGCAGATCTGCCGAAGCAGATCACACAACCAAGGGATCGAATTTGATGTCAGAGAAGTACCAGGAGCAATCCGCATGGTACACCACTCACCTAAGTGGGCCACCTCCCTACACACCTCTTCGCTTCACGCCTGGCTGGCTAGCCGGAAGCTAAAGAGCATCTCCCCGAAAAGTGTTTAAAATGTTGGCCGAGGATATAAGGTACCACTATGCAAAATTTCATTTAAATCGGTCCAACAGTTTCAGAATTAGCCCGTACAAACAGACAGAGAAACAAAAAAATTGGAAAAAATCTGGATTTGTTCTATTTCTCTTCTGACACCCTCTTGACTCGGTTGTTAGCATTTTTTTTCTATGTACAGACATTCGACCTCTACAGTTTTATTATATGTATAGATAAAACTATAAAAAAACCTATAATACTTAAAAGCTCTATGTTTCTTTGCTAATTCTTCTAAAGACCAAGATAAATTCATTATTTCACATCACTAAAATCCGAAGAGCCTTACTTTTACAGCTTGAAAAAGTAACAAATACGTTCATTCACAAACTTTCGTGTTATATTTAATTTAATTTTGCGATATTATTTTAAGGTTTAATTAATACTTTGGTTTTTTCGGTTCTATCGCGGATTTATTTAGATTTTTGGTTCCTGACGTTTTTTTGCTTTACACGTCTCTCCTGTGATCATTCAAAACGTCGGGAACCAAAAATAAAAAAAATCTGCGAAAAAATCCGAAAGTAGTTTTATTTAAAATGTACATTTGTCGTTGTCTTATAATCATTATTTAGCAGAGTTTACTCATTCAACGTAAGAGCAAAAAAATAAGAGTACCTTTGCCTTAATCTATACAGATAAATAAAATTGAAGTGTCTGTTTGTAATGTCAAAATAACAGCTTTTTACTAAATGAACATGGATGTATACACGGTACATATACCAAAATAATATTTTTTACAATTTTTGTCTGTCTGTCTGTTTGTTCCGGCTAATCTCCTAAATGGCTGGACCAATTTTGACGGGACTTTCACTGGCAGATAGCTGACGTAATAAGGAGTAACTAAGGATACTTTTATTTTAGAAAAAAAAATTGGGTCCCACGAAAAAAATTTAAAACCAATGAAGAATTTAATAATATCCAATTCAAGTAGGAAAGTCGTATACATACCCTAGGGACGAACCCGAGCGAAGCGATGGTGAGTCACTAGTAGTCTATAAAATGCAAAAAATCTTTTTCAAATCAAACCAGTAAATCCAGGGATTAGTACGTTCAAAAACAACATTTTTATATATTAGTACAAAATATAGATTATTATTATGTGTAGAGGTCGACAACTGTGCGAGGTTCGTGCACCCGCCATAATACGCCGTAATCAACCTCCTACGACAAATAGACGCCGTAGTCATAAATAGAGTGTATAAATAAATAATATGAAATTACCTATTTTTGTTGGGATTGAAATAGTTAAAAACGTTATTTATTACTATACTCTATTGCTATGTTATAGAAATTCTAACAAAAATTAGGGTTCAACAGTTTTGAAAATAATATAGTGTAAAAAATAATAAATTTTTCATTTCGATACCTTTTTTTTTAACGTTGGGAAATGCATTTACGCACGAAGTGTGGGACTCACCGGCAAAGCCAGTACTACCCACTAAAACCCAACAAAGCCTTCCCCCGTCTTAATGGGGCGTCGCAGGATCGCTTACGCATTCAACTACGACGCCTCGACGGCCACAACAACAACCACGGGGTTGCTCCAAGGTCCACTCTGCTATCAAAGAAGTACCAGGAGCAACCCGCACGCTACATCACCCACCGACTATTTTAACCTTCCTCAATGTATATAATATAAGGCAATAAAATACGAGAGTTTATCTGAAGTTAAATTAACTTGCAGTTAGAACGAATTTTTACTATTGTTATAAACTAGCATTGCCCGCGGCTCCGCCCGCGTTCAGATGACCAATAACCAAATTCTTAGGTTTTACATATTAGTATACTCTTACAATGCAGTTTTTGTATTTTTTCTCAGAAATGAGATATTTTCCCGCGGTATAAAATATCCTACATGTTGACCCGGATAACCAGCTATCACCATACCAACTTTTATCAAAATCCCTCCAGTGGTTTTTCTGTGATGCGGTAACAGACAGACAGACAAAAATTCTAAAAACTATAGATTCAGCCTCTGTATCGATAATGATGTCTATTTCGATAAGATTCTTCAAAACAATATTTAATGTACAGATTCGGCTTAGTTACAATTTTATTATACGTATAGATGTAAGACTTTATGTATGTATGTTGGTATTGTTTTTAGCTGAAATAGTCCAGCCGTTTGATCGCTCCGATCAATCTTTTTTTTTACGTTGGGAAATGCATTTACGCATACCACTTGCATACATACAGGTGGTTATGTGGGATTCGCTGGTCAAAAAAGCCTGTTCTAATCACTAAAACTCCCCCGTCATAATGGGGCTTCGACGGCTGCCTGTCGAAGCAGACCACAACAAATTTGGGGTACCTCCACGGTTCGCTCTGCTTATCATCAGAGAAGTACCAGAAGCAACAAGTATGGTACACCACCCATGGGTACGCCACCTCGCAGTGGCTTCACGCCCGGCAGGATTGCCAGACGCGAATGAGCCCCAACCACGATAAGGTGAACACACATCAGGGGAGAGGGGAGGGCAGATGGAGTATGACCTGATGAACACTGTTAGTAATTAAATTTGCCAAAAAAAAGCGAAGCGAAGGTAGGTCTCTACAAATTGGTATGAAAAAAATAATGGTGTTTCTTAAGTAAAATATTATACATCCAGGAATCGAACCCATTATAACAATCTAGTTCACAGACAAAATCTAGTATTAGATCTAAGCTAGTGAATTATGCTTGAAAATCGTAATTATACCTTAATTTATATGATCAATTAAAATATTATTCAAATGAAGGTACAATTAATAATAAATTAACATTTTATTCGATTCCAATTTGAAAAATAGAAATGAATTGAGCGAAAATGAAGCAACTTTGTTTTATTAGTATATAGAATATAGTTATTGCTAGTGCAAAACACCCACGCTCCGCTCGGGTTCGTCGCTAGGTACGTTTTAAATATACATAAATAGTTATTACCCAGCGCTAGCCATATATACATTTTAATATGGTTGTTAAGTATTCTTAAATAAGTATTCTTAAATTTTATAATTTTCCGCGCAATTTTTTAATTTTTTTCTTTCATAAGAACCTTCTCCTGACAATAACAAACACAACAAAAAAAATAGTTAAATCGGTCCAGCCGTTCACGCGTAATGGCGTGGCCAAGGGAAATAGGGATTCATTTTTATATAGATAGATAGATACCACATTTTTTTAAATATTAAGTTCCATATTTAGAAGAAATAACAATTTGTCACAAACTTCAAAGGATTTTTTGTATATATTTTTTTATCTGTGGAATCAAAGGCGACCTTCTTTAACCTTTACTCTCCAGAGAATAAACTCCAAATGATATTGTAAATTGATACTTTAAATTTTTCTTCATCTGAATACTAACTAATGTCTATTGCGTTACTCATAGTAAAAAATCTATAGATATAGATCAAATCGTGTATATATGACGTATGTATACAGCCCTTTTTAACGTCCCACTGCTGGGCACGGGCCTCCCAATACGCCAACTCGCACTTGGCCAGCATGGTGGATAATACCTGATCCCCTTCGTATTGAAGAAAGGACCCCAAGGCCCTCCCAGCCCCAGCAGTGGGACATGAACAAAGCCCGGCTTAATAGTTAGTAAAGTACAAAAGCTATAGTAACCAATCTTACATCTCTTTCAACCGTACATTAATTTAATAATATTATCATCGCCAAAGGCTCTTCTATCGATACCAATATCGATTTAATTAATCGAAACTCAACAGACAGACGGTCAATTTACCCAATGGGATTGTTGAACTAACGGTGGGTAACTATTTAATTAATTAAACGAATAGATTTTGCTTTTGGGTGTTAAAATTAGATATGTATTTTAAAATTTTATCTATTCTTACATCGATATATATTATACTAGCGACGCACCCTCGCTGCGCTCGGGTTCGTCCCTAGCTTGCTTCCTAATACAAACTTTCATCCCCATTTTCAACCACTTAAAGAATGATTTCCGGGATAAAAAGTATCCTATGTCCTTCCCAGGGTCTCAAACTATCTTCTTACCAAATTTCATTTAAATTAAAATTAAAATTTAAATTAGTCCAATTGTTTACGCGTCCGTAATTTAGTTTAAGTTAGTTATAAGCAATTTTTTGTATAACAAAGTTATTGCGGTCAAAATTAATCAGGCGCTTCGCCATATGTATCTCTTTTTGCAGAATCATTGTCAATTGCTATTAAAGCCCCTTACTGACCGGTTGATTTTTATTTATCATCGCCACATCACCCGTGATTATTACCAAATCAATTTATACACCTCTAGCCCTCTTCATGGTCCATTACGAGACGGATAAAAATAAAGGAAATATTTAAACAATATTAAAAATAATTAAAAAGTGACCAAGTGCCGTATGGAGTATAGAGGTGAAGATTGTTAAATTCGAGTGAGTTATAGACATTAAGTGCTTAAAATAAAAATCAGTATAGTGTTTATCATTATATTTATTAATAAAACCCAACATGACCACAAATTTAACATTAAATCAGGTAATTAAAGCACGTTAAGCACGTGTGACATTGGGCAAGGTCAGTAAGTTAAAACTTTTAAAACTTTACTACAAATATCTACATATGTAATTAAAACAATATATTAACAATAAATTTGATAAAATATAATAAATATTAGGTATAGTTTATCGGTACTTAAATAATACAGTACAGTAACTTATAAATGTTACATTAGATAACTGTTCCTAGTATAAGTATTTTTACGAAATACATTTTAATTACATTATATAAACTTCAAATATATGTTATTAATTTTTATTAACAATAAATTTGATAAAATATAATAAATATTAGGTATAGTTTATCAGTGCTTAAATAATACAGTACAGTAACTTATAAATGTTACATTAGATAACTGTTCCTAGTATAAGTATTTTTACAAAATACATTTTAATTATATTATATAAACCTCAAATTTAAGTTATTAATTTTGCATATTCAGTGTAGATATTTATTTTATTAAAATTTACTTCCAATTATAAAGTAACAGTTTAGCAAATAATTTATTTGTGAGCTTTAGAAATACATATCTAAGTTAAATCGAAAATTATTGTTAGATAAAATCATTTAATCAATTATCAGTAAAACAAGTTATCACTTTTATTTTGGTTGTGATTCATTAGTTACTATATCTCTAAAACCTTTGTTTGTAAAATTTCAGATCGACATCATCTGTATCCCAAAATGACTGACATTAAGGAGCTTAAAAAGAAGCGTGGCAGTTATAAATGTAGATTAACAGTTTTTGGAAATTATTTAGGTACTTTAAATGATGCCGAACTGATCGCCTGTCAGGCGATGGAGTTACAATTACGAACAGATAAGTTAGAGAGCTTATATAATGAGTTTAATGAAGTTCAATCACAATTAGAATGCTTAACGGATAACATTGACATTGAATTAGTTGAACGAACCGCTGTAGAATCACAATATTATTCATTATTAGCTCAGGCTAAAAATCTTATCAATATATTTTCAAAATTAGAACAAAATGACGTAAAATCAACTTCTAGTAACTCTAAGCAACAGCTAGTCAAATTGCCTACTATTGATTTACCTAAATTCTCAGGTTCGTATGATAACTGGCTAGAATTTCGCGATACCTTTTCTAGTCTCATTCACAACAATGACAACATAGAGGAAATTAATAAATTTCACTATCTAAGGTCATCACTGGAAGGTTCCGCTGCTGTCGTAATACAATCTATCCAGTTCTCTGCTCAAAATTATACCATAGCCTGGGAACTACTGTGTGACAGATTCAACAACAAACGGTTACTTATTCACAATCATGTGTCAGCTCTGTTCAAGCTCGAACCAATAACTAAGGAGTCTTCAATATCACTAAAGCGAATGATTGATCAAGTAAATAAAAATATTAGGTCTTTAAATACAATAGGCAAACCGGTTCATAGCTGGCTGGCCGACACATTATTAATATATATAATAAGTTCAAAGTTAGATTCTACAACATTAAGAGAATGGGAGGAATATAAAGGGCATTTAGACAAAATAATTTAATCTCTTTTGAAAATTTTATAGAATTCTTGAGAAATCGTGCGGATTTAATAGAAACTTTAGAAATATCTCGTCATTCTCATACAAATAAGGAAAGTACAAATAAAAATTTAAAATTTAAAACTTTAGTTTCCACTTCGAATAATTCTAACAATAACAATAATACAAGCTCACGTAATTATTGTCCTAAGTGTAATGGCGATCATAACCTAAACGTTTGTCCACAATTTTTATCACTATCTATCTCTGAACGAATGTCATTAATACCAAATTATAAGATTTGTTACAATTGTTTTCGTCGCGGTCACTACCCTAGTCAATGTAAAAAGTCAGGGTGTAAAATCTGTAAGCGTAAACACCATACTCTAATACACAACACAGATTTGCATAAAATATCTGATGTAAACAAAACTTGTACGTTCGATACGAATAAGATTAATAGCACTACCGTTACTGATAACGCTCACACCGCACTATTGACATGTACACCTGCGCACACGCATTGTGCGACTGCGAGTAGTTCGAGCGAAGTCCTTTTATCAACTGCATTAGTGAAGTGCAACGATATTAATAATAAAACACATATCGTCCGCGCTCTTCTTGATTCCGGCAGCTCTTCATGTTTAATGACGGAAAATTTATTTAAAAAATTAAAACTGCCTTATCTTAAGATTAATAAATATATACAGGGTATTAATAATTCGTTGTTTCTTGTGGATAAATTTTGTCATTTAAATATTCAGTCCTTAAATGAAAAATATTCAAATGATTTATTATGTTTCATTTTGCCTTCAATCACTGATAAGATCCCCGCTAAGCAGATACAACTAGATATACCGTCGAACATAAACTTAGCTGATCCTTATTTTCACACACCGGGTTCCATTGACTTAATTATTGGAGCGGATGTTTTTTGGAATCTCTTAGGATCCGAAAAAATTATATTAGGTGATAGATTACCGATACTTTATCAAACTAATCTTGGATGGTTAGTTAGTGGTCCAATTAACGGCGGCCATAATAATTGTTTTAACACTCGGTCTTCACCTATAAAATGTAATTTCAATAAAGCATGTTCCACACAATTAAATGAGCATGATGACATTCGAAACCAATTAACGCGTTTCTGGCAGCTCGAGGAGGTATGCCATGAGTCATCTACTTATTCATTAGAAGAAAAATTGTGTGAAGAACATTTTGTTAAAAATACGTCACGTTTATCAGATGGACGTTTTTTGCGTTAAAATACCGTTAAAGGAATCATCCGATATTTTAGGCGATTCATTTAATCATGCTAAACGCTGTTTTCTGTCACTTGAGCGCAGAAATAAAAATCAAGCATCATTAGATAAGATGTATAAAGACTTTATGTCTGAGTATATTTCTTTATCACATATGTCAGAGATTCAAATTAATAAAAATAATTCGTATTTCATTCCGCATCATGGGGTGTTAAGATTAGATAAATCTACTACGAAACTTCGTGTTGTTTTTAATGCTAGTGCAATTACTACGTCTGGTCTTTCATTAAATAAAATACAGATGGTAGGACCGACTGTTCAGGATGATCTTACATCTATTTTACTTAGATTTCGAATGTACAAATATGTACTTTCAGCAGATGTGGAGAAAATGTATAGGCAAGTGTCCGTACATCCTTCCGACCGACACTTACAGCAGATCATTTGGCGTAATGACTCATCGTGTCCACTTAAGATATACCAGTTGAATACCGTTACTTATGGCACTGCCAGCGCACCATTTCTCGCAACGAGATGCCTTAAGCAAGTGGGAATGGAATGTACTGATAAAATGATCTCGGAAATCATCATCCATGATTTTTATGTCGATGATCTTTTAACTGGCACAGACCAACTCGAAACTGCGTATGAACTGCGAAAGAAGGTCACTGATGCTCTTACTACCGCTTGTATGCCTTTGAGGAAGTGGAAGTCTAACGAGCCTAAGTTACTTTCTGAACAGTATGATCAGTCGACAATTGATTTCCACCAAGAAGGTGACACGTTACATAAAACTTTAGGGCTGAGTTGGCAAACCGACATTGACAAACTTTGCTTTCCTATAAACATTCCTGAACAGACGAATAATACTAAACGTAGCATGCTAGCAATAATTGCACGAATATTTGATCCATTGGGTTTATTATCACCTTGTGTCATACGCATGAAAATGTTGTTACAACATCTTTGGCTTAAAGGCTTAAATTGGGATGATCAATTAACAGCTGAGGTTGGCACTGAGTGGGCTAACCTGATTAAAAATTTACCAGCTATTAATAATATTCATATACCGCGTCGTGTCACTTGTGATGCTTACCAACACTTCGAAATTCACGTATTTGTAGATGCTTCGGAGAAAGCTTATGGCGCTTGCTTGTATATTCGCAGTGTAAATAGGCAAGGTGATGTCAGCGTGCACTTAGCAATGGCTAAAAGTCGCGTCACGCCGATTAAACCGGTAACGTTGCCACGTCTTGAACTTTGTTCTAGTGTACTTGGAGCGCGTCTATACAAAAAGGTTATAAATTCACTTCGAGCTCAACCCTCAAAGGTTGTTTTCTGGACTGACTCCATGGTTGTGCTTGGTTGGTTAAAGATGCTGCCTATCAAATTAAATACATTTGTACGTAATCGCGTAGGAGAAATTCTAGAAGAAACTAGTCAGTGTACATGGAGACATGTACCTAGTAATAAAAATCCAGCAGATTTAATTTCTCGTGGAGTTGAACCTTCCTGTCTGCAAACCTTGGACCTGTGGTGGTTTGGTCCATCTTTTTTACATAAAGATGTAGATGAATGGCCTTGCAGTCCTAATGATATGGAGATAACGTTACCTGAAATAAAAACAAATATTAACCTTCATGTCGTTACGCATGACAATACTGTAGAAACAGGATTAATAAAATTTGAACGTTTTTCTAATATTTTAAGATTACAACGTACCTTTTGTTATGTATTTCGCTTTATTGATGCCTGTAAACGAAGAGGCATAAAAAAACACTGCTTATTTTTCTAAAACTGAACTACAAAACTCTTTAAATTTTATAATAACTCAGTCACAAAGAGAATCTATTCCTGAGTATGATTTATTAATAAATAATAAAAATCTACCGTACAAAAACCGTTTGTCAAAATTAAGTGTATTTCTCGATGCTAATAAAATTATACGTGTAGGAGGTAGGCTACATAATTCCGAATACGCTTTTGAGAAAAAACATCCAATTCTTTTACAGTCCACTCATCATTTTGTAAAACTTTTATTTCGATATGAGCATATTCGATTGATGCATGCAGGTCCTCAATTGCTACTTACGACTTTAAGAGAAAGATATTGGCCATTGGGGGGACGTAGCTTGGCTCGAGCTTGTTATCGTCAGTGCGTTCGATGCCGGCGTTTTAAGGGACAGACAGTAATGCCACAGATGGGCAATCTACCATCAAGTAGACTTTCACCAACTGACTTTCCCTTCCAAAACGTAGGTGTTGATTACGCAGGTCCCTTAACCTCAGTTAGTCGTCAAGGTCGTGGATGTAGATTAGTGAAGGTCTATATCGTTATTTTTGTATGTTTTACGACAAAAGCCATTCATTTAGAACTGGTAGGCGATTTGACTAGCAATAGTTACCTGCAGGCATTATCTAGGTTTATTTCTCGGAGAGGTAAACCTCTTAATATATATTCTGACCGTGGAACGACATTCACAGGAGCTTGTAATGAAATTACAGAATTTTTAAAACAAAATTGTAACTCTATATCTGACAGCGCGGCTCGTGACGGAGTTAACTTTCATTTTATCCCTGCCTATGCTCCACATTTCGGCGGTCTTTGGGAGGCAGGTGTCAAGTCGACTAAATTTCATTTGATGCGAGTGCTAGGCAATTGTCACCTTACTTATGAGGAATTTAACTCTGTGATAGTTCAAATTGAAGGAATCTTAAATTCTCGGCCTCTCACTCCTTTATCGTCGAATCCTGAAGATTTGTTGCCTCTTACTCCCGGTCATTTTTTAATTGGAAGACCGCTCACGTCTCTACCTGTAAAGGATCTTCGTGATTGCTCCAGTCATATGTTAACTCGACACCACCGCATTGAACAACTCCGACAGCATTTTTGGTCAAGGTGGAGTAAAGAATATGTGTCAGAATTGCAGCTAAGAGTCAAGTGGAAATCCTCTACGGATGCACTAAAATTGAACTCTTTAGTCGTTATTAAAGACGACAAACTTGCCGCCAATGAAATGGAAACTGGGTCGAGTTATTGCTCTTCATCCTGGCACCGACGGAATCTCCAGGGTGGCTGATATTAAGACTGCGACCGGCATCATTAGACGAGCCTTTTCGAAAATCTGCCCGCTGATAGAAGAGTCCTGTTGAATGCAAGCCTTCAACGGCCGGGGGCATGTTTACGCGTCCGTAATTTAGTTTAAGTTAGTTATAAGCAATTTTTTGTATAACAAAGTTATTGCGGTCAAAATTAATCAGGCGCTTCGCCATATGTATCTCTTTTTTGCAGAATCATTGTCAATTGCTATTAAAGCCCCTTACTGACCGGTTGATTTTTATTTATCATCGCCACATCACCCGTGATTATTACCAAATCAATTTATACACCTCTAGCCCTCTTCACCAATAGTTTTTGAGTTTATTCGTTACAAACATACAAAAATACAAATCTTTCCTCTTCATAATATTAGTATATGTAGATATATGTTTTAAGTTTCATTTCATGAAAACCTAATCTCCTATATGAAGTAAAGGTATAAACAAAAAATACTATTAAATAAATAACATACGCCTTACTAAACCTCAGAACCGTAACACGTACAAAATCTATATCTATACGTATAAGTAAAATTGTATGTATATTATGATTCATAAAGAGCACCGGGGAAAGAAAAAGGTTATGAGGAAAATAACGGACAAACGGTTAAAATAGACAAAGCCGTTTGGCTTTTTCTATTCTAACTACGGAGCTACCCTCACTTCATTCTGGTCCCTGGGCGTTTTTTGTATTTACATATCACATTATCTACAGGCAACATCATCTTTTGGCACATCTACTAAATTTCGTTTAAATCTATCGTGTTGATTCAGCGTGAAGTAGTAACACACACACACACACGCACGCACGCACGCACGCACACGCACACGCACACACACGCACGCACACACGCACGCACGCGCGCACACACGCACGCACGCACTCAACTTAGCACAAATTTCGGTACTCAGCCAGCACGAAGACACTTAAACGATAAACGCCAACATCTCTTTTGCATCCAAAAAAATTCTTTACAGAAAAAACCAATCACTAAATATGACCCGGCCAGAACTGGAACCCAGGACCTTCATATTTGAAACGAACAATGAATTAAGCTAATTACAAGCAATTTTCCACACTTTACACAAGCAAGCGGTGTCACGGGCATAACATATGTACGTAAATGACATAAAATTTTAAACATTCTTAAAGGCGTATGAAGTAAGTGAGAAAAAGGTAGAAGCAGACATACTTAGCTTTCACATGGCAAGCTCAAGAGTTCTCAAACGTTAGCCAACTTTTAAAAACTACTCAAAAGCTCTAAGGAATAAGGCAATGTGAATATCATAAAGTAGTAAATTCACTTACTTTTATCGAGTATTTTAAAATTTAACACTTACCTATTTGTTTACATAATACTTTGTTATAATATCTTCTAGGTTGTTAAAAGTATCTTTTAGGATTTTGTCGCGGTTTCATTTTATATTTCTGTTTCTGACGTTTCGAGTACTTAACAGCAAATATGGTCATGAAAGAGACTAAGGTTTTAGACGTCTCAAATGCCATTATATATAACAAGCAGTACCCGCGGCTTCGCTCGCGGTAAAACTACAGAAAAATCTCTAAATAGGTAGTTTCATACAAACTTTCATTCCCTATTTTACTCCCTTATAGGATAAATATTGAAAAATGCTAAAAATATTTACACACAAAAACTCACGCCAATCCGTCATTCCGTTTCGACGTGAAAGAAAGAAAAACAAACAAACAAACAAACAAACACACTTTCTCATTTATAATATTAAGTAAGGGTTTAACCTACCCAGAACTACCGATCTGGTTCAAAAAGAAACTTTTGTCCATCTTATAGCCTATAAGGAAAGACGAAGACTCTCTAGCATTACGCTAATGTAAAGACATTTCTAAAGAGAAACAATTATATTTAAATAAACATGGGTCAAACCGCTGACAACGTTAGTAATTAATAAAACGTCAAACACAGAAGAAAAAATCTAATAGCTAGAAATCGATTTTGTGAAAAAAAAATATCCAAGCTATCAACTAAAATCGAGTCGGCCGGCTGTAATCGATTAACCGGCCACCCGTTACCACACGGGTCACGGATAATAGAATATCGATAACAACACGTGGGCGTGCGTTACTAGATTGTAGCTTTAAAATGCTTAAATGCCCATGAACATATGAACCAACTAGCGCTTTATCGTCGCTCGCGTGCCTTTGTGTCTTTTGTAGTACTATTATATACAGGTGGTCACCTTTTGGTCAATTTTATTATTAAACCTACCCTAGCGAGTATTACTTAACGTAATTTGCATTTCAGATGACCAAAAACCAAATTCATAGGTTTTACATATTACTATACTCTGACATTGCAGTTTTTGTATTTTTTCTCAGAAATGAAACATTTTCCCGTGGTAAAAAGTATCCTATATGTTGACCCGGATAACCAGCTATCACCATACCAAATTTCATCAAAATCCCTCCAGTGGTTTTTGTGTGATGCGGTAACAGACAGATAGACAAAAATTCTAAAAAACTATAGATTCGACCTCTGTATCGATAATAATGTCTATTTCAATTAGATTTTCCAAAAAATATTTAATGTAGAGATTTGACTCAGTTAGAATTTTATTATATGTATAGATAAGTAAAATAGAATATACGATAATGTCTCGTAAAGTTGTGTTTTAGCCTCAGGACAATTAGGTCTTAACAAATACTTACTATACTTTAAGTAAAATGTAAATATGTTATACGTTTTAGAAAATGTACATTAAAACTTAATTATAACAAAGAAATCTGTCCAATTATCCAAGAAATGCTGCCTGTAATATTTCCTAATGTACTAAACTAAATGAAAATATGTAATTCTCAAAAATAATATTCATCGTACATACAACGCTAAACTGGACTATTATACTTGTACACATTATATACTTATATAGAATTTTAACGTGTGGTATAAATTTCTCAGATGTGAGATATTTACCTACAGTAAAAAGTATCCTATATATTGACCCGGATAACCAGCTATCATCATACCAAATTTCATCAAAATCTGTCTAGTGGTTTTCTCGTGATGCGGTTACAGACAGATAGACGGACTAAAATTCTAAAAACTATAGATTCGGCTTCTGTATCGATAAGAATGACAATTTCATTAAGATGTTCCAAAAAATATTTAATGTACAGGTTCGACTAAGTTAGAATTTTTATTAGCAGTATATTTATCATATACTCGTAAATGCAGAATTAGCAATGAAAATGAAAACACAGTATGTAACATTTTTACCAAAACAAAAAATACCTCATTATATTTCGTTCAAGAGAACTGACGTATAAATTGATAACACAAAAACCGGGTTATTAATAATCCAGCTATACAGGTGGTTTTGATTTATGCCCATAAACCGTGTAAATTTATGAGGGGTTCAGAAAAATAGGTTTCTCTTTTATTCGGTCAAATAAATCCTTTTGAGCTAGACCATAATTATAACTAATAGGTTTTTATTTAATTCCTAAAGATACCTAAATACTATTTCATCCTTATTTTTATTGAGAGGTCTAGAATAATCTATTTCTGAATTTGAACCTATATCCTATTTTTTCAATAATCGTTTGGTATAAACAAAGATCTTAACTCAAAATAACTCATCATAAAAAGACTATAGTACCTAACTACTACCTAATTTTGTATTTTTAGCATCAGCTACATCTATACTAATATTATAAATGTGAAAGTTTGTGAGTATGGATGTTTGTTACTCAATCACGCCAGAACAGCTGAACGGATCTGGATGAAATTTGGCACGGAGATAGATTATAGTCTGGAATAGACACATAGGCTACTTTTTATCCAGGAAAAATGTACGGTTCCCGTGGGATAGATTTGTTTTTGTTTTTCCAGAGGCGAACCCGAGCGAGGTGAGGGTGAGCCGCTAGTATAAAAATTTATCTTACAACTACAACAATCTTCACATTAGCCTAGGGGGTGATTCTGTGAAGTTACGAGCAATCGGAACGTTGAAGGTACTGCTAAAACAAAATGGGGGTGGAAGTTTATATGGGAAATCAATAATTTATCAAGTAAGGGATATAAAGGTCACTCATATATAGTCTGTCTATGCCATACTAAGAGTCAAAACGTACCTAGGGACGAACCCGTGAAATGGTGGTGCTGTCTATATATATATAATATTCTTGAATACAAAAAGCACCTAAAAAGTATAATCAAGGATTTGTATAGCCGTGATTTTCAAAGCCTCAATAAGAAAGTGGCCTGGAAGAGAACGCTGTTTTAGCGATAAGCTTGTACATATTCCTAATTCTATTTCTTGTTGTACTCTTTTTTTTTCTTACTTTTGTGGGTGTACAATAAAGAGTATTTATTTTTTAGGGTTCTGTACCTCAAAAGGTAAAAAAGGAACCCTTATAAGATCACCCTCCTGTCCGTCTGTCCGTCTATCTGTCTATCCGTCTGTCCGTCTTCCCGTTGGCCCGTCTGTCCGTGTGTCACCACCAATTTTCTAATAAGTTGAAATTTATACCAGATACTGAGGTCTATAGTCCCTATTAGGTGTATAAAAACCAAGATCCTGAGTCAACACGATAAAAAGATATGGCCAAATTTAGATTTTCGCGAAAACTTGTAAGTACCAAAATTTACCTTAATTTGCAACTATTTTTTTTTTTTTGAAATTTTCGCTTTACTTGTGCTGTAAGACCATGCTTTTAACCAAAATTGACAATTCTAGGTTATTTTTAAAGTCATCGAACCGTTACCAGATTGAGTAACACTTGCTACGTTTATCAGTCCGTTAAAATGCTTATCGCAACCTCTATTATAAGTGAGTGTGGTAAAGTTGACCCTTACTCGATTCACTTGAAGGTGAAGTCATTTGAAAAATTTTGCAGAATTAAGACATTATAATATGTTCGTATATTTTAAGTTTTAACTAGCGATCCACCCTCGCTTCGCTCGATTTCGTCCCTAGGTAGATTCCCCATACAAACTGTCATCCCCATTTTCACCCCCTTAAAAGATGATTTCCGGGATAAAAAGTCTTCTATGTCCTTCCCAGGGTCTCAAACTATCTTCTTACCAAATTTCATCTAAATCGATTCAGTAGATCCAGAGATTACCCCCTAAAACGTCACAAACTCACAAACTTTACCTCTTTATTATATGTATTAGTATAGACTAGCGACTTATCCTCACTTCTCTCTAGGTATATTTGTACCCTAATACAGTGAAGCCCAAAGGAGGATTGTATTTGACCTGTATGTATGTATGTATGTATGTATGTATGTATGTATGTATGTATGTATGTATGTATGTATGTATGTATGTATGTATGTATGTATGTATGTAGGTATGTATGTATGTATGTATGTATGTATGTATGTATGTATGTATGTATGTATGTTCGATCCTATGTTCACTCGTAATTACTAAACAGCTTATCCCATATCATCAACGGTTTGTCTTGTTAACACAAGTGTTTGTAGAATATATGGAAATTACTTAAAAAAACAATATGGAGGATTTCAGGCCCCAATTTTGTCTTTTTTAAATTCCTAATAAAACTCAAAAGTGTATGACTGCTAAAAGTCTAAAATAAAAAAAAATATAGACAATAGACATATGTTACATAGTACATATATTATAGTCTTACTTAGACTACATAATAATATGTCCATTTATCAACTTTTTCTTATCTTTTTAGTTCTCTTTAACGCAGTCGAGTTTTTTTTTATATTTAAATTTTTATGTGTTAATAATGTTACGTACAGTCAGATTACAAATAATCTATACTAATATTATAAAGAGGTAAAGTTTGTGAGTTAGTGAGGTTGTAGGGGGTAATCTCTGAATCTACTGAACCGATTTAGATAAAATTTTGTAAGACAATAGTTTGAGACCCTGGGAAGGACATAAGACAGTTTTTATCCCTGAAATCAGCCGTTAGGGGGGTGAAAATGATCCATTGGGTTTATTATCACCTTGTGTCATACGCATGAAAATGTTGTTACAACATCTTTGGCTTAAAGGCTTAAATTGGGATGATCAATTAACAGCTGAGGTTGGCACTGAGTGGGCTAACCTGATTAAAAATTTACCAGCTATTAATAATATTCATATACCGCGTCGTGTCACTTGTGATGCTTACCAACACTTCGAAATTCACGTATTTGTAGATGCTTCGGAGAAAGCTTATGGCGCTTGCTTGTATATTCGCAGTGTAAATAGGCAAGGTGATGTCAGCGTGCACTTAGCAATGGCTAAAAGTCGCGTCACGCCGATTAAACCGGTAACGTTGCCACGTCTTGAACTTTGTTCTAGTGTACTTGGAGCGCGTCTATACAAAAAGGTTATAAATTCACTTCGAGCTCAACCCTCAAAGGTTGTTTTCTGGACTGACTCCATGGTTGTGCTTGGTTGGTTAAAGATGCTGCCTATCAAATTAAATACATTTGTACGTAATCGCGTAGGAGAAATTCTAGAAGAAACTAGTCAGTGTACATGGAGACATGTACCTAGTAATAAAAATCCAGCAGATTTAATTTCTCGTGGAGTTGAACCTTCCTGTCTGCAAACCTTGGACCTGTGGTGGTTTGGTCCATCTTTTTTACATAAAGATGTAGATGAATGGCCTTGCAGTCCTAATGATATGGAGATAACGTTACCTGAAATAAAAACAAATATTAACCTTCATGTCGTTACGCATGACAATACTGTAGAAACAGGATTAATAAAATTTGAACGTTTTTCTAATATTTTAAGATTACAACGTACCTTTTGTTATGTATTTCGCTTTATTGATGCCTGTAAACGAAGAGGCATAAAAAAACACTGCTTATTTTTCTAAAACTGAACTACAAAACTCTTTAAATTTTATAATAACTCAGTCACAAAGAGAATCTATTCCTGAGTATGATTTATTAATAAATAATAAAAATCTACCGTACAAAAACCGTTTGTCAAAATTAAGTGTATTTCTCGATGCTAATAAAATTATACGTGTAGGAGGTAGGCTACATAATTCCGAATACGCTTTTGAGAAAAAACATCCAATTCTTTTACAGTCCACTCATCATTTTGTAAAACTTTTATTTCGATATGAGCATATTCGATTGATGCATGCAGGTCCTCAATTGCTACTTACGACTTTAAGAGAAAGATATTGGCCATTGGGGGGACGTAGCTTGGCTCGAGCTTGTTATCGTCAGTGCGTTCGATGCCGGCGTTTTAAGGGACAGACAGTAATGCCACAGATGGGCAATCTACCATCAAGTAGACTTTCACCAACTGACTTTCCCTTCCAAAACGTAGGTGTTGATTACGCAGGTCCCTTAACCTCAGTTAGTCGTCAAGGTCGTGGATGTAGATTAGTGAAGGTCTATATCGTTATTTTTGTATGTTTTACGACAAAAGCCATTCATTTAGAACTGGTAGGCGATTTGACTAGCAATAGTTACCTGCAGGCATTATCTAGGTTTATTTCTCGGAGAGGTAAACCTCTTAATATATATTCTGACCGTGGAACGACATTCACAGGAGCTTGTAATGAAATTACAGAATTTTTAAAACAAAATTGTAACTCTATATCTGACAGCGCGGCTCGTGACGGAGTTAACTTTCATTTTATCCCTGCCTATGCTCCACATTTCGGCGGTCTTTGGGAGGCAGGTGTCAAGTCGACTAAATTTCATTTGATGCGAGTGCTAGGCAATTGTCACCTTACTTATGAGGAATTTAACTCTGTGATAGTTCAAATTGAAGGAATCTTAAATTCTCGCCTCTCACTCCTTTATCGTCGAATCCTGAAGATTTGTTGCCTCTTACTCCCGGTCATTTTTTAATTGGAAGACCGCTCACGTCTCTACCTGTAAAGGATCTTCGTGATTGCTCCAGTCATATGTTAACTCGACACCACCGCATTGAACAACTCCGACAGCATTTTTGGTCAAGGTGGAGTAAAGAATATGTGTCAGAATTGCAGCTAAGAGTCAAGTGGAAATCCTCTACGGATGCACTAAAATTGAACTCTTTAGTCGTTATTAAAGACGACAACTTGCCGCCAATGAAATGGAAACTGGGTCGAGTTATTGCTCTTCATCCTGGCACCGACGGAATCTCCAGGGTGGCTGATATTAAGACTGCGACCGGCATCATTAGACGAGCCTTTTCGAAAATCTGCCCGCTGATAGAAGAGTCCTGTTGAATGCAAGCCTTCAACGGCCGGGGGCATGTTTACGCGTCCGTAATTTAGTTTAAGTTAGTTATAAGCAATTTTTTGTATAACAAAGTTATTGCGGTCAAAATTAATCAGGCGCTTCGCCATATGTATCTCTTTTTGCAGAATCATTGTCAATTGCTATTAAAGCCCCTTACTGACCGGTTGATTTTTATTTATCATCGCCACATCACCCGTGATTATTACCAAATCAATTTATACACCTCTAGCCCTCTTCACCAATAGTTTTTGAGTTTATTCGTTACAAACATACAAAAATACAAATCTTTCCTCTTCATAATATTAGTATATGTAGATATATGTTTTAAGTTTCATTTCATGAAAACCTAATCTCCTATATGAAGTAAAGGTAATAAACAAAAAATACTATTAAATAAATAACATACGCCTTACTAAACCTCAGAACCGTAACACGTACAAAATCTATATCTATACGTATAAGTAAAATTGTATGTATATTATGATTCATAAAGAGCACCGGGGAAAGAAAAAGGTTATGAGGAAAATAACGGACAAACGGTTAAAATAGACAAAGCCGTTTGGCTTTTTCTATTCTAACTACGGAGCTACCCTCACTTCATTCTGGTCCCTGGGCGTTTTTTGTATTTACATATCACATTATCTACAGGCAACATCATCTTTTGGCACATCTACTAAATTTCGTTTAAATCTATCGTGTTGATTCAGCGTGAAGTAGTAACACACACACACACACGCACGCACGCACGCACGCACACGCACACGCACACACACGCACGCACACACGCACGCACGCGCGCACACACGCACGCACGCACTCAACTTAGCACAAATTTCGGTACTCAGCCAGCACGAAGACACTTAAACGATAAACGCCAACATCTCTTTTGCATCCAAAAAAATTCTTTACAGAAAAAACCAATCACTAAATATGACCCGGCCAGAACTGGAACCCAGGACCTTCATATTTGAAACGAACAATGAATTAAGCTAATTACAAGCAATTTTCCACACTTTACACAAGCAAGCGGTGTCACGGGCATAACATATGTACGTAAATGACATAAAATTTTAAACATTCTTAAAGGCGTATGAAGTAAGTGAGAAAAAGGTAGAAGCAGACATACTTAGCTTTCACATGGCAAGCTCAAGAGTTCTCAAACGTTAGCCAACTTTTAAAAACTACTCAAAAGCTCTAAGGAATAAGGCAATGTGAATATCATAAAGTAGTAAATTCACTTACTTTTATCGAGTATTTTAAAATTTAACACTTACCTATTTGTTTACATAATACTTTGTTATAATATCTTCTAGGTTGTTAAAAGTATCTTTTAGGATTTTGTCGCGGTTTCATTTTATATTTCTGTTTCTGACGTTTCGAGTACTTAACAGCAAATATGGTCATGAAAGAGACTAAGGTTTTAGACGTCTCAAATGCCATTATATATAACAAGCAGTACCCGCGGCTTCGCTCGCGGTAAAACTACAGAAAAATCTCTAAATAGGTAGTTTCATACAAACTTTCATTCCCTATTTTACTCCCTTATAGGATAAATATTGAAAAATGCTAAAAATATTTACACACAAAAACTCACGCCAATCCGTCATTCCGTTTCGACGTGAAAGAAAGAAAAACAAACAAACAAACAAACAAACACACTTTCTCATTTATAATATTAAGTAAGGGTTTAACCTACCCAGAACTACCGATCTGGTTCAAAAAGAAACTTTTGTCCATCTTATAGCCTATAAGGAAAGACGAAGACTCTCTAGCATTACGCTAATGTAAAGACATTTCTAAAGAGAAACAATTATATTTAAATAAACATGGGTCAAACCGCTGACAACGTTAGTAATTAATAAAACGTCAAACACAGAAGAAAAAATCTAATAGCTAGAAATCGATTTTGTGAAAAAAAAATATCCAAGCTATCAACTAAAATCGAGTCGGCCGGCTGTAATCGATTAACCGGCCACCCGTTACCACACGGGTCACGGATAATAGAATATCGATAACAACACGTGGGCGTGCGTTACTAGATTGTAGCTTTAAAATGCTTAAATGCCCATGAACATATGAACCAACTAGCGCTTTATCGTCGCTCGCGTGCCTTTGTGTCTTTTGTAGTACTATTATATACAGGTGGTCACCTTTTGGTCAATTTTATTATTAAACCTACCCTAGCGAGTATTACTTAACGTAATTTGCATTTCAGATGACCAAAAACCAAATTCATAGGTTTTACATATTACTATACTCTGACATTGCAGTTTTTGTATTTTTTCTCAGAAATGAAACATTTTCCCGTGGTAAAAAGTATCCTATATGTTGACCCGGATAACCAGCTATCACCATACCAAATTTCATCAAAATCCCTCCAGTGGTTTTTGTGTGATGCGGTAACAGACAGACAGACAAAAATTCTAAAAACTATAGATTCGACCTCTGTATCGATAATAATGTCTATTTCAATAAGATTTTCCAAAAAATATTTAATGTACAGATTCGACTCGGTTAGAATTTTATTATATGTATAGATAAGTAAAATAGAATATACGATAATGTCTCGTAAAGTTGTGTTTTAGCCTCAGGACAATTAGGTCTTAACAAATACTTACTATACTTTAAGTAAAATGTAAATATGTTATACGTTTTAGAAAATGTACATTAAAACTTAATTATAACAAAGAAATCTGTCCAATTATCCAAGAAATGCTGCCTGTAATATTTCCTAATGTACTAAACTAAATGAAAATATGTAATTCTCAAAAATAATATTCATCGTACATACAACGCTAAACTGGACTATTATACTTGTACACATTATATACTTATATAGAATTTTAACGTGTGGTATAAATTTCTCAGATGTGAGATATTTACCTACAGTAAAAAGTATCCTATATATTGACCCGGATAACCAGCTATCATCATACCAAATTTCATCAAAATCTGTCTAGTGGTTTTCTCGTGATGCGGTTACAGACAGATAGACGGACTAAAATTCTAAAAACTATAGATTCGGCTTCTGTATCGATAAGAATGACAATTTCATTAAGATGTTCCAAAAAATATTTAATGTACAGGTTCGACTAAGTTAGAATTTTTATTAGCAGTATATTTATCATATACTCGTAAATGCAGAATTAGCAATGAAAATGAAAACACAGTATGTAACATTTTTACCAAAACAAAAAATACCTCATTATATTTCGTTCAAGAGAACTGACGTATAAATTGATAACACAAAAACCGGGTTATTAATAATCCAGCTATACAGGTGGTTTTGATTTATGCCCATAAACCGTGTAAATTTATGAGGGGTTCAGAAAAATAGGTTTCTCTTTTATTCGGTCAAATAAATCCTTTTGAGCTAGACCATAATTATAACTAATAGGTTTTATTTAATTCCTAAAGATACCTAAATACTATTTCATCCTTATTTTTATTGAGAGGTCTAGAATAATCTATTTCTGAATTTGAACCTATATCCTATTTTTTCAATAATCGTTTGGTATAAACAAAGATCTTAACTCAAAATAACTCATCATAAAAAGACTATAGTACCTAACTACTACCTAATTTTGTATTTTAGCATCAGCTACATCTATACTAATATTATAAATGTGAAAGTTTGTGAGTATGGATGTTTGTTACTCAATCACGCCAGAACAGCTGAACGGATCTGGATGAAATTTGGCACGGAGATAGATTATAGTCTGGAATAGACACATAGGCTACTTTTTATCCAGGAAAAATGTACGGTTCCCGTGGGATAGATTTGTTTTTGTTTTTCCAGAGGCGAACCCGAGCGAGGTGAGGGTGAGCCGCTAGTATAAAAATTTATCTTACAACTACAACAATCTTCACATTAGCCTAGGGGGTGATTCTGTGAAGTTACGAGCAATCGGAACGTTGAAGGTACTGCTAAAACAAAATGGGGGTGGAAGTTTATATGGGAAATCAATAATTTATCAAGTAAGGGATATAAAGGTCACTCATATATAGTCTGTCTATGCCATACTAAGAGTCAAAACGTACCTAGGGACGAACCCGTGAAATGGTGGTGCTGTCTATATATATATAATATTCTTGAATACAAAAAGCACCTAAAAAGTATAATCAAGGATTTGTATAGCCGTGATTTTCAAAGCCTCAATAAGAAAGTGGCCTGGAAGAGAACGCTGTTTTAGCGATAAGCTTGTACATATTCCTAATTCTATTTCTTGTTGTACTCTTTTTTTTTCTTACTTTTGTGGGTGTACAATAAAGAGTATTTATTTTTTAGGGTTCTGTACCTCAAAAGGTAAAAAAGGAACCCTTATAAGATCACCCTCCTGTCCGTCTGTCCGTCTATCTGTCTATCCGTCTGTCCGTCTTCCCGTTGGCCCGTCTGTCCGTGTGTCACCACCAATTTTCTAATAAGTTGAAATTTATACCAGATACTGAGGTCTATAGTCCCTATTAGGTGTATAAAAACCAAGATCCTGAGTCAACACGATAAAAAGATATGGCCAAATTTAGATTTTCGCGAAAACTTGTAAGTACCAAAATTTACCTTAATTTGCAACTATTTTTTTTTTTTGAAATTTTCGCTTTACTTGTGCTGTAAGACCATGCTTTTAACCAAAATTGACAATTCTAGGTTATTTTTAAAGTCATCGAACCGTTACCAGATTGAGTAACACTTGCTACGTTTATCAGTCCGTTAAAATGCTTATCGCAACCTCTATTATAAGTGAGTGTGGTAAAGTTGACCCTTACTCGATTCACTTGAAGGTGAAGTCATTTGAAAAATTTTGCAGAATTAAGACATTATAATATGTTCGTATATTTTAAGTTTTAACTAGCGATCCACCCTCGCTTCGCTCGATTTCGTCCCTAGGTAGATTCCCCATACAAACTGTCATCCCCATTTTCACCCCCTTAAAAGATGATTTCCGGGATAAAAAGTCTTCTATGTCCTTCCCAGGGTCTCAAACTATCTTCTTACCAAATTTCATCTAAATCGATTCAGTAGATCCAGAGATTACCCCCTAAAACGTCACAAACTCACAAACTTTACCTCTTTATTATATGTATTAGTATAGACTAGCGACTTATCCTCACTTCTCTCTAGGTATATTTGTACCCTAATACAGTGAAGCCCAAAGGAGGATTGTATTTGACCTGTATGTATGTATGTATGTATGTATGTATGTATGTATGTATGTATGTATGTATGTATGTATGTATGTATGTATGTATGTATGTATGTATGTATGTAGGTATGTATGTATGTATGTATGTATGTATGTATGTATGTATGTATGTATGTTCGATCCTATGTTCACTCGTAATTACTAAACAGCTTATCCCATATCATCAACGGTTTGTCTTGTTAACACAAGTGTTTGTAGAATATATGGAAATTACTTAAAAAAACAATATGGAGGATTTCAGGCCCCAATTTTGTCTTTTTTAAATTCCTAATAAAACTCAAAAGTGTATGACTGCTAAAAGTCTAAAATAAAAAAAAATATAGACAATAGACATATGTTACATAGTACATATATTATAGTCTTACTTAGACTACATAATAATATGTCCATTTATCAACTTTTTCTTATCTTTTTAGTTCTCTTTAACGCAGTCGAGTTTTTTTTTATATTTAAATTTTTATGTGTTAATAATGTTACGTACAGTCAGATTACAAATAATCTATACTAATATTATAAAGAGGTAAAGTTTGTGAGTTAGTGAGGTTGTAGGGGGTAATCTCTGAATCTACTGAACCGATTTAGATAAAATTTTGTAAGACAATAGTTTGAGACCCTGGGAAGGACATAAGACAGTTTTTATCCCTGAAATCAGCCGTTAGGGGGGTGAAAATGGGGATGAAAGTTTTTATTGGGAATCAAGCTGCTAGGGACAAACCCGAGCGAAGCGAGGGTGAGTCGCTAGTATGTTATACGTTTATATACGTGTTGGCAAATTTTGCAAGCAACAGTAAGTAGCCTATATGTTATTCTATATCACAGTCTGTCTGTGTACTGAATTTCATCTAAATCTATCCAGCAATTTAAGGGAGTGTTAAGGAGTAAAAACTCACATACATACACATACAAATTTTCTCATTTTTTATAGTACACTGTAGAGTGCATTATGATGTCAAATGTACGTACGTATAAAAAATATATTTTATACTTCCTTATTATCAAAGTGGCGGTCATAATTAAATTAAAAGAGTAAAAGTCGTGAAAAATAATTATAGTACACTATATAATTCATTCACCTTTCGACGACTCTAAATAAAAATATGGTAAGTGTCATTAAAGCTGGCTTTAAAGTGTGCACGTACATATTTTATATGGAAACGCAAAAAATTTTTTGCCAGTTCGCATTTCAGCCAGTTATACCGTTATAGCGAAAAATTTCTCGCTTCCCTACGCTTTATAACGCAAAATTTTTTGTCAAAGTACCAAATGCCATTGACTTTGTTCATTGTTCAAGTTATTTGTAAATTCAATAATATAAAATATGTTGGGACATTAACACACAGCACCATCTAGTTCTATAGTAAGCTACACATATATAACTTTAAATACATATATATTATAAATATAAATAAATACCCATAACTAAAGTACAAATATTCGTGATCATCACATAAATGAATGTCCCCAGCGGGACTCGAACCCACGGCCGATGGCAAAGCAAGCAAGGTCTCTAAAAACTGAGCCAATTTTTGGTCCACTGAAGTTCTCTTGATTGATCTTTTTTGCGATCGGTATTTGCCAATTCTTGTAAAATACTAGCAACTCACTCTCGCTTCGCTTGGGTGCAACCCCTAGGTTCGTTTTGACAGTTAGTATAGAAAAGATAGGCTATATATTATAATATATACTTATGTACATAAAAAAAGTTCTGAGCTTTTCGATTTTTCAGCTGTTTTTTGGGAGTTTGCCCTAATTTTTTATATTTAAACCACCCTGACACACCCTGAACAAAACAAATTATTCATGCTACGGAACCTTACCCAGCGTTAGCCATATACATTTTAATATATTTTTTCGTAAGTTTTTCTAATGTTTATTTTAATATACGAGTAAATAGTTATCCTGCTATAAATCCAACAAATCAAAAACCATGAAAATCGGTTCAGCAGTTCTCATATATATATTATGAGTAAAGACACAAGCCAAAGCTTATACACAATCATATTCAATTTACAGACTCATTGGTTTTTTTTTACATATATAGATAATTTAGAGTGATTTACGCCGAAATGTATCCACATCATTTCATTTAACCCAACGTCATCAATTTCTGTCACGTTATGAGCTCATATACTTTACCCTATATCCTTATAAAGTGAATGGCTAAGTTGCGGTACTTTATATGAAATATTTTACCTTTTACCTAATGGCTAGGTAATTTTACATATGTATATATAAATATTATTTTGAAAGTTTATGAGTATGTATGAATAAAAATAAATATGTTGGGACATTAACACACAACACCATCTAGTTCCATGGTAAGCTACAAGGCTTGTGTTATGGATACCGGATAGTTGATATACTACACATATATAACTTTAAATAGATACATATTATAAATATAAACACCCATGACTGGAGTACAAACATTCGTCATCACACAAATGAATGCTCCCAGCGGGACTCGAACTCGCGACCGCTGGCACAGCAAGTAGGGTCACTACAAACTGAGCCAAACGTGTCGTCGTATGGATGTTTATTACACTTTCACGCCAGAACGGCTGAACGGTTCTCGATGAAATTTGGCACTGAGATAGATTATAGTCTGGAATAACACATAGGCTACTTTTGATTCCGGAAAAATATACGGTTTCCAAGGGATATATTTGTTTTTGTTTTTCTAGTATGAACATATATTAGGGGGACCTGAAAGTTATGTAGCTTTTTCACAACTAAAACGTTTTTTTTTAAAGATTTATTAAATCACCTTCGTTATTAACATTCAGAAGGAATTACAAATATTAAAACTACTGTCATAAAAAAGAAAGTCGCAACTTCGTCAAAGTTGATTTCGATATATTTGAAGTTTTGTCTTAGTACTTAGTAGTAGTTTTGATGTAGTTACGATGAAAATGGTTTTGGTATCTCCGGATTCATAAGACTTAGAGCTTTATGAGTAAGACTATCAAGTGGCATTTTTTTGCTGATTCCGAATCTGCATTAAAGTCATTTTTGATCAAATTGTTAGTTTCTTCTGTATTATGACGGCAGAAAATTACCGGATTTAAACTTACAAAATCATCTTTGACATTTCCAAACATCTAACGCACTTAGATAACATCACAAATATTTTTGTTAGCAAGTATCGTATTCCGTATAAAACTGAAAAAAAGCATTCAATACTGGATATGTATCTCTCCGGATTTTTGATCAGCTTTTATGCCTGAAATTGGAAAAGAAGTTTGATTATAATCTTTCGTAAGTTACATTAGCTTAAAGTGTCGTCTATCATATTATTTTCTTTTCTAGGATAACTTTAGATTGTGAGCTACAAAACTTTTCACTTTGATACTTAGGTTTCACAGAAGTTTCGGTTGCCTGCAAATTAAATAAAAACTTTTTAACAAAAAAATAAAAACCGACTTCAAACAAAAGCACTAAAAAGTAAAAAATAACTGATTGGTAGTTTTCATTTACTATACATACCTAATCAAATAATTTCAAAGTCGGTGTGCTTTGCTTTGTACCCTTTCAAACAAAACAAAAATTGTCTAAATCGGTTAATAAATGACGGAGTTCTGAGGTAACAAACCTAAAAAAAATACAGCCGAATTGAGAACCTCCTCCTTTTTGAGGAAGTCGGTTGAAAAGGAGTAATTTCATTCGATAGTGGCCATACCTTTAATATTTTTAAGGTTCCGTTATCAAAAACCAAACAAAATCCCTATAATAGGGAATATACGTGTGATTTAAATAAAAGTGAAATATTTTTTATTATAATTTTTATAGCCAATAAATTGAATAATAAATAACAGAATTAAGCCTATATCAATACTTTTTGTGTTATTTCTTTTTGCTTAAGAAAATAATTATTAAAACGTGCAAATGTAGGTGGGGAATTCAAAGTAGTTGAAACGCACGCAATTGGTCAGACCGAATATGACGTCAAAGTATTATCATAACAGAGCGATTAGCGATTTTGTCGCTACAAATTAAGTCGTCATTTTTCTATGTATATCATACTGTGACGTCACATTAAGTGCGCGATATGGCGGGCGTTTAAATTATCCGTATTGGTATGATAATTAAAAAAATATTATACTAAATTTTAGTTTATTGGAGCTGGATATATTTTTTACAATTATAATAACGATTTTAGCTATTGTATAAAAAATAAAAAAAAATAATCACAAATATTCCCTATTTCCATATGTCCATCTGCACGTATGTTATAGCTATTTTGGGACTTGGGGACTATTTCACTGAAATTCAAATTAAAAAAGCCAAATTATGAACCTACAATAGATTTATTATTTGCCTGTATCATTTCATTTGTACCATTACATGTAAATATGTGATCAGATTTAAAAAAAAAGCAGTCACGAGGACCGCCGACAGAAGTGAAAACTTAAAACTATAATCAAACAGTTATTATTTTTAGATATTCAAATTAATTGTTTGATCTTAAATTAAAATTTGTAAATTAAAACCGTTTACATTTATCTGGTTTCGACATCTATCGGCACTCTGAGTGTTAGCGTTGACACGTCACGTGACCATGTCGATGACGACTTACATGAATTTACTCCCCATACAAACAAACCTGCCTATAGGTACAAGTTTTCACTAAAAAAAATACGGAACGACATGTCATACATATCAAGGTCAAAAATTGGGTCTTGTAAACGTAAAAAATATTAAGTCTCACGAAACTCGCGGACCGTGGGACGTAAAATGTAAATAACCAATAACTTTATAGTAGTAAGTAGTAAGTTCCTACTGTGTAGATCAAAATGATAGCATTTCTGATTAATAATATTTTTTCACTTTTTCATTTGTAAATGTATGTAGTAATGTGTTGCTTAATAATTTGTTTTTTAAATAATAGCAAATTTAAATTAAAATTATTATTTTTAATTAATCTTAACTTTTGCAAATTACACATAGATCAATTGTGGCTTAAATAAATAATACTATATTTTACACTTTTCTTATGGTTATAAATATAATAATGGCAACACTAAATATAGATTACTAATTAATATTTTTAAAATTGTAATAATTATAAAAATAATAGCAAAAATTAAATAAATAATTTTCCATATTCAATTATAATTAAAATTATAAAAATATTTAAAGTTAAAATATTGTAATGTAATTGGTGCAATTTTCATTTTGTTAAGTGTGGGTAGGCTGTCTGTAACAACTATATCTTTAAGACATGTAACACCTCAGTCTCTCCCGTGACCATGGATGCTGTAAAGCATTCGAAACGTCGGGAAACAAAAATACAAATAAATCCGCGACAAAATCCGAAAAGATAGTTTTATTTAAAATGTCAAATATTCGCGTACATCTAAGAAAGTATTAACCAATAACTTTGTATACAATTTTTACTTCCGGTTGTAGCAATGGTCGAATGAACTATAAAACTGTTTCCCATAAATTATAACTCCCATAAGTATTAAAACTCACGCTATTATACCGTAATATATCTTACAGCTCGATATATCATCTTGTGCTCGTTTTCTATGAAATTTTCGACTTGCCATATAAATATGTAAGGCTAGCCTTACCTTCGTTTTGCTCGAGTTCGTTCCTAGAAGTGTTTTTAGCCCCCGACGCAAAAAGAGTGATGTAATATGTTTAACGCATGTATCTGTGTATCTGTGTGTTTCTCTGTGACATCGTAACGTCCAAACAGATGAACCGTTTTAGTTTCTTTTTGTTTGAAAGGTGATTTGATCGAGACACGTTTGCAGGCTATAAGCTTGTGATGAGTTCCCAGACAGACAGACAGACAGACAGACATAAAATCTAAAAACAAGAGCTTCGACCTCTGTATCGGTAAAAATGACTATTTCAATAAGATTTACCAAAAAATATTTAATATACAGATTCTACTCTGAATTTTATTATACGTATAGATTACAGGGAATCTAGAAAAGAATCTCTTATTTATAGAACTAATATTTTATATTTATGAAAGTTTGTAACAGTGTGTATGTTTGTTACTCCTTGCTGAAACGGCTGAAAAAAAATTTCGAACGAAATTTTGTATATACATAACTTAGATACCTATAGACGCACTAGAGTGAAGCGATGGAAAGTGGCTAATCACTACATATTATAAAACTAAGTCCTGTCTGTCTGTTCGCGATAAACTCAAAAACTACTGCACAGAATTTCATGTTGTTTTTACCAATTGATAGAGTGGTTCTCGAGGAAACTTTTAGTATATAACTTGATAAATTTTTGTATACATTGTCTTAAATATAACGATATTTGTTGGAGGTGTCGGAAAAAAATAAGCCGTCTGGGAGCTTTCAACGAAAACGCTGCCTAAACACTTTGAGATATAACAAAATAATGTATGGTGGAATTGTGCATCTTATATAGTCTACAGAAAAGTCCGCGATGGTATATGCCTATCTCTTAAGGATAACATACTATATCCATCTTAATTTAAAACGTACCGAGGGATGAACTCGAGCGAAGCGAGGGTGAGACGCTAGTTATACTATAAATTCTTATTTTAATAAGCAAGTGTATTCAAAGGAACTCGCTAGTATTTTTCCACTTCAAATACGGATAATAAACGACAGATGACTCGCCTATTGACTTGGAAAATCGCAATTCACTGCACATGTAGAGTTAATTTGGCAAAAATATATATGTATGAAAAAATATTTCATATTATATTAAAGAAATTCATTGTTTGTAGTTTTTTTTTTATACATAACACCATCTAGTTCCATGGTAAGCTACGAGGCCTGTGTTATGGATACCAGATAGTTGATACACTACACATATATAACTTTAAATACATACGTATTATAAATATAAACACTCATGACTCGAGTACAAATTACATATAGAAAAGAAACATTCGTGCTCATCACACAAATGATTGCCCCCAGCGGGTCTCGAACCCGCGACCGCTGGCATGGCAAGTAGGGTCACTACAAACTGAGTCAAACGTGTCGAAAAAAATAATCAAAATTGATCAAGCCGTTTGCAAATACATGCACAGTGACTGGAATCTATAGATATAATAAAATTGTAACTAAGTCGAATCTGTAAATTAGATATTTTAATTTTTTTGCAGCGAAACCTTAATTATTTTTCAAAAATATTAGTAGCCTAATTTACTCCTTATAACATCAGCTATCTGCCAGTGAAAGTCCCGTTAAAATCACTCCAGCTGTTTCGGAGATTAGACGGAACAAACAGACAGACATACAAAAAATTTAAGTTGTGTTTTTCTTATAAGTATCTACTGTATAACATTTCATATGCATTTAGTAAAAAGCTGTTATTTTGACATTACACATAGACACTTCAATTTTATTTATTTGAATAGATAAAAGTCCGGCTGTTGTGTTTATGGTTTTTTTCTCGTTGACCGATTTATTTTATTTTTTTATTTTATAGGGTCATCTGAATGGTTCTTAGCTATAGAGAGACTTTGTAGGTGGCGCTGTTGTCAGATTTTTATTTTAATAATTTTCAATTCTTTTTTCTTTTTATTTCTTTCATAAAAAATGTTTAATCAAAAATTTGAATTAGTTTGAATTATCAAAAATTTGAATTAGTTTGAATCATCAAAAATTTGAATCACTCCTATTCACATTTATTAAAAATTTGAATTCATTTGTAAATGTATGTATAATGTGTTGCTTAATAATTTGTTTTTTAAATAATAGCAAATTTAAATTAAAATTATTATTTTTAATTAATCTTAACTTTTTCAAATTACACATAGATCAATTGTGGCTTAAATAATTAATATATTATGTTTTTTTCTTTATGGTTATAAATATAATAATGGCAACACTAAAAATGTAGATTAATAATTAATATTTTTTAAAATTGTAATAATTATAATAATAACAGCTCAAATTAAATAAATAATATTCTATATTCAATTATAAATCTAATTAAAATTATATAAAAATGTTTAAAGTTAAAAGTTAAAATATTGTAAGGTACTTTAGTGCCATTTTTCAATTTTTTGAATTCATTTTGTTAATTGTGGGTAGGCTGTCTGTAACAACTATATAATACCTTAGAGACATCTAACACCTCAGTCTCTCACGGGACCATGATTGCTGTAAAGCATTTGAATCGTCGGGAACCAAAAATCAAAATAAATTCGCGAAAAAGTCCGAAAAGATAGTTTTATTTAAAATGTCAAGTATTCGCGTAAATCTAAGAAAGTGTTATAGGAGATACGTTGTCACAGACAGCTATAGGTGTTAAAGTAACATCTTTTGTTTTTAGTACTAAAGATTATAAAAAATACCGTTTTCAACGCATAGCATTATATGAATACTGTGTTTTTTTTCATAAATACTTTTTCCTTACGTGACCTAAACCATTATTCTAGAGCTTGAATATAAAATAATACAGATTATTTCTATTCTAGGTTTATTTAAAAACCTTGTATAAAATTACGATGCAATAAAATTCACTTCCTTTTCGAAATAAAAAAAAAGTAATATTGTAAGAGTGGATTTTGGCAATGGTAGCTCAGTGGTAACGCGCTCGCTTATGAAACCGACTGAAGCGAGTTCAAATCCCGCGTTTCGCACCTCTGATATTTTCATGTACGAATCATTTCCAACATTATTACCACTCGCCTTACGGTGAAGGAAAACATCGTGGCTGCTTGCATTTCTAAGTGAACTTGACAAGTTTTCGAAAGACATGTGAAGTCCGCCAACCCGCACTTGGCCAGCGTGGTGGACTATAACCTGATCCCCCTCGCATTGGAGGGAGGCCCGTGCCCAGCAGTGGGACGTTAAAAAGGGCTGAAACGCAAGAATAGGTTTAAATTTTATTTTCAGGTAAAATATACTAGTTATGAGCGAGATTAATACTAGCGTTCGCCGAGTGGTCGAAATCATTATCATATGTCACAATCATTAATAGAATAGATTTTACCTATCTATATAGCAACACTAAAGCTAAAACGAAAAAAAAACGCACTAAACTGTTATTTCTTTACCGTTTTTCTTAACGGTTAGTATATGTAGATTTCTCAGAGATGAGATATTTTCTCGCGGTAAAAACTATTCTATATGTTGACCCGAATAACCAGCTATCATCATACCAAATTTCATCAAAATTTGTCCAGTGGTTTACTCGTGATGCGTTCCCAGATAGATAGACAGACAGAAAAAAATTCTAAAAACTATAGATTTGGACTCTGTATAGATAATAATGTTTATTTTAATTAGATTTTCCAAAAAATATTTAATGTACAGATTTGACTTAGTTACAATTTTATTATATGTATAGATTATGATAGTTGATCAGTAGAACTGGGAAAATAATTTACAAAGAATAGCTACGAGTATATTTATATAACCTAGATTTAAAGCTATTGAAAGTTTTAGATTTTTTTTATTTCTTTCAGTAAACTATTATAGAGTTATAGTTTTTACCTAAGTAGGCTATGTGTTACTTCAGCTGTAGTCTATTTGTGTACTATACATCCAAATCTGCCCAGATGTTTCAGCGGGAAGGTGGAACAAACATACACACACATACAATTTTTTTGCATTTATATTAATAGTTTTGACGACATGTTTGGCTCAGCTTGTACTGGCTGTGCGAGCGATTGCGGGTTCGAGTTCCGCTGAGGGCATTCTGTGAATAGCACGGGTGATTGTACTCATGGGTATTTACATAATCTTTATATATATAATTCTTCTGTGAGTGTGTATGTCACTGAACTTCTCTCAAACGACTGGACCGATTTTGATAAAAAATTTTGTGTGTGTTCAAGGGGATCTGGGAATGGTTTAGATTCACAATTTGAATAATAATTTTCATCAAAAAAATTATTAAAAAAAGTTTGAAATTTTCAAATTAAAGACGTGTAGACAGGACAACGTCTGTCGGGTCCGCTAGTATATTTATAATATGTATGTATTTAAAGTTATATATGTGTAGTGTATCAACTATCTGGTATCCATAACACAAGCCTCGTAGCTTACCATGGAACAAGATGGTGTTATGTATTAATGTCCCAACATATCTATTTATTTATACTTCATTTAACTTCTATACAATAATTACTATGTATGAAATCGAACTCGTGATCTCCGACGCCGATATTAGTACTAGTAAAGTACACTATAATATGACTACATCAAAAAGGTCTTAGTATATTCGTGGCTGAATCTAACATTTAGTAGGTAATTTCCCATTTCTAAGCAAATGACGTTGGGAAAGATAGATATTTAGCAAAATTAGGGTGAGCGTAATAAATTGTAACAAGTGAAGGTTTCGCTAATTAACGTTTGTAACTGTTCCTTAGATGGTATATATATGTGCTTTGGCTAAGTAATTAAAGCCTACCTATTAAATACATACCTAATCAAATATTTTCGAAATCGGTGCCAGCCCATACAAAGCAAAGCACACCGACTTCGAAAATATTTGATTAGGTATGTATAGTAAATGAAAACTACCAATCAGTTATTTTTTACTTTTTAGTGCTTTTGTTTTTTGCTCATTTTCATAATTATTTTTCTCACATTATTTTCCAGTAATTATTAATTTTTGTTAATTTTCTTATAAATTCGTGTCTAGTTTTTTTGTTTTAATAGTATCACTATAGTTTTAAGCGTTCTTAGTGTTTTAAGTATATTCATGCAGCTTATGAACGTAAGTAGACTATTTTTTTAATCTATGTGTATTATTTATTTTCTATTAAGTGGCAGTCCGACTTGGATAATGTAGGTTGATAAGAAGAAAGAAAGAAAAATCGCCACAAAACTCTAATGAATTATGGTCGATTTTCACTTGAACGTTATTGAGGTACTTTTGTCAAAATTATATGAGTAGCCTTCTCAATAAATAGACTAGGAAATGCAAAAAAAATCTTTTAAATCGGATCCGTAGTTCCTGATATTATCACGTGCAGACAAACAAACTTTTCAGCCTTATATATTAAGTGTAGACAATATAAAACTCATCACAAAGCTTTCGGAAAGTTTAATAACACTTTAAAACATTTGCATGCATTACTATATTTTGTACTCTATAATATTATTTTATGAGCTTTCTAAACAACACTCGAGAGTACGTGGAAATTGTGAAATATAAAGTCAGAGAAAGAATGGCATAACAAATATTTAAAACATACCTTAGAGGGTGTAAATGTGCACTGCGAAAGGATTATGGTAAACATACCCCTAAAAGGTTAAAATAGGGTGCAATGTTAATATAACACACATACTACCGTTCTCTCGTGGCTCCGTCTGTACGTCTTTCAACGCTCTTATTTGGAAGTACCAGTCCCATTGAAAATATTGTTTTTGCATGTTATTTGTTATTTATTGTAGACCGTTATTGGGTTCTAACTTGTGTCTTTTATAATATGTTTATTTAATACTAGCGTCTCACCCTCGCTTGGCTCGGATTCGCCTTTAGAAAAACAAAAACAAGTCTATCCTTCGGGAACCGTATATTTTTCCGGGATAAAAAGTAGACTTTGTGTTATATCAGACTATAATCTATCTCTGTGCCAAATTTCATCCAGATTCGTTCAGCTGTTCTGGCGTGGAAAAGTAACAAACATCCATACTCACAAACTTTCACATTTATAATATTTATACAATATTTATGGAGATTTAATCTCAATATGAACACTGTTTATTATGGTAGAGACATACCTAATACGGCTTAAAGTAAAATAATATACCTTAAGGGTAGTAGATATTTGGTAATAGAATACGAACCTTTAACTAGGGAAGTGTTCACACAAATGCGTCCCTAGGTTTTTAGCCTAGCCCTTACAGTGGACGTGTGTTACTCCAAAACAAATTTTAAAGTAAATATTACTGCCATATTAATAATGTTTTCCCGACCGATGTCGGCCATACTAAGTACATAGGAGATATTATAGTGCACAAGTGTACGCGCAGACACAAGTGCACTCTCTATTCCTGTTACTCTCATACTCCGGTGGGACGACTGCTCGATACGACCAGTGAGAGTTAAGACGCATAACCGACGGTTTTACGTGCTCTCTGAGACATGGGGGTGAACTACAACCAACTTCCCAACTCCGGGGTGTTACTGAGAAAATATTAATAGAAAACTCTGTTATTAAACTTGGCCTGACTCAGGACTCGAACTCAGGGCCTCAGAATTTGCAGCTGTACATGCTAACTGCTAGACTATCGAGGCAGACCCATATGAAGTTACAGTACTTAGGATTTATAATGAGCTACTAAATTATTTACAGAATTTCAAATACCCGCTTGACCTCAACAACTTGGAACGTAATAAAACATTAAAGTCTAGAAAGACCGGATAAGGATACACGGATGTGGTACAGTGGAATTATTAAAAAAGTGTTATGATTTTAGGGATGGTCATTGTTTTGAATTTATAACTTACATTCAAAAGGGTTTTCCTTTATGACTTTTAAAACAGAGAAGATACTGAAGTTGACATCTATACATCTATACAGATAAATAAAATTGAAGTGTCCGTTTGTAATGTCAAAATAACAGCGATTCACTAAATGCGTAAGAAATTATATGCGGTACTCATAAGAAAAACACAATTTTTAAAAATTTTGTCTGTCTGTCTGTTTGTTCCGGATAATCTCTGAAGCTGTGTACAATTTTTGGTAAAAGTGTTATATTTATATATTTATAAGCCTCGTTTATAATATTATTACTCCTCTGTAACCCATATCCTTGCATTCTTTTCAAGTCGTCCTATACCTATACTTAATGTTCTATTATATTCGTTGCTCAAGTCAAGTGGGTATTTGAAATTCTTTAAATACTGTCTGTAACTTCGTATGGGCTTTTTTAACCGACTTCCAAAAAGGAGGAGGTTCTCAATTCGTCGGAATCTTTTTTTTATATATGTTCACCGATTACTCGAAAACGCCTGAACCCATTTGGATTTTTTTTTGTTTCAAAGGGTATTCTTCCCAGGTGGTCCCATATAAATTTTATCGAAATCGGTCAAGCGTTTTTTTTTAAATCAACAAATAAATACTTTTTTAAAATAAATTGCTTAATCGAACATGTTTTAAAAACTTTCTACTAACAAATTACCTGCTTATTACGTCTTCCCTAAAGATGGAAAAATAAAAACTTAAAAAACACAGTCGGTGTTTTTTAAGTTTTTATTTTTCCATTTTCCAGGCACTAAAATGTAAAAATATCTAAATGGAGGTTTTCATTTAGAATAGATACTTAATCAGATATTTTCGAAGTCGGTGCCAGCCGACAATATTTTAGGATATGAATATCTAATAGGTAAATATGTATTTTACGCATCGAAATATATTAGATTTGCTTTAAATGGGCTGGCACCGATTTCGAAAATATTTGATTAGTTATGTATTTAATAGGTAGGCTTTAATTACTTAGCCAAAGCACACCGACTTCAAAAATATTTGATTAGGTATGTATAGTAAATGAAAACTACCAATCAGTTATTTTTTACTTTTTAGTGCTTTTGTTTGAAGTTGGTTTTATTTTTTTGTTAAAAAGTTTTAATTTTTCCCTTTTTAGTGTAGACAGTAGTAGCAAAGTAAGAATTCTAACGTATTAGGCTTGTCAAATCAAACAAAACAAGCCCAAACTCAAAGTATCTACTATTAGCCGTTGAAGAGTTCCACTTATCCACCTTCTGGCCTTACTATCAGATCAGGTCAACAATACCGAACCACTGTACTATCAACGGAAATAGAAACACTTGCAAAGTTTCAAGTCAATATGACAATTAGAAGTAGGTTAAATTCATCATTAGCTATTTTTCCACCCTTAGGGGTGGTATTTTTTTTTTGAAATTTAAATGGGACCAATCTGGAAGTATACACTTTCAAACAACACACAAAATTGTCCAAATCGGTTAATAAATGACGGAGTTCTGAGGTAACAAACATAAAAAAAAAAACAGTCGAATTGAGAACCTCCTCCTTTTTGAAGTCGGTTGAAAAAACAAGCAAACCAGTACTTGACTGTTAGCTCTAAATAAAACAAGCTTTCGATTGATTAATTATATTTGCCCATGTCATGTCGCCTTCGATTACTGTATTTGAATAACATAGTACGTGAATGGAATTAAATTACACTCAAAATATAGGTATATAGTTCGTGACAATTACGATGGGAAATTTTCCCATAGATGGAGTGGGTGGAATAATTTGACCGATTTCAAAGAAGGAGCTACTAATTGAAGTGTGTGTATGTTTTACTTTTTTAGATTTACCCAAATATTTGATATTTTAAATAAAACTATCTTTTCGGATCTTTCCGTGGATTTATTTTCATTTTTGGTTCCCGACGTTTCGAATGCTTTACAGCAATCATGGTCACGGGAGAAACTGAGACCTACTTGGTGTATGTTTTTTGTATGATTCACGATACTTTCGTTCATTATAAAACGGTTTAAATTTTTTTTCTAATGAATAAACAAATAAATTAAAAAAAAAAACCTCTAATGGTAAAAGATGCACTTTCAAAGAGATTTTTATGTCAACGTACTTTTTATACTGAAAAGTAATAAGATTGTGAAAAAAAGATCATTAATTGAATATATTACATTTGACGACACGTTTGGCTCAGTTTGTAGTGACCCTACTTGCTGTGCCAGCGGTCGCGGGTTCGAGTTCCGCTGGGGGCATTCATTTGTGTGTTGAGCACGAATGTTTGTACTCCAATCATGGGTGTTTATATTTATAATATGTATGTATTTAAAAGTATATGCATGTAGTGTATCAACTATCTGGTATCCATAACACAAGCCTCGTAGCTTACCATGGAACTAGATGGTGCTGTGTTTTAATGTCCCAAAATATTTATTATTATTATTATAAAAATATAAAATTTTGAAATAAAGGTTATTTTAATCCAATTTTAAAGTATACATCATTGGTGTATTACATGAATCTTTCTGAAAAAAATTGTAAAATGAGAGTCGAGCTCGCGTAGATTGGGGGCTCGGAATTATGTTGTTTAGGTACGGTCCGTATATAAACAACATGATAAGCTTAGCCCCCGGTCACAAGTTCTAAAATAAATAGGTGCCCCCCTTTAAATAAACAGATAATAGAAAGTTTGTTCTCATAATAACATTTATCTAAGATTCGTTCATATAATGGCTTAAGGGCTTTTAATCTAACTAATATGATAAATGTGAAAGTTTAGATGTTTGGATGTTTGTTACTCAATTACGCCAGAACGGCTTAACAGATCTGGATGAAATTTGGCACAGAGATAGATTATAGTCTGTAATAGCATATAAGTTTTTTATCCCAGAAAATTGTACGGTTCCCGTGGGATAGATTTGTTTTTGTTTTTAGAGGCGAAAGCAAGCGAGCCAGTTACTTATAAAACTATGCAGTTTGATATTATAAAGCAAGAATCCTGAATAGACTAAACATAAACGTGCGGGTTCGTCCACCACAAACTACAGTTGCTAATAAAATGAATGCCTTTGAGTTCAAAAGCATTTACTATACTAAAATAGAATAATCAGCTAATGCACTTTTTTTCAATATAAGAATTATAAATATTTTGAAATGTACTGAGTTTTTCTTTTACAAAAATCAATGTTCTTTGGTGTTTATTAAATTTTCAACCGACTTCAAAAAGGAGGAGGTTCTCAATTCGACTGTATGTTTTTTTTTTATGTTTGTTACCTCAGAACTCCGTCATTTATTAACCGATTTGGACAATTTTTGTTTTGTTTGAAAGGGTATACTTCCAGATTGGTCCCATTTAAATTTCAAAAAAAAATACCACCCCTAAGGGTGGAAAAACAACTAATGATGAATTTAACCTACTTCTAATTGTCATATTGACTTGAAACTTTGCAAGTATTTCTATTTCCGTTGATAGTACAGTGGTTCGGTGTTGTTGACCTGATCTGATGGCAAGACCAGAAGGTGGATAGGTGGAACTCTTCAACGGCTAATAGTAGATACTTTGAGTTTGGTCTTATTTTGTTTGATTTGACAAGCCTAACACGTTAGAATTCTTACTTTGCTACTACTGTCTACACTAAAAAGGGAAAAATAAAAACTTTTTAAAAAAAAAATAAAAACCGACTTCAAACAAAAGCACTAAAAAGTAAAAAATAACTGATTGGTAGTTTTCATTTACTATACATACCTAATCAAATATTTTCGAAGTCGGTGTGCTTTGGCTAAGTAATTAAAGCCTACCTATTAAATACATACCTAATCAAATATTTTCGAAAACGGTGCCAGCCCATACAAAGCAAAGCACACCGACTTCGAAAATATTTGATTAGGTATGTATAGTAAATGAAAACTACCAATCCGTTATTTTTTACTTTTTAGTGCTTTTGTTTGAAGTCGGTTTTTATTTTTTTGTTAAAAAGTTTTTTTATCATAATTATTAGTGATCGAACATATTTTTCCACACAATTTTATCGACTTTTCCACACGGTATCTATGTACGTAAAGATATTAAGACAAATCCGAATCAGACTGCCATGAAAAAGTAATAATAAATTAAATAAAAATAAGATAATTCTCGATATATTTAATAATATATGAACATAATATATACCAAAACATATTATCAATTAACACTTAAACTTATCAAAATACGATATCCCATCCGTTTTTAAAGTTCTAAATGTTTATAAAAAATTAAATATATTTTTGATATCTCAGTTCAAAATTATTCGAATAGAGCAACTACTAGAAATGATTTTTTGTGGAGTTATACTGAAAACCAAACTAATTCAAAACTATTCAAACAGTCCTAATATATTGTGTCGTTTATTACCATCGTTACGTTCGGCTGCTTCCCTAGGTGCTTAACTGAATGTCTATATGGTACTCCAGGTAGTCTCGCCCTCGATCTGTGTTCACTTTGTACTAGTTGGGGAGAGGGGGGGGGGGGAGGCTCATTAGCTTTCGGTAGTCCAGTTGGACATCCCACTCCGATGGATGGTGGGCTATAGGGGTTGCTCCTGGTACTTCATTGATAGCAGAGTGGACCGTGAGGACCCATGGTTGGTCTGCTTCGGCAGGTCTGCCGTAGGGGCGTCATGGTTGAGTGCGTCAGTCTGCGACGTCCAATTAAGACTGGGGAGGTTACGTTGGGTTTTAGTAGTTAGAACTGGTTTTTCTAGCCGGTTAGTCCCACGTAACCTGTATGTATGTAAGTGTTATGCAAAATTCATGTCCAATGTCCATTATAAAGTCTTGTTTTAAAAAAATATTTGTGTTTCTCTATTGTGGTACAAAATTCCATTTTGGCTTGTCGTAAGGATCATGTTTATTTACAAAAGTTTAACGTGCCTGCAAACTTTCGTGTTTGTGATACTTATTACTGGTGAGGGGTGTCCTCGTCAGGAGACAATCCTGGCTGCAGCCAGCCCTCTATCAATATAGTATGTATAATAAGAACTAAAATTTCTAAGTCTTAAAGGCTTAAATAACATGTCAATCTAAAATCGTTGAACAAAAGACATGTAAAGTATATATGGGAATTGTGCCCGAAGACACTTCTAGAAGCCACAAAGCTTTTTTTTTTGAATTGAATTGAATGACATAATAATCATAATGATTTTTGACATTTCGTTGACTTTGCCTTTGTAGGATGACAGTTTTTCTAAGCTCCAAGTTTAGATAAAGTGCCATTCTACGTGACATTGGCGTAATAATCGTGCTCAATTGTCACGCTTTGAAGCTTTGAAGAATTAATGTGTGCTTAAAAATTGTTTGATTGAGACGGAAGTATAATTTTCAAATATGAAGTTAAATAAAAGCTTGCGAAACCCATAAACTCGCTTATATGCAACAGATTATGTCCCCATAATATCAAGATCGAATTACATTTTAAACAAACGAGCTATTTCATTAGCTTATTGTTAGATACTAAATCACATCCCTCTGTAAAATATTAACAAGGTAAACGAAATTTATATTGTCAGTTGTAAATATTTTGAAATTTTGTATTCAATTTATTGAATTTTGGCCTCTAAGAGCATTAGCAATAAGGGTGGTTTTCCGAAACAACTTCCACTTTCATTTTGAACTGATTGAAGATTACACGGTTGGATCAACGTTGAACTTATTAACTGTACAATTATCATACAAATTGGTTTGACACTTTAATAAACTTTATTCTATGATAATAAATACGTATTTTGTTCTCAATATCTTCTATACTAATATTATAAAGAGGTAAAGTTTGTGAGATTGTGAGTTTGTGACATTGTAGAGGGTAATCTCTGGATATACTCAGACCGATTTAGATGAAATTTGGTAAGAAGATAGTTTGAGACCCTGGGATCTACATTGGATACTTTTTATCCCGGAAATCATCCCTTAAGGGGGTGAAAATGGGGATGAAAATGTGTATTGGGAAGCAAGCTAGGGACGAATCCGAGCGAAGCGAGGGTGAATCGCTAGTCTGTATATAAATAGGCAAAGATAAAACAGTTCAGAAACTTTTTTATCCGCTGTTTTGTTTAGTAGCTATTAACGAGCTTTAGTGTTATCAATAAAAAAAATTGGACCCAGAACCCATACATTTCGGCTCCAAAATCTATTATATTGAGGCGTAGCGTGTTATCTATCGATACTAAATGTGTTGGTCTAAACTAGACAGGTACAACAATTTTCGCGCATATATATATATATATATATATATATTAAACAGTAATCAAAACGGTGACATGTACATAAAATTTCATAGACCAATCTGTGTCCTCTAAAATAAAAACACTCTTTATTTTCTATACAGGGAGGAGACAAGTGAAGCGGGTTCAAATCCCGGGTCTCGCACCTCTGATATTCTCATGTGCGAACTATTTCCAACATGATTACCACTTGCCTGCATATCTGAGAGAACCTAGCAAGTTGTCTGTAGACATATTCAGTTCTCCCGCGCTTGCCCAGCATGATAGAATATGGCCCATTTTATTGAAGGGAATCCTACCCCCAGTAGGGCATTAAAAAGGGCTGAATACTGGCTTTCTTAGTATGAAGCATAATTAATGATCGAACCCACGACCTTATTATCCATTAGAACAATGAGGCAGGAAGTATAAATTATTATTTAATTTAAAGGAACTTAGATTAAAAGCAGGAAGCTCTGAACTTTAATAAAAAGTGATATATAGCCATAGTAAGTTTAAAATTTTTAATTAACTGGAAATAATAAAGCATTTGAACGGTTTACTTTAATGAAACCGTGAAAAGTCTATTTCAAAATGAATGTTTAATACTAGGGACTTTCCCGCACTCGGCTCAGGTGAGTATATTATTTATTTTCTAACCTTAAAAAATGTATTAAAATGTCAAAATTCGTTAATTCCTTACCATATTTTGACGACAGTTCGTAGTGACCCTACTTGCTGTGCCAGCGCGTTTAAATCTCGCTGGAGGCATTTATTTGTGTGATGAGCACGAATGTTTGTACTCCAGTCGTGGGTGTTTATATTTATAATATGTATGTCTTTAAAGTTATATATGTGTAGTGTATCAACTATCTGGTATCCATAACACAAGCCTCGTAGCTTACCATGGAACTAGATGGTGCTGTGTGTTAATGTCCCAACATATTTATTTATTGTATTTATTTATCTATAGTTTAACAAAAAAAATTGTACATCTAAAAAATGGATATTATTATTTTCTAAATGAATATTTATACATGTAATAAAATTGTAACTAAGCCGAATCTGTACATTAAATATTTTTTGGAAAATCTTATTGAAATAAATATAATAATCGATACAGAGGCCGAATTTATACATTTTAGAATTTTTGTTTGTCTGTCTCTTACAGCATCACGGAAAAACTACTGGAGGGATTTTTATGAAATTTGGTATGGTGATAGCTGGTTATCCGGGTCAACATATAGAATACTTTTTATCGCAGTAAAATATCTCATTTTTAAGAAAAAATACAAAAACTGCATTGTAAGAGTATACTATGGCAATGCTAGTATTGTATAACTAAAGCACATAAAGCCCAAAAATATTCAGAAAAGAAGCTTAAAAGACGTGATATAATAAAAGTTTTTAACAGTACAGCTTTGTGGGAGATAAGGCTTAATAATATTACGTGACCCTAAATTATGTTTAACGATACTTTTATCTCTCCAAATGGTTTCCCAGCTGATTATTGAACAAAAATTATCATAATTTACGCCCTTTGTACAGTTTTCGCTAAATTGTGTCTATTATAACTAATAACTGACTAATAATTTCTTAGATTTACGCGTATATTTGACATTTTGAATAAATAATATTTTATTTTTCTTTATGTTTATAAATATAATAATGGCATCACTAAATATAGATTACTAATTAATATATTTTTTTTTATAAAAAGTGTAATAATTGTAATAATAACAGCTAAAGCCAAAAATGAAATAAATTATACTCTATATTCCATTATAATTATAGAAATAATTAAAATTATAAAAGTGGTTTAAAATTAAATTAGCACAATTGTTAGGTACTTTGGTGGCATTTTTAATTTTTTTGAAATTCGTTTTGTTAATTTGTGGGTAGGCTGTCTGTAACAACTATATAATGCCTTTGAGACATCTAACATATTAGTCTCTCCCGTGACCATGATTGCTGTAAAGCATTCGAAACGTCGGGACCAAAAATCTAAATAAATTAGCGAAAAAAACCGAAAAGATAGTTTTATTTAAAATAATAACTGACTATAATTTTTTTATAATTTCTTTTTAGAATTTCAGGCACTTTTATAAGTTTTAATATTTTTAACATTTTCTAAACAAAACCTTATTTATCCTTCTGTTTTCTCTTTCAGCTTATGAATTTGACAGTTGAATCCGTAGTGTCTCTCTAAGTGTTCTTAAAAATAGCAAATAAAAATATTTATAAAAGCAAATAGACTCCTAAACTCGTTTTAGTTTAAACGAAGAAATCAATAATCTTATGATATAAACAAAATTAATTTAAAATGCAAGTGGAATCATCGATAAAGTAATTCTAAATTTCCTAGGTGAAAAGAAGAAAATCGTTGTCTGTCTATATATCATATATGTATGTATGTATGTATATATGTATGTATGTATATATGTATGTATGTACTCAGCCCTTTTTAACGTCCCACTGCTGGGCACGGGTCTCCCTTCAATACGAGGGGGATCAGGCCATAGTCCACCACGCTGGCCAAGTGCGGGTTGGCGGACTTCACTTGTCTTTCAAAAACTTGCTAGGTTCTCTAAGACATGTAGGTTTCCTCACGATATTTTTCCTTCACCGTAAGACAAGTGGTAATCATGTTAGAAATGATTCGCACATGAAAATATCAGAGGTGCAAGACCCGGGATTTGAACCCGCTTCACTCGGTTTCCCAAGCAAGCGTGTTACCACTGGGCTACCACTGCCCTCATATACTGCCTCATATATTATGTCACAGCTAGTTTAATCGGAGAGTATTATTTTTTTTTAATGAATTTTTCTAATGTTTTAATAGTTATTCTGCTATTCGGGGCGAATCAAAAACCATGAAAATCGGTCCAGCAGTTTTCGAGTTTATAAGTGTTGTAACAAACCCGACTTTGTTTTATTAGAAATAGATGATAGATGTACGTGTATCTGAAAGGTTAAATCTGAGGATTAAAAAGGGAAGAAAGAAAATTAAAAAAATAAATAAAAGAAAATCATTATTATTAAGGGGTGGTAATCTAACAACCCATCCCCCTCTACCTTTCCTAGTTGGAAAATTCAAAATCAAGTGCGTAGTACTTATAGAAAACTCACAGTAAAAATCATTTTAAATTAAATACGTCTAAAAGATTTCAGGTATGAAATATTTTCGATTTGTTAGTAAAGCGCCCGCAAATAATTTTTTGTTGATAAAATGATTAGTGCGGTACAGAAATTTTTATTTTATTTTCCTTTTTAACCTAATAAATGACGTGAGATAAAATATAACACGTTATTTGAAGGAACGATTGTAAGTAGGTTCTACCAATACTTATGGTATAAATAGTTGTTAAAACATCTAATTCTACTAATATTATAAATGCGAAAGTTTGTGAGGATGTATAGATGTATGGATTTTTGTTACTCTTTCACGCAAAAATTACTAAATAGATTTTATCTTATATCTTTTTATCTCGGAAAAATATACGGTTCTCGTGGTTCCCATCCATAATCCTCTAAACTACTAAGCTGATTTTGATAAAACTTATTTGGTTATTTGCCTGCCATATAACATAATACATCTTATTTAATAAGTAACTAAGTTATAAATAACAACGGCATTCGTATGCAAAACTAGTAGATAAGTATGCCTCTTTATAAAATATATTTTTGAATTGAGATCTATGAAATAAGATCTTCATAGATTCAACCTCAACATAACATTTGTAAGGAAGCATTGTGCAGAATGTTGACACAAACTCATAAATATGTATTTATTCATTTCAGGTAAGTAACAACGACCCTTTCGTATAGACAAAATGTGACGCCCAACGTGGGACTCAGATCAGAGGTTTGGAAACAAATAAAATATTTACCCTGACATTGCCCATTTGAAATTTTTGTCTAATTTAGCAAGTTATTTTGGGGTTCGTTAGATGAAGAGAGTATAATTGTAAAGAGAGAACCTGCGTTTCAGGATATCCCTATATATTCCATTATCTCTTGCCTAAATTACTAGTCTCAATGAAAATTCTGGGACCAGGAAAGAAAAAGGTCGGTAGTAATGTATCAGCAGAATAGTGATTTATTTGGAATTTTATTTAGACATAGCAAAATATATTCGCTTTATTTCTTTATAAACGTTTCGGAATCTTACTAACTTCGATTATGTAATATCTTTCCGGAACTTAACAGACCAAATATCGTTATTTTTTTAGAAATTTCCTATTAAAGTTAATTGTACAAAGCTATTCTATTTTTCTGTCTAAAGTCTTTCTCGTAAAGTACCATAACTATAGGTAGATTACAGCTTAATAGTGTTCTAAAAATCTTCTGATACAGCTCTCTTAAGAGACAAATATTTTTAAGGAATTGAAAATTCTAAAATGGCTTGTTTCTTTTTTTGACAGAATAAATTTAGTTTAAATTTAGTGTGGGATTTTTTGAAACCTAAGAAAGAACTTGGCTGATTTTTTTAAAGCCTGCACCCAGTTTAAAAAAAAACATAATATTGTACAAATATGGAAACTGAAGAATTAGCTTTTAGTTAAAAATAAATTTTAAAGCAGATCGTCAAATCTCTAATTTTAGCTAATAAAAAAGCTTCAAATCTCATCGTCAAAATATTTTCTATAATAATGGCATACGTACTATATACAATGAGGAAAGGGTTCACGTTGTGCATAAAATAACATAATCATGTAAATTATTACTACTTTCAGAAGCTATTTGGTATGCAGTAGAACCCAAAATGTATATTAGGCAATGGACTTAATAATATTATAATTATACTAGCGACTCACTCTCGCTTCGCTCGAGTTCGTCCCTAGCTTGCTACCCAATATAAATTTCATCGATTTTCACCCCCTTAAGGCGTGATTTCCGGGTTAAAATGTATCCTATGTCCTTTCCAGGGTCTCAAACTAGATAGTTTATTAAGGTTAGATTTAGATGAAATTTTGTAAGAAGATTCTTACAAAATTTCATCTAAATCGGTTCAGTACATTCAGAGATATTACCCCTACAACGTCACAAACTCACAAAACCACAAACTCACAAACTTTAACTCTTTATAATATTAGTATAGACTAACGACTCACTTTCGCTTCACTCGGGTTCGCCCCTAGGTACGTTTTAACTGTTAGTATGGAATAGATAGACTATATACATAGAGGTATGATGAGTTTTATATCCTTTACTTGAGAAATGTTTGATTCCCCATATAAACTTTCATCCCCCTTTTCACCATCTTAAGGGATGTTTTTCGAGATAAAAACTATCCTATGTCCTTCAAAGGGTTTCAAACTATCTTCATACCACATCAAAATCGGTTCAGTGGATTTTTAGTTTATCCATTACAAACTCACAAATTTACAAACTTTACCTCTTTATAATATATATATATATATATATATATATATATATATATATATACCAAATAATAATAATAAATAATTATAGTATACATAATAATTAATTAACTAAAAAATAATACTAAGATAGTTAATGTTTTATTTTGAAATGGGATATTATAGTTGATCACGTGCAATATAGACGTCTTATTGCCTTTATGAAGGCAGTGTAGTAGTAACTCGCTTGCTGAAAAAAATAAGTGAAATCTCGTACCTCTTATACTCTAATGATAAGAGTATAAGAGGTACGAGACTTTACTCGGTTTTCACGCTGAGAATTACGTTGGAAATGATTCGTACATGAGACTCATTTATCTTTTTATTACCACTTGTCTCACGGTAAAAGAAAACATCGTGAGGAAACCTGCATGTTTGAGAAAACCTAACCTGTATCGAAAGACATGTAAAGTCCGCTAACCCACACTTGGCCAGCGTGGCGGAACATGACCTAATCCCCCTCGCATTAAAGGGAAGCCCACCCCCAGCAATGGGACAAGGGAGGCCCACCCCCAGCAGTGGGACGTTAATAAGGCATACATAGGCTTCACTTATAGCTGTTAATGTACACAATACACTCACAGTAACAGCTTCATGCAATCACATAGCACTATTTTCCATTACATCTAGTTACATTACCCCCATTACTTCATCACCATCACTCACTTCATCACTTCAATCACTCAATAGACTATCGTCCCTTTTGTATATAATAATGCATAATCTATACATATAATAAAATTCTGAGTCGAATTTGTACATTAAATATTTTTTGGAAAATCTTATTGAAATAGTCATTATTATCGATACGGAGGCCGAATCTATAGTTTTTGGAATTTTTGTGTGTCTGTCTGTCTATCGCATCACGAGAAAACCACTTGACAGATTTTGATGAAATTTGGTGTAATAGCTGGTTATCCGGGTCAATATATAGGTTACTTTTTACTGCGAACAAATATCTCATCTCTGAGCTACGCGTTAAAAAACTATTATAATATATTGTATATAATATAAAAGAAAGAACTTTCTGTGTAATACAATTTTACAAAATGATGATGATGATGTTCTCCTGACCGATTCCGGCCACGGCGGCCAATCTCATTGAGACTAGCCAACTGCGCAGGAGATATTATAGTGCACAAGAGTACGCGCAGACACAAGTGCACTCTCTATTCCTGTCACTCTCATACTCTGGTGGGACGACCACTCGAAACGACCAGTGAGAGTTAAGGCGCAGGACCGATGGCTGTACGTGCTCTCCGAGGCACGGGGGTGAAACACCGCCAATTTCCCAACTCCGGGCTGTTACTGAGGCTTACTATACAGAAAGACTCAATAACTATACTTGGCCCGACCCGGGACTCGAACCCAGGACCTCCGGGTGTGCAGCCGTACATGCTAGCCACTACACCACCGAGGCAGTTGTCAATAAACATCAAAGTGTAATTTTACAAAATATTCTAGTATTTACGATGTATTTCTAGAGTATTCTGTCTGTTTTTCGCTCATGCTAAACCCCCGTTATCTTTTCTTGTCATGAATTGCAAACAATTGACAAACAACTCTGACCATGTTAAAACATATTTAATGAGAAAACGTATAATATTTTACTTGCTCAAAGACAACTTGTTGCACTCATAATATCAGCTTTTGGGATCTAAAATGGGAATTTATTTTTCAACATTGTCGTTTGATTGCGCAAAGTGGTATAATTATATGATTTTGATTACGTCTATACTAATATTATAAAGAGGTAAAGTTTTTGAGTTTGTGACGTTGTAGGGGGTAATCTCTGGATCTACTGAACCGATTTAGATGAAATTTTGGTAAGAAGATAGTTTGAGACCCTGGGAAGGACATAGGATACTTTTTATCCCGGAAATCATTCCTCAAGAGGGTGAAAATGGGGATGAAAGTTTTTATGGGTACGCAAGCTAGGGACGAACCCGAGCAAAGCGAGGGTGAGTCGCTAGTCTATATATAAATAGGCAAAGTCAAAACAGTTCAGTACCTTTTCAGTCTATACCAGTGTACATAAATCTAAATAATATAACAATCGTACTTATAAAAAGCACCTGTCAGACATCGCAACAGCCTTTCATAAAAGGAAAAAAAAGAAAAACTTAATTGTCATTGTGCAAGCAAATTCGAAATTATCTGATTTTTCCCATTGGTTCTTTTAAGGGCGTGCTTGTGAAAATTATACTTTTCAAGTATCATCTGTTGTAATGGTTTTTTTTACTTGTTCGTACGTATGTAATATGTATGTCTATATATAACTGCCTCGTTCTGTATTGGCTAGCACGTACGGCTGTACGTTCGGAGGTCTTGAGTTCGAGTCTCGGGTCGAGCCAAGTTTAGTTAAGAAATTATCAGTAACAGCTCAGCAGTGATGAACACGGATGTTTGTACTTCAGTCATGGGTATTTATATTTATAGTTTATTAACACACATATAAAATATTCTTTAACATTTTTTTTAATCTAGAAATAGAAGCTTTATGAACATTTCTCCATTTCTAAGCAAGCTTTACATTTAAAATTAGTATTGATGTAAGCTTTTTCTATTCAGAACTCATCTAATCTGGAGAAGCTTTTCAAAACACAACTTTATTTAGTTGAAATTGGTAGAAATGCAGTCTATTAACGTATCCGCTTGCACAACTTTCACACTTTGTTCCATTCAACGTCCTGAAACGTTGGTATTATAGAAAAATCTCACAAATGTCGAGCGAAAATGTTCTTTTAAAGAAATTCTATCGAAATATCTTGAAATTTTATAATGCTTAAAATATTTTAACATCAAATAGGCTTAGATTTTAAGATATTTTGGAAGAGTTCAATGCTTATTTGAGCAATTTGTAATATCTTATACGTTTATATATATATAAAACAAAGCCGGGCTTCTTACAACACTTATTCAACACTCAAAAATTGCTGGACCGATTTTTATGATTTTTGTTTTGTTGGATTTGTCTTCACCCCGAATAGCAGAATAACTATTAAAACATGGAAAAAATTCACGAAAAAATATATTTTGAAAAAATAAACTATTTCATACTAAGCGTCAAATGTATCATATTATAGTAATATTATAGATTTGAGGCACACTTTGTAAAGACGAATTTGAATTAAGGTTTCAACTATGAATCTCACCACTAGAGGCTTCTCTTATGCGTCGACAGTGTTAAAGTTTTATTAGGTTGTTTCAAGGCTGAATTTTCGACACGGTCTCAGTCTATAACAGTGTATATAAATCTAAATAATGTAACAATCGTGCTTATAAAAAACACCTGTCAGACATCACAACAGCCTTTCATAAAAGGGAAAAATACAAAAAGAAAGAAAAACTCAATTATCATTGTGCATATAAATTTGAAATAATAATATTTTTAAGGGCGTACTCATAAAGCGAAAATTATATATATTACTAGCAGAACCCGCGGCTTCGCTCGCGCTAAAACTACAAAAAAATCTCTAAAAAGGTAGTTTCATAGAAACTTTTATTCGCTATCTTGCCCCATTTAGGGTGAATATCGAAAAATGCTTAAATACATATTTATTTAATTTTATTGAAGAGCAATAATACCAAGTTTCAAGTAATTCTGATCATATATTTTTTTGGATTGTATTATAACGTGTATTTCCTTGGGAATTAGATAATCTCCCGCGGTAAAAAGTAGCCTATATCACTCTCTAGCCCTTCAAATATCTCCACACAAAAACTCACGCCAATCCGTCACACCGTTTCGACGTGAAAGAAGGACAGACAAACAAACAAACAAACAAACAAACAAACAAACAAACAAACAAACAAACAAACAAACAAACAAACACACTTTCACATTTATAATATTAAGTAGGTATGGATTTTTCAAGTATTACCTGATAGTCGGTTATAATGATTTAATTATAAAATGGTAATGTCTAAGTAGTTATTGTGTTGTTATAAAAAATGTGTGTGGAAGTTTGGTTCTGTTCATGTTCAAAACAAAGTGGACTTTAACCTTTATGAGTAAAACTTTCTTGAAATTTACATACGTAACAACAAAACAAAATATGAAAATCGATTATACAATATTTGGTGATTGGTGAAGTCCATATTTTAATATAATAAATGTGATAGTGTATTTGTTTGTTTCTTTTTGCTTGATTGTTTGTTTGTATATTTGTTTGTTTGTCTTTCTTTCACGTCGAAACAATAACGGATTGTAAAAACAGTTGGAGGGCTACAGAGTGACATAGAGTGACATAGGCTACTTTTCACCGCGGGAGTTTATCTCATTCCCACGGTAAAATAGGTTATAATATAACCCACAACAATTCATCATACCTATATACATATATAATACTAGCAGAAACCGTGGCTTCGCTTGTGCGAAAAGTACAAAGAAAAACTTTAAAAAGGTAGATCTCATACAAACTTTCATCCCCTATTTTACCCCTTTATGGGATGAATTTCGAAAAATGCTAAACACGTATTTATTTATTGTATTGAAGAGCATTAATACCAAGTTTCAAGTAATTCAGATCATAAATATTATTTTTAGATTGTATTATAACGTGTTTTCCCGTGAGAAAGAGATAATCTCCCGCAGTAAAAAGTAGCCTATGTCACTTTCCAGCCCTCCAACTATCTCAACTTAATAAACAAACACAGTTTCACATTTATAATATTAAGTATGGATATAGTCTATCTATTCCATACTAACCGTTACAACGTACCTAGGGACGAACACGAACACGAACGAAACGAGGGTGAGTTAGCTAGTTCCTTATAATAACGACACTTCATAAACTAGACTGTAGCATAGGACGGTTTTAATGCTTAGTAGTCAAGTTTTCGTGGAATAGAAAATAGTTAAAATCTAATATGACGAGTCGGACTTGATTATATATGCGAAAGTTTGCATGTGTGTATGTTTGTTACTCTTTAACCTTAAAACGGCTGCAAAATTTAATACAAAAAAAGGCTAAAGACCTTTAGTAACACAACTACATAGGCACCTAGGGATCACACAATTTTTTTTCCCAAACCGCACTCTGCGTCTAAAATCCGCCATTTTGAATTTTAATGAAATACATAGCCTATGACACACACGATATCCTTATCCAAAATCATATGATTCGTTAAAATTGTTTAGCCGTTTAGTAATTACGAGGGAACATAGGGTCATATATACAAACATACATACAGGTCAAACACATAACCCTCTTTTGGGCTTCACCGCAGCCGGATAAAAAGAGACTGAATTTTGTCTGACAAGTGGTACGTCGAAGGGCATTACGTGTAAGCATTTTAGAATTGTCTTCTTCCATCACTCCCAGTAGCAAATATATAACGTTACTAGCATTGGTGGCGGCTCCGCCCGCGTTCAGATGTTCAAAAACCAAATTCTTAGGTTTTACAAATGAGTATACTCTTACAATGCAGTTTTTGTATTTTTTCTCACAAATGAGATATTTTCCCGCGGTAAAAAGAATGCTATATGTTGACCCGGATGACCAGCTATCACCATATTAAATTTCATCAAAATCCCTCCTGTGGCTTTTCTGTGATGCGGTAACAGACAGACAGACAAAAATTTTAAAAACTATAGATTCGGCCTCTGTATCGATAACAATGTCTATTTCAATAAAATTTTACAAAAAATATTTAATGTACAGATTCGGCTTAGTTACAATTTTATTATATGTATAGATATTATTCGTTACAAATTCTAAAACCTCTTTACCGTTTCATGAAGATATTTGAGGTACTCCAAAATCTAATATAACAGAACTTCGTATCTTCATTTACGAGGGAGCGATCTCAATTGTGGTTTAACACAATCTCTTACAATTATATTCCGTCAAATATACATTTAATATCAGGATTTAATCTATACATATAATAAAATTGTAACTGATTCGAATCTGTACATTAAATATTTTTTGGAAAATGTTATTGAAATAGTCATTGTTATCGAACAGAGGTCATCTATTTTTGAATAGTACAGGAAAATCTGCAAAAACAATAAAGCCAAAAACAACAAAATACACAGATATTCTAATATATATGAAACTATATATATATATATATATATATATATATATATATATATATATATATATTATATATAAATATAAAACTAGCGACTCACCCTCGCTTCGCCCAGGTTCGTTCCTAGGTTGCTTTTCCATACAAAATTTCATCCCCATTTTCACCCCCTTAGGGGATGATTTTCGGGATAAAAACTATCCTATGCCCTTCACAGTCACAAACTATCAATAGTTTTGGAGCTTATTCGGTACAAACAAACAAACAAAGAAACAAACAAAAATCTTTCCTCTTTATAATATTGTATAGTATATATATAGATTTCCGTGTCACGATGTTGGTCCGCGATGAACTCCGAAACTACTTATCCGATTCTAACGTAATTTGTTTTCAAAATGTGTAATTTGTTCTAACTTAAAAGATAGGGTAGCTTTTTTCCCGATTACTTCCCTTTTTTATTGGAAATATAAGGATTTTCATATGTATACCATAACAACGTCTGACTGAATCTGTCAGTAAGAAATAATGATTAATTTGAAATTTAATTACTTCATTTACTTTCAATATAGAGCTTTAAAGCTGCTGACAACGACACCTGGTGTGAATGAATGTGTTTTGTTTTTGAAAGTACTGCGAGAGTAAACGTTGTGGGTAAACTTAGACTTATTTTCATGTAGACTTTGTCAATAAATTCTAATGTTCCCGTTAAGCGTTTTCTGTAACAGTTTGTTTGTTTATTTGTTTGTTTGCTTTTTGTTTGTTTGTTTGTTTGAACGCAAATCTCAGGAATGACTAATACGATTAGAAAAAATATTTTTTGCATTAGACAGCCCGTTCATTGAGGAAGCCTATAGGCTTTATATCCTCCCTGAAAAATGTACGGTTCTCGTGGGATAGATTTCTTTTTGCCGAGAGACGAATCTGAAGCGAAGCGAGGGTGAGTCGCTAGTGTTTTAGTATTATTAATAACTATCGTTTTTAACCGACTTCCAAAAAGTATCTTTTTTTATGTATGTTCACCGATTACTCGAAGACGCCTGAACTGATTTGGATTTTTTTCTTTCAAAGGCTGTTTTTTAAATAAATTCTTTAATCGAATTTGTTATTAAAAACCTTTCTTCTTACAAATTACTTGCTTATTACGTCTACACTAAAAATGGAAAAATAAAATCTTTTTAACACGTTAGCTGCGGCACCAATTTTTGCATACTTTCCGTTCCTGCGGCACGAGGTATAATCGGCCCGTACCGTGACCAGACGTTAGGGCGACACGCGGTCTATTAGACCCCACCTCCTTTTACAGACTAAAATCCATTTTCTGGCGCGAAATCAAAGATAAATGAGAATTTTGGTCCTTATTGATATAGACAGTGAATTGATGAACCCTAATCCACCGTCGCCCCGGGATCTGATGGCTAGTTTAGGAATTATTAGCAAAACAAAATATGGGATCTTATACACCTCGTAACGCACTGAAATAGGGCAAATTTTCGCTGCGATTAGTGATGGGAAAAATAATATCGACGTTTTTAAACTGTCTTAACTACGCAACGACTTGACCGATTTTGATCAATTATATCTCATTAGATCGTTTTAAGGGCAAAACCTGGCAAAACAACACAAAGCTATCAAATGATACATTTTTTTTTAAATAATCTAAATTGTGCTTGAAGGCGCCATAAAGAAAAAAAAACCGGCCAAGTGCGAGTCGGACTCGCGCACGAAGCGTTCCATTCTATACCATTAAGAGGCACCTATTACAGACATATTATTGGAAAATAATGGATTACGGTTTATGCATAAGGTTTATCTTTCTATTTGTATATGAAAATCTTAATGCGGTTCACAGAATAGAAAAAAAAGGCAACCAGAAGTAGAAAAGAAACTGTCCTATTTATTCTGCCTCGGGCTTTAAAAATACAATTATTAGAACTTGAATTAACATTAAAAAATGCATAAAAATGATAAATAAAATGCACAACACTGGTCGCGGGAAGCTCGCGTTGAGTGCGGTACGAGGTCAGGGGGGATATGGGACGTTTTAGCCTCGTTCCGCACTGCATTAAAATTATATTAATTCAGTGCGGCACGAGGCCTAAGACATCCGGTACCAAGGTAGGTACACCACCGAGTCCGGAACCATTAGTGATCTCAAATATATATTTATCTCTTTCCTGCACTGGACCAAACCAAAGCTATGCCATTCGCACGACAGAGAAATTCACTTTTTTGCTTGCCGCACCACAGGGAAGTTGCATCAGGGGTGATTTAGGCCTCGCTTCGCACTTAACGTGTTAAAATAAAATAGAAATCAACTTCCAGGCACTAAAATGTAAAAAATAACTAAACGGAGGTTTTCATTTAGCCCGACCACCGACTTCGAAAATATCTGATTAGGTATCTATTCTAAATGAAAACCTCCGTTTAGTTATTTTTTACATTTTAGTGCCTGGAAGTCGATTTCTATTATTTTTTAAAGTTTTTATCTCATCTCATCCTCTGGATCACAAATTAGCGTATTCAAACAAATAAACAAACAATCTCTTCAGCTATATACATATGTATATTAGTATAAATATAACAATTTACCATCATTTTAGCCAAATAAGTTTTTTTTCACATATCTTTCAAAAACTTAGGTTTTATTAGAACGCGATTAGATCTAAATATTTCAGCTATTTTATTATTATTTAATTGATTTTAATTTATTTATAAGTTTCTGTTTGACATCTCTATTGTAAGTGCTTATAAATAAAACTTATCCCATTAATAATATAAATGAGAAGGTTTTGGTAGATGTTTGTTACTCAATCACGCCAGAACGGCTGAACGAATCTAGATGAAATTTGGCACAGAGATAGATTATAATCTGGAATCGTACATAGGTTACTTTTATCTCGGGAAAATGTACGGTTCCCGTGGGATAGATTTGTTTGTGTCTAGGCACGAACCTGAAGCAAAGCAAGGGTGAGTCTTAGTAAAAAAATTAAATGTAGAGCACAGTACACTCACAAAAATTTTAAGTTGTTCACTAACATCTCTATAGAGGAATAGATGAAGTTATATAAACAGTTGTTAATATTTAATATTAATAGAAAATATTTTTGAATTTTCTTTAAAAAAATTCTCGCAAATATCTTAAACGTAAAAAGGAAAATGTGATCATATTATAAATCCTTATAAAATTATTATAATTTCTACCCTCAAACTATTCAGCGTCTCAAACTAAACCAATAATATCAAAATAGATTATCTTAGTTAAGATAAGACAGTTAAGCAAGGTAAGACAGTTTTATTTTAAACTAGTTCGTGCGTGTGACTTTATTTATATTCTACTAATATTGTGCGAGTCAACGTGAAAGTTTGTGAGGATGTATGTATGGATGTTTGTTACTCTTTCACGCCAGAACGGCTGAACGGATCTGGATGAAATTAGGCACAGAGATAGATCATTGTTTGAAATAGCACATAGGTTCCTTTTTATCTTAAAAACATGTACGGTTCCCGTGGGATTGATTTGTTTTTATCTACTCTATTATATACATATGTATATAACTAACGATATATGTAAGCAAATTAAAAATTTTCGTCAAGTTCCCTTAAAAAATTGACTCTCTACAGTCGATATCGCAAATAGAATAAAACGACAGAGATTAATTATTATAAGTAGTTATATAATTTCTGTACATTTATAATCGACTAGCATTGCCTACGGCTCCACCCGCGTTCAGATGACCAAAAACCAAATTCTTAGGTTTTATATATTATAGTATACTCTTACAATGCAGTTTTTGTATTTTTTCTCAAAAATGAGATATTTTCCCGCGGTAAAAAGTATCTTATATGTTAACCCGGATAACCAGCTATCATCATACCAAATTTCATCAAAATCTGTCCACTGGTTTTCTCGTTATGTGGAAACAGACAAACAGACAAACAGACAGACAGACAGACAAAAATTCTAAAAACTATAGATTCGAACTCTGTATCGATAATAATATCTATTTCAATAAGATTTTCCAAAAAATATTTAATGTACAGATTCGACTCAGTTACAATTTTATTATATGTATAGATTAAAGACTAGAATTTTCCCACGATTTTTCCCGATATACTGTACTTAGATATAGGCTACAGTACAGTACAGTTTTACGCGTGTTTTTTTCTAAATTCAATCTTGTTGGCCAATAAAGGAAAATATAGTGAAAATATAAGAAGAAAGACAGATATAATTATTTATTTGATGTTAATTTAATAGGCATTCATTCCTCATCTATTATCTCTTTTGAATTGACCCAAATATTTCGACCTAATTAAAAAAATCTATACTAACTTTATAAATTTAATGATTTACGTGACTGGACTGCGTTTTTAGTAACGATAAATCAGTCACGTCAAATGTATGAAAAAGATTTTTATTGTAGGACATTACTTTACAGTTATGATTTAGGTTCCGTAGCAAAGAGGCTAAAACTTTTATAATTTCGTCATGTCTGTCTGTTTATATTCAGAGCTTTTCTCTTTTTTTTCCTGTTTCCGGCCGCAAAATTAACTTTGTCTTTCTTAGTGACAGCATGAAATACAAACTTACTTATGTCTTCCAAAAAATATATATTCTAGATTGATAATTATACATATTAAGTTTTAATCTATACATATAATAAAATTCGAACTAAGCCGAATGTATGTACATTAAATATTTTTTTTAAAACTTATCAAAATAGACATTATTATCGATACAGAGGCCGAATCTATAGTTTTTAGAATTTTTGTCTGTCTGTCTGTCTGTTACCGCATCACAGAAAAACCACAGGAGGGATTTTTATGAAATTTGGTATGGTGATAGCTGGTTATCCGGGTCAACATATAGGATATTTTTTACCTCGGGAGAATATCTCATTTCTGAGAAAAAATACATAAACTGCATTGTAAGAGTATACTAATATGTAAAACCTAAACCTGAGCCGCGGGCAATGCTAGTAGATATATAAGCGTGTAGTAAATCTACGCGAATGAAGCCACAAGCAACGATAGTTATGATGAACAGCCTCAATATTCTATTATCTAAAAAGCAAATTCAATCAATTTGTTACTTAGTCAGCGCTAAGTTTTAATGACTTTGGCTAAATTAAAGACATGTTACGTGTAGATTTCAGTAGCACGAGATCTTACATGATAAAGCTATTAAAACTGAGCGTTTCAAAAAGTTTTTTTTATTATTATATATAATAAATAATTATAAAACATATAAAAGTATTACTAAAACCAATTAATTAAAAAAATAATTAATAATTTAATAATTTATTTAATTTTAATTCTATCAGTAGCTTAGGCGTTACTTCAGGTCATATTTTATTCATTTACTAAATTTTATCCATATTCATGCAGCCGTTTGACCGATTATGCAAAATGGGAAAGTTTATATGTGTATATTTGTTTGTCCGTGTATACATTTTTGTTACTCCTTCACGCTAAAACGACTAGACGGATTTGTATGAAATTTAGCTCACAGATAGACTGTGACCTGGATAATACAAAGGCTATTGTCAGGTATCTAGGAACGTACCTGAGCGAAGGATAAGTTAGCTTATATTTATAGTGCTATGACTTTATTTATGCCATATTATATGTAGAAAATCCAGATTTATTACGATTGGAAAGATTCTTTTAAAGAGTAAGATGGACACGACCTTAATGACCCCTCTGGTACAGAGCCTGAGTAAATATGAACGAAAAAAATTACTTACAAAGTTAAATACGTGTATAAAACCTCAAACATCTTCTAAAAGCCTTACAAATAAAGGTAGATATGTATTTTATATATACGAGTGCGTACGTAGGTTGCGAAATGAATGCCCATCGCATTTTCTCTTACAAGCTATTGTTTAAGCTAACCGTATGATTATAGTAGAAGAGAAAAGGAAAATTCCACTTTGGAATTCTCATAACAGCGAAAAGGTATACGTTTTTATCTTTGAAAGGCCTAAAATATCTTTTGATTGAAACCGTTGGACCGATGCAACGTTAGAAATCAATTTGAAGAGAATACAAGAGTATTTTGTTATACAAAATTAAAAATATTTTATTCAATACTAAATTATTACAATTTTTTACTGAATGTCATGAATCTAATACTAGTTTGGAAAGAATCCACAGACCTGAGAAGAACTGGTGAAAGAAACTCAGAGTTAGAAATAACCAGCGTTACATATATGTTTATCTCAAAAACAACTCGTAATTGTTAACGGCCCACTGCTGGGCGTGGGCCTACCCTCAATACGAGAGTGATCAGGTATAATCCACCACACTGGCCAAGAGAGGGTTGGCGGACTTCACATGTCTTTTTAAAAATTGCTACCTTATCATGTTTACCTTCACCGTAAGGCAAGGGGCGATCATGTTGGAAATGATTCGCACATGAAAATACCAGAGGTGATTCGAACCACTTTCCGGGATTTGAACCACTTTTTTTTCTCAAGCGCGTGTGCTACCACAGCTATATTCTACATCTATAATGATGCTATTAGGCAATTTTTACTATAATTTATGCAATACAATTATATCAGCTGGAGATAACTTAACCACGATAAAGATTAGGTCTGTGAGAGCTAAAAGTGAACTATTAATGTGATTAGTTTATAACAAATTAGCAGAACCCGCAGCTTCGCTCGCGCTAAAACTACAAAAAATATCTGTAAAGTTAGGTTTCATACAAATTTTCATGCCCTATTTTACTCCCTTATTGGATGAATTTTGAAAAATGCTAAAACACGTATTTATTTAATTGTATTGAAGAACATTAATACCAAGTTTCAAGTAATTCTGATCGCAAATATTTTTAGGTTGTATTATAATGTGTTTTCCTGTAGTAATGAGATAATCTCCCGCGATAAAAAGTAGTCTCAGTCCTCCAACTATCTCCGCAAAAAAAATCAAGCCAATCCGTTATTCTGTTTTGAAAGAAGGACAAACAAACAAACAAACAAACAAACAAGCAAACAAACAAACAAACAAACAAACAAACAAACAAACAAACAAACAAACAAACAAACAAACAAACAAACAAACAAACAAACAAACAAACAAACAAACAAACAAACAAACAAACAAACAAACAAACAAACAAACAAACAAACAAACAAACAAACAAACAAACAAACAAACAAACAAACAAACAAACAAACAAACAAACCACTTTCACATTTATAATATTAGTATACATTGAGAACTGTCGACCTTCACCTAATTTTATTTAGTGGAAATTCTATTCAATTTTCTATATGGCTTTTTAATACTAGTAAGGTATAATTTCAGATGGAATATTTTCATTAACCATATCGTATTCATTCGTGTTATTTTTAACCAACTTCAAAAGGCAAAGGTGTTCAATTTGATGATTTTGTTTATGGGAATGTTATGTTAACTGCTTAAATGTGTGTCATCTGATATTTTTTTTCAATAAATAGGCTTAACCTTAAAGGTGGTTCTAAAAAGTATATACTTCCGGTCGAATAAATACTTTCAAAATTTTCAATTTCAATACGAAAGACTGGGTCCAATAGACCCGTTAGCGACTCCTTAAGTGTTAAGAGTTTTTTATAAGTCGGTATACTTGTTATTTTAAAATAAATAAATAAATAAATATAAATAAATTTAGACATTAACACACAGCACCATCTAGTTCCGTGGTAAGCTACGAGGTTTGTGTTATGGATACTTGATACACTACACATACATATAACTTTAAATATATACATATTATAAATATAAACACCCACGACTGGAGTACAAACATTCGTGCTCATCACACAAATGAATGCCCCCAGCGGGACTCGAACTCGCGACCTCTGGCTCAGCAAGTCACTACAAACTGAGCCAAACGTGTCGTCAAAGACTTAAGAAGTTATATAATTTTAGCTAAAATACAAAAATCTATTTTTAATGTAGATGTCGAGATTTTGAGCTTTGAAATAGACAGAATATATTTAGTCCTAAAATAATGTTAAGACTTTCAAAAAAAAGGTCGTTAGCTTTTAGACCTCTTCCGTTTCAGAACGTATTCCGGTTCTATTGTGGAGCTTTGAAATATTATCTTTGCCATATTACATTTGTATGAGGTTTGTGTCTGATTATGCATAAAGATCGCAGGTTCAATCTACATCAGAGCGAAATATCAACACTTATATTATAAAGAGGAAAGATTTGTATTTTTGTATGTGTAACTCAAAAACTTAGGGACCGATTTAGATGAAATTTGGCAAGAAGATAGTTGGAGACCCTGGAAAGGAGACCGATTTAGATGAAATTTGGTAAGAAGATAGTTGGAGACCCTGGAAAGGACGTAGGATATTTTTTATTCCGAAAATCATCCTTTAAGGGGGTGAAAATGGGGATGAAAGTTTGTAAAGAGAGGGTGAGTCGCTAGTATATTATATAGTATTACAGCTTAACGTTTAAGGGTGTTTTTAATAAACTAATGTTAATCCAGTGGTTGAAATTCCACAATTACGACCAAAATCATTATTGACATTTTTATTGATAACACTTAAGCTCGTAAATAGCCTCTAAACAAAAAAAAACAAGAAATCATTTGACAAACAGAGAAGAAAAAGGTATTGAATCGTTTTGTCTATGCCCATTTATTATCCCGTCCTGATTCCTTTAGGAAAACGAGTTTTTATTTCTCTATATGTATTTCCTATATCCTATATCTTTAAACGAGCAATTCTTGTATATATATATATATATATATACATAGCCGATTTTTTTGTTCGGTTATACTGCGAAAACTACAGAACCGATCGGAATAATACTCATATCATAAGACGCAGCGTGTTATGGAGAAGGTTTTAATATATGATATGTTGGTGATTTATGTACTATGCGGGCGGAGCCGCAGGAAAACGCTGGTATAAAAATAAATGAAATTATTATTAAACCTATTGGTTTTATTTTCAAACAAACTTCAACAACCGTTCAAAGGGTTAATGAAATTAGGACTTAAGTGAACTAAATTAAAATGGTCCTTTCTATTTGCGAATCTACTAACGAAGGGATTATAAATAAATAGTTTTATACACTGTTTATATAGGAACAAGTTTATTTATGGTAAGCTAGCTTTTAACCTTGGCTTTTCTCGCGTGATGGTTAAGGTGACTATCAAAGGTAGCCTATGTCCGTCCCCAAAATGCACCCTGTGTTCTTGCCAAATTTTATCGAAATCTGTTCAGCAGTTTAGATGTGAAATGGTAGAACAGTTAATTTAACTTTAATGTAAAATTATATATAACAAGTTAGTATAGAAAATCCCTTACTCGAGAAATGATTGATTCCCCATACAAACTTCCACCCCCCTTTTCATCTCCATAAGGGATGGTATCTGGTATGAAAATTATCATATGTCCTTCTCAGGGTCCCAAACTATCTCCATACCAAAAATCTAAATCGGTTCAGTTCAGCACATTGATTTAGTTGATTCTTCGAATAATTTAGCCTTTTCCATGATTAGTTAAATGCGTATTGGGTATCTAATACGAGAACGAGTCGACCTTGAGGTTGTCTGTCATTTGCCAATGTCCTTATTCCCATTACTATCATCCAAGAATGAATTATACTTTAGCAATATCCAATAATTCTTGGCAATAGTTTTAGTTTCAGTGTGTTAGTTAAGAAAAAAATCATTATTTCTTAGATTTATACAAATATTTGACATTTTAAATAATACTATCTTTTCGGATTTTTTCGCGGATTTATTTTGATTTTTGGGTCCCAACGTTTAGAATGCTTTACTACAATGATGGTCACATTAAAATGTTTGTAAATATTTTTTATTTTATATGCATACGTAAATAATATCGTAGAAAGAGTGAAAAGGTTTCGGACAGTTGAAAATGATTTGGGATAAAGTACCTTCATAAAGTCTACTTTCACATGGAGAGTAGACCCTAAAACCTATTATTCTAATCCAATCTCGAAAATATTATTATTGTCAAAGTTTTTATGGTAGGGAGTAGTAGAGGTAAAACGTTTTTCTCTTAAATATGTTGGGACATTAACACACAGCACCATCTTGTTCCATGGTAAACTACGTGGCCTGTGTTATGTGTCAGGTACGTCCCTAGTAACGTTTTAAAGTTTAGTATAGATTTCTCAGAGATGAGGTATTTTCCCGCAATAAAAAGTATTCTATATGGTAACCCGGATAGATTGTGTGAGACAAGACATGAAAGAGAAAGGGGTGAATGATAAGATGACGAGTAATAGGGGAAAATGGAAAAGGAAGACTTACTGCGCCGACCCCAAGTGAGTTGGGAAATGGACAGGAAGAAGATGGTGACCCGGATAAACAGCTATCATCATACCAAATTTTATCAAAATCTGTCAAAAGACAAAAGATAGACGAAAGACAGACAAAAATTCTTGAAACTATACATTCGGCCTCTATCGATAATAAGGACTGTTTCAATAAGATTTTCCAAAAAATAGTCTATGTACATATTCGACTCAGTTAGAATTTTATTATATGTATAGATTATGACAGCAGAGATAGACCAAATATATTAATTTTTCTCATGAAATCTGTCTAAAATCTCAGAACTTTATAATCTTAGAACTTTATAATTACTCATTTGATGAATTTAATTTATCTCATCAAAATCTTATGAGTACTACGAGACTTTATAACAAACATTCAAACATCTTCAGAAACTTATAATTATAATATAAATTATTATCTATATATATATATATATATATATATATATATATATATATATATATATATATATATATATAATAAAACTATAGAGGTCGAATGTCAATACAAAAAAATGCTAAAAACCAAGTCAGGGGCATTTATGAACAGAAATAGAACAAATCCAGTTTTTTTTTCAATTTTTTTGTTTCTCTGTTTGTACGCGCTAATTTAAAACTGTTGGACCGATTTAAATGAAATTTTGCATGGTATACCTTATATCTCTGGTCAACATTTTAGACACTTTTCATTCTGGAGAATTAAAGAGTTTCCGTGGGATAGTTAAAAAACTGTAGTAACTTATACAGCTTAGTACACAAAAACTACTGATTGGATTTTAATGAAACTTTACAATAATATAGTTCATACATCAGAATAATAAATAGGCTATTTTATATCCCGAAAAATGTACGGTTCCCGTGGGATATATTTGGTTACCTTTGTCTAAAAGCTAGGCTATGATCCACTAGTATAATAATAATTCTGTACTTTCTAATATTCAAGTACCAGGCACAGACATTCCATCAAAGCGAGGAAATTCAGTAGTCTATTACGACTAAATTCAGCTAATCAAACCCGGTACCGAAGTTCACATTTCAACATCTCTACAGATCTTAGGTTCTTTTAAACATGCAGGTTTCCTTACAATGTTTTCCTTCATCGTATTAGCAATTTGAGCACGATCAGGTTTTGAACCTGCGTACTTTTCCTAGCAAACACGTTACCAATAAGTTACCACTGCTTATATTTATAACATTGATAGGATAATTTTGCTCTCTCAAGTGTATATCTTTCTTTGGAAAATGGCAAATAGTAAGTTTACGTGACAAGGTTAAGAGCATCCATCTTAGGAGCAGGTGTTTCGACGCAGCCGAAGATTTTGTCTTGTAAAAGGATAAAATATAACATAAGTGTTGGAACAAAATGTTACATATTTTATACTAGCGACTCAACCTCGCTTCGCTCGGGTTCTTCCCTCGGTGATTCTTTAAATTGACATAACTTTTTTATTTATGAACCGATTGAAAAATTTTTATACCAGAATACATTAATGAAAACCGCATCCAAATCGGTTAAGCCATCTCCGAGATCTCTATAATCTTAATTTAACAAAATAAAGATCATAAAAATCGGTCCAGCAGTTTTCGAGTTATAAGTGTTGTAACAAACCCGACTTTGCTTCATATTATTATATGTATAGATGTCAGCAACAAATATTCTGTATAAAAGAACCTTTACGTTTGAAAGCATAACCGTTTTTCTTCAAATCGCTCTTCTTAAAGTAAAAATCTAACATAAATATCCTAAAACATTCAAGTATTATTTAAATCGCTTGAATAATTTGAAAGACAGCATGAGCTCTCTATTATTCCACGCTCCACTGTAAAGCAGTTTTATGTTTATGATTTCATTTTATACTAGCATTTGCACAAGGCTTTGCTTGAATCATTTATTTATATATGGCGAATAAATTTTTTAATGAATGAAAATCAAATAAACTAAATATTAAGAAATGGAATACTTTTTTTTTTGGATATCTCAAAAAAAGACGTAGATTGAGCAGTTTAAAATTCATCTATCTAGTTTTGGTAAATGATCACTTTGGCCTTTTAGATTGCCTTCCACAATTTTCATAAAATGTGAAGAAATCTTACAAAATATATTACAAGTTTTGGTAGCTAGTTTTTGCTTTAGGTTTTGGTCGCGTGAAAAGCGGGCCGAGGATTAAAGGTAGCTTATATCTGATCCAATGATGCAATCTATGTCCTTGCCAAAGTTTATCGAAATTTGTTCAGCGGTTTAAGCATCAAAAGGTAAGACAGAATTATAATCACATTTATTAATAAAAAAGTAATACATTATATATTATTAAGACTACTTTTGTAGACAACCATTATTTCTTAGTTCTTACTAGATCCTTTGATTTTTATATCGTATCTACTCACAATCACTTCACTTGGGTTCGTCTCCAGGAAAACAAAACTATCCATCAGGAACCGTATATTTTTCCGGGATAAAAAGTAGCCTATGTGTTATTCCAGACATTCAGACACTTATCTGTCTCTGTGCCAAATTTCATCCATATCCGTTCAGTAGTTCTGGCGTGAAAGAGTAACAAACATCCATACATACTTACAAACTTTCACATTTATATTATTTATACAGGTCTTAAAAAGAAAATCACGAACTTATGTAGTTATACTTTCATACGGTATAAATAATTATTTTACTTTCCGACTTTGGCAAACCTCCCATTATTCCGCTTTTAGGGCCTAAGTGGTGCCCAATAGCCTAACTTTCCCTTATAAATAGGCAATATAATACAAAAAATGTTTCAGAATATTTGGTAGTTAAAGTTTCAGAATATTTGGTAGAGAGAGCTTAGAATTATTATAGCCTTTATTAACAATCTTACAAAACATGGTTATACTCGAAGTACACTATAACTTAAATATATAATACTAGCGACACGCCCTCGCTTCGCTCGTGTTCATTCCTAGGTTGATTCCGCATACAAACTTTCATCCCCATTTTCACCTCCTTGAGGGATGATTTTCGGGATAAAAACTATCCTATGTCCTTCCCAGGGTCTCAAAGTTCAGTAGATCCAGAGATTACCCCCTACAACTTCACAAACTCACAAATTTTACCTCTTTATAATATTAGTATAGATAAAGTACGTAACCTAATAAGAATTAACTTTAAGTAATTATCTATTAACAACTAATTTATCTGACACCAGTATTAAGATTGTTTTACGTTTCCGTAAAGGCCTCCCCTAGAGCTTGCCACATTCTCCTATCATGGCTCATCCTCCTCCAAGTATGTATGTATTAGAAAACAAAGATTCTTCATATTTAAACATTTTTACATAATTTCTTTATTGGTTTCTTATTATCTTATATCTTTATTTTTAATGATCAATTCTTGTATATATATATATACAAGAATTGCTTGAATCGAATCGAAACGATTTTCATGAAATCTAGTATACACGGGGTTTCTTTTCGATCTAGATTAGTCTTATGTTCGCGAAAACGCGTGTTTTTGAATTTTCATGCGGTTTTCATGCGGTTCAATTTTCATGCATTATTCCACACAAAATATGGTCGATAATTTCGCACGCTAGGGCATCATGGTCAAGCCGCCATGGCGCAAGAATGACAATCATAAGTGTCCGGGTTCGAATTCCGGTCGGATACAAAGGTATAACTTATTTCTGTTTCTTTTTTGTATTTATTCAAGTTTTGAGTTCTTTTTAAAAGAAAATTGCACCTTTGACCAAAAACTCCAGGTTTTCACCAAAAGAAAGATGTATTATTTACTAAGGTAACATTTTATTTTATGAATATTTTGCAAAAATAAGTTTCCGGTATGATTTTTAGTTAATTAGTCCTAAAAAATCTTCTCTTCGGACAATTTCCGCAATATTTTAATGTGAAGGGCATCTAGGGATTGGATAAATGGTTCTTATATTTTTGTTATAATCTTTACACTTAAATCAAAGTACAAAAATGAAATTAAAAAAGTCTTAGGTGGACTTTTCTCTATAAGATATCTCTTAATATAGCAAAGAATGATGAAAAAAAATAATAGTGAAAGAAAATAAATAAATGTGTTGGGATATTAACACACAGCACCATCTATTTCCGAGAGGCTTGTGTTATGGATACCAGGTATTTGATACACTACATATATATAACTTTAAATACATACAAACGTATTACGAATGTAAGCACCTATGTATGACTGGAGTACAAAAGTTCGCGCTCATCACACTAATGAATGAACCCTCGACCGCTGGCACAGCAAGTAGGGTCACTACAAATTGAGCCAAACGTGTCATCATAAATGTTAATTGAACAATGCAGTACAAGATAAATATTATATATATATATATATATATATATATATATATATATATATATATATATATATATATATATATATATATATATATATATATATTTATGACACAATAAAACAAAAAAATTGTATTGACGATTTATTGTTTTAAATTTGACTTTTATAGACTTAGTTCATCGATAATAACCAAATGTAGCAAAGCCGCTGACTGAAGTTAGTATTAGATTATAGCACTGATAACAAGATAGCAGATTTATCTTTTAGGCACAGGTGTGCAAATGGAAGCGTCTAGAACCCTCATTAAAGCCTCCCGATAAGATCTGGCTTCGGGTACTTCTTTATTATACGTTATATGCTAGTCTATACATATAATAAAATTGTAACTAAGCCGAATCTGTACATTTAATATTTTTTGGAAAATCTTATTGAAATAGACATTATTATCGATACAGAGGCCGAATCTATAGTTTTAGAATTTTTGTCTGTCTGTCTGTTACCGCATCACAGAAAAACCACTGGAGGGATTTTGATGAAATTTGGTATGGTGATAGCTGGTTATCCGGGTCCAACATATAGGATACTTTTTACCGCGGGAAAATATAAGATGTACTGCAATGTAAGAGTACTAATATGTAAAACCTAAGAATTTGGTTTTTGGTCATCTGAACGCGAGCGGAGCCGCGGGCAATGTTAGTTATACTATAAAGCTATAAACAGTGCCTCAGTAGTCTAGTGGCTAGCATGTACAGCTACAGATCCGGAGGCTCTGGGTTTGAGTTTCGGGTCGAGCCAAGTTTAACTATTGAGTTTTTCTGTTAAAAAATCTCAACAGACAGCCCGGAGTTGTTTGCTGTGTTTCACTCTCGTGCCTCGGTGAACCCCCTAAATCGGTCAGTCCTGCATCTTAACTCTTACCGGCTATGTCGAAGTATCGTCCTACCGGACTTGGACAGTGAAAAGGAATAAAGAGTACACTTGTATTTGTGTGCATACTTTTTACTATAATATCTCTTGAGCAGTTGGCTAGTCTTAGTGAGATTGATCGTCGCTGACGAAATCAGCTGTCATTAACGCTTTACTAGAGCGGAGGCTAGGGTGAGGCAAACATCGATTCCCTCCAGCTAGGCAGAGCGGCGATATATGTACACAAAATAGTTAGCAGCAGTTGGATACGGAGAACTAAAGACCGAGCTCAGTGCAGGAGAAGCCTAACTCCAGCAGTGGACGAATACAGGCAAATTATGCTGATGTTGTTGTACGTATGTATAACTTTAGTTTAGTATATGTCCTTCGAATGATTTTTTTGAAATATTTGACACTGATTTCTGCTAGATCGGTAAGTATTTAGTCGATAATAGCCAACGCTAATAGACTACTTAGCATAAACAGAAAATATTATTGTAGCATTGTACCAAATATTATTCACGTATAATTGTTAGTTTTCTATTTGCCAAATCGATTATAGAAATCTTCTTATCCAGGAAGTGGGAATAAAGCGATAAAATGTCACTACATCCATAATATTCTAATTTATTGTACTTGCTCTCCATATTTTAGCTCGCGATAGAAAACCACCCTTATAAATTTAGCGCCATTTTGAAAATATTGCTTCGGGGCAAGGCAATAAGTGGCAGGAATATTTGAAATATTCGATCAATTTTATTTTGCTTTTTATATTCAATCGATTTGGTAATACATTAAAAATTACAATATAAAAAGCCGTATAACGTGATGCTACAAAAGAAAGTGTTGAAGGCTCTACGGTATATTTTGTATTCATACCCTAATTTTATATGCGGACTTCTCTTTCAATGCGGGATCAGGCCACAGAGCACCATGCTACCGGTTTTGCCAGAAAATAGTGCTAAGTGATTGAATTAAGCCATTACTGTGAGTGTACAGCGGGTGTACGTTAACAGTTATAGGTGGATCCCGTGAACATAAGAGCCATCGTATACCGTATACAACCTTCTTAACGTCCTGCTGGGGGTGGGGCTCCCTTCAATTCGAGGGGACCAGGTCATAACCCGCCACACCGACCAAGTTCGAGTAAGCGGACTTCACATGTCTTTGAAAACTTATTAGGTTCTTCAGACATGCAGGTTTCCTCACAATGTTTTTCTTCATCGTAAACCAAGTAGTAATCATGCTTAAAATCATTTGTACATGAAAATATCAGGAGTGCGAGACCCGGGGCCTGAACCCGCTTCACTTATTTTTCCAAGCGAGCTTGCTACCACTGCTTTAATTATATATAAATACATTATACATATAAAAAAAATGTTTGACTGATTGTTACGTATACGTTTCTTTGCTATTCATGCGATTAGTATTACATTTGGTGGCTTTTTGCGACCATTTTAAAGTACTCGTATGAAAGATGGCGAGTGAATCCTACCGCGTAGTACATTTTGATTTAGGTATTATTATTTTTTTAAGTATATTTAATGTTTTAATGCTGTAATAATGCATAATATTATGACTGTCGTAGATTTATTATTCAAAAATTATAATTCAAATTTTAAACTAAAGACATGCAAGACTTCAAAATCACTTGAAAATAATTGCTACACTTAAAAAAGTTTTAAGTTTTGATCCACAATAATTGTCAAAGATAATGCCATAAAAACCCATAAAAAGTACGAACTGAGTATCTCTTCCATTTTCTTTCTTTTTAAAGTTGATCATAAAGAGCTATTCATAAGTTAAATGTCAATAATAAACCTATAGCAAAGTAGCATCAGTCTATCATTCCTATCTGTTTCATTTCCTCTTTGAGACTGAAATGGAACGAGCTATTGTATGTATTGTCTTTGTAAATGGCAAACGGCAAATGTACATATAGACAGGTAAACTCTTTTTATATGTATATTTATACATATAATAAAATTGTAACTAAGTCGAATCTGTACATTAAATATTTTTTGCGAAATCTAATTGAAATAGACATTATTATAGATATAGAGTTCAAATCTACAGTTTTTAGAATTTTCGCCTGTCTGTCTGTCTGTCTGTTACCGCATCACGAGAAAACCACTGGACAGATTTTGATGAAATTTGGTATAATGATAGCTGGTTATCCGGGTCAACATATAGGATACTTTTTACCGCGGGAATATATCTATCTCATTTCTAAGAAAAAATACAAAAGCTGCATTGTAAGAGTATACTAATATGTAATACCTAAGAATTTGGTTTTCGGTCATCTGGACGCGGGCGGAGCCGCGAGCAATGCTAGAATAGTTTATATAACTAGCTATATGGTATAGATATAAGGTCTGTTAATAAAATGTTTATTTTATACTAATAGAATTGACATTTAAATGGCAATAATTCGCTTGACATTCGATGCACGTTCGAATTCAAAGTGTTTCAACGCTTTAACTTTGACACTTTATCAATTCACTACCCCTTAGAACGGGGAACCATCCATAGTAATATAATAAATGTGAAAGTGTGTTTGTTCGTTTGTTTGACTTTCTTTCACGTCGGATTGGTGTGATTTTTTGTGTGGAGATAGTTGGAGGGCTGGAGAGTGACAGGCTACTTTTTACCGCGGGGGATGATGTGCTTCCCACGGGAAAACACGTTATAATACAACCCAAAAAAATATTTATGATCAGAATTACTTGAAACTTGGTATTAATGCTCTTCAATACAATTAAAAAAATACGTGTTTTAGCATTTTTCGAAATTCATCCCATAAGGGGGTAAAAAAAGGGATGTAAGTTTGTATGACATCTACCTTTTTAGAGCTTTTTATAGTTTTAGCGCGACCAAAGCCGCGGGTTCTGCTAGCATGATATAAGAGCTTGTCGCGAGATTTACCTATTTTAAATGTTATATTCTTGTTTATCTACAAAAATCATCTTCTATGAAACAACTGAAATCTAGACGTTGCAATCTAAGATTTGTACTTTTAATTTCACTTAGATGATGCGTGGCACTTTCAATTACTATCAGTGTCGGAACTTTTTAAATCTTTTACTGTGATGTTCTAAAGAAAAATATATCTTTTCAAAATAATTGTAAGATTTTATTTAAAGACTAGCATTGCCCGCGGCTCCGCCCGCGTTCAAATGACCGAAAACCAAATTCTTAGGTTTTACATATTAATATACTCTTACATTGCAGTTTTTGTATTTTTTCTCAGATATGAGATATTTTCCCGCGGTTAAAAGTATCCTATATGTTGACCTGGATAACCAGCTATCATCATACCAAATTTCATCAAAATCCCTCCAGTAGTTTTTCCGTGATGCGGTAACAGACAGACAGACAAAATCTAATAATAATGTCTATTTCAATAAGATTTTCCAAAAAATATTTAATGTACAGGTTCGGCTTAGTTACAATTTTATTATATGTATAGATAAATAGGCAAATTCAAAACAGTTCTGGACCTTTTTTTCCTCAGTTTGTTTAGTAGCTATTAACGAGCTTTAGTGTTATCAATAAAAAATCGGTCAAGTGCGAGTCGAATTCGCACATGGGTTCCGTACTATCGTAGACGTTCTTTTTATTAATATGACTGTTACTGATGATGATGTTCTCCTAGCCGATTCCGGCCACGGCGGCCAATCTCAATGAGATTAGCCAACTGCGCAGGAGATATTATAGTGCTCAAGTGTACGCGCAGACACTCAAGTGCACTCTCTATTCCTATCACTCTCATACTCCGGTGGGACGACCACTCGACACGACCAGTGAGAGTTAAGGCGCAGGACCGACGGCTTTACGTGCTCTCCGAGGCACGGGGGTGAAACACCGCCAACTTCCCAACTCCGGGCTGTTACTGAGACTTACTATACAGGAAGACTCAATAACTAAACTTTATAAAACTGACTGTTACTATATGTATGTATGTTGTATGTTGTATATTAACTTCGATGATCGTTTACGAAAGTTAAAAAAATTTTCTTGTACTTTATTTATTTTTATTATTTGTTATTTATTATACATACTCTGTGAAAATTTTAACTGTCTGCTTATTACGGTTCATGAGTTACCCTTTGACAGACGGACAGACAGCGCAGGCATAGTAATAGGGTTCCGTTGGCAACCTTCGGGTACGAAGCCCTAAAAATGTTTATGGACGAATTTCAACCACTGGTATATTTAAAAATCTTATATTACTTAGGGAAAATTAAATTAAATTATTTATTTCGATTTTTGGTAGGTCCTGTGGCCATGATTTGCTGTAAAATATTTGAAATTAGGGAATAAAAAATCAAAATATATCCACCAAAAAAAGTTTTATTTAAAATGACTTATTCGTATAAATCTACAAAAGCATTTTACGTTCAAACCGATACTAAATTTAACCGATTTAGATGAAATTTGGTAAGAAGATAGTTTGAGACCTTGAGAAGGACATAGGATACTTTTTATCCCGGAAATCATCCTTTAAGGGGGTGAAAATGAAAGTTTGAATTGGGAAGCAAGCTAGGGACGAACCCAAGCTAAGCGAGGGTGAGTCGCTATTTAGAAATATTTTCCAAATCAGTTTCGAACCTACGATTATTTCTTTACAAATGATTAAAGCTTCAAAGCTATTTTCGCTACACACGCCCATCCCATTAGACATGAGCTTCAAGACGCGTGTGACACGAGACGAATGCTAAATCATATATTTCTTAGCGAGCGCAGCTGTCATCGTCAGTCTCGTCATTCGACGTGTGCTCAAACTTATCATAATAGTTTGTGAAAAATGTATATAAAAAATATATACAGGATGGAACAAACAAACGGCACATAGAAGAAAAATATCTTAAATATTGAAAATATTAAGTTTAACTCAAAGGAAATGTCCCGTTCGTTTGTTGCACGATGTCAGTTTGAGTCGATATGTTCTAATAGGAAATAAGCGTGATTTTTTTATACAATAGCTATCATCGTTATATATTTGTAAAAAAATATGCAGCCCCAAAAAACTAAAATTTAGTATATTTTTTTTAAATATCATACCGATACGGATACTTTAAACGCCCGCCTTTTAGCGCGCTTAGCGTGACGTCAAAGTATCATACATTGAAAAATGACGACTTTAGTTTGTAGCGACAAAATTGCTAACCGTTATGATAATACTTGGACGTCATATTTGGTCTGACCAATTGGTCAGTTATATATTATTATATACATTTTTATATACTTATATAACGCCTGTCTGTAACAAGTATATAACGCCTTTGAGACGTCTAAAACCTTAGCCTCTCCCGTGATCATGATTGCTGTAAAGCATTCATAATATCGGGAACCAAAAATCAAAATAAATAAGCGAAATAATACGAAAAGATAGTTTTATTTAAATAAATGCAATTATTTCTATTTCAAAAATTATACAATGTTTTCTTTGAGTAAAACTTCATATTTTCAATATTTGAGATACTTCTCGTCCATCTGTCCTATTCGTTTGTTCCAGTCATTTGATATTTTATATACAACGTATCAAAACCAGTAGTTATCTTATAGTAGCTTTTCTCGCGATTTCTCTCGCTTTGTTTATTTAAGTATAACTGTTTCGATACTAAAAATAATTGGGGTATCATATAGCAAAAATATTTTTTAAATCCGACTGCTAGTTTCAGAGATTAGCTCGTTCAATCAAAAAACAAACAAACTCTTCATCTTTATTATATACACACTATCATTGCTCGCGGCTCCGCCCTCGTTTAGATGACCAAAAAATAAATTCTTAGGTTTTACATATTAGTATACTCTTACATTGCAGTTTTTGTATTTTTTCTCAGAAATGAGACATTTTCCCGCAGTAAAAAGTATCCTATATGTTGACCCGGATAACCAGCTATCACCATACCGAACATCAAAATCCCTCTTGTGGTTTTTCTGTGATGCGGTAACAGAGAGACAGACAGACAAAAATTCTAAAAACTATAGATTCGGCCTCTGTATCGATAATAATGTTTATTTCAATAAGAGTTTCCAAAAAATATTTAATGTACAGATTCGACTCAGTTAGAATTTTATTATATGTATAAATAAAATGTAAGTAGTTTAGTTTCTGCCTGTGGTTTTAGTCGCTTATAAACATTACTTTCTTTATTAACGTTCTTTCAAAGCGATCTTAAATTAATATTAAAATAGAATTATTTTTCCAAGAGCATGCATAATCGGGATATGATCGTAATCGCGTACTGATTAACAAACATCCAAACATTTTCACGTATATTTCGTTTCAATTATTTTTATATACATTTGTTATATCTTCTATACTAATAAATGGAGAGCCGATGTTTTTGTTCGGTTATACTGCGATAACTACTGAACCGATCGGAATAATACTCATAACATAAGATGCAGCGTGTTTCGGAGAAGTTTTAATATATGGTATAAATAAAATAAATAAATATGTTGGGACACTAAGACACAGCGACATTTAGTTCCATGATAAGCTACAAGGCTTTGTTATGGATACCAGATAGTTGATACACTACACATATATAACTTTAAATACATACATATTATAAATATAAACACCCTTGACTAGAGTACAAACATTCGTACACATCACACAAATGAATGCCCCCAGCGGGACTCGAACCCGTGACCGCTGGCACAGCAAGTAGGGTCACTACAAACTGAGCCAAACATGTCGTCGATATATTGGTGATTAATGTACTATGCAGGCGGAGCCGCAGGAAAACGCTAGTGTATGCTATATGTGAAGTCCGCCAACCCGCACTTGGCCAGCGTGGTGGACTATGGCCTGATCCCCCTCGTATTAAAGGGAGGCCCACCCCCAGCAGTGGGACGTTAAAAAGGGCTGAATACAACTAGCGACTTCACGATAAACTGCTAACGCTATTTAAATTAACACTAACACAAACGTTGCCTTTCATGAACTTTAAGTATCAGCTAACATTGTGTTATTTTGTATCGTTCTGGCTGTGAACGTAATAACAGTTAAATTTTAACTAGGAAATTTAAATGGAGGGTCTTTTTACCTACATATTGCCAGCCAGAGCATACTTTCTTAATCATTCCCTGGAGTAAAAAGTTAAATTCACTTGAAATAAAAGTATTTAAAAAAAACTCTTCGTGTGATGGTTTTATTTTGATTTTTGATTCCACACGATTCAGATATTATAGTGAACAAGCAGTGCTCGCGGCTTCGATCGCGTTCAAACTTCCAGTCGCTACTAAACTATACAGGATGACCCGCTGAGTTAATTGAAGATTGCCTGAAAATTTCATCAAAATCGCTCCAGCCTTTTTGGAATACATAGGCATACATCGACATTGATTTTTTTAATAAATAGACTACCGACTCACCCTCGCTTCGCTCGAGCTCGTCCTTAGGTGATACATTAAATTGACAACTTTTTTATTATGATCCGATTGAAACAAAACAAATACCAAATGTTAAGTGAAGCTTATGACAATACTTTACTGAAAACCAAACCCAAATCGGTTCAGCCGTTTCTGAGATTACCGCGTACAAACGCACAGACAAGCAGACAAAAATTCTAAAAATCAATGTTTTGGGTTCTATAGCGTTAATAAGAACCCTCAATATTTTTTCTCAAATATCTTCCATGTACAGACAGCGATCAGTTACACTTTTAATATATATATAGATTAGGTCCCGGGAGAGATTAAATAGAGGCCAATATAATATTTTATATTCTTCCTCATAATAACATTGTAAATCTTACGGTATTTTATAATTATTCAAGATAACGATAGTACCTTTAGAGTGAGATTAAATAAGATATCGAGTTTTATCGGGGTTTTTTTTGAGAATTGTTGTTATGATGAAAAAAACGAGTTATTTTTTCTAAAATATTTAATTATGTATCTATACATCTTTACATATAATAAAATTCTAACTGAGTCGAATCTGTACATAAATTATTGTTTGTAAAATCTTATTGAAAAAGTCATTATTATCGATATAGAAGCCGAGTCTATAGTTTTTAGATTTTTTGTCTATTTCTCTGTCCAGGAACGTATCACGAAAATCCCACTGGACAGATTTTGATGAAATTTGTTATGACGATAGCTGGTTATCCGGGTCAACATATAGAATACTTTTTACTGCGGGAAAATATGTCATCTCTGAGCAATCTATAATCCATTCAAAATCCATAATGTTACAGTTGAAATATAGTTTTAAATTTAAAACTTTTTTGATATTGTAAAAGTTGGTGTCAAAGAATTTTTTTTCTAAAAGGTCTTTAAAGAATATCTATCTAGTCTAGATAGTTTGCCTTGTTATGTCACTGTAAGAAAGGTGACACCGGAAGTATACAGCTTTGTTAGCGCTTCAAAGAAAACGTTTCACGACTTTTTGTTATCCATTCGAACGAAGTTTCTAGAACATTTTGACCTGTATAAGTCAAAATAGCTACTTCCTTTTGTTACAAATGCCTTTTAACTAGAGATGTATGTATTTGTGCTCGAGAATAGATGAAAAGGCAGTTAGTTTGTACAACGGTACTGATATACAATACTTATAAAAAAATATATGCATCGTTCCAATTTTTTTCCGAGAACTCGACTTATTGATATCGATTCTCGAAATCGAATATGCTATAAAGATTTCAAGTGTAGTCCAATACAAATTTTGAAAAAATTTACTCTAGAAGGTCGAAATTCTTAATTCCTACTTAAGTACTTTTTATTTTATTCATTCATTAGATCATGTGTGTGTGTGTGTGTATTTATCTCTAATCATAGCTCTGTAACATATAATGTGTGAATAGAGGCTGTTCTAACAAGCCCGGTGTTTGTACGAGCCCAAAGAAAATATACGAATTAAATTCGCAAGATTTGTGCTGATAAGGAAAAAAATCTTTTCTGGTTAAAGTGGCTTTATAGTTATTAGTTATTACTAGCAACGCGCGCTGGCTTTGTTTGGGGTCTAATTCTAGGAATTTTACTGATAATATTAAAATTCACTCGCATTGCCCGCGGTTCTGTCCACGCGTTTGATTAAAATTAAAGTTCATATAATATTTTTATAATATAACTAGCGACTCACCCTCGTTTCGCTCGGGTTCGTCTCTAGGTAGGTTTTAATTTGTTTTAGGAAGCCTTTAATTTGTTTTAGGAAGGAAGGTTTTAATTTGTTTTAGGAAGAAGTTACTCCTTATAACATCAGCTATCTGCCAGTGAAAGTCCCGTTAAATTTGGTCCAGCCGTTTTGAAGATTAGCCGGAACAAACCGACAGACAGACAGACAAAAATGTTAAAAATTGTGTTTTTATTATAAGTACTGTATATAATTTAACATGCATTTAGTAAAAAGCTGTTATTTTTATATTACAAACAAACACTTCAATTTTATTTATCTGTATAGATTTTTATATTACCTATATAAATAAAAAAATCTCTTTGTACGTTTGTCCTCTGTGCTTTGCTTAACCATGCACCACTGGGGACTCACCCAAGCGAAATAAGGGTAAGCCGCTAGTGTTAAATAAACAATTTTAAATTTGTATTTAAAAATGTATTTTCCAAACTATCTATGCTGTAATCTTGATTTCTTAATCACGAGAAATTATTATCTATGTTTTGGTAGGTTAGAGAGAACGGTATAATCTGTGGGGAGTCTGGAATAAACACTGTATTTAATCAATTTCCACGTGTACATTTATTTAACCCAAATAAATATAGTACCGAAATATGACATTGGCGATGAGGATGGGATCCGAACCCAAGCGTCCAAAGCATATTGGTTTAGCATTATGTATCATTGATACATTTTAAAGGATTTTTTACCGATGGTAGGACTCTGTCAAGCCTGAGGAGTCCGACTGGATGGGTACCACCCCTTATCTATTTCTCCCGCCAAGCAACAGTGATTACATTATTGTGTTCCTGTTTGAAGGATAAGGTAGCCAGCGCAATTATAGGCAAGAGGCATATCATCTTAGTCCTCACAAGGACAACGCACCTGCGGTTCTGCATTTTTGTTACATAAAATCTAAGTGCATGAACCGTAGGTGTTATGGGCGACAGGTACCGCTTTCCATCAGGTCGACTGCTCGTTTGTCACTGAATACCATCAAAAAAGGACAGTCAAATAATGAATGATTGACGTCACGCCTAAATATTGCGGAGTCGACGTGACACGTGACATGATATAGTAATATTTTCAAAGCGTTGTAATATATGGCCCTGTCTACTCGTAGTTGATCTTTTTATTTGCAAGCTAAGTCCTTGGAGATCAAAAGTTTCTCTATAATACCGAGAAGATAGAAAAATGTGTACGCACGTAAGAAGTTATACTTGTTTGACGTAACAGAACAAAAATAGCTAAAAATTTCATCCCGTATGTCACAACTCTCTGTTTGTAAAAGGAATGCAGCAAACTTCATCATGTCGCTTTTTGGCTGTCGGTGTGCGAGTACATCGTAAAAATTTACTCCCATCTTTTTTTCCCAACGTGCCAAAAGAAGTATAACTTCAAAAAGTATCTTTTTAGGATAAAAATTGAAATATTTTTTCGTTTTAACTTTTCATTAACAGCAATTACGAAGTAAGTACGCTATTTTAGTTAAAAAAAAATCATTTTACAGTAAACAAAGCTGGTAATAATCATACCAATTAAATATAATATAAATCGCGTTATTATGAAATGATTTACGCAAAAGCTTGTGTCAGCTTCATAATAACATATTTACATAAAACTTATTAATTATGCAAAATACCATTGTTCATTAACAGATTATTATGCTAATTAAATTTAACTATAAGCTAACTAGTTATTTACTGAGCTCTAAATATAAAAAAGTGGCAGTGGTAGCCCAGTGGTCACGCGCTCTTGGGAAACCGAGTGAAGCGAGTTCAAATCCCGGGTCTCGCACCTCTGATATTTTCATGTACGAATCATTTCCAACATGATTACCACTTGTCTTGAGAGAACCTAGTTTTCAAAAGACATGTGAAGTCCGCCCGCACTTGGCCAGCGTGGTGGACTATGACCTGATCCCCCTCGTATTGAAGGGAAGCCCACCCCCAGCAGTTGGACGTTAAAAAGGACTAAATACAATACAATATATGAAAAATGTGCAGTGTACCTTGCGGTGTCAGTCGTGCTACTGTAGGGCATTATTAAATTTATCTTACACTTTTTTTAACTAAAAAGGGTATACAGGGGTTCAATATCATTATGCGAGAACCCATATCGTGTAACACATAAATAGCCGAATTTAGTACCCCGTAGATATCTATCTATACATATAATGAAATTATAACTGAGTCGAATCTGTACATAAATGTTTTTTGGAAAATCTTATTGAAATTGTCATTATTATCGATACAGAGGCCAAATCTATAATTTTTCAAATTTTCATATGTCTGTGTACTCATCACGAGAAAACCACTGGACAGGTTTTGATGAAATTTGGTACAATGATAGCTGGTTATCCGGGTCAACATATAGGATACTTTTTACTGTGTGAAAATATCTCATCTCTGCTAAATCTATACTAAACGTTAAACCGTAACTAGTTCTAAATAAAACTATCTGTTTGGATTTTTTCACGGATTTATTTTACACACATATACACATATATCTACATTCACATATACACACACACACGCACGCACACACGCACTGATACAAACACGAACACGTACACAAACAAACACACAAATAATCTTTATCAGCTGGTCACGTCTTAGATTCTTAGCCTCTTAGCTTAGCTGATGGCTTCAGGTCTTCATATTGTAAGTCTAGACGAAGATCAGGGTGCTCGTCATACAGGTTTTCCTAATTGGTGCTCCTAATCAATACTATATTTAAAATAGGTAAATCTCGCGACGAACTTTTATGCATCGATCAAAAAAGTACTAGATACACAATCAGCGATAAAAAATGTCTTCACTGAATGAGCGCTCATTTGAACATTTGAGCGCGCTTTTAATGTATTTTTTTGTAAAAACAACTTTAATCATTGCATTTAAGGTTCAATTTACATTGCTGTATATTTATTTCAACTAGAATAATTACGTAAACTAAGTCCGCTAAGCTGTATAAATGGCCCGCGGAAGGCTATAATTTAATAAAACCATAAAAAAATGTATTTTATGTAAAAGATTTTTACTTTTATATATTTATTAAAAGAACTAAAACAATCTATCCCACGAGAACCGTACATTTTCCCGAGACAAAAAGTAGCCTATGTGTTATTATGATGTATGAGCTATATTATTGTAAAGTTTCATAAAAATCCATTTAGTAGTTTTTGCGTGAAAGAGTAACAAACATCCATACATCCAGACACCCAGACCTCCTCACAAACTTTCGCATTTATAATATTAGTAGAATTATTAACAAACAAAATAAATATATTTTGTTTGTAAAAGTGTGTTTGTTTGTCTTTCTTTCAAGCACAAACAGGAAATCACTTTGTTGTAAGTTTTCGTGTACAGATACTTTATTCACCGGAAAATGATATAGGCTACTTTTTATTCCAGTGCATTAAATATTTCCCTGGTATACATACGTACATTTGACACGTTTGGTTCAGTTTGTAGTGACCCTACTTGCTGTACCAACGGTTAGGGGTTCGAGTCCCGCTGGGGGCATTCATTTATGAGCACGAAAGTTTGTACTCCAATCAGGGGTGTTTATATTTATAATAATCGTAATCATCGTGCCAAAAGAAGCAGGTATAACTTCAAAAAGTCACATTGAAATTCACTGTTCTAGAAAGAGAGACATAAATTGTGGATTTGCTCCTCAGAACTATCTTTTAGAATTTTATCGCGGATTCATTTTGATTTTTGATTCCCGACGTTTCGAATGCTTTACAGCAATCATCGTCACGGGAGAGACTCTGAAAATAAATCTAAGAAAGTATTATACGCCTCGGATATATAAATATTTTTTTTTTAAATATATATATAATTATATGTATATATATATGTATATATATATATATATATATATATACATATATTTATATATACATCATAAAATATGTAATGCAATCAGGTATAATTACCTTCATGGTTTTATTATATCAATAATAAGCCAGTATTGCCGCATTGACCACATATAGAAATGCCAAACATTGTTATAATCAATGGAATTTGACACAAATAACAACTGAGATTTTATATATATATACACATTTTATAACAAGCATTGCCCGCGGCTTCGCCCGCGTTCAGATGACCAAAAACCAAATTCTTAGGTTTTACAAATTAGTATACTCTTACAATGCAGTTTTTGTATTTTTTCTCAGAAATGAGATATTTTCCTGCGATAAAAAGTATCCTATATGTTGACCCGGATAACCAGCTACTATCATACCAAATTTCATCAAAATCCCTCCAGTGGTTTTTCCGTGATGCGGTAACAGACAGATAGACAGACAAAAATTCTAAAAACTATAGATTCGATTTCTGTATCGATAATAATGTCTATTTCAATAAGATTTTCCCAAAATTATTTAATGTACAGATGCGGCTTAGTTACAATTTTATTATATGTATAGATATGTCGTCTTTCAAGACTTATAAAAATATTTGTATACTAGTATTACACGCAACTTCGCTTGAATGATAAACAAGACGAAGTTTTGTCTAAGTCTGGCCCTATAATATAATCTATGCTTTCATCGAAATTTCTTCAGCGGTTTGATCGTGAAAAGTAACATTAAATAGACCGACAGAGCTACTTTCGACATTTATTTTTTACATAAAAATCTAATAGACTGATTTCATCCTTTACCATTTTTCATTTTTTCTAAGAACTGTAATATTAAATTATGTTTATGAAGTAAGAAAATTTCTTATCCCGATATTTTAACAACATGAAAGCCTTTACGTCGAGTCAAAAAATTATACACATAAATGTTTATGAATTACGTCTTATTTATTACATACTAGCATTGCCCGTGGCTCCGCCCGCGTTCAGATGACCAAAAACGAAATTCTTAGGTTTTACATATTAGTATAGTCTTACAATGCAGTTTTTGTATTTTTTCTCAGAAATGAGATATTTTCTTTCGGTAAAAAGTATCCTATATGTTGACCCGGATAACCAGCTATCATCATACCAAATTTCATCAAAACCCTTCAGTGGTTCTTCCGTGACAGACAAAAGATCTAAAAACTGTAGATTCGGCCTCTGCATCGATAATAAAGTATATTTCAATAAGATTTTCCAAAAAATATTTAATGTACAGATTCGGCTTAGTTACAATTTTATTATATGTATAGAATACAAGTTATATGGTTATAAGTTGCCATATGAAATTAAATTTCGTCATTGGCTACGAAGTTCTGAAAGAAATCGTTTAATTTTTCATTCATTGATCTGGAAACCTTGAAGAAATCTATATTATTAAATATTATAGGCTTTTCGTTATCAAACGTATTATTTAAGCTTGGCTGGACCGATATGACATTTTTTAAATATTTAGATTAGTCCAAAAAGGTTTTAGGGAACAAAAATTGAAGGTTGTCTGGAAAATCTCTTGTTATTCGAGCAAACTTACATTTATTTATTTTTTCTAAATGATTTTACATCTTAACAACATATAAGTCGAATGATTGATACGTGTAATTCACCAGACTGATGATAAGCCATAAAAGCAAAATGAAATTTTTACTGTTAGCAAGAAAATACTAATATTATAAAGAGGCAGAGTTTGTTTGTTTGTTTGTTTGAGCGCGTTAATCTCAGGAACTACTTGACCGATTTGAAATATTCTTCTTGCATTAGATAGCCCGTTAATTGAGGAAGGTTATAGGCTATACGTCATCATACTACTACCCAAGGAAGTCAAGCAGTAATCATAAATGTCAAAAAATCAGGCAGACTTCCATACATTATTGTAAAATTATATATCTATCTATCTTCTACATATATAGATAAAAATGAATCACCGAAATGTATGTACGCGCATAACTTCTGATCAACTGCACCAAATTGGATAATTCTTTTTTTTTTGTGTTTATTATTGTCAGGACAAGTTTTGTATAGGAGAAAATTAGAATTTTTTTTACTAAATAAGTCTTTTTAAAATCTATATATGAAAAGTGAGTGAGTGAAATAGTTTTATCCCTGAAATCACTCCTTAAGGGGGTGAGAATGGGGATGAAAATTTGTATGGGGAAGCAAGCCATACGAACGACGAACCTGAGCGAAGCGAGGGTGAGTCGCTAGTCTATACTAATATTATAAAGAGGTAAAGTTTGTGATCTTGTGAGTTTGTGAGTTTGTGGATTTGTGAGTTTGTGAGTTTGTGTCGTTGTAGGGGGTAATCTCTGGATCTACTAAGCCGATTTTCAAAATTCTTTTACCGATAGAAAGCCACGTTCTTTCCGAGTGTCATAGGCTATATATTAACCCGAAGAATAAAAAGGCTTTTTCATGGTAGTCGGATTTGCAAAGTAAGTCGGAGAAAAAACGGTCGAACGAAAACGTTTCTAACGAACGCTGCCTTAACGATGAGAGATATATGATTATGTTCTAGAGAAAAGTTGTAGAACTTAATAATGCCTACAAAAAAGTTAGCGACAGCATATGCCTAACTTTTATATTTGAGTCACAAAAAGTATTTTTTTATATTAAAAAAATAATTTAAATCGGTAGGTCATGTTTATTGGTCATATTAACGACAATTATGAATTCTTATCAAAATAAGTAAATTTATCGTCTAAAATATTTAAAACAAAAGACTTTTCTCTTTTACTGCATATAATTTAGACAAATGGTTAAAGAGATAATACAACATATTCGTAGGTATGGACGAACCCGAGCGAGCTGTTTGTCTGTTTTTCTGTTTGTACGGGCTAATCTCCGAATCTATTGGACCGATTTAAATGAAATTTTGCATGGTGGTACCTTATATCCCCGGGCAACATCTTAGATACTTTTCATCCCGGAAAATTAAAGAGTTCTCGTGGGAAAGTTAAAAAACTATAACAACTTATACAGCTTAGTACACAAAAAGTACTGATTGGATTTTAATGAAACTTTACGATAATATACTTCATACATGACAAAAACAAATCAGCTACTTTTCATCCCGGAAAATTAATGAGTATCCGTGGGATAGTTAAAAAACTATAGTAACTTATACAGCTTATTACACAGCAACTTATGCACCTAATTTAGTAAAACTTGGCATGCTGATACCTTATATTGCCGGTCAAACAACAGGTTACTTTTCATCCCGGAAAAATGAACGGTTCCCGTGGGATAGATCTGTTTGTGCTTTTCTAGAGGTGAACCCGATCGAAGCGAGGGGGAGCCGCTAGTATTATATAAATACATAGGAACGAACCGGAACGAAACGAGGGTGAGTCGCTATATAACATAAAGCCAAAGAGTTTTTTCTTATACGTTGAATCTAGTAAAATTATAAATGTAAAAGACAAAATAGTTTGTTTTTATAATTGTTACATGTTTTTATTTCGTTTCGTACAACCCGGGAAGGACATAAGATACTTTTTATCCCGGAAATCATCCCTTATGGGGGTGAAAATGGGGATGAAAGTTTGTATGGCGAATCAAGCTAGGGACCAGATAGTTGGTACACTACATATATATAACTTTATATACATATTATATACATATTATACTATAACAGAGTAACATACAGGTTACTAACAGTTTGTAATAAAACTTAAAGTCCTAAAAGTTACTGTATAATATTCACGCAACCAAGCGAAGTGCAACCGCAGACAGAATCTAGTTAATAAAAGGTACAGTAGGAATAAATAAACAAGCAGTATTGTCCAGAGCGCTATTCTTCGATTTAAAGATCTAATAAAATCCAATAAGAATGGCCAAGAGAATTTCGAAATAGTATATAGGTAAGGCAAAAGCGTTGAGTACAAAATATTTTAAAATGCTTTTATTGAACGTATAGGAAATGAACAGTAATTTTTTCTCTTGCATTTAATTTTGTTAGAGAAGGTCGCAGGTTCGAGGTCGGGGAAAATATATATTATTAATATATATATTGAATGTCCTACTGTTGAGCGTGGGCCTTTCAATACGAGGGGGATCAGGCCATAGTCCACCGCGCTGGCCAAGTGCGGGTTGGCGGACTTCATGTGTCTTCTGAAAACGTGCTAGCTTCTCTTAGAAATAGGACATAGATGTTTTCCTTCACCGTAATATTTTTATACGTTACTACTTACTGCTAAAGGTAACAAAAAATACTAGTTGGTATACAAAATTAATTACTTTATCTAGACTTAAAATGAGTTTTCAACTTAATATCATAAAATAATTATCTTTTTATTAATTACCTTTCTTTTAAAGATCTGTGATGTGGAAAATGATTCGCCAGTGTTAATTAAGACATAATAATGAATTGATAATAGTTTTTAAATTTATTTTACTTATTTAGATACAGAAACAGAAAAATTAAAAAAAATTACATCTATGTATTAAACCAAAAATATCATTTTAAAGTTGCCCAATTATATCTGTACACAACATTCAAATAAAAACATTTATTCAGCCCTTTTTAACGTCCCACTGCTGGGCGTGGGCTTCCCTACAATTCTAGGGGGAGCAAGCCATAGTCCACCACGCTGGCCAAGTGCGGGTTGGCGGACTTCAAAAGTCTTTAGAAAATTTACTAATAGTTAGTTTTTTCTCACCAAATTTCATCTTATATAATTTATTGTAAATAATAATCCTAAAAGGAGCTTTAAACAGCACAGCACAAAAAATGCCACCACATCACTGGCTGCCTGAAGCGTAATCTGATTTATTCACTTTATTGCCTCGAACATTTCCTTTATTGTTCAATACATTTTCTTATCCATTTAAAAGCTCTCAGTAGTCGTATATTAACTTAGACTAAGTTTTCTAAGAATTTTGTGTTTTTTGAAATTAAATATACACTGACTTCAAAATAACTGTAAATTATTTCACACTACTATTATAAATATTAAAATTTGTATGTCTGTTTGAATTAATTTCATTCTTATTTGAAGTCGGTTAAAGATAGATTATGATGAAATTCATGAAACTTATAAATTAGGTAGTAGTTTCTTAAAAGAAATTGTTTGTCCCTATTTTTTATTCTAAGCAACACTAACGTAAATAATTATAAAAATAATAAAATTCTGAGTCGAATCTGTACATTAAATATTTTTTTGGAAAATGTTATTGAAATAGTCTTAATTATCGATACCGAAGACAAATATATAGCTTTTAGAATTTCTCTCTGTCTATCAGTCTGTCCGTCTGGAAACGCATCACGATAAAACCACTGGACAGATTTTGATGAAATTTGGTATGATGATAGCTGGGTATCCGGATCAACATAAAGGATACTTTTTACTGCGGAGAAATATCTCACCTCTGAGAAATCTATACTAAACATCAAAAGGTAACTAGGGGCAAACCCGAGCAGAGCGAAGGTGAGTCGCTAGTTGTAAATAAAACTATTTTCTTTTTTCAACAAAAAAAAGGTAGAAACCTACACTATCAAACTCATAAACTATATCTATGCAAAAAAATCTCATAGATCTGCTATATCGCCACATACAAAAAGACAGACCAACATACACTATTATACGATGGATAATAATCGAACCCGCGATCTTTTATTTCAGACAGGCATTACTACTAAGCCAGATGTTAAAGTAATTCAATCCCAATGACAATGAAATGGAATTTATTCGCTTTATTACTTTGAAGGCAACACTAGTGGACAATATTTTATGTCTTGGGAGACTCTAAAGATATTAAATCAAAATTATGATTTTAGAAACATTTTGTCAATTTACATTATTATAGCCGTCACAGAATTGTCGACTCTGCGTTGTAATGAAACAACTAAAAGCCATATATATCTATATCCTTACTATAATCTATACATATAATAAAATTCTAACTAAGCCGAATCTGTACATTAAATATTTTTTGGAAAATCTTATTGAAATAAACAATATTATCGATATAGAGACCGAATCTATAGTTTTTAGAATTTTTGTCTGTCTGTCTGTCTGTCTGTTACCGAATCACAGAAAACCACTGGAGGGATTTTGATGAAATTTGGTATGGTGATAGTTGGTTATCCGGGTCAACATATAGGATACTTTTTACCGCGGGAAAATATCTCATATCTGAGAAAAAATACAAAAACTGCAATGTAAGAGTATACTAATATGTAAAACCTAAGGATTTTGTTTTTGGTCATTTGAACGCGGGTGGAGCCGCGGGCAATGCTAGTCTATACTAATATTATAAATGCGAAAGTTTGTAAGGATGGATGGATGAAAGTTTGTTATTCTTTTACGCCAGAACGGCAAAACAGATCTAGATAAAATTTGGCACAGATATAGATTACAGTCTGGGATAACACATAGGTCATTTTATCCCGGAAAAATGTAAGTTTCCCGTGGGATAGGTTTATTTTTGTCAAGCAACGAACCCGAAGCGAAGCGAGAATGAAGCGCTAGTAATATAAATGCGAAAGATTGTACGTGTGTGTTAGTCCTTCATGGTGAAACGGCTGCACGTATTTGGGTGAAATTAAGTACACAGATAGATTACGATCACATCAAAAGCACATAAGCTACCCTTAAACACCCTTCTCAGAAAACACATAAAGAACCCAAAAAAATTTACGAAAGCAAGCAAAGCCGTAGAAAAAAGCTTATAATTTAGGTGTAAATTATACAGAATCTTGACCGACATACGGACAACGCACTTATAAGTTAGTAAGTTATGATATAGTTCAATATTCATCCAATTAAAAAGCAATAGCAAGCAGTTTGACGAAATAAGTGCAATCAAAAAACCAAAAGTTATATTTTATTTTTTATTTTAGCGGAACTGCGCTCGCCGACTTTTCGTCAATATTCCTCCAGAAGCATCGAGCTTCCGAATGTTACTTAAATTAAGCTTGAATATTTTTAGCCAAGTACGAGTGTTTCGAGGAACTATATTGTGCAGCAAGTTTTTAAGTATCTAATTACTAGTTAAAGTATTAATATAGTATGTTATCCTTAAGAAATAGACATATGCCATCGCGGACTTTTCTGTAGACCTATATAAGATACACAATTCCATTATACATTATTTTATTATATCTCAAAGGGTTTAGGCAGCGTTTTCGTTGAAAGCTCCCAGACGGCTTATTTTTTTGCGGCACCTCCAACAAATATCATTATATTTTAGCCTATGTATACAAAAACTTAACAAATTATATACTAAAACCTTCCTCAAGAACCACTTTATCTATTGGTGAAAACAACATGAAAATCGGTGCAGTAATTTTTGAGTTCATCGCGAACAGACAGACAGACAGACGCGGTGGAGGACTTTGTTTTATAATACGTAGTGATAGTTTAAAAAAACTAAAAAACACGCTTTTGATGAAGACGAATCATATCAGCCCAAACTTTTGGGGTTCATTAGCAGCCATTGAAGAGTTCCACTAATCTCCTGACTGCATCTAAGATCAGCTCCAATATACCAAAGTATAGTACAGGCTCTCATCCGAAGTACATAGGTATACATACCAAGTTTTATTTTGTTACTACAACTAGAAATAGGTCAAAATTTACTTCTAAGATTTTATTAAACTGCTTGTCATAGTTTTATGTGAAGCTAATAAAAGCGTGTTAAAAAAATAAATCACGCCACTAATTTAAATGCGAAAGTTTGTCAACCGACTTCAAAAAGGAGGAGGTTCTCAATTCGACTGTATGTTTTTTTTTTTTTTTATGTTTGTTACCTCAGAACTCCGTCATTTATTAACCGATTTGGACCATTTTTGTGTCGTTTGAAAGGGTATACTTCCAGATTGGTCCCATTTAAATTTCAAAAAAAAATACCACCCCTAAGGGTGGAAACTACTTCCGGGGCTTCGAAAATATTTGATTAGGTATGTATAGTAAATGAAAACTACCAATCAGTTATTTTTTACTTTTTAGTGCTTTTGTTTGAAGTCGGTTTTTATTTTTTTGTTAAAAAGTTTTTTTTGTGTATGTTATTTAATATTTATTACAAGGTAGGTAGGTTTTAAATAGATATAAATAGTTATGAGCCATCTCTAGCTATATAAATTTTAATTATTTTTTTCGTTAATTTTTCATTTTTTCTCTTTATTAAAACCTTCCATGGACCTTAAGGAACATACGAAAAAAAAATTGCCGAATTGGTTCAGCCATTCTTGAGTTATGCGCTTACAAACATTCATTTTTATTTATATATATATATATATATGAGCTTTTTTTGAAGTTATACTTATTTTGGGACATACTTTAAGCATTCAGAACTCTTGTTCTTCTATAGTCCTCCGAGGACTAATAATGGATACATGTTACGTTATATCTATAATACATATTTTTAACTACTATTAAAATCATTTGAAAATAATAACACCGCTTTTACACAGATAACCTTTTATATGAAAATTAAGGAACTTTCCGTCGGTAACATAAAAACTTTTTAATGAAACTACTTTTTAACGAGTGGAATTTGCGTATAACTTTTTGTAGCTCAGATGTAAATCTGGAATATTTTCCAAGCTCCATAACAAAAAGGAAAAAAGGATAAGGATTCCTTCCTTATAATTTCGACATGTTCGTCTGTTTGTATCCCCCCCATCAAATATCCTTTTTGACGACTCGTTTGGCTCGGTTTGTAGTGACTCTACTTGCTGTGCCAGCGGTCGCGGTTCGAGTCTCGCTGGGGGCATTCATTTGTGTGATGATCACGAATGTTTGTACTCCAGTCATGGGTGTTTGTATTTATAATAAGTATGTATTTAAAGTTATATGTGTAGTGTATCAACTATCTGGTATCCATAACACAATCCTCGTAGCTACCATGGAACTAGATGGCGCCGTGTGTTAATGTCCCAAAATATTTATTTATTTATAATTTCATCCTTTTCATAAAATGGCTGTGATCATTTTCTTAGAAAACTATTAAAGTTTTAATTCTTACATAAATAGTAGGTTAAAAGTAAAAATATTGCTAGACAATTCTGTACTAAAATTACAAAAAAATTATATTGATATTGATATTACATGTAATTTAAGGCGAGTTACATGCTTATAAAGTTGGGAGTCTGAGATTGGGATATTCTCTTAGTTTATTATACAGAAATACTGTGATGCACCAACAAAAAAATTGTGTAAAAAGCTGTTATTTTGACATTACAAACAGACACTTGAATTCTATTTATGTGTATAGATAAGTTATGGAGGTCTGAATAGTTCATTAAAAGAATCAAGAATTGTCCACAATTCGATTAGAAAATATCGTAATAACATATATGAAAGAACATACGTATTAGATACGTCCTCATTTGTTGAAATCGATTGATTTCACTGTAACTGTCCAACACGCCATTCAATTAATAGATTACGTAAGAGTTGATTGATTAATTTTTATTGTTCAAACGCTCATCCACTTAACTATAAATGGAAAACGTGAATAACAATTTCAAATATCGTCAAAATTTACTTCGTTGGAATATCAAATGTATGAGCTTTTATTAAGCTTCGACCCGAAGCTTAGTTCGCGTGTTGCTTGTATGTATTTTTTTATATTTTTAACTAGCTACTCATTTTTGCTTACCAAGCTTAAATTAAATCTATACTAACTTTAAATCTATGCTAACATTATAAAAAGCCAGAGAATGTTTGTTTAAACGTGTTAATCTCAGGAACTACTTATCCGATTTGAAAAAATCTTTTTGCTTTAGATAGCACGTTTTGAAGCCGTATTGAGAAAGCTACAGGCTATATATCATCATGCTACTACACAAGGGAGCGGAGCAGTAATCATAAATGTCAACAGATCGGGCCGACTTCCATTATTGTAAAACTAAAAATCCATACTATAATATTATAAATGTGAAAGAAACGGCTTGATGAATTACCGTGATTTTTTGTATGGTGATAGTTGGAGCGCTGGAGAGTGACTTTTACCGCGGGAGATTATCTCTTTCCCACGGGAAAACGTTATAATACAAAAATATTTAAGATCAAAATTACTTGAAACTTGGTATAAATGCTCTTCAATACAATTAATTAAATACGTGTTTTAGCATTTTTCGAAATTCATCATAAGGAGGTAAAATAGCGGATGAAAGTTTGTATGAAACCTACCATTTTAGATTTTTTGTTGATTTAGTGCGAGCGAAGCCGCAGGATCTTCTAGTTCTATATAAATACGAGTACATAGTATATAATATAATCTGTGTATAACATAAAGCTAAAAAAAATTTTGTAGATTGAACGCGGGGGAAGCCACACGTTTTGTTAGTTGTTTAATATATAAGTATTCGCTCAGCAAGAAAATGTCGCTTTAGAATTTAGTATAATTTTAAAGATCTTTTAAAAGAACGTTTCACATACTAATAACATATATTTTTTCTTTTCATGTGCTGTCCATGCAGAGCGCAGCTTGAGTAAGTAAAAAAAGTTTTTATATTTTTTTAGCGTAGGTATATCATTATACGTTTGTCTTCAAAAATTTCATTTTTTCTTAGTCTAATTCATTGGATTCTTGATCTAGTTGGATTATCAAGTGCAAATCAACAGGTTCGATTCCTGTTGTGGGTCAAAAGTTATATGATGGCTTTTTCGTCATCATTTTCGCCGCCATATCTACTCGTAGATACGTACAATCGAGTGGGATTGTCATTGATATCGCGATTTTGATATTGATCACGCGAAAAAAAAATCGTTCAGAGTAAAAATTTAAATTAATTATTTATTTTAAAAATCAGTGGGCCGGGAGTGATTATTTTTTTTATTTCAATAATTTAGTTTTTTTATAAGCTACAAATTCTACCCACAAGCTAAGAAAAAAAAACAAAAACTTTTTTTCGCTCCACCCTATTGTTTATAGCCACATACAAATGCACAATAATCTTAAGCTTTAGCAATCATAGTATTAGAATAGCGCTTTAAATGAAATACCCAATTATTACATTCCTTTATTAATGTATTTAATTCATTTAAATTTTCAATAATAAAATAACACACCGGATCGTTACTCACATACACATACTTTTTTAATTATCAAATAAAGAATGTTGCCATCAATACCATCGTATTTATATAAATCAAATTGACAAATAATTAATATTTAACTCATTATTATTACCTGTTTAATTCATTTATTTTGATTTATTATAATAAATACAGATATTTTAAATTAAAAGATGTAAAAATTATGAAGACTATGCTAACAATACTCTATATAATAAACCTAGTCTCTATAAAATAAATTTACACACATATATATATATATATATATATATATATATATATATATATATATAGACATCTAAAATGAAATAAAATCATGCTATTAGAAGCGAAATTCTTTTCCAAAGCAATTAAAACTTGCCGATGCATTACCATTTAACGCATTTACTCTAATAGAATTTTCATTGCAATTCACTATGAGAATGCAGTTTGCAAAGTTGCCTTCATTTCACAGGCGTTTATCGAGGGTTTTAAGCCACTTTTTGTACCAGAATAGTTAAATATTATTTAAATTTTACTATTTTTTAGAACTGTTTAGTCAAAATAAATTAATCTATGTCGATCTGTCCGTCACAGGTTTCATACTTATATATAAATTTATTTTAGAAAATATAAATTATTAATCAATACAAAGAACTGTCTTTGAATAGGTTTGATATTAAGGCAAAAATAAAAAATAAACTATTTTAAAATGTCTTATACTTCGCAGTTATCGTGTTGAGTATTAATGGAAAGCTCAATAAGTTATTGATTTACTTAAAAAATGTTGTCTTCAAATTAATCTATATGACGTGTTATCCATTTCTACCTGGAATTCTAGAAAAAGGTAACTAAATCGTCCTCCGTCATATATATATAATAAAATTCTAACTGAGTCGAATCTGTACATTAAACTTTTTTTTTGAAAAATCTTATTGAAATGGTCATTATTATCGATACAAAGACCTAATCTATAGTTTTTAAAATTTTTGTCTGTCTGTCTGGAAATGAAACAGGAAAAACTACTGTGTAGATTTTGATGAAATTTGGTATGTTATTCGGGTCAACATATAGGATACTTTTTGCTGCGGGAAAATATCCCATCTCTGAGAAATCTATACTAAACTTTAAAATGTAACTAGGCACGAGCCCGAGCGGAGCGAGGGTGACTGGCTAGTTTTTAATATAAGTTTAAAAAAAGAAGAAGAAAAAGAAATCTAAATATAATTATTTTTCTATATAAATAGGCAAAGACCAAAAGTTCAGTGCCATTTTCTTCTCTGTTTGGCAACCGATTTTCTTTTTTTTTTTTGTTTAGCAGCTATTGACGAGTTTTAGTGTTATGAACAAAAAAAAATATGCAGGCTGTTTTTTATTAAAAATAGGTAAATTCTATTATGAGTATGGTCGCATTTTGGCCACTGGACGAAATATAAATTTTGGAAGGAGAATATTTCATTAGTATTTAATAAATTGCTTTGACACGTTTGGCTCAGTGTGTAGTGACCCTACTTGCTGTGTCAGCGGTCGCAGGTCAAGTCCCGCTGGGGGCATTCATTGTGTGATGAGCACGGATGCTTGTACTTCAGTCATGGGTATTTATATTAATATTATGTATGTATTTAAAGTTTTTATATGTGTACTGTATCAAATATCTGGTATTCATAACACAAGACTCGTAGCTTACCGTGGAACTAGATGGTGCTGTGTGTTAATGTTCCAAAAAAAAAAAAAAAATTCACTTTGCGGACTTTAGGGTTCATTTGCTTACTGTTTTCATTGGTATTAAAGAAAGGAAAAGAATCTCAGTCATATTTTTGTATGCTAGCCGACATTTTAGCTATTGTGATCCAATTTTAATGATTCATGGATGAATAATTTATACCTCGAACTACCTTGTTTTCGTGCAACCACCAGGTTTTCAAGAAAAAATATACTTCTATGGAATTATTAATTTAAGTGTTATTATTATAGTTATGCTAGCTTCTTGGGAATGCCTCTTGGTGCCTATCAGTAGATTATGTGTTCCAAGTCCTAATCTATCTTTGTGTTAAGTATCATCCAAATCAGTCTAGCCGATCTAGCCAATACACACATACAAATTTTCGCATTTTAATATTTAGTATGTTTTTTTACTAATTTTGGAATATTATAAACTAATAAACATACACCCGCTGTATTTCAAATCATTTATTTAAGGAAAAGGTATATCTACGTACATATGTTCGATGTTATCAACTTTTGATCTATTGATCAATTATGACGACACGTTTGGCTCAGTTTGCAGTGACCCTACTCGCTGTGTCAGCGGTCGCGGGTTTGAGTCCCGCTGGGGGCATTCATTTGTATAATGAACACGAATGTTTTTTATCCAGTCATGGGTGTTTATATTTATAATATGTATATTATATGTATTTAAAGTATATATGTGTAGTGTATCAACTATCCGATATCCATAATACAAGCCTCGGAACTTACCATGGAACTAGATAGTGCTGTGTGTTAATGTCGCAACGTAAAAAAAAATATATCTAATAAGATCGATGAGTCAATAAGACTAATGAGATATTATTAGATAACTGCTTCGGCGGTGTAGTGGATTGCATGTATAATATTATAATGTTCAATGATATTATAGTTTTTGTACATTTCATTTATAAATTCAAATTAGAAAAAACGACGATATTGGCCGCACGTTCGCTTTTTCTCTTTGTTAATAAGTTCATGAAGGTATTGCTCAGTCCATTCTCTATATATGATTCTAAGAACTTATATGAAAAGCAGCCATACCTATAAACATTATATGCACGTTTCATCGTTGGATTGTAGATAACAAGTGCGCTAGTGGTCGCTAAGAGTCTGTGAGGCCCCATGATTGAGCGCCGATGGCTACCAATGATGGCCAATGTTTGAAGTTCGAACAGTTTACCCTTTTTTCTATATAAAAATATCTTTACAGATTTGAGAGTATAATATAATCTATACATATAATAAAATTGTAACTAAGCCGAATCTGTACATTGAATATTTTTTGGAAAATCTTATTAAAATAGACATTATTATCGATACAGAAGCCGAATGTATAGTTTTTTGAATTTTTGTCTGTCTGTATGTCTGTCTGTTACCGCATCACATAAAAACTACTAGAAAGATTTTGATGAAATTTGGTATGGTGATAGCTGGTTATCCGGGTCAACATATAGGATACTTTTTACCGCGGTAAAATATCTCATTTCTGAAAAAAAATACAAAAACTAATGTAAGAGTACCTATACATATTAATATGTAAAACCTAAGAATTTGGTTTTTGGTCATCTGAACGCGGGCGAAGCCGCGAGCAATGCTAGTATGTAGTACAATATTATGTTAATTCATCTTAAAACAAACAGTTTTGTATATTATAACAAAGTTTTTCACCTAAAAAGTGAAAAAATCATGTTTGATACAAACAACGTTCGAGACTCCTGACGTCGCTGATAAAAAAGTTGAAATATAAATGACTCCAAAGTTTCATAAATCATACGAATGTCTCAAATTGTGGTAGTTTAATAAGATATTATTTTTATTAATTTCCATTGATTTTACATTTTCTCGATTATTTATAATAATAAAGAAATAAAATGATGATAATATTTCACTTAAAAATAATAAATGATTTAATAAGCATTATAAACAATACCTTTTTATTGAATATAAAATATATTCTGCTCGAACTTGGCTAATACACTGCCGTGCGATAGGCAACGTCTTTATAGTTTGCAAATATGCTGTAAGATAAAAAACAAGAAAATGCACTAGTTTAGTGCATTTGTTTGCCTACAAACTTGTGCATTATAATATTTTATAAGCAAAAGCTTGGCTTAGTGAGATTACCAGCGCTGGATTTACTCTAGGGGTACTCGGGGCTAGTGCCCAGGGCGGCAAATTTTCAAGAGCGAAATTCAAAGGATAAATAAAAAAAAACTTAACGTTATCGAAAATGTTGTTTTTATTTTCCAAAAAATGAATAATTAAAAAAAATCCTTGCATTTAACAAAAATTACAAAAATATTGAACTTTATCGAAACTATCCATTTTATGCAAAATTTCGATAACGGGGTGGCATTTCTTACATTAAATCCGGCACTGGAGACACATATATACTAGCGGCTCACCCTCGCTTAGCTCGAAAAACAAAAACAAACCTGTCCCACGGGAACCGTATATTTTTTCGGGATAAAAAGTAGCCTATGTGTTATTCCAGACTATAATCTATCTCTGTGACAAATTTCATCCTCATCCGTTCAACCGTTCTGGCGTGAAAGTGTAACAAACATCCATGCTCACAAACTTTCACATTTATAATATTTATATAGATATATTATTTCGGTCTGCTGTTTATTTATTTTTGCCCTGACCTATATCAAATGTACATAAAAGAATATCTGTACAAATTATTAAAATATTTTTTGCGCCCAATTAGTAGGTAACATACATTTTATTTACATGATCAATTGGAGCTGGAATAAAAAGTTTCGATGTTTTTATAACCAAAATGAATCAATTGTAAATATACGTAATGGATATATTAGATGTAAGCCTCAAGCATAAAAAAATTTATGCCATATCTATTATTATTTAGCTTTTATTTTATCAATGAAAAAAATTGGAAGAAGTTAGTTATTTTTACGTAAAGTTATATATGTTGTAGTTATTATTATAATATAGGTTATACAAAACAGTCTAGTTAAAATTCTATTCAATTGTTTTGTATTGTAAGTACATATAAAAGTCTATATTCTCAGAAATGATTGAATATAAAAGAGTAGGAATTTTTTTGGGAAAAATATAAATTAATACAATATATGTATTATTTAAATTTTCAATAATAATTATGGTTTAATTTTGACTACTGGACAAACACGAATCATAGTTGTCATCAAACTTCATTCACAAAATGTTAGTTTTATTAGGAAAACTAATAAAGGAAACCTTTTATTTTTTCCTATGGTGACAATCTTAAATTTGCCCGCTTAAACCTCACATTTCGTCTATTATATCGGATTAATAGTGTAAATGTGAAAATTTGTATGTTCTATATGTGAATAAAATAATAAATAAATATGTTAGGACATTAACACACAGCACCATCTAGTTCCATGCTAAGCTACGGGACTTGTGTTATGGATACCAGATAGTTGATACACTACACTTATATAACTTTAAATTCATATATATTACAAATATAAACACTCATGACTGGAGTAGAAGCATTCGTGCTCATTACACAAATGAATGCCCCCAATGGGACTCGAACCCGCGACCGCTGACACAGCAAGTAGAGTCACGACAAACTAAGCCAAACGTGTCGTTGTTACTTCTTCGCATTGAAACAGATGGACTAATTTTAATCAAATCTAGGTATTTATTACATAGATAGATTATAAGCTAGAGAAATCACTAGAATAGAAATAGGTTAAGCTCCTAGGAATGCATCTGAGCTAAGCTTATCTTCAAAAGTTCTTTAAAAGACATTTCATTTTTAGGACCACCTCTACCAGTTCACCGCAAGCCAAGTCTCCGGCTACAAGCAGTGCTGGCGCGACCGCCGGCGCATCCACCGCTCAGGGCGAGAGGACACCTACAGCCCACAACAAACAACTTCAAAATGTCAAGGGCCAAGACCACCCGCCGCATCCTTCCGTAAGTTTTGCAACAAAAAATTTTAAAAATTTAAATTCAGCAAAATTTTTTGATGATGAACCCGAAAATTTTAAGTTATGTGGAAAATAAAATAAATTTTCCGATGAAATAGGAAATGTATTTGTATTTTTTTATATTTTCATGATAAAGATAAAAGTTAATATTATAATGATTGTACATAAAATAATAAGTTATAGGGTGGAACGTGGAAAAGTAAGTACATAACTAACTATATATTATGTATTACTTAAATGGTGTCCGTCGATGTTTTAGCTTTGGTTGTAACTCGTTGGTACTTTGAAGTAATTGTTGTTTTAGATTAGTTTGTTCCTTCCTGTCTGTTAAATTTGAGGATCTATTAATTTGATAAATTACACTTATGCTGAGTACACACGAGCGTATAAAATATTTTTTTTACTTATATAGTAAATTACAAAAATAAAAATAGTATAAAGCTTTATAATAGTTTTACAAGTTATATTAAGTAATGAAGCCAAAACGCTACTAAAGTCTCACTAAATCCCAACGCCAAATTATTGAACAAAACCGAGTCAGCACTCTCATTAGTAAGGACACAAATAATAGGGTCTACACTATTTCATATACAATATATCGAAGATAAACTAAGCTCGTTAGCTACTGTCAAATCAAGAAGATCCTCTGAATAGATGGATCTTGATAATACAAATCATTTAAAGCATAAATCTCAGACGAGAATCGAATTCATAACCCCCTATTCAATAGATACGAATCTAAATAGAACCCACATTCACAGTAACTGAATCCATGCAAGTGAAATATCGACAACAATAAAAATGCTTACGTGGCATGTTCCGAAATTTATGTGACCCGTTAAAAATTATACGCTGATGTGTATTATTTGTCGAATAGCAAAAATGTAACATATTTTTATATAACATATTATTGAACGTTGAATGTTTATTGATTAATTTATATCAAAAATTTGTTTTTGGCAATTTATCTTAAGTTATATGTGGAATTATCAAAAGCCAAATTATTTATTTTTGGGGATTTATCTATAACTTTGTTTAAATTGATATAACTCAGGAATAGATTTTAGATATTATCCGGACATATTTTGGACTGATTATAAAAAAAGAAGTAGGTACTTAATACGAATTTTAAGATTTTTTTATGACTAGGTTATTTCTTTATAGATGGTCTCTTATATAATAGTATACGTACAATACTTAATTAATTCTCTTCCTTTTCGAAGTCGGTTAAAATTTTAGAGTACACCTTGGCTAATACATATAATTAAATAAATGTTATATTAATATAATAAATATTAGGCATTTACTATAATACTTTATACTCTCGTGTGTACAAGCCCTTCTAGTAGAGACTGTCTTCTTATATGGACCAAATATAAAATCTAAATTATAAAATTGATGTAAAATAAATTATTTTTAATTTAGTTTTATGTATCTATTTATAAATATCTTTAAAACGACATGAAAAATATCTGAATGCTTCAACGGAAAAAAAATAATTAAAATAAATATCTCTTTAATATAACACGATGTAAGTATATCTTAATTATAAATTATTATCCATTTTAATATTATTACATATATTTCTAACTACTTTGAGTAGAATCTAAAAATAAATTGCCTAAATTAATTACTACTTTAAATAATTAAACAAAATCATATCACGTTTAAATAATATATTATTTAATACTTTCTTAGATTTACGCAAATATTTGAGATTTTTAATCCTGTTTTTCCAGCCTTTCCCGAGACTATGATTGCTGTAAAGCACTCAAAACGTCGGGAACGAAAAATCTAAGTAAATCCGCGAAAAAATCCAAAAAGATGATTTTATTTTAATTTTATTATTATTACTACAATATACCTTCTTAATAAAAACTAAATATCAATTAACTTGATTATTTAATGAAATTTAAACTTGCGACTCAGTATTAACTAGCCCCATGTAGGTACGTTTTACGGTTAGTACAAATTTCTCAGAGATGAGATATTTTCCTGCAGTAAAAAGTATCCTATATGTTGACCCGGATAACCAGCTATCATCATACCTCATCAAAATCTGTCCAGTGGTTTTCTAGTAATGTGTCCCCAGACAGACAGACAGACAGACAGTCAAATATTCTAAAAACTATAATTTCGGCCTCTGTATCAACAATAATGATTATTTCAGTAAGATTTTCAAAGAATATTTATTGTACAGATTCAACTCAGATTGTTATTATAGGTACCTATGTATAACGACACACGGCGTTTTTCTAGAATTAAAATTTTGTTAATATCACCCAATACTTCTTAACATCGTCAAAGTAACTTACAACTATCTCAAGCAATGAAATCTTGCTAATTATCGATTTCGGTCACTCTCATACTCCGGTGGGACAACTCTCTTACCGGTTTATGAGAACAGGTGCTCTGTCTAGCTCTAAGTTTCTCTATCTCTGTTCTGTAGCTTGATAGTACGTGAACTTGAATTTATATAACTACTAGCATTGCCCGCGGCTCTGCCCGCGTTCAGATGACCAAAAACCAAATTCTTAGGTTTTACATATTAGTACTCATAACATTTACATATTAATACTCTTGCAATGCAGTTTTGTATTTTTTCTCAGAAATGAGATATTTTCTCGCTGTAAAAAGTATCCTATATGTTGATCCGGATAACCAGCTATCACCATACCAAATTTCATCAAGATCCCTTCAGTGGTTTTTCTGTGATGCGATAACAGACAGACACACAGACAAAAATTCTAAAAACTATAGATTCGGCCTCTGTATCGATAATAATGTCTATTTCAATAAGATTTCCCAAAAAATATGTAATGTACAGATTCGGTTTAGTTACAATTTTATTATATGTATAGATTTCCGCTTGACCCTGAAAAATATTAGTATATTACAAAAGAACAAAAGCAACACTAAGAGAAAGAGATAGCTTTTTTCTAATTTTGTATAGAGTAAATATAATTTTTGAAAAATATTTACTCAATCTAGTTAAGATAACAGCTCAGCATTTAAAAATGAACTCAAATAGTCTTATTAAAGTACGTCTCGTACTTGAAATAAACTCTAAGTATTTTCTTTAATGTTGCAATGAAACTAATTAGAAAGACCATTTTAGTGGAAAGAATAAAACGATTGTGTTTACCATTCATTATGGGGCTTAAAGTATCTCTTCTAATTTAAACCTTATGTTGTTTCAATAAGACTCAAGGTCGCTTACACTATATAATTGGTAGCTTTATAAAGCATTTATTTGGCTTTTACTAAAGAATTATAGACTAAGTTAAACATTGTGAATTGGGAACAGTGGTATTACGAAAAGAGTATAGTAGGTTTTATTTTTAGGGTTCCGTACCCAAAGGGTTCCAACAGAACCCTATAATTAAGCCTCAGCTGTCCGTTCGTCTGTCAGAGGGCTGTGTCTCATGAACCGTAATAGGTAGAGAGTTGAAACTTTGAGAGAATGTGTATTTATTTTCGTAATAATAAAAAACTTCAAAAAGGCTGCCATGCAAATTAAAAAAAATGGATTATGGAACAGACCCCTTCGTGTACGAGTAGGATTCGCACTTAATCGATTATTTTCATTAGGAGTACTCGTAGAACTTATAGATATTAGCTGTAAAGTGAAGACTAAAATAATGCTAAATACATATACATATCTAGCCATACTTAATATTATAAATGTGAAAGTGTGTTTGTTTATTTGTTTGTTTGTTTGTTTGTTTGTTTGTTTGTTTGTTTGTTTGTTTGTTTGTTTGTTTGTTTGTCCTTCTTTCACGTCGAAACGGAGTGACAGATTAGCGTAATTTTTTGTATGGAGATAGCTAGAGGGCTGTAGAGTGACATAGGCTACTTTTTACCGCGGGAGATCATCAAATTCCCACGGGAATACACGTCATAATACAATCCAAAAAAATATTTATAATCAGAATTACTTAAAACTTGGTATTATTGCTCTTCAATAAAATTAAACAAATACGTGTTTTAGCATTTTTTGCAATTCATCCTATAAGAAGGTAAAATAGGTGATGAAAGTTTGTATGAAACTATCTTTTTAGAGATTTTTTGTAGTTTTAGCGCGAGCGAAGGCGCGGGCTCTACTAGTCTATATATAAATAGTCTAGAGGAAGATTTCAGTACCTTTTATTCTTGTATTTGTCACTGATTATTATTATCTTTTAGACAGTTTTTTTTTTTTATATTGATAGGTCATTTTTTATATGTGTCTCTCAAATTTTTAATAGCTCATATAAAAAGATAGTATCAAAAATACTACTCACTGATTAATTACGCAGAACGTATAAATGTTACGGACATGTTTGACAGGTAATCTACTTCAAATGTTATTATTCCCAAAAACAGGGATTGAAACTTTGTATGGAGTAAAACATATGTCGAATGCTGTTAATAAGAAAATTTGTCAAAAGGAGGCACTGCCTTTATAGAATTTTATAAATACAAACCATATGTTATATACGTTATTGGATACTATAAAAAATCACATATTTTTTATGGTATTCAGTGACAAAGATGCAGACTGCCCACCTGATGGAAGGCGGTACCTGTCGCCCATAACATTTACGGTTCATGCACTTAGGTTTTATGTTTCAAAAATACAGAACCGTAGGTGCGTTGTCACTGTGAGGACTAAGATGATATGCCTCTTGCCTATAATTGCGCTGGCTACCTTATCCTTCAAACCGGAACACATCAATGTAATCTTTGTTGCTTGGCGGGAGAAATAGATAAGTGGGTGGTACCCATCCAGTCGGACTCCTCAGGCTTGACAGAGTCCTACCACCGGTAAAACGATCACATTAAAAAATATACAAAAAGTTAATACGAGAATGTGTTAAAGAAAATTAGAAACAAGTGAAAAGTAAAAAAAGCCTTATCGCTAATGTACGGTATATACGGTTGAGAAGTGTGGTAATCTAAAATACAGTGTATTTAATATTATGTAACACCATCCGTGTTTACACTCACCCTCGCTTCGCTCGGGTTCGTCCCTAGCTTAATTCCCAATACAAACTTTCATCCCCATTTTTACTCCCTTAAAGGATGATTTCCGGGACAAAAAGTATCCTATGTCCTTCCCAGGGTCTCAAGCTATCTTCTTACCAAATTTCATCTAAATCGGTTCAGTAGATCCAGAGTACCCCCTATAACCTCACAAACTCACAATCTCACAAACTTTACCTCTTTATAATATAATCATATAGATTATAATCTATACTATAATATTATAAAGAGGTAAAGAGGTATTATAATATACTTTTTTTCCACACCTCATGAACCAAGGGGCTGCTCCCATAGTTCATTCTGCTATCAGAGTAGAGTTGATCCTGATCAACCCGCATAAATAATCAATATATTGGGACACTAACACACAGCACCATCTATGTAGTTCCATGGTAAGCTACGAGGCTTGTGTTATGGATACCAGATACATATACATATATATTATAAATACAAAAACCAGGGTCACTACAAACTGAGTCAAAGGTGTCGTCAAATATTATAACGATAGCGTTATAAATAAATGATATATGAATAATGAAATAAAAAAAACCAACAGATTCTTCTACTTTATAATAATAATAAATAGCTTTTTTTTATTTTTATGTTTCTATATTATATAATTTTTTTGTTAATGTAAAAATAGTTATTAGTAAAATTGTATACTTGCTAATTTTTTTATATAAAAATGAAATATATCTAAGCAGATAAAAACAACACCATTAAATATTAAAGGTTTAATATTGAAACTACCCCATTATTTCTTCGAATCTCTCAATCGTCAATTGATTTAGAGTGGAGTGTGATAAATAATTCAGAAGATGTCAATAACGTATATAAATGCGGGCAACGGCCCTTTATATGGTTTGTTTTATGAGTCAGCGTAAACAGAATATATATGATACTAGCGATTCACCCTCGCTCCGCTCGGGTTCGTCCCTAGTTACGTTTTAGCGTTTAGTATAGATTTCTAGAGATGAGATATTTTCTCGCAGTAAAAAGTACGCTATATGTTGACCCGGATAACCAACTATCTTCATAATAAATTTCATCAAAATCTGTTCAGTGGTTTTCTCGTGCTGCGGTCACAAACAGACAGACAGACAAAAATTCTAAAAACTATAGATTCGTCCTCTGTATATGTTTAAAAAAAATATTTTAGCGATTATGTCTATTTCAATAAGATTTTCCAAAAAATATTGAATGTGCAGATTCAGCTTAGTTACAATTTTATTATATGTATAAATAAAAGACATAGATAGAAAATGAATGGCTAATTTTAGTGATAAAACTTACTAAAAGGTGGCGCTATCTGTATTAAATAGCCCGAATGAAGGGAGGGTAAGTCGTTAAGTAAATCTATAAAGCTAATACTTCAAAAAATTGGGGCCTGTTCAAATAAAAGGTAATTTAATTTATAAGGACGCTAATAGCTGTCACTCAATAACTTAGACACATGATGAATGGAAATAAAAGAAATCTTTTCTTACCACAAAACTTTTTTCATCACGATGATTAATAAAATTCAAAATTATTCAAGCAAAAAAATATCTTCTTCGAATTGGTCATCTTTCTACTTTATAAGCTATGTCTTGGTCCTTCGTTCTTTTTATGAGCGCTATTAGATTACTCTACATTTAATATCTATACTATGAAAAATAACTTAATATGTAACTAATAACTTAATAATAATCCTTAGAGGCCCTGGGTTCGAGGCCTGGAGGAGGTGGTGGAGGAGGTGGACTTAGATTTTTTTTGAATTTCCTGTCAAGATATTCTTATTAATAGCCCGGCGTTGGAGAATAAGTGGGATTTCACCCCCTTCTCGTGTCGAAGCACGTTTGTTCAAAATGATGATAGGAAAGTTTTCAAAAAGAGTTTATGGGTAGGTAAAAAGGGTAGGGTAGATAAAATTTTTTTTATGAACTACCATATCTATAATTAATTTTTATATTATAAAGAGGTAATACTTGAGTTTGTGAGATTGTGAGTTTGTGACGTCGTAGGGGGTTAATCTCTGGATCCACTAAACCGATTTAGATGAAATTTGGTAAGAAGATAGTTTGAGACGCTGAGAAGGGCATAGGATACTTTTTATCCCGGAAATCACCCCTTAAGGGGGTTAAAATGGGGATGAAAGTTTGTATTGGGAAGCAAGCTAAGGACGAATCCGAGCGAAGCGAGGGTGAGTCGTTAGAAGTTCATTAAATAAATAAAGAGTACGCACGCTTCTGTCTATGTATATCTTCTGCAGATGGCTAGTCTCAGTGCAATTGGCTATGTATAAGCTATATTATTGGAAAGTTTCCTCAAAATCCATTCAGTAGTTATTGCGTGAAAGAGTAACAAACATCCATACATCTATATATGCAGACATCAAGAGATCCTCACAAACTTTCGCATTTATAATATTAGTAGAATTAGTAGGATTCATAAGGTACTTAAATAAAAGTACCTTTTACGATTTTTTCACGGATTTATTTTGATTTGAGTTTTGACTCAACCAGCTCATTATTTCAAATAAAGGTAAAAAATATAAATGCAAAATAATCCATACTAATATTACAAATGTGAAAATGTGTTTCTTTGTCTGTCCTTTTTCACGTCGAAACAGAGTGACGGATTGGCCTAATTTTTTGTGTGGAGATAGTTGGAGGGCTGGAGAATGACAAACGCTACTTTTTATCGCGGAAGTTTATCTCATTCCCACGGAAAAACACGTTATAATACAACCAAAAAAAACATACATGTATTAGCATTTTTTGAAATTCATTCCTTAAGGAGGTAAAATATGGGATGAAAATTTGTGTGAAACTTAACTTTTCAGAGTATTTTTTGGGTGTTTTAGCGCGAGCTAAGCCGCGGATTCTGCTAGTAAATAAATAAAATAAATAAATAACAGTATCATGACCATAATTTCTCCAAGGTAATAAATTAGTTTATATGTTTCATTACTATATCTTATACTAATCTCTATAGAAGAAATTAAAAAAACCGCTGCTTAAACAATAAAAATTTAAAAAGTAGATTACGACATCTTGTACTTATCACGGATAAAAATATCTGTATTGTAATTTCTTTTTAACCGACTTCCAAGAATGAGGAGGTTCTCAATTCATCGGAATCTTTTTTTTTATTATTCCTATCTCGCATATCGACAGGTCTAATCACGTCTGAAAGAAATATATTTTCAACAAGGGCCTTTTTACATTTATATAGATATTTGAACGCTCGAGATCCGCGTGAAGTGTACGAGTATGATTGATTTTGAACGAAGACTTTTGAACTAGAGATAGTAATAGAAAGCTTCATGATTCAAAAAAATAATCACCCAAAATAAATTAAATAATAATAAGCACACTAACATTATAAAACAGCGACTTACCGTCGCTTCGCTCGGGTGTATTTTTCTCTGGATTTTCTTCACAATTTCATGGGTTTTAATTCTTTTGCGCGGAACTCTAATTCTTTTTCTAAAATGAGAGTAGCCTAAGATAGTCCTTATAACATCAGCTATCTACCAGTGAAAGTCCCGTCAAAATTGGTTCAGTCGTTTCGGAGATTAGCTGTAACTAACAGACAAAAATTTTAAAAATTGTTTTTTTTTCTTATAAATACCGTATATACTTAGTATATAGTTATTTTGACATTAAAAAGACACTTGAATTTTTATTTATTTGTATGAATGCGACAGTTTGTATGTGTATGTTTATGTTTGTTATCCTTTTGTGCTGGAACGGCTGGACGGATTTGGATGAAATTTAGTGCACACGTAGATTAGGATCTGGAGTAGCACATACTATTAGTAATAAAATTGGTCAAAAGGTGTCTGTTTTAAATATGAATGGCAAAAGTATCATTCATTATTCTCACCTGCTATTAAAAGTCAGAATTAACGCTGATACAAAAACCATAATGTTTACACAGTAGTATACCATCTCTAAAACGGAGGGTTCTCATTCCCATGCTAGGCATATGTATTTGGCATTACTTGTAAACACCAAACCTGGTATGTTATCCAGCATTTTTCTGCGTGATAGTATGTGTGTTTGTGCCCAGCAGTGGGGTGTGAAAAGGGACGAATTAATGATTATATAAAATTTTCATAATATTAAAATAACTATTTTTAGTAGACATAATAACACGGAAAGATGATAACACTCGTCTATTAATTATAAAAAATAAGAATCTTCCTTCCTTTCTTATCTTTTGGGAGGCATCTGTCAATGGAAAACAGATTCTCGTGCGTTTTTCCATTCTACGTAACATTTACGAGGTAATCTGTGCAACTGGCAAATTTTGAAGACATTAACAAGATAATTGAATTAGAAAACTGATATAGATTATATTACTAGTGCTGCCTGAACTGACTAATATGGAAAACTATATGGTAATTAATAAAAATACTTAATGTTTTTAATATACAGGATACCTTTTTTTAGGCCAAATACCATCGATTGCCGCCTCGGGCATCAAACGTACTAGCTACGTCATTGAGACCAACAGAAATTTAGTTATGGGTCCCAATTTCACTGGCACGGTCTAATTGGATTATTATATATATTCAAACTTATATCCAAGAAGCAAAATTCAATTAATAAGAGATATACGATGCAAATATTATCTTTGAAGTTAAAGGCTAAAGCTTAATATAACTTTGTGACGTTTCAAAGTTTCGTACTGATGTAAGATTCGATGTAAGGAATAACGAATTGACTAAACTTAGTAGAGGCAGCTCTACACATTTGTGTAAATATCTTCATCTATACATATAATAAAATTGTAACTAAGCCGAATCTGTGCATTAAATATTTTTTGGAAAATCTTATTGAAATAGTCTTTATTATCGATACAGAGGCCGAATCTTTAGTTTTTAGAATTTTTGTCTGTTTGTCTGTCTGTCTGTTACCGCATCACAAAAAACCTCTGGAGGGATTTTGATGTAATTTGGTATGATGATAGCTGGTTATCTAGGTCAACATATAGGATACTTTTTACTGCGGGAAATAGCTCATCTCTGAGAAATCTATACTAAGCGTTAATAAAATACACACTTTACCACTAAAAATTATAAGAAAGCTCCTCCTTTTATCAAGATTATAAAATTATAAGCCCCTTATCTATACATATAATATAATTCTGAATCGAATCTGTACACTAAATAATTTTTCGAAAATCTTACTGAAATAGTCATTTTTATTGATACAGACGCCGAAACTATAGTTTTTAGAATTGTTGTCTGTCTGTCTGGGAACGCATCACAAGAAAACCAGTGGACCGATTTTGATAAAATTTGGTATCATGATAGCTGGTTATCCGGGTCAATATATAGGATACTTTTTACTGTACATAATATCTCATCTCAGAGAAATCTATACTAAACGTTAAATTAGAACATCATATTCTATTATCCAAATCAGTCTTGTTTTTCATAATACATTAGGGACTGATACACTCTTTAAGAGCTTAGACTCTCGTTGAAACCACGAAGAATCGCACGAATCGAGCGTCAGCTGTCCAGAACCATGGCACCTAGACCTTTATCTTTACCCCTTTCTTAGATGCACGAGCATTTTGGGGTATATTTGTGAAAACCATGGGGAAAAACCCCTCTCTTTTGGAAATAGACACTCTTCAGTCTCAGCAACACCATATGGTTGGTACCAAGCATGTCATCTCCTTGTACAAACTTCCTTTACACTGATGATACCTTCTTAGCCACATCCCACCTGATGATGAGCGGAAGAAAATCTTAAAATACCCTATAATTTAGCATATCTATTAGTTTGTACGAAACTAACAGACACACTAAGTATTGAAAAAACCTTGTCATTTCCTATACTGCTTGGATAAAGGAAGGAACATATCTACGTATTTGTAATACGTAGACGAGACGCTGCATTAAATATTTAGTTTAATAACGTTTGCTGATTGAATAATATAATATGAATGAGTTTGAGCGAGTAATTGGTGTTTCAACGAAAATAATCGGGGTGTTATGTAAATGTCTACGTTCATTTCAACGTTAGAATTGCTGGTTTCATAACTTATACTAGCTTAACTTGGGGGCTTTGTTTGCAGATTGTAAACCTCCTTGTATGATTAATAATAATAAATAAATAAATATATTGGGATATTAACACACAGCACCATCTAGTTCCATGGTAAGCTACGAGGCTTGTGTTATGGATACCAGTTAGTTGACACGCTATACATATATAACTTTAAATAAATATATACATATTATAAATATAAACACCCATGACTAGAGTACAAACATTCATGCCATCACACAAATGAATACCCCCAGCGGGACTCGAACCCGCGACCGCTGACACAGCAAGTAGAGTTACTACAAACTGAGCCAAACGTGTCGTCAAATTATTGTGCCATCTGTACTGCTAGTAAAATAATTTTAACAATTGAGTCCTTTTAAGTTTCAGAGTTTATTTAGTCTCATCACCATTTCCTTTACGATAAAATAAAGATATATTCAACCTTTTTAACATCCCACTTCTGGGCACAGACTTCCTCTTAATGCATATACAGGCCATAGTCCACCACACTGGCCAAGTTAAGACAAGTGGTAATCATGTTGGAAATGATTCGCACATGAAAATATCAGAGGTGTGAGAGCCGGGATTTGAACCCGCTTTACTCGGTTTCCCAAGTGAGCGCGTTACCACTGAGCTACCACTACCCTGTGACTTTCGCCTGTGACCTTATATTATTTTTTTCTATTACATTTCCACCTTAATATGAGTGACTTAAAATGCTGGACGGATTTGGATTTTAACACATAAATATACTATAACCTGGAATAGCACATCGGTTACTGTTAGTCATCTAGAGCATCCGAACTAGGACAAATGGCTAGCATCATATCATAATCTATACTATAATATTATGAATACCTAAAGTTAGAGAGCTTGCGACCCTAGGAAGGACATAGGATACTTTTTATCCCGGAAATCACCTTAAGGGGGTGAAAGTGGGTGAAAGTGGGTATAAACGTTCGTGTTGGGAAGCAAGCTATTATTAAATATGTCATAAATTAAATATATTACAAAAAAATGAGTGCGTGTAACCTTAACGCGCGCTTGAAATAAAACTTCTTTGGCGCTGTGACAGATACCGCAAATTATTAAAAACAAATCAAAATATAAATATAATAATTTTTGTAAAATTACTAGTAATATATATTAATTTTTATAAATAATAATTATTATAAAAATATAAATATATTATTATATATATTTTGTTTTTATTATCAATAATAAACTTGAATCTCACTTCCGCGACACTCATTTTTTCAATATATTACTAACCCCTCAGTGACGCCAAAAGAGGTTTTACTTCAAAATTTGTTAGCAAATCTGTATCTATCTACATACACTTTTCCTAACAAATATCTCGTCGACATTCTGGCGTCATAAGAAAGAAGGCCGTAACTTAGTCAAAGTTGATTTCGAGACATTTGAAGTTTTGTCTTAGTTTTGACGTAGTTACGATGAAAATGAATATGGTATCTCCGGATTCATAAGACTTGGAGCTTTATGAGTAAGATTATCAAGTAGCATTTTTTTGCTGATTCCGAATCTGCATTTAAGTTATTTTTGACCAAATTGTTAGTTAGGGTATTTTTTATTATGACGGCATTATGACGTTAAACTTAAGTCAAACCAGAAAAAAAAACAAAAATCGAAGGTTTTAATTGTCTAAACACAAATTCGAACTTACGCACACAACATAAAGTACTTTTTTAAACAAAAAAACGCGCGTTTTAATTTTGTCATCCGATAAGCAATGAACAAAAGAGAGTTGAAAAAAGCGCATAATTTCGAATTGTGCACTCTTTTCTGAGGACACTTTTGACCCGCTTATTGAATACCTTAATTTTTTATATTTCAATGCAAAAACTCTGGTATTTAGTATTTATGCAATTAATTAAAATATACAGCATTAGTAGATTAATAACAAGTTCTAAATACTCATGATTAAAATAAGAAACTTATACTAACACTACCTTTCGTTTAATTAAGTTTGACCTTTACTCGCACCGCTAATCGCGCCGACGTATCGTGATATGTTTATTTGTACTCTAACTTTCATGGGTGTAAAAGGTTGTTAGGTACAACCATTTATTTTGAAAGCTCTTACATAAAAATTAGTACCTGGACGACCGTGCTTTACTCGGAGTTTTTAGCCAAAAATATAATTTTCTTTTTAATTTGGCTTACTGGCTTTTGGCCGACCGGGATTCGAACCTGGACACTGTTTGTCAATCTTGTTATGCCCGAGCATGTGAAATTAGCGACAATATTCTGCGTGGAATAATGCGAAAGAAAAACGTATGAAAACTCGAAAACACGCATTTTCCCAGACATAAGACTAATCTAGATCGATATTTCGCCCCCGAAAACCCACACATACCAAATTTCAGCGAAATCGTTAGAGCCATTTCCGAGATCGCCGGTATAATTAAATAAATAAATATACAAGAATTGCTCGTTTAAAGGTATTAGATTATATAACGCGTAAATAAAAAGCTTCCCGCAACATTAACGTTTGACGACACGCTTGGCTCAGTTTGTAGTTACCCTACTTGCTGTGCCAGCGGTCACGGGTTCGAGTCCCGCTGAGGACATTCATTTGTGTGATGAGCGCGAATGTTTGTACTCCAATCATGGATGTTTATATTTATAATATGTATGTATTTAATGTTATATATGTGTAGTATATTAACTATCTGGTATCCATAACACAAGCCTCGTAGCTTACCATGGAACTAGATGGTGTTGTGTGTTAATGTCCCAACATATATATGTACATCTTTACATTTCACGCTTTTAAGCTTTGATGTTCAAAAAAAGTTTATTCCACCCTTACTAGAGGAAATTTTTCTTGAAATTTATATGAGACCAGATCATAGTGATTTCTTATTTAGTATTTTAAATGAAATTATTTTTTCGGAATTTTTCGCAGTTTTATTTTACTTACTTGCTATTTCACTTTACTCTCAAACTATTCTATAATTTTATGGACAGATACCGTCCATAATAACTAAGACTTTTGAAGCGTGAAAACCAAAGAACGCAGAAAGTAGTTTTTTAATATATTCAAACCCTTTTTAACGTCCCACTGCACTGATGTGCATGGGCCTCCCTTCAAAACGATTTTCAATACTTGAAAAATAAAACAAATCACTATCTATACTAATATTATAAAGAGAAAGGATTTGATTTTTTGTTTGTTTGTATCGAATAGGCTCCGAAACTACTGTGCCGATTTAGATTAAATTTGGTATGAAGATAGTTTGAGACCCTGGGAAGGACATAGGATAGTTTTTATCCCGGAAATCATCCCTTATGTGGATGAAAATGGGTCCTTAATATTTTATTATATAATAGAAATCACAAATTCAAAGTTAGCCTAGCTGTAGCTATTCTTTAAATATTTTTAACATTCTATTGAATTTGCAAAGTGTTTTCTCCGGGGTAACATTTTATAAAGTAAAATGTTTTTGGCTCAGACATCGTTTGTATGAATTGTGTATCTGCTTGTGAATGGAAAATTTAAAAATATATAACATACGTGTCAAATGGTCCTAGAATTCTTTTATATGGGCAGACTATGTAATAAATGAGACGCTTGTATGTTAACTATGGACTTTCCCTCGTTTCTGAGTGCTTTCTCTATATTTATATATATTTGACGGCACGTTTGGCCCAGTTTGTAGTGACCCTGCTTGCTGTGCCAGCGGTCGCGGGTTCGAGTCCCGCTGGGGGCATTCATTTGGGTGATAAGCACGAAAGTTTGTACTCCAGTCGTGGGTGTTTATATTTATAATATGTATGTATTTAAAGTTATATATGTGTACTGTATCAACTATCTGGTATCCATAACACAAGCCTCGTAGCTTACCATGGAACTAGATGGTGCTGTGTGTTAAGGTCCCAACATATTTATTTTTTATATAAATTACTAGAAGAACCCGCGGCTACACCCACGTTCAATCTACAAAAAAAAGTCTTTGTTATACTATATATTATAATTCTCATACAAAAAAATTCAAATCGCGATTAAAAACGGGGGTGGGGGTAGGAGGGTGAAAAATACTTTACAACCTATTCTTATAACTACCAAATATACAAAAAACCATTAAAATCGGTCGAGCCGTTTCGGAGGAGTGCGACCACAAACGCCCTGACACGAGATTTTTATATATTAGTTATTATGATATCTAGACTAATTATGGCTAATTATAGCAAATTTTATTCATTTGTGTTACTCAAGGCATTATTATAGGTATATCAATCTACTTGCATAGGTATTAAATTTTATCAAAATCCGTCCAGCTGTTTCTGAGGGTAAAAGTAACAAATATATGTATGTACATACAAACTTTCGCATTTCGCATTAGTGACCGGACTGGCTTCTGTCTGTTTTTATGTATTTTTTAAATAAATTAAAATAGACATGTCAAACGTAAAGTTATGCCAAATCCATGCAATATTTTTCCACCCCATTACCTTCTTTCTAGGGGTAGATGTTTTGAAAACAAAATGTCAAGGAAATCTAAATCACATTGAATTGTCGTTTTATCGCGAAAACCAAAACAAACAGAATCGGCTACTTTCGCATTTATAATCTTTATATATAAAATTGCGGTGTGTGTAAGTTTTTTTGTAATTCTTTTTGTGGTTTGACCGATTTTGATGTTACTTTTGTCTACTTAACACGTTAAGTGCGAAGCGAGGCCTAAATCACCCCTGATGCAACTTCCCTGTGGTGCGGCAAGCAAAAAAGTGAATTTCTCTGTCGTGCGAATGGCATAGCTTTGGTTTGGTCCAGTGCAGGAAAGAGATAAATATATATTTGAGATCACTAATGGTTCCGGACTCGGTGGTGTACCTACCTTGGTACCGGATGTCTTAGGCCTCGTGCCGCACTGAATTAATATAATTTTAATGCAGTGCGGAACGAGGCTAAAACGTCCCATATCCCCCCTGACCTCGTACCGCACTCAACGCGAGCTTCCCGCGACCAGTGTTGTGCATTTTATTTATCATTTTTATGCATTTTTTAATGTTAATTCAAGTTCTAATAATTGTATTTTTAAAGCCCGAGGCAGAATAAATAGGACAGTTTCTTTTCTACTTCTGGTTGCCTTTTTTTTCTATTCTGTGAACCGCATTAAGATTTTCATATACAAATAGAAAGATAAACCTTATGCATAAACCGTAATCCATTATTTTCCAATAATAAGTCTGTAATAGGTGCCTCTTAATGGTATAGAATGGAACGCTTCGTGCGCGAGTCCGACTCGCACTTGGCCGGTTTTTTTTTCTTTATGGCGCCTTCAAGCACAATTTAGATTATTTAAAAAAAATGTATCATTTGATAGCTTTGTGTTGTTTTGCCAGGTTTTGCCCTTAAAACGATCTAATGAGATATAATTGATCAAAATCGGTCAAGTCGTTGCGTAGTTAAGACAGTTTAAAAACGTCGATATTATTTTTCCCATCACTAATCGCAGCGAAAATTTGCCCTATTTCAGTGCGTTACGAGGTGTATAAGATCCCATATTTTGTTTTGCTAATAATTCCTAAACTAGCCATCAGATCCCGGGGCGACGGTGGATTAGGGTTCATCAATTCACTGTCTATATCAATAAGGACCAAAATTCTCATTTATCTTTGATTTCGCGCCAGAAAATGGATTTTAGTCTGTAAAAGGAGGTGGGGTCTAATAGACCGCGTGTCGCCCTAACGTCTGGTCACGGTACGGGCCGATTATACCTCGTGCCGCAGGAACGGAAAGTATGCAAAAATTGGTGCCGCAGCTAACGTGTTAAGGTGTCACTAACAGTTTTTACCTACATATAGTTGGACTCGATAGGTGGCGCTGATGTAAAGATCCTATTTTTTTGAATTTTCTGGCCAAACATAGTTAGTGGCGAGACAACGCCTGCCTACAGTATCTGCTAATATTAATATAGATTTAAATATTGATTGGTATACTTAAACTTCAAAAATTATAGGTTCGATTCCTAACTAGGAAAGCTTGATTTCTAATTATTCCTAAACGTAAATTTTCAGAGAAATCGTTTTTACAAACAAACAAAACCTATCTTTAAAATATATACATAAATAGGCAAAGACAAAACAGTTTAGTACAATTTTCTCCTCTGTTTGTCAGACGATTTTTTTAAATAAATAAATAAATAAATATGTTGGGACATTAACACAAGGCACCATCTAGTTCCATGGTAAGGTACGAGGCTTGTGTTATGGATACCAGATAGTTGATACACTACACATATATAACTTTAAATACATACATTATAAATATAAACACCCATGACTGGAGTACAAACATTCGTGCTCATCACACAAATGAACGCCCCCAGCGGGACTCGAATCCGCGACCGCTGGCACAGCAAGTAGAGTCACAACAAACTGAGCCAAACGTATCGTCAAAATGTTAGTATTTTATATAGATAGGTAAATTCTTTTCATATATGTTTTCCTCAATGTTCAATAATGATAATGATCGAATTTCGACCAATCGGCGCACACTTAGTTTATTAATACTCCCTAACAACTTCACTAACGGACAACTAATTTGGACGTAAATACGAACAAGGATGTTCGTTTTCGAACTTACCTATATATAATTAACACAAAGGATTTCTTATTAACATTAACAAGTTCTTATCACAAAAGTATTTTATAGCCTTATCTAACTTATATACTAAAATTGCCATTAATCTGAGATACATGAGGCAGTGGTACCCTAAATTAAGGAAAGGGCTCCAAACCCAATGTATTGCACCTCTGATATTTTTGGTAAAAACGCTCGGTTTGGTGAAGGAAAACGTCGTGAGGAAACCTATATATCTGATGGAACCTAAATGCACCAACCAGCACTTGGCCAGCGTGGTGGACTATGGCCCAATCCCTTTCATATTGGGTGGCCTGTACCCAGCAGTGGGACGTTAGGAAGGGCTGAATATTTATGCAATAAGTATATAGTGTGAATAGACCAGGACATAGTTCATTATGTGTTTTCAACCGACTTCCTCAAAAAGAAGGATGTTCTCATTTCGGCTGTATGTTTTTTTTTATGTTTGTTACCTCAAAACTCCGTCATTTATTAACTGATTTGGACAATTTTTGTTTTGTTTGAAAGTGTATACTTCCAGATTGTTCCCATTTAAATTTCAAAAAAAAATTACTATACATACCTAATCAAAATATTTGATTAGGTATGTATAGTAAATGAAAACTACCAATCAGTATTTTTTTCTTTTTAGTTCTTTTTCTTGAAGTCAGTTTTAATTTTTTTGTTAAAAAGTTTTTATTACCCAGGACAACCACATGAACTATACGTGCTGGGCACTAGACCGCCGAGGCAAAGTCTTCCATCTTTAAGCCTCAAATATTTGATACAAAGCAAAAATATTGTGTTCAATATTGATTTCTTATTTAAAACGCATACTTATATAGCAAATAAAACAGAATCGCAAAGTCACGAACTGACGTACAAAATAACAAATATTTTAATACAGCATTCAGATATTTTTCATTAGTCTACCGCGTTATATCGTAGCCGTAAGAGGACGTGAGTGAAGTGTACCACCAGCCAACTTTTTTCTAAACTTCGGAATTTTTTTCCATGCTATCTTCTTCAAAAATGGTAGGTAGAAGAGGTTGTATATGAAAGAAATAGACGAAATCTATAAAATATAGAAGCTTATTTTTTTAAAATGCCACCAAAGGAGAACGCTTCGCTTTTTTTAGTTTAACAGCGCAAAGCTACACAACGCCACGATAAAACTGGATTACTTGAGTGATTTTGATGAGAATCACCAAATAAAATAGATTTAGTAATGAATAGATTTAGTGACATAGCACCATTCACCAAAACAGGCACATAGAGTTACGTTTTCAAGCAATTGTTTTCTTGATCCAAACCTGTCGATAACAAGACAATTTTTTTATTTATTTTATTGACAAAATACCTAAAATAATATCACTAAAATGAAAGACTTACAATTTTAACTCTAAGCTGTTAAGATATGCTTTGTCTCTTTCTTACAAATGCAAACGTTAAAGTAACAGAAAAAGACAAAAGCTGTAGAAACCTATGTCAGCAGACTAAAACAAAATAAGTTATGAACCGCCGCTTTTCTAGTAAACTATAGCTTTACAAAATTACATGTCGTCATAATAATTTTGGGTTTAAAAAAACAAATTAAAGATTGCACGATTAATATTCCCAATACATAAAGAGCCCAATTTGCAATTCTTTCTACTTTTGTGCAATTTACCGGGTATACTCTTAATGAACCAACCTCGTTTCGACTACTAATTCCCTAAATTGGCAAGAGCTTATATTAAGGTAAGCTATTCTCTTTATAGGGTTCCCTAGCCAAAAGGCAAAAACGCCACCCTTATATTTCGTCAAGTTCATCTATCCATATGTCATAAATATAACAAAACTTTTATGTTGGTGGTTTTGGTTGTGGCTCGTAGAACACTCGATGCGCGAGTTAAACTCGCACTTGTACTAATTTTACACATATTAATAAAATAAAAATATATGATGAAATTGAATTTATAATAGAAGCTACATTTTAAATTAAAATACTTTTATTATAATCTATAAAAATTTATTCATATCGTAAATTCTCGAATTATTTTTAAGCTAACATTTCTTTAAAAAACCCTCTTAATAGAGAGTTGGAACTCTTAAAAAATGGTTAAGTGCGATTTAAATTTAGATTTATGGCTTTTACTTTACCTTTAAAGTATGAGTGAGGTTTGGACAAACAGACAGTGATAGATGGACAGACGTGCGATATGAATTTGGTATAACTTCAGATATAAACAAAAAATATTACTTACCTAGAATCCTCATAAAAATATTTAGTAAGAAGCTATAACAGTCATCATTAATTTTGTCGGTTTTTCTGTAAGCATATAATAACTGATAAGTAATTTTTTAGCATATATTTTTTTGATGTTATTATTCTTTTCGGACGTTTGGAAAAAAATTGTATGATGCGCGCGTATACCGACAGCCAAAAAGCGACATGATGCTGCATTTTTGTTTACAAACAGAGAATTGTGATATACGGGATGAAATCTTTAGCTATTTTTGTTCTGTTACGCCAAAGAAGTATAACTTTTGATGTGCGTACATAAGCACAAAGTACACACACACGTTATTTTGTTAAACTAGTTTTCGTCCGCGGCTCTGCTTGTTTAGTACGTCAATATAAAAAGCTAGGTGTATGAAACATTTCTATTAGTGAAAGAATTTAAAATTTCATCTACGAGTTATCATTCCGAGATTACTCGATTTATACAAACCATCGATCAAAAAAGTACGAGAAACACAATCAGCGACAAAAAATGTCCTCACCGAATGAGCGCTCATTTAAAAATTTGATTGATGTAAGCGCGCTTTTAATTAGATTTTTTTTTGTGAAAACAACTTTAGGCATTGCATTTAAGGTTTAATTTACATTGTTGTAAATTTATTTCAACTAGTATAATTACCTAAACACAATTGGTGACAGTTTTAAGAGAACTCTTGCATAGGATTATGCTTCTAGTACTTTTTTGATCGATAATAAAAACAGACAAACAAGAAAATAAATTAAATAGCTTTATAATAACGTTGGATCAGTATATAGTTGTTGTAACTATTATTATTTTTTTTTATTTTTTTATTTAAGTACCATAAAATATACGTTATACAAAATAAAATAACAAAATGTTGACATTTGGTTTAAATTTAAAACATGTTTAAATTTTGTCAAAAAAAAAAATATTCAAATAAGATACATATATATATATATATATAGGATTTTGAGTTCATATTAGTCAACTCGATTTGTATTAGAGTTGAAACTCAAAAACCTTTAAGTTAAAACTTAAATTATTGAAATATAAATTTTTGTATGTTTCAATTACAAAATATAATTGTAGTTCAGTTGTTGAACTATTTCTGGCCTAGTTCAAGCTTTAATAAACACTTAAGATATTGCCCTCGAAAATATAATTGGTATGCTCTCCAATATTTGTAGTACGAAATGAAAGTCTTAAGTGATTTTCCACGGCTGTTGATATAAAAAATGGGGAAATAATAGTTATTTTATTTTTATTATGAGATTTATTTTACGCTACCTTTTGCGGCTTCACTCGTAGCTTATTTATATATGCTCTACTCCCAAAGGTCGTACTGTGATGTTAGATAGGCTATAATCTTCCTCAATAAGTCACTATACTCGTATAAATCTATACTAGTCTATACTAATATTATAAAGAGTTAAAGTTTGTGAGTTTGTGACGTTGTAATGGGTAATCTCTGGATCTGCTGAACCTATTTAGATTAAATTTGGTAAGAAGATAGTTTGAGATCCTAAAAAGGACATAGTATACTTTTTATCCCGGAAAACAATCCTTAAGGGGTGAAAATGGGGATGAAATTTTGTATGGGGAAACAAGCTAGGGATGAACCCGAGCGAAGCGAGGGTGAGTCGCTAGTATATTGTAAAGTACCCCTGGTTGTGTATGTTTGGGCTAATCTGCAGAAATCACTGTAAGGATTTTCATATGATTCTCACCAATAGAAAGAGATAGAGTATGCACATTTTGCGATAATAAGTTAGTAGTATATTTGTGAATTAAGTTGAAAATCGTCGGTATTAAACAATACTAATATTATAAAGAGGCACAGTTTGTTTGTTTGAACGCGCTAATCTCACTAACTTCTAATTCGATTTAAATATATTTTTTTTGCATTAGATAGCCAGTTTATTAACTATAGGCTATATATCATCATGCTACTACCGAAGGAAGCGGAGCAGTAATTATAAATGTCAAGAAATCGGACAGACTTTCATACTTGTTGTGTTTGCAAAGGTGGACTTATATCTAGAAGAGATCTCTTTCAGCCAATGGTAGTGAGAAATAATGCTATAAAGCAGGCTAAAGTCGTGCAGTTGTAGTGATTTAAATAAAATGCAGATACTCCAATATAAATAGCTAATTAAACATTATACCACGAATACATACTACATACCACACACAATTATGTATATATACATACATAATAGGTTCCGTCACGTAAAAAGAACGCTGAGCGACAGTGAAGGGGATATGTCTGCGTACGGGTGCAGTTGCGCCCTAAAGTACTAATCTAATCTTTTTATAATACTTAATACTAGCGACTCACCCTCGCTTCGCTCAGATTCGTCCCTAGATACGTTTTGACACTTAGTATGGAATAGACTTTTTTTTCTAATTTTTCTTCGTGAATTTTTTCGATGTTTTAATAGTTATTCTGCTACTCGGGGTAAAGACAAATCAAACAAAACAAAAACCATAAAAATCGGTTCCACAGTTCTAGAGTTATAAGTGTTGTAACAAACTCGACTTTGTATGTATTTATATAGGTACTCCCTCGTCGCCCTCTTCATACCACCAATTTTATCGATAAATCGCTCAGTGCGCAGGTGAACGGCTAGCGTTCTTTTTACGTGACGGGAACTATACTACTACTTACACAAATACATATATACATACATACATACATATATACAATACATCATAATAATTATTATAGTATATGTATTACAATACATAATATTTATGTACTAAGACTAGATATCTAGGATCCAGAGTTTTGATCCTACGTCAAATAATTAGTTACCACAGTACTACAAGTCTTACATAATACGCATATATTCATACTTGTAATAATTTTGAGCTTAGCGGATTACGAACCAAATTTCAACCAAAAGTGAGCGTGTATTTTATAGGCAGGTGGGTCGTAAACTCCAACGATTTAAACTTAATCGTCATTTACGGTTTCAAATGTATACATATATTTAATATTTAACGAAATTTACCATCTTGTATTTGATATGGGAATTGAGGTAGTGCAATTAAGTATATTACCGCAGCTTTGTCTAATTTATTAAGGGTAGTTTTTCATAGAAATTTTGTGTTTAACTTTGGGTTTTGTTCTCAGATACTGTTTTTTCTTTAAGAAACTTAACTTTCTATATCACCTTGATCCCCTTGGAATTGGGAATCTCGGGGTTGTTTTATAGCCCTCTTTTAAATCTCATAAATCCATAATAAAAAGAAGTAAAATGTGTTTGTTTAAATTTGGAAATAAATAGGTTGTACATAGGTTCTATAAGTTTCTATAAAATATGTCTCATATTGTAAAAAATGGTACATAATGTTTAATCTCAAGGATTATAAATAAATAATTTAAATAATATTGGATAGTAAAATTTCTTTTATTAATAAAAAATTGTGACCGGCTCGATGGACCAAAATTTTTTCATAAAAGGTAAAATTAAAAGAATATATATATATATATACATATATTAGATACAACGTAAAAAAATAGATAAATATGATGGTCCGAACTCAGAGGTAACAAATGAAAAGATATCGGTAAGCCACCCTAATATCGTGTCAACAAAGTTGATATACAGGTTCCCTTTATAATATTAGGTGACCTTAATGACTTACCCAAGCAACAGAGTCGGAGCGAAAAATTAGTGATATAAAAAGATTGAACAGATTGAAAGGACTCTACAATGTATAGCTTTCTAGAGAACTTTTTATTAAAAAAATATACTCTGTGTGTCTGTTTATCTAAGTACATGGCAAATTATTTTTACTATAAGGTCACGACGCCATTTTGCTGTTAAGTCAGAGCCAATTTAAAATTCCATCATAAAATTTCATAGCTTTAAATCAAATTATGTAAATGGCGTCTAATTTTTACAATTACAACCCTATAGAAGTCGAGGTCGCATTTTTTATTTAAAAGTAATATCGTGCTGAATTCAATAGATCAAAATATACATAATACATAAAAAAATATGGGGTTTTAATTATATTTGAAGGATGGAGGAAGGAGTCATAGTCGGTCTGACCAATGGCGTGCGTTTCAACTACTTTGAATTTCCTATCTATATATGCACTTTTTTAATAATTACATTAAAATATTGATATATGCTTAATTTAAAAGCAATAAAGATTATAAAAAAAATATTTTACCTTTAGTTGCAAATTTTAAATTCTTTTTAAGCAGCAACTAAGTTGATTATTGTTCGGTAACTTTTCCAAACTCCCATTTGTATAAAAGTATTCGCAGTGAAAATTTAAACTCTAATTTCCTTGTAAATACATTCTGAGACTCATCTTTTAATACCGCGACGAACATTCGTCAACAGTTGTTTTAAATAAGTTTCTGCTCGCGATACGGAATACGATGTCCTGCTAAATATATTAATTATATTACTGCGTTATATAGCTCTTTATCATTGAACTAGCAATTTACCCGTACGTTTTACTTATATTTATATTATAACACTCACCTATCTGCCAGTGAAAGCCCCGTCAAAATCGTAAATGTTATTATTTATTATATACATTATATATATATATATATATATATATATATATATTTAGTAAAAGGCTTTTTTGACATTACAAACAGACACTTCAATTCTATTTATCTATATTGACGTAGTTTTAAATCAAAGTAAAATAATCGATTCGATTTGAGTTTCAGAGATTATTTTTAATTTTTAACTAATAAATATTACCTCTTCTTATGAAATATAAAAATCAAAATATAAAAAGATTTTGCGATGAATAGTAAGTTTTTACTGTGCTTACTTGTGTTTTTTTTTAATTTTGGATCTTTGGTGGGACCAAAAACGTAGGGCTATTTATAATTCACCATTATCAGGTGTTTGGGGCTAACTTTGAACCAACGTTACGTCTGGGCACAACTAATTAATTTAAGTACTTATTAATTTAAACTTCCGCTTTATTAAATATTTAACCTAAAATTGCGTTGCAAAATTAGTCTAATCAAAAATAAATTTCTAATTTATTTATTATCTTTATATTATTGGTATAAACATATATATGTACTATTAATGCATTGGCGTGGCGTGGTTATAATGTGCCTAAAAATGAATAAATACATTTAATTTTTACTACGTGTGCCTTCTGCCTAACTTTGAATAAAGTCATAGAACTACTATTTTTAGTAAGTTATATCTCCATCAAGGCTTACTTCGTACATACCCACGTAGGCTGATATTTATTTATATATTTTTTAGATTTTATTGTTTTTTTTCGAATACTAAAGTATACATTTAAGGCATGAATATAATATTATTATAATCATAAATTAAAATTAATAAATATACCTAATTCCTACATAAATCAGTCTGACTTTAAATAACCATAAAACGGAGGAAAAATGTCTCTCAATACTAAATAGATACATCTACATCTTCATAGTTAGAAAATTTCATTAAAATAAAAAAAACGTGTCCAACTTGTTGTATAATAAAAATTCAAATAACTTAGTTTAAGTAGATAGCAAACGCTTTGATCTGTACTTTCGCATTTTTCCCATAACCTGTAAAATATGTTATTTTATCGATTAATTTATCGATTTAGCCATACTTTTGCTTAATATTTACTAGTCAATAAGTTAATAAGGTGAAATAAAAACAGATATTTGGTAAGTCCAAATAATATAAATACCTAAATTGATTATTAATTATTGTAATCGATATTTTATTTAAATTAATAGTCGATTGCAGGAGTCACTATAATACCAATTATAATCATAGTGTAAAGAGAAGTAGTAATTTTTATTGCATACTTTATATCGATTAAAGTTTCACAAAATAATTGATGAATCGATTATTTATATTATATAGTTATTTTATATTCAATTTGGGTATAACTTATAAATATAATAATTTTAATAATTTAATTATTTAATATTCACATAATATAATCACATATTAGTAGGTACATAGATTTACATAGAGTGAATAGAGTTTATTTATAACGCTTTATAATAATTACTTTAATATTTCACTTAGAAATGTTACGAGACACATCACTAATAAGTATATATATTATATATACATATATATTTTTTTGTTGGAAATGAGTTTTTTTTTACATAAACAAAGAATAGTCAATTTAAGTAATATAAAAAAAGAATGCTAAAAAAATATATTTCATTAAATTAAAGTTACTTTAATTTATGGTTTTTAATTTATTTATTTTTTCGATTACAGTAATTATTAATTATCTATGCACCTATTACTTAAAAAAACTCATTTCTTACCGATTTCTTAAAACTATATTTTAAGGACTGATTTTTAATCATCACATAAAAATTATTCATTGAAAAAAATAAAACATAAAAAAATATATAATTAACTACAAAAAATAGTCATTTAACTGTTATAATTAACTTTTAACTGATGATTAAAAATTAGTTCTTTATCCGATGTGTCCTAACATTAACTGACGCTCCAAAGCGTTAGTTAAATCCCACACCGCTTGAACTCACAGATGGCGTTTCTTCAGAACCGTTCAATATCGTTGGTGGATATGTACATCGACAACTCAGAGCCTTCAGAGAACGTTGGACAGATACACTTCTCCCTGGAGTACGACTTTCAGAATACAACCCTCATTTTAAGGATTATACAAGTAAGTAATAATCGGCATAAATCATAGGTTCAACTTAGTAGAACATTCTACTCCTAAAGAAGTCAGTAAGATGTAAAAAATTCTAATACTAAAGAAGGCATGCATCTGTCATATTCATATTTATATCGAAACCGGTTCTTTAAATGTTTGATCTGCAAGGGATTGGAGTTGACAGCATTTTAATTTAAATCAAAAATAGAAACCAGCTGTTTGGATTTTTATAGGTAGATTTTAACCAATACCTAATAATGTATAGTAATAGAATGACACAGTATTTAACAGACAAGTTAGTCGGTAACTATTGAAAGAATTCTTTCGAATAGACCAATAAACATTTTGTTCACGATTCGTGCATGTCATTATTTGGGTTGGAAATTTTTCTCCACAGGTTAAAACGCGTATGAAATTGTTTTTTTTTGTTTTTCATCTTAAAATTCTTAGCATTTATTTATTATATAAACTACCTGTATACAGGTGGTTATGTAGGACTCATCGGCTAGAAAAGCCAGTTCTACCCACTAAAACCCAACGAAACCTTCCCCGTCTTAATGAAACGTCGCAGGATCGCTCGCACACTCGACCACGCCCCGACGGCAGATCTGCCGAAGCAGACCACAACAACCATGGGGTTGCTCCAACAGTCCACTCTGCTATCATAGAAGTACCATGGTACATCACCCACTGACTAGTTTAACCTTCCTCAATGCCGATATAAGGCAATAAAATTCAAGGGATTTCCAAATTTGGCTGGTAGATCAATAGAAAAGCGCGTTTAAACAAAATAAAAATTAAATTATCGCTCCAGCTTCACAATATTGGCTTAGATAAATTGGAGTTTTATTCCAAGCAAAAAGCCAACTTAGTCTCCAACTGTTGACATAATAAATAAGACTCTTCCCACATACAAGTTATGTATGTTTATGATAAATATTTACATTCAATTTACAGTCACTCGGGTTGTATATTTTTGTCTTTTTACAAAATTAGAATGATTATATATTTTATACAACATCATGTTTTAAAGCAAGGCCATTGACATATAAAAAAATAGATTTCCTATCAAATATCTCTTCAAGAAGTGGCGTCGATATGTGACGTTAAGTCAAACCAAAGAATAAAACTCAATTCGATTGTATGTTATTTGGCCTTTAGAAGTACCAGTTGGGTACAGATTACTTCGCCAATGTCGTGTAGAACGGAGAAGACATGGTGTAGATAAGGCATTAACCGATTGAAAAAGAGATATTCACACTGAGGTCTCTTTACATATAAAACTAGCGTCTCACCCTCGCTTTACTCGGGTTCGTCCCTACCTTGATTCCCCAAACAAACTTTCAACCCCATTTTCACCCCCGTAAGGGATGATTTCCGGGATAAAAAGTATCCTGTGTCCTTCCCAGGGTCTCAAACTATCTTCTTACCTAATTTCATATAAATCGGTTTAGTAGATTCAGAGATTACCCCCTACAACGTCACAAACTCACAACCTCATAAACTTTACCTCTTTATAATATATATATATATATATATATATATATATATATATATATATATATATATATATATAAAATAAAAAGAGTAAAACTGATAAATTTAATTCGAAAGTTCTAATTGTCTCAGCACAAATTCAAACTTAGGCACATCACATAAATCTTATAAACTTTTGCGGGTAGGCTGTCTCTAACAACTATATAATGCCTTTAAGACATCTAACACCTCAGTCTCTCCCGCGACCATGACTGCTGTAAACCATTCAAAACGTCGGGAACCAAAATATAGAAATAAATCCGCGAAAAAATCCGAAAAGATAGTTTTATTTCAAACATGCATTTTAATTTTGTCATCCGAAAAGCAAATGGCTTATTTGACTTGAAAAAGAGCCTAATTCAATTTCGAATTGTGCACTTCTTTTTGAAGACACTTGAGACGCTAATTATGTATCTTGAGTTTTTGTATATCAATGAGCAAGACCTTAAAATTCACAGTAAAGCTATTCAGATAATAATGGTTGTCACCACAACCTATTGGCACCTACGTCTGTCGATGTTATCTGAAGATTCACTACAAACAGGAATCGAAGTTACGTCTCCAACCGTAGTCTTGAACCATAGTATATTTTAAATAAGCTAGATAATATTATATTTAATAAAAAAAATTTTAGTCTCAAGAAATTTATTTTAGTAGTTTTTATCAGGACTAAGGTGTTTCTTTCCAAATTGTATTAATAATATATCAATAACAATTTCGTTATTTTTCTACAAAACTCCCGCCCTTACATGGCGACTGTCTGTAAAAAGTAAAACATTATATAGGTACGTAGATATGCAAAGAATAATAATTCTATTGACAATAATTGGAATAATAATGGTATGATAGATAAATAAGTACCTAAAGATCGTCTGTTAAAATATTAATACATTGACATACCCACGCTTGACTGGGTGCATCCATATCAGTTTAGAAACAAATAATTCGAATTTCGCGTAATTTTAAAGGGTTTATGATTTTTGCGCTGAAACCCTAAATGTTTCCGGAATAAAACGGTTTTCGATTTATTGGATTTGTCTCCGCCTCAAATAGCAGAATAACTATTAAAAATTATTAAAAATTCACGAAAACAAAAAGTAAAAAAAATCTATGCCATACTGAGAGTCAAAACGTACGAACCTGAGCGAAGCGAGGGTGAATCGCTAGTAGATACAAGAATTGCTCATTTAATATTAAGACACCTCAACTAAATAACAAACATTCAATAACAAAGATTCAACTTCCCACTAGCACGCCGATAGGATTCTACTGTGGGTTTTAGTGAGCTTAGTAAATAAGACTCTTACAGTCCCCTGCCCGTTAACGATCGACCCATGATTAGCTTCCCCAACAACATGAAAACCTTATCACCTAATAACATATAAATTTAAGAATATTTGTTCACATTCGCATATGTGTTAATTTTCGCCCTTATCCTTTATTTGCCTATTACGTATTAACCTCGTTAAGATTTGATTTAGCTTCATTGATCTTCCGCCAACTTTTTCGCGGAATCCTCTTTTTCCTAAACGTATGTATATTTCAGAGCGATTTAAATAAAATGTCAATAGTGTATTTACAAATTTTGAAAAAGTGATTCTTCCACCCGGTAATCGAACCCACTATATTTTGAGTATAATCACCCTATATATTATGTATAAAGTAATATAAATAAATATGTTGGAACATTAACACAGCGCCATGTAGTTCCATTGAAGTACGAGGCTTGTGTGTAGTATATCAACTATCTGGTATCCGTAGGGATACCAGATAAGTAGTTGATATACTACACAGTACAAATATATAACTTTAAATACATACATATTTTAAATATAAACAGTGACTTTAATACACACATTCGTGCTCATCACACAAATGAATGTTCCCAGCGGGACTTGAACCCGCGACCGCTGGCACAGCAAGTAGAGTTACAACAAACTGAGCCAAACGTGTCGTGAAATGTCGTATATTTATTAACTGACGTACAATGGTAAGCCATCACGTGTTGAAATTAACAATCTTGAAAAGAAATAATCGACTTTTCACGAGTAATAAAACAAATTGACAAATTCACTACACAAGTTTCAAGAGTTATTTGAGTAAAAACTTTACATACATAATATAATATGTATGGAATAAGCAAAAACCAATATTTGTCTAAGAATTACCACTTGTATCATTGACGCATTAGAGAGGCCAAGTAAGTGAACGTAAATATAAAAACAATATTATTTTAAACTAGCTTATTCCCCATACAAACTTTCATCACCATTTTCACCCCCTTAAAGCATGATTTCCGGAATAAAAAGTATCATATGTCCTTTCCAGGGTCTCAAACTATCTTCTTACCAAATTTAATCTAAATCGGTTCAGTAGATCCAGAGATTACCCCCTACAACGTCACAAACTCACAAACCCACACTCTTTCCGTCTTTATAATATTAGTATAGACTAAAAACTACCAACAATTCTCTCTCGGAGGAGTATTTTTTTAATATTAATGTTATATTAAAATAAAATTTGCTCGAGTTTTAAAAGAGCATCTGTTGAGTTTCTCGCCGGTGGAAAGCAGTTCTGCTGAGAAGTCGAGAGTCGGTGACAAACTCAGCTATTTTAATTTTTTAAATATTAAATAACAAATTATATCTATAGTTACCTAGTAAAAAACTCGGGGAACCCAATATGCTTTCATCTCCATATAAGTAATACTTTGTGAATAGCATAGGTTATGATGAAAATTTTGTCGGTGGTAGCCACATCCGCGGTCATCTAAAGCGCGTTCAGTAAAATAGAGTTCAAATAAATTAGAAAATAAATATATTCCTATTGCTATATATTTTAATCTGAAAATCGTAATTAATTCGTCCCATTTATATTTTAATTGGAATAAAATTAACTTATATTCAATAAACAGCCTTTTTTTGCAAGCGCAAATTAAATCCGTGTATAGCAACCATAGAACACGGTTTTATTATTACCCAATCACATCATAAATGCGAAAGTTTGTATGTGTGTATGTTTGTTACTCAATATCACTTCAACGGATGAACGAATTTGGATAAATTTATTACAAGTGTTTTTTTTATGTTGAGAAATGCAATTTCGCGTATCACCTACTTATATGTAGGTGGTTATGAACTCATCAGCTAGAAAAGCCAGTACTACCCACTAAAACCCAACAGAACCCCCGTCTTAATGGGGCGTCTCAGGAGCGCTTACGCCAACTTACTCAACCAAGACGCCCCGACGGCGGATTCTGCTGAAGTAATTAAGAGGTTGCTCCCACGGTCCACTCTACATCGTCTAAAATGGAGGTCTCTTAAGACAACATTAAAATGAACAAGTAACAAGATTGATATCCAAACATTCACATTTATAATATTAAATTAGCATTACCCGCGGCTCTGCCCGCGTTCAGATGACCAAAAACCAAATTCTTAGGTTTTACATATTAGTATACTTTTCAATGCAGTTAAAAAAGTATCCTATATGTTGACTCGGATAACCAGCTATCATCATACCAAATTATATCAAAATCCGTCCTGCGATTTTTCCGTGATGTGGTAACAGACAGACAGACAAAAATTCTAAAAACTATAGATTCTGCCTCTGTATCGATGATAATGTTTATTTTAATAAGATTTTCCAAAAAATACTTAATGTACAGATTTAGCTTAGTTACAATTTTATTATATGTATAGATAAATAATTATAAATCAAAAGAAAATATAATATGTATAATTTAAATATTAATATGTCACTCACGTTTTGAATTTCTTAATTTAACGCTTAAATATAACTTTCTCCAGCCGTGACGGCTAACATTCGTTTTGAGCAAATCCTCGCTCGTGTTAAGCATTTAATTAGTTAGCGTAAATAAACTAAATTAAATTAAAATGATGAAAATATCATTATAACGTTCTGTCTCTACGTTAATTACAACGTTGCGATCTTTTAATTTCACATGAATAGCTGAGGAGCTTTGTATGCGTTTGAATTTTGACAGAATCTTTATACTCGTATGTAGATTCAGTCAGTCATATCTATACATATAATAAAATTGTAACTAAGCTGAATCTGTGCATTAGATATTTTTTAGAAAATCTTATTAAAACAAACATTATTATCGATACAGAGGCCGAATCTATAGTTTTTAGAATTTTTTTCTGTCTGTCTGTTACCGCATCATAAAAAACCACTGGAGGGATTTTGATGAAATTTGGTATGGTGGTATCTGGTTATCCGGGTCAACATATAGGATAGTTTTTACCGCGGGAAAATGTCCCATTTCTGAGAAAAAATACAAAAACTGCGTTGTAAGAGTGTACTAATATGTAAAACCTAAGAATTTGGTTTTTGGTCATCTGAACACGGGCGAAGCCGCGGGCAATGCTAGTCTATTTATTTAGATATAATCGATTGCTTGTACATATGTTTTTTTGATTTTTATAACTTTTTTTTATAATAAATTGTACCTCAAGCATGGTCTTACAAATTTTTAAGAAAAAATCCGTCGCGTTGCGTGGAAAAAATACTTTAAAATTCACTAGTTTTTGCCCGCGGCTTCGTTGGTGTTGTAACTGGGGTGAGAATCAAAGCTAACCTATGTCCGTTCCCTGGACACAATCTATGTCCTTGGCCAAATTTTATCGAAATTTGCTCAGCGGTTTAAACGAAAAAGTGTAACAGACAGTTACTTTCTTTAAATATGGATTTTCCCTTACTATGAAATGGTGAGCTATAAATAATAATAATGAAATGACAAAAATACCACCAAAATCGTATCTAGAGTATCATCTGTAGTATTGTTACTCTTTCAACGGCAGGAAGGTTTAGGATGAAATTTAGTACACAGATAAACTGTGATCTGGAACAACATATAATAAGCTACTGCTAATAATAAAATTTATCAAAAGATGGCGCTGTTACTTTACCAAAAGATGTAAAAAAATAATAATAATAATAAATCCTTTATTGACATAGTTTTATATGTATAAAAATCTTCATCACCTGTGTATGTACACAGGTGATAAAGATTTCCCAAGCCCCTGCGCTCGTTAAGAGCTGTTGCAGGAGGCACTGGCAGTGTCATCCCCATATAATTAATGACAGATTTATGCCAACACAATGATAATAGTACAAACTACAAGTAACATTTAAAAAAAATAATGATTAAATACATGTTTAAGGTTTTATATTGATAAAGAAAAGTCGATGTTTTCGTAAAAAACACATATAGACTCACTTCGGAAAGTGAAGGTAAGTCATATAGTTAAATATGATACCATAATAATACGCTGATAATATTTTTTAATAGGGCAAGGAACTACCCGCAAAAGATTTAAGCGGGACCTCCGACCCCTACGTGAGGGTCACACTCCTCCCGGACAAGAAACACCGGCTTGAAACAAAGATCAAACGTCGCACCTTGAACCCTAGGTGGAACGAAACCTTCTACTTTGAAGGTTTCCCTATACAAAAGCTGCAAAGTCGGGTAAGTTTATTTTCATGTCGTCTGCCATGGCACATGTATCTTTTTTTGATAATATTAGCGAGCAAACGAGCAGGATCTCCTGATGTTAAAAGATTACCGCCGCCCATGAACATTTGTAGCACCAGAGGCACCACCTATGCGTTGCCGGCTTTTCAGAAATTTATTAGTCCGCCCCTTGAATCTTGAATTGATCTTGAATCTTGTGTTCAGCTCTTTTTTTAAAATCCCATTGCTGGGAACGGGCCTCCCTTAACAATAAGAGGGATACCTATAGTTCACCACGCTGGCCAAGTGCGGGTTGCAACAAGTCTTTCAAAAACTTACTCGATTCTCTCAAACCTGCAGGTTTCCTCATGATTTCATTCACTGTTAAAAAATGATTCGCATGAAATTATCACTGGTACGGTTGCGGTCCGACCGGTGATTTGAACCCGCTTCACTCGGTTTTCCAAGCGAGCGCGTTACCACTGAGCTACCAAATTTCAGTATACAGATTTATATACACAGTTATATGATACCTTGAAATGATAGAAATTATTTCTATTAAATAACGTAAATATATTTAACATAAAAGTGAAATTAAAGCGTATAAAAGTAATTTTTTTTCTACTTGTACTTCTTACGTATTTTTTTTCTTTCAAAAATACTTTCACAAGATTTAGATTACGATTCGTAATTCAAGATTCGTAATCTCGTCCTAGTAAAGATACCGTTATAAACAACAAAGATTTCGTATATGACCTAGTAATGTCTGTATGGAATTTTGTTTATTGAATAAGGGGTTGAATGTTTTAGAACTGACCTGACATAATCAAATAGAAAGTATTTTATTCATTGTAGATGCTACGTGTTATCTATTATGTACTATGTAGCAAAAATGCAAAACTGATGTAGATTTTACAAAAAATATCTTATATAAATAGCAACCGTTGAATTTTTCGCCACTTCTTCTCAGCAAAACTGCCTTTCAAGCCGGTGGTAGCTTCCTTACAGACTTACATACAGACATTTAATTAAAAGTAAAAATTTACGATTCAGGTGTCTGTACATGAAACTCCTAATATCTTTCCAGGTGCTACACCTCCACGTGTTCGACTACGATCGCTTCTCTCGGGACGACTCCATTGGAGAAGTTTTCTTGCCTTTGTGTCAGGTAATCGGATAATTTACTCAACTAAATAACTGACTGACTGAAAAAATAAAATTACGCTCTTCCCAGGTACCTGGGCGATCGACCATCGCTCGGCGTTTTATTTTTTTGTAAAAATGTGTTTTTATCGGAAAAGATATAAAATGGGGTTTTTTCAGAAAATACACTCATATAGATAAAGTTAAATTCCAAAACCTTATCTATATACAAAATCCAAATCGTTAGTGCCGTTTTCGAAATACATGATATATATTTATATATAGAACCTGGGCGACCGAGCTTCGCTCGGAGGTTTTGACCAATAGTACAATATATATTTAAAAAAGAACTAAAAACTTGAATAAATACAAAAAAAAAACAAAAGTAAAGACTTTGTATCCGACCGGTATTCGTATACCTGTGATTGTCAATCTTGCGCCTTAGCCGCTTGCGATTTGCCTTGAATAATGTGAAAGAAAACCGCATGAAAACTTGAAAACACGCGTTTTCCCAGACATAAGACTAATCTAGATCGATATTTCGCCCCTGAAAACCCACACATACCAAATTTCAGCAAAATCGTTAGAGCCATTTCTGAGATCACCGGTATATATAAATAGATAAATAAATATACAACAATTGCTTGTTTAAAGGTATTAGATACAAGAGTTTTTAATTAATATTATAACATTATTTAGGTTTAAGAATTTTATGAATTCTATAAGTTATGCTTAAATTATTTAAAATTTGCACCTTTCAGGTTGATTTAAGTGAGAAGCCGTCATTTTGGAAAGCTCTCAAACCACCAGCCAAAGACAAATGCGGAGAGTTACTGACATCTCTGTGCTATCATCCAAGCAATAGTGTCCTAACACTGGCTCTTCTTAAAGCTAGAAACTTGAAAGCAAAGGACATCAACGGAAAATCAGGTACGAGTATATTAAATAACTATGCCGCGTTGAAACTTCCGATTCCTATGAAACTTTACAGGATAACGCGTTGGGCTAATCTGAAGATTGCCTGAAAATTTCATCAAAATTGCTTCAGCTATTTTGGAGTCCATAGGATACATAGGTACATATTATATACAGACATAGATTTTATATAGACAAATATAGCTGGAACAGGCTAGTTCATAACATATACTAATGTACGAGGATATGATATAATAAATGATTTACCAAATATTTTAGAAGTAATGGGATTTTCTGCTACATATTTTTCGTAATCTTTTAAATCTTTGTCATCATAATGCCATTTTAAATAAGATTACCTTTTCATATTTATTTAGATTTTTGGTTCTCAACATTTCGAATGCTTTACAGCAATCGGGATATTGATTTACAAACCACGGGAGACACGTCAGAAGATGATGACCCGTGGCTATAATTGTTGTAAAGCATTCGAAAATTTAGGAACCAAAAATCAAAATAAAGCCGAGAAAAAATCCGAAATGATAGTTTTCTTTAAAATGTCAAATATTAGATTAAACCTACGAAAGTATCACACTACTAATATAAATGCGAAAGTTTGTTTGTGTGTTTTCTTGTTACACTTTCACACTGAAACGGCTGGACGGATTTGGATGAAATTTTGTACACAGATAAACTATGAGTTGGAGTAACACATAGGCTACTGTTAGTGATGAAATTGGTCGAAAGTTGAACCTACCTGTTGCTTGTAATATTACTAATACAAAAGTCACCCAAGGACATACCCACGTGAAGCAAGAGTAAGTCGCTAGTTTTATTGTAACAACGAAGCGTTTTGTATGCTAACACAATCTTTATTTTTTTTTTTTAGTTTATTTATTTTAGGGAAACAAACAGTGCAATAATAGATACCAGATAATTGATACACTACACAAATATACTCGTAGCTTAAACTACATACATATTATAAATATAAACACCGATGACTGGAGTATAAACATTGGTGCTCATCATACAAATAAATGCCCCCAGCGGGACTCGAACCCGCGACCGCTGGCACAGCAAGTAGGATCTCTAAAAACTGAGCCAAAGGTGTCAACAATTCAATCAAGAAAATTTTTGTCATCTCATTACTCCAATTAATTGGTATAAGTGTTAGAATTTTCATCTACTAAATGTAAGAGCCTTTGTAGTATAATTAATGAGACGTATACAAGTAACTTTGATTACTTTCGAAGTTGTGTTGTTTCATTCTATTGTTTAAGCTCAGAGTATTATATATTTGGTATTATATATTTATAACTACACTTACTACATGTACCTAATGCTTTATTAAAACGTAATGTCATCTATACATATAATAAAATTGTAACTAAGCCGAATGTGTACATTAAATATTTTTTGGAAAATCTTATTGAAATAGACATTATTATCGATACGGAGGCCAAATCTATAGCTTTTAGAATTTTTGTCTGTCTGTCTGTTACCGCACACAGAAAAACCACTGGAGGAATTTTGATAAAATTTGGTATGGTGATAGCTGGTTATCCGGGTCAACATATAGGATACTCTTTACTGTGGGAAAGTATCTCATTTTTGAGAAAAAATACAAAAACAGCAATGTAAGAGTATACTAATATGTAAAACCTAAGAATTTGGTTTTTGGCCATCAGAACGCGGGCGGAGTCGCGAGCAATGCTAGTTTTAAATAAAACTATCTCTTCAAATGTTTTTTGCGGATTTATTTTGATTTTTGGTTCCCAATATTTCGAATGATTTACAGCAATCATGGTCTCGGGAGAGTATTATGTTCCAAGAAAGTATTAAAACGTAATATGACGATAATAATGAGTTCATTTTTTTTGTAATCATTTTCATTTACGATCTTTGTCTTCAAACATCTCGGAAACCTGACACTTGTGGACCCCATGTTGTTGATCTTTTTTTATTTATTTAAATGTCTTCTAACCAGTTATACTTGTTGCATTGTGCGCCGCCAGTGTATAAAAAAAATATGGCGTGAGGTTTTGGAAACTTATAAAATGGCATGGCGTCAACAATGTACAACATGACATTTAATTCATACGTTGGTACCATGAACGAAATAACCACTGGACCAGACATATAAGCGGACGTACCTTTAACGGTCATGTCAGTAACCAGGGAATTTTAGCCTAGGTCGTTTGTTTCTTGTGTCAGTCTCAAGCACTTACTTGTCAACAAAACATCTCCCAAAAATGACTAAATGTTCTGTTAAATGGTGTAAAAACTATAACGGCGGAAGCAGCACTATTTCTTTTCACTTGTAAATACATTATTTTATTACATTTATTGTTATTTATCACAAAATTTTATTAAATGTAAAATAAAATGTCATATTATCCAACTATGTTAAGTATAGTCGATATTTCTATGTATTGTTGACATCTGACAACCATCATAAACGGGTTGGATTATACCATTCAGAACAAATGACAAAACTGTCGAGTGAGTCCATTTGACATCGACTAGTGCTTGACAATGTCGAAAAATATATCGATATTTGACGAAATAACTGAACGAATTGTGTTATTTGTACAGTACAATAACATAAAATACTTTTATCACAGTATCCTACAATCTGATGACAATAAATTTTTAAAAATATTTTCTAAATCAAATAAAAATATAAATGCAAAAATTATAATTAGTATGTGTACTTAATTTTTAATTTTATTTTATACCACATTTATTTACTTTGGAATATTATTCCATTGTAATAATAATAAAGATCATTTTATTTCAACACATAAATTACACAAAATCAAACAAGAATGTTTTAGCACTAAACTTCTGGGTTGGCGATTTGTAATAAAACACTTTACCACTTGCACTAATTATTTTACTTTCACGATCCAACACTCACTTTTTCACAATTTGCAATCACTTTTTCTTTTTCCTAATTTCACAAATGTTTATTAATAACTGAGCAATATTAGGACAGTGTCACATTTTTATAACTACCCGAGACAATCAATTGCCAATTAAAATAGTTCAATAACAGAACCAACAAAATCACTTTATTTAATTAAATTAGCTTAATATTTTTTTAATCTTTACAAAATAATATTTATTATATATTAATGGAATATACACCCGATATTCATTTGTTTATTAACATTATTATAGGCCAACAGAATGTTGCCATCAATGCCATCGTATTTATATAAATCAAATTAAAAAATAATTATTATTTGACATATTATTATTGCCTCTTTAATTCATTTATTTTAATTTATTATAATAAATACAGATATTTTAAATTAAAAGATGTAAAATATGATGACTATGCTAACCAATGTCTAAAATGTCATTCATTGGTTCATGGATATATGTATTTTATCGATTACGTTCAAGCACTAGAAATATTGTATTGTGTATCAGTGTTTATAATAATGTAATAAAATCTTTGTGTGCGTTATGCGTCACTTGGTTGAACTAGTTTTCATACATTTGTATTTTATGTCAGGTCCAGTCTCTAATTCGTCCATGGTTGGTACGTTTAAATGGTAACCCTTTTCCATACATTAGTAAAATAATAAGGATGAGCCATTTTGCAAGTTTAATTTAAGTAATTTTTCATAATGTCCAGAGAAATTAAGATTTAATGTATGAAAGCTTTGCTTTTACGGTTTGGACGTAGTATTACGAATTATAGCCTTTTTGTTAATGGACTGAATATGAACTATAATTTACTTAATAGGTACTCAGCGCTGGATTTACACTAGGGGCACTCGGGGCTTGTGCCCAGGGCGGCAAATTTTTAGGGGCGGCAAAATTCAGGGAGGCGAGGGGAGGGGGGGGGGGGTTGTTAAAAAATTTCTTTGCGTTATCGAAAATGCTTTTTTGATTTTTCAAAAAATGTAAAATGAAATTATTAACTAGTAGGTGAATTTTTCGAAAAATTTACATCGTTTATAAATTTTTTTTGCGTTTTTTCAAAATATTAACAATTAAAAACATTTAAACTTAATCGAAACTTTACCCATTTTCTGCAAAATTTCGATAATTTTTTACTGTGCCCAGGGTCGGTGCTAAGGTTGAATCCGGCCCTGTTAATTCTTTTAAAGGTGAATTTCAAAGCTTCTAGTACCAGAGTCAGATAGTGGTAGCAAAGTGGTAATGCGGTCATTCTGAAAAAGCTGGAAGCGTGTACAAAACTTTGAGTCGATATTCAATTATTTTAAATTTGGGACGTGATACGTGTTACAATTTTATTATAACTTTTGATTCTCTTGAGAGAATAATCCAAAAAGTATAACTTACATTAGCCTGGAACTGAAAAGTAGGTCATCAAGACTTTCAGGCGAATATGAAACACTAGATACAAACAGACCGACAAAACTTCAATTTTTTTTACTAGTATCGCTTTAATTACATCACCCATGGAACTTAGATACATTTTTTTTTCAATTTTTGTAATACAACATTTATTACGTAACAGTCATAACATTTTATTAAATACTAGCACTACCCGCGGCTCCGCCGGCGTTCAGATAACCAAAAATCAAATTCTTAGGTTTTACAGATTAGTATATACTCTTACATTGCAATTTTTGCATTTTTTTCTCAGAAATGAGATATTTTCCCGCGGTAAAAAGTATCCTATATGTTGACCAGGATAACCAGCTATCACCATACCAAATTTCATCAAAATCCCTCCAGTGGTTTTTCTGTGATGCGGTAACAGACATACAGACAAAAATTCTAAAAACTATAAATTCGGCCTCGGTATCGATAATAAATAATAATGTTTATTTCAATAAGATCTTCCAAAAAATATTTAATGTACAAATTCGGCGTAGTTACAATTTTATAATATGTACTTACATTAGTTTTTGACCGCGGCTTCGCTCACGTAAGTAGGGCGGGGATCAATAATATACCCGTCCTTAGGTTACAATCTATGTTCTTGCAGTTTTATCGAAATCTGTTCAGCAGTTTATACGTGAATAGGTAACAGACAGTAAGTTTCATATTTATAATATTAGTGTGAATTAGTTTAGATGTCGATTTGTTTTTACTTAAATTATACGTTATCTTTTGCATTAAATTACACAAACTTCTAGTTAGCCCAATGAAAAAGCTTTAGGTTCTCACATAGGTTTTAAGGTTCAAATTAATATGCAATAATCAAAATTAATCTCTACCACAAATCTTGTAGAATATTATAGCAATATTCTATCTTTAAGTTTAAAAATGTAAAAAACAAAGATGCGATTATTAATTTAACAAAATGTCTTTGAAATCATATTTGATTTAGAATTTGCTTGTATATAACCTTCCTTTCAGTCGGTAATAAATAAAAACATAAACTTTTTAAAATTGTCTTTTTTCCTACTCACTTAGAAAAACACTAAAAGTTATCACTTTAAACATTAAATAAGGACTCGTAAACTAATCTGCTTCATGGTGTACAACTTTAAACTACCTCAGTACTACCTCAGTAGTTAATTATAAACAGAGCCCATTTCCTTACCTTTGCTTACCTTAGTGCCGCCCCTGGACACTATAAAAAATGCCGCCCTATTATCGAAATTTTATATAAAATGGGTAGTTTCGATAAGGTTTTTTTTTTGTATTCATTTTTAAAAAAATGCAAATAAATAGTTATAAATGATTAAAATTTTTCGAAAAATGTACTATTATTTTTTTTAATTAATCATTTTTTTGAAAATAAAAAAGCATTTTTGATAACGCAAAGAATTTTTTTTTCCCACCCTCTGAATTTTGCCGCCCCAAAAAATTGCCGCCCTAGTATAAATCCAGCGCTGATTATAAACATTTTTTTAGCTTGTATCGATGTAGGCCCTATTTTGTTTTGAGTAGTTTATATCGGGTGATATAAAGTCATATATTTATGATAATTTATACCTCAAACGAAATTATTTTAAATATAATAACAACTCAATCCAAGTTACAAGAAAAAAAATACGACTCGACTTAGACCAATCACACATTGCCCATACACTAAATAGAAAGAGCAATTTGAAACCCGCAAACCCTTCATTTGTCATTGGGGGTCTGGAGCACCCCTTCGTAACATACAAAGATGAATAACCGATGTTGTTAACACGCACGAATTCATAAGACTATGCACATATTTTAAATATGTGTTTGTTTTTTTACTAATATGGTACTTCACGCACCAATAGATTGACGTGATTTTTACATATTTTATGTTGTATACATATATTTAACATATTATGCATATTTCTTTTTGGCAGGAGAGTTTAAGGCAAGATTATCCATATATTCTAGTACACCATAGTATGGTTTTCGGAATATCTAACAAAATGTATTATGTTCGAAAAATATTTGTATACTCGTGATACGAATCTCTTAGTATGGTTGTAACAGATTATACTAATTTGTTATTTTAAAACATCGCACATTTCAACTAACTCTCATAAATCATGACTATCTGAATTCGACTCCAATTAAATATTTTATTTGAAACTCGATCATTTGGGTCGATGCGTATCATATTAATGGTTGTTAGGGGAATAAAAAATTGATATAAATCTGAAAATTAATCTAAATTTTTTTTTAGAAATATTTAAGAAAAAGTTTCATAAAAATTCGTAAATAAAAATATATGTCTAAAAGTAGTTTCAATGAATATTTTATATCAACTTTTTTACTGTCGCAATGAATTTTCACGAAAACACTTCCTCTACTGCCCTTACTCAAGATCTGCCTGATTGTTCTTCATTACACTCACTTTGCAACATACCATTATTCTAAGGAAAGTACGTGATATACCTATAAAAGTAGCCTATTTCAATAATTTCCTTTAATAAAAGCAGAGGAATAAGCAGATGGTGAATAGGCAAACGTTAAAAAACCTTATTTAAACAAATCCACGATTTAACTTTTCAGACCCTTACGTGAAAGTGTGGCTGCAATTTGGCGACAAACGTATAGAGAAACGCAAAACAGCTGTCTTTAAATGCACACTGAATCCAGTCTTCAACGACTCCTTCTCATTCAACGTGCCCTGGGAGAAAATCAGAGAATGCTCTCTCGACGTTCAAGTTATGGACTTCGACAATATCGGACGGAACGAGCTGATTGGTAGAATACTATTGGCTGGTATGTATTTTTTTAAATGTAAAATCTAAATTAATACTTATTTGTACCATTTGCCTCACTTTATATGCGAAATACTTACTATGTGTAATAAATATCTAAAGCTTTTAATAAATTGAATTGAACATCTACTATAAAGCCATAATTTTCAAAGCTAAATACATAATCGATAAAAACAGCATCTTTATGTCCGCTTATCCATCTGGCACAGTTATTTACTGCCTATTTCCTTCAAAAGTCTTAGATGAAAAAGGTTGAAAATACCATATAAGAGTTAAATCAGCTTGTCGTATACAATTTACCAAGAAAATAAACCACGCCACTAAAAGAAGAGTTTTAGTTTAAAAGCTATTTAATTTTAATTCTAATTTTCCAGGCAAAAACGGCTCCGGAGCAACAGAAACAAAGCACTGGCAGGACATGATCACCAAACCACGACAGACCATCGTTCAGTGGCACCGCCTGAAGCCCGAGTAAATTGTTGACTTGGGGCCGATACGACCCCATACATATTAGATTTATATAACGCTAAACCGATAGTTGACTTGTTATTATGATCTTGTTGGAAACCTCAAAGCTAATCTCTGAGTTACTTTACGCAAAATGTTTGGTGGGTAAAGATCTAAAATCTTACCGTATGAGGCCTTTACTCAGAAGTGGGACTGAATCTGCTTATAAAACGTAATATTTGTCTATATTTTTTAAATGTATGGGGCGTAGAAAATCATAGATAAGACAGTTCTACTAATTCATTTTGATGAAATTTAATATTTAAAAATAAATAGAAATGTCAAAGTCATTTAATAATCTCATAGAAACAGTACACAGACAATACATAGCGAGTTTCAGTAGAATTATCTTATCTATGGTGTGGTCCTGAAATAAATTCATAACGTCATAAGACTGAGCGGTTAAAAAAAAGTTAAAAATGACAAAAACTGAATCTCTTCGTCGATATCATGGCTTTATAGATTTTAATAAAAACATAATAATTCGAATTTGATTCTTTAAAGAATTAAAACTACTTCTTTTATATGTTATAGTTTTTTAAATAATGAAAAAAATTTTAATTTTTAAATATCTTTTTGCTATGATATCGACATTTCTAATCATGGTCTAAGGCGCTATTTCTAATTTTTCATCTTTCGAATTCTTCAAAGTTATACTTTCTCTTTCTAACCTTTATTGTTATGTATATTAAAAAGAAATGACACGTTATATGTTAATAAGTGAAAGCATTGAAATGCTGGTCAATGTTACCCACACTTGATTCAGTTTTATTTTTTAAATACAAGAGCGCCTGATGATTTTGAATAATTGAAACAAAATTGGATGATTTTGCTTAGTTGTATTTGTTAGCTTAGTTACTAATTTAAGCGTATCGTTAAAATATTAAATATATAAAATTTACGAAATTGGCATTAAAATATGTTTCATTCAGAAATTTTTAGTTTTTTTTTTTATTACGTAAACGAATATTGCATATATATTTGGTGCTATCTTTATTGATTTTTTGAATAATTATCTCGGATTTCATATTTATGATTCTTTTATAATCTCAACTTCACTTTTTTATAAAAAAATCTGTTTCTTTGTAATTATTCAAGATTTTTTTTGTATATTTTTTTATCGATTATGACGAAATTATCTAACGCTATTCTAAACTGTAATCATTGACGTTGTACGTGTTAAAAATTCAATGTTAAGATTTTTAATAAGTGGTTAGATATATATATTTATTATTATTATATATTGATAATTGTTAAACTGTAGTAAAATTATAATTAATAAAAAGTCGCATAAAGTCGCACAAAGTGAGTAGATCGTTTTAGGTGTTTTTTTTTTATTTAAGCCTTTCAATATTTGCGTAACGGAATATTAAAAAAAAACAACTGCCAACTACGCAAGTGTCAAAATCGTATTTTTTTTTTTGAAAATAATATATAGACCGATTAGATTATACATTCTAAATTAAATGTAACTTATTAATAATAAATATTTTTATTATAACAGTTGCGATGTAACCATTTAATTTATCATTTTATTAACAAATAAATATTATATAAATGTTAGTTTGAATTAGAAATTGTTTAATAATGATAGAATTTACGCTTGTTAAGATGTTAAAGCTTTTCAGTGATAGTTCATTTCAGTGTTGATCCATTCAATATTGTATACATTTGTAACTGTTTTATAGTTGAATGTAGTTTTATACACACAATGGGCTACACGTTGACTAAATAAACAGATAAAACTTTTAAAATAAACATTTTAAATAAAACTATCTTTTCGGATTTTGTCGCGGATTTATTTGCATTTTTGTTTCCCGACGTTTCGAATGCTTTACAGCATCCATGGTCACGGGAGAGACTGAGGTGTTACATGTCTTGAATGTATAGTTGTTACAGACAGCCTACCCACAATTAACAAAATGAAAATTGCACCAATTTGGTGCAAAAATTGGTGCAATTTTCATAGGAAACAAAAATTCAAATAAATCCGCGACAAAATCCGAAAAGATAGTTTTATTTAAAATGTCAAATATTCGCGTAAATCTAAGAAAGTATTATCAGATAAAACTTCTCCGTGCAGTCCAGAGTTCGAGTAGCTCGTTGTTATAGGTGTTTAGACAGATTGATCCTAGATGCAAAACTGGCAAAAGTACCCCCCCGACCGAGCTTTGAAACCCGATTTTAGGAGAATGCCAACAAGTAAAACTTAAAAGTAGATTGTTAAGATATTTAGGTGTAGTTTCAGAATCGTTATTGATTATACCGATACTAGAATATTGGTAGCGCAATATAAGTGATTAATTCGTAATTCATAAACGTTTTAAATGTACCAGTGTCGATGCAATCAATAGGTTATATGTTAGTCGACAGCATGATATCTAGTAAACGTTAAGAAAGCTCAGAGTTTGACGTATAGAGTGCTCTATAAAACCATCATAGATCTAAAATGCTAATATATTTTTTACTCTCGGGTTTTTGAATGCGAGTAGTCTTAATGGGGATTTGATCGTCGAGATGTGCTTCTTCCATTATTTTTGCTATGCATTTTAATGACATTTTTTCTTATCTATGTGCGCAATGCTTATTTAGAAATAAGCTTTGATATAGATCGAACTACTTGATCTGTTCCATAATAGATCGTTTCACTCATTTGGCTCGAAAACATACGGATCTCGTAGTCCTTTCTGTGTCATTAAAAGTAATTCACTTCATTATTTGAAGCATATCTTCGGTAGTAAAAGTTAAAAAAAAAAGTATATTAGATAAGTAAATAAAAAGGTCAATATGAGAGGAATTATTCTATAAATGTATATAAAATAGAAATATTTTATTCGTCACGCAAAGTTTGAGAACCTGTGCTATTTTCATACTCATAAAGTTTTTGGATTCGAACCATTTTCTTCCGAACTCTACCTCTTTGTTTTGATATCGTTTTTTCTTAACATTTCCCTTCATACATTTCCAAGTTATTGTGATGTACAATATAGTGACATATCATTTTTTTTTACTTTTCAAATATTAGCACTAACAATTGTGTCGATGGAATAAAACGTTCATCCAGTTTTGTTATTAATGTAAAAATCATAAATATTTATTATTTATATGCTTTTTTTTATATTTATTATAAAAATGTTTATCTCTCATATATAAACTATGATATTATATGTATACATATATTTTAATTTTACATAAATTGAATACAATTTTCCATTGGCACAATCAAAAATATATTTTCATGAGAAATATTATTGTAAGAGATATTTTTCACATAAAATAAAATATAAGTTAATCTTTCTTTCGAAAATCTAACTTTCAACTCGAACAGATAATAAAATAATTATTTCCGCGGGCTTTTCACAGTCGGCCATTTTGAATGCTTAAAAAATGACAGCTCAAATGTAATTTTGACGCGATCGATGTTTTCATGCAAGTGTAATTAGGGGAATTGTGATTTACCGTATAGTTGATTATTTTAAAACGTAGTTAAAGTTTTAAAAAATATATAATATCATATAATTAAGTATGTGTTTAGATATAGAAATGTTAAAATTGTATTTATACTGTTAAAATAATTGGCTTGAAAGTAGTTTGTCTATAGAGTTTTCGTCGTTACAAAATATTCATTATTTTTTCTGTTTTGAGATATACATTTAGCTGTATATTTATACGTATTTAAAGTGTTGAGATTTAACTGTATTCTGTATTTATTATACTTGTGAGATTCATTATTCCCAAATAAATTATTGAGTTCATTTTTTTGCCTTTGATTTAACCACCTTTTTAACTTTATTATAAGTTATGACACCGATTCTTAAAGATCAAAGATTTAAAATTTATTTTTCTCTTTTCTGACCAATTTCAAGGAAGGAGAAGGTCTCACCACATCTCACGTCTTTTGTAATTGTGTTTTTTTAAGTATTTATTTATTATACGTCAATGAGGTTCAGCATAAATTACAAGAAAATACCAGCGAATGCGTGGATTAAATAGATTAAAAAAAGAATAATTGTAATAAAAATGATTTTGAATTCGGAGTTTTTACATCACATATCGTCCCGTTTCTGTGTAAACCTCGTATCTACAAAATCTTAATTTTCAGTAAATCGATAAAAACGTTTAGAGTAACTTAATTTTCATAAAAAGTTATAAATATTTAATACACAGCTATTTGATTGCGCGCTTTCGACGTTGTGACACGCCAAAGTACTGACGTTTTGAGGATATATTGTGAAGATAACTAATTTAAAATTTATACTCTTTATTTATCACCTTAAAATAATTATACATCATTTTTGCTGTCTGCATCGATACCTTGTTGTTATTATCAATTTAACGTAGATACGAGTTTTTTCATCAAATACCCTGGTAACTTTTTTGCAGATACGAGGTTTTGAAATTAATTTTTTTTTTCTATAAGATCATTGGCGAAATTTTTTTGTATGCAAGGCTTTCACATTCAATTCATTATTATTTTATATTTATTAATTAAAACAAATTCATTTGATTTTGATTTAATGTGTTATAAATCATATGATTACTATTTATAATATGATTTAATTATTTTTTTCAAATATGTTTACAATTTATTGAATAATGTACAAATTAACAGCAGGATAATCTGAAAAATAAGTAATAAGAAATAACTTGAACAATAATTTTATTTCTTATTTACTTGATGTGAAATAAAAATTCTATAAATGATTTTTATTTAAAAAAGAAATTTTAAGTATTTAAATAAATAATACTTACTTATGGTTTATATTAATACTTATATGTATTCATATGAATAAAAAATAAATGTCATTCAACAAAATACAGTCAACTTAAGTGTGAACATGTTTACAAACATTCAGTAATAAGACAACAACGCCATCTTAACGTTTTCAGCGATACTTACGGTAGATACGAGGTTTTTGAATTCGAACATGTAGATACGAGAAAAATCAAAAGCCTCTAAAAAAAAATCTATCAACATTATGGACATTGCATGTTTTGTTTTACGTTACAAGAGTGCTAAGGAGTGATTTTCGCTAAAAATCTCAATTTCGAAAAAAATGGAGTTACGAGGTTTACACAGAAAGGGGACGATATGTTACACATTATTATCCATACTAATATTATAAATATGAAAGTGTGTTTGATTGTTTATATGTTTGTCCTTCTTTCACGTCGAAACAGAATGCCAAATTGGCGTGATTTAAGTGAAGATAGTTGAAGGGCTGGAGAGTGACACAGGCTACTTTTTATCGCGGAAGATCATTTCATTTCCACAGGAAACCCAAAAAAATATTTTTGATCAGAATTAATTAAAACTTGGTATTGTTGCTCTTCAGTGCAATTAAATAAATGTTTTAGCATTTTTCGAAATTCATCCCTTAAAAAATAAAAGTAGTAAAATATTGGATAAAAGTTTATATGAAACCTACCTTTTCGTTTTTTTAGTTTTAGCGCGAGCGAAGCCGCGGATTCTGCTAGTATATGCATAAATATAAAAATTTGTATTTGTTTGTATGACCGTTACTTGTTACCAATTACTTCACGCAGAAACAGATAACCAGATTTGGATAATATTAAGTTCACAGATAGATTTAAATAACATAAGCTGCTGTTAATTATTATTGTAAGATTTTCAAAAAAATGGTGCTACTTGGATATCTTGCATATACGAGGATCCGTAGTTATTGATATAAATGCTATTGTTACCCTATCGGTTTATTTTTCTGCTTGGTTTTTGCGACTTAAGTTTATTATACAATTATACATCATGTTTCTTATTTCGAAAAAAAACCAGCATTAAACTTCACTTACACAAAAATTATTGCAAAAATAGCAGAAATCCTATTATTTTAAGTATTACATATTAAATTAATTTATATTAAAAGTTTTAATTTTTTTTACAGAGTTGTTACTTTTTGAGGTGTTTTGAAAAAGTAGATAGGCTCTAATTTGCTTGTATTTTTTAAAACCACACTTAAAATAATAAAATCTATTCACCATCAAAACAATACAGCAACATTAACTTTTACACACAAATACTCACCAAATTCAAAATTGTACGGGAATGGATGAAATAAAAAGGCAAAAAATAGAAATTTTGTATTTTTTATTCAATAACTTTTCTATTTTATCAATATCACAAAAGTTACTTATAATAGGCAGTTATCAAATGCCGATAAACTTCTAAAAAATATAAAAAAAGCGACCAACATTGTTCTAGTAGAATAACAAAAGACCAGTTGAAACTTTTGTATGAAACGGAAATACACTGTTGGAGTCAAACAATAGTTGATTGTCAGTCATAGACGTTTAGAAAGTGTGTAAAAAACATAGATTTTAAACTTTCAACCGACGTTACGTTAAAAATAATTTAAGTATTACTTAATTTATAATTCATTTTATTTATAAAATCCGAAATTTTTGGTAGGAATTTTTGTCGGTTTTTATTTTAGGGAACTATTTAGGCTTTTGCGTCTTCTTTCTTCTCCTCTTCTGCGGGAGGAATTGGGAGTGTTGGGTACTCTAACTTGGCACCATCCTCACAAGTGAAGATTGGACAGCATCCAGGGAAAGGAGCTGTCTTGTTGGTCTTTTCTGTAACAAAATAAATAATATGATGATGAAATGAGCAGATCAGTAGAGTTCCATTCTTTTAGGACTACTCAATCTATCGGGTTATATATGTCGATCCGAGATCAAATGCAAAGATCATATAAATATGATTATTACTTATTACGAAAGTAATGAGTTCGATTCTTGCGTGAATTAATACTTGATAATGAGCAATTTTAGCTACAATTCAATTCACAGATCCATAGATAAAGAAATTAATTAATAAGAAAGAATTTAATTAAAGTTTGTGTCAATGCTTTTAGAACTTGTTATGTGTAATCAAAATGGATGGATGGAAAAGGTAATAAACCGCAAGTCTAAAAAAATAACTTACCAGTGTCAAGTTTGCACTTGGGGTTAGGCACAGGTAGAGGGCCACAGTCCTCCACCAGTTCGAGCAGTCTCTTAGGCTCGTCCTCGCTGAGAACGCAAGTGCTGCGACCACAGAAGGGTGCGAGATCCCATGTGTTGCCAACTTCCACTGTTGCGCAACGGGTAGACGCGAAGCAAAGACCTGGGAAGTCTGGAAAGAAATTGGACTTTTGAGTAATTTGTAGAAATATTACCTAATCCCTCAACGACCGCGGATACGCCGGCGTGTCAGTTAACAATAGATTTCTTGGAATTTTAATTAATTTCTTAGAAATTTATCTGGAGGTGATAAGAATTGTGATGGACAGGAATAGATAGTAAAATTAGCCAAGTGCGATTCACATTTTCCTAAACTATTAACTAATGTAAAATATATAATATAAAGGGTACAGAACTAACCCAGCGATATTTGCGACGACCTCTATAAATGGTGCACTTATAATATATCGACTCAATTTAGATCTACTTAGTTATACTAGCTTGTTCCTAATACATTAACTTAGGCGTGGAGCTTAAACTTTGAATTCTAGCACATGGACGGTCACGAGAGACCTTTAATCTTTGATAAGTCAAATTACACTTTACTCCCTTGTAAATAGGACCACAAATGGCATAGCAAATTGCAAATGTTATAGATTTAATATTACGAAAATACGAAAGGGATTTAGATTTGTAAGTAATTGTGTGATATTTTAACTAAATTAACGACTTGCAAGTTTCTATATTTTTTTCCGTGTAATTCCAGCAGTTTTCTTAATCTCATTTACAAGTTGCTTCTACCAGATATTGTATGAAGGAATCATAATATTAGTAAGTTCAATGCTTTCTAATTTTTTTTCTCGTAGATATAAGTATAAAGTAGGTCCACCAGAAGTCGCAGATTCGATTTCCGCTTTATTTATATTGACTGTATACGTGCCGGTCTAGTTAAGACCAACGTGTTAAAAAGGTGTTGGGAACCATTTCACACGCATATTGTCCTAAAATCGGCGGAGCGTGGTGGCTGTGAGTCATACAAAGGGCATACATTAAACAAACAGATTAACTGCACTTTCTTTTTTATATATGTATATATTATATTATACTAGCGACCGGCTTTGTTCTGGACTTAATTATACCCTCATTTTCATTTTCAAGTTTATATTATAAATACATTAAAATAAAACTGCAATAATTCGAAAAAAAAGGTTTTATTTTAAATGTCAAACTCGCGTAAATCTAAGAAAGTTTTACTTTTGCCATATGGCAATGTATGTAATGTATATGAGCAATTTTTTTAATTTATCCATAAATAGAAAAAGCATTCGAAATATAATATAAATACGCGAAAAAATCCGAAAAGATAGTTTTATTTAAAGTGAAAAAGGAAAAGTTTACTGGAAATTGTGTAACGATTTTAAACATTCATACCACGTATGATTGTTCTGCACGGCGGGTCAGTGAATTGGAGCATTAAGATTGATGTTCACCGCAATACTAAAATGACGATATAATACGTTTATTATCTATATATGTCATCCAAATTTAATTTTTTAAATGAGATAATGTTTTTCTCCTATACGTAACAATCCTATAGATAGTAGTGATTTTTTTGTGATGTTGGCATTTTTACAGGACGAAGAATGAGAAACGAAACGAAATTTTTCAGATTTGAACAAAAACACTGTTGAGGTTCAATCTAATGATTAAGAAAATAATTATGTAGTGTATGTAGTGTGTTTATATTTGGCAAAGGTCCTCAAATGGCACATTCGAAACGTTTTCAGGATTTTTTGTTCAAAAATTATATATATACTTCCATAATATGGAAAATTCGTTTTTTATTAGTATATATTTATAGAAAACAATAGCTACCAAATGCTTAGTCATATAGTGAAAGGTTTTTAGAGCCAAGGTTACTTTAGCTCACGTATTGCATCGATTCTCAGGATTTAAATTAATGGAGTCATTTCCAAGAAGCATTTATATGGAACTAGATCACTGGAAGCAGTTCTGCATACTATGCTTCTATTCTTGGGTTCGATTCTCGTTTGAAGTTTTTATTTGTAAGGCCATAAATATAATATACCAAATTAGACATTCAAAACTACCTTAGAACAAATAAGTGGAGTTCAAGAGATAATATTGCTGTCATTCATATTTTACTTCCAAAAAATAATTTTTCAATAATAAAAAATATGCCTCGATAATTAAGGACCTATAGAACCTACTATCAATCGACACAAGTCAAGGTTCGATTACCGTTTGCGCTTTATTTTTTATTATAGTATATTAATATTAATCAGAATATTTATTAAAAAACATAATTTAAAGCGAAATTTTGTTTATCCTTCTTATACTCAAAAACACCATAAAATCACCAGTTCTTTTACTTCAAAATAGTTTATAGGTCAAAAAGTAACATAAACTACTTTTTATCACGGTTGAATTAATTGGGGTGATTTTAGACAAAGTTACTAAGATACTTCTCTCTAAACGATAATCAAATAAATAAATATGTTGGGACATTAACACACAGCGCCATTTAGTTCCATGGTAAGCTGCGAGACTTGTGTTATGTATACCAGATAGTTGACACACTACACATATATAACTTTAAATACAATCATATAAATATAAACACCCATGACTGGAGTACAAACATTTGCGCTCATTATACAAATTAATACCCCCAGCGGGACCCGAACCCGCGACCGCTGGCACAGCAAGTAGGACATCTACAAACTGAGCCAAACGTGTCGTCAATTCAATCAAGAAAATAAATCACACAAAAACCACAATCACAAATTAATCGTTACTAGTGACATTTCATAATGATCTTTATTTACGGACTGGATTTTACGGAAGGTTTTTAAAACGTATAAAAGGCCAAAGCAATAAAATTCGCAAAATCCTTGATCATTTATAAAAATGTAACATATTACACAAGGCGTTATGACACCGCGAGTCTTCGAACCAAACGCAACCGCCCTACATTCTGACACATGGGTCTAGAAACGTCTAAACTACTTTCACTTATATACTTCTATCTATACATATAATAAAATTGTAACTAAGCCGAATCTGTACATTAAATATTTTTTGGGAAATCTTATTATATACTTTATTATATAAATATACTTTATTATCGATACAGAGGCCGAATCTATAGTTTTTAGAATTTTTGTCTGTCTGTCTGTCTGTTACCGCATCACGGAAAAACCACTGGAGGGATTTTGATGAAATTTGGTATGATGATAGCTGGCTATCCGGGTCAACATATAGGATACTTTTTACCGCAGGAAAATTTCTCATTTCTGAGAAAAATACAAAAACTGCATTGTAAGAGTATCTATACTAATATGTAAAACCTAAGAATTTGGTTTTTGGTCATCTGAACGCGGGCGGAGCCGCGGACAATGCTAGTATACTAATAATACCATGTGTATATACTTATTATTTAACTCTACTTAAAGCACTAGCGACCATTTATGCGGTAGCACGTTCAAATCGTATTGAGTTTTTTTTAATTCACCTCTAATTCTAACCTAAGAGGAGAAAAAGGAGATTCGTATTTTCATTCTCTATCTCTTTTTCTTTTGGAATAACAGTGTTAGCTATCGTAAAATTTTTGTTCGGGTAATACTTTAGTTTTAAAGTTTTCATCAAGATTTATAAGCAAGGGGGAGGGGGGGTCTGGGGGGGGGGGTTTAGGAGGGGGAAAAAAACTTTACGACCTATTCTCATACCTACCAAATATAGAAACAAAAAATAATTAAAATCGGTCGAGCCGTTTCGGAGGAGTGACAAACACCGTGACACGAGATACATATTTATATATTAGATAACTCTATAAATGAACAAATCTAAGCAAAGCAAGGATAAGTCACTAGTCTGTATAAATCTGTATAAATATTATAAGTGTAAAAGTTTGTGAGTATGGATGTTTGTTACTCTTTCACGCCAGAACGGCTGAACGGATCTGGATGAAATTTGGCACAGAGATAGATTATAGTCTGGCTACTTCTTTTCCTTAAAAATGTACGATTCCCGTGGGATAGATTTGTTTTTGTTTTTCTAATGAATAATATGAAAACAAACTTTCACCATTACACGATATTTTGATACGAGTAGTTATTAGTCATAGCGACTATGAAAGACATTTACTGCTATTATAATTAACTTGCATGCAAAGATTTGATGCAATACATTCTTACAGCATGTTTTTAATTTAATTTATGCCTCTAATTTTTTTGGCGGAGTATTTCTAATTTTTATTATGTAACTAAAAAAGGTAACGTGTTTGATTCTTGCGCGAAATCAAATCGGTTTATGAAGTGAAAACTTTTATAGGCAGGTTTGTATGGGGAGTAAATTCATGTAAATCGTCATCGACATGGTCACGTGACGTGTTAACGCTAAAACTTGAGTGCTGATAGATGTCGAAACCAGATAAATGTAAACGGTTTTAATTTACAAATTTTAATTTAAGACCAAAAAATTAATTTGAATATCCAAAAATAACAACTGTTTGTTCATAGTTTTAAGTTTTCACTTCTGTCGGCAGTCCTCGTGACTGCTTTTTCGTATTATATGGATGTTTGTTTATGTCTTTATTTAGACATAATAAAACATTATTGGGGTTGAAAAAATAAATAATATACAAATTATGTAAATATGAAGTAAAAATATTATCTAATAAGTTACCGCTTCTCTAATTACATCATACGAAATATCATTTTTGGTATTATTAGGCTAATTATGATGAAACTTTAGACTTTCTCTTTAGACTAATACGTATTTATACAGACAGTTCAATTATTTTTTATTTATTTACCTTTATCATTAGTTATAACAACTCGCAGCCGCTAAGTCTACATAATTTTGCTCAAGCTCTATTTATATAACGAACTAGCGACTCACCCTCGCTTCACTCCGGTTTGTCCCTACTTACGGTTTAACGTTTAGTATCGATTTCTCAGAGATGACATATTTTCTCGCAGCTATCATCATACCAAATTTCATTAAAATCTCTCCAGTGGTTTTTCCGTAATGCGATAACAGACAGACAGACAGACAAAAATTCAAAAACTATAGATCCGGCCTCTGTATCGATAATAATGTCTGTTTCAATAAGATTATCCAAAAAATATTTAATGAACAGATTCGGCTTAGTTACAATTTTATTATATTATGTATAGATGTGTCTAAGAAAACACTTGAAAATTCATCTCCTAAGTAGGTCAATGTGAAAATTGATTTTTAAGCTTCTACATTCCCCGCGAGAAATCCCATTATGCTTACCACTTCTATAATGCAAAAGTTTGTATGTGTGTATGTTTGTTAATCATTCTCGCTTTCATTCTTGCTTGCATTCATAACGGCTGAACAAATTTAGATGAAATTTAGTATAGTACACAATCTATGACCCGCAGTAGCACTTGGTTATTGGAACCTATAACCTAGTTAAAAATCTAGAAATTGATATTTAAATTTTCATATTACCAATGGGAAATCCTCTCATGCTCACTATAATTTATATGTAATCGCATTCGCACTCGCAGTGAACGTTAAATTGAAAGAGCATTGACTCTATTACACAAGAAACGCAGTGTAATAAAAAATATTGGTAAAACGCCGGTTAAACCGGTAATTTTATATGTGAAATTTTATTGGTTTTCACGCAAAAAGTATCGGTCTGAGAAAGGAGAGTGAAGTCTGGAGGCTCGCTAGCGATCAACACTGCTTGCCTGTTTTTTAACTTTTAGTATTAACACAGAAAGTTATACAATGAGACCCATTAATTCGTTTCGAGAGCTTCTGAGACTAAATTCATTCTTGGAAATTGAAAATGGCATTTATATCAATGAGATATTATATTATAGATATGATACTAAATTAACGTGTTAAAAACTATTGCCTATTGTTTGGTCTAATGAGTTTTATATATACATATATACTAGCTATACCCGCGGCCTCGCCCACGTACAAACTTTCGATCGCTAACAAAATTCACAGGATCACCCGCTGGGCTAATCTAAAGATTACCTAAAAATTTCATCAAAATCGCTCTAGCTGTTTTGCAGTCCATAGGAAACTTACATAATAATTACATACACACAACGATTTTTATTTTATTTAATCAACAATTTAAATTTATTTATTGCCCGGAAAATGGAGTGTTTTATAAAAAATTTTGTGACACGCCGACTGCAGCGCCACCTACCGGATGCATTTGTGAATTCAAACCTTGCAGAGACCCACTCAAACATACACAAAAATATCATTAAAATCGTCCCTGCCGTTTAGGAGACGACCAGTAGCACACCGACTGCAGCGCCACCTACCGGGTCCAATTGTGTTTTCGAAACATCCTGGAGCCCATTGAAATATACGCACAAAATTTTATCCAAATCGGTCCAGTCCTTTAGGAGGAGTAGGTTAACAAACACACGTACAGACGAATTATATATATTAAGATATGATGTATATATCTAATGCAATAAGATTTTTTAAATCGGATTAGTAGTTCCCGAGATTAGCGCGTTCAAACAAACACAAACTGCTATCTTATAATATTAGTATAGATAATTTATGAATGCAATAATTTACCTTTTATCAACAGTAAATGAAAGGAAGTGAGACTGCGACAAGTCACGCTTCCCGATCGATTTCACATTCAATTGTGCGGACCGTCTCTTGAATTGTTGTTTTTGACGTAATTTCTCAATAACATTGAGAAAATACTTTTAGTATCAAAAATCCAATAAATCGGTAGAAAATTTAAGCATAGATTGCTGTAGATTTGATTTCCGTACGAAGACTTTGTAACAGTTTTTCTAATATCTTCCATGTACAGACAGCGATCCTTTACACTTTTATTATATGTATAGATAGTGTTGCACTGTCACGTTTGTCACGTTAACATAAAGAATACTAACTTCTCTTGAATTTTGGCTCAGTTTTGTGTTCATGATGACCAAATACTATATGTTTTAATCTATAATTTATTATAACAATAAAAATACAGATTAAAAAATAATAATACTTTCGTAATATAATTAATAATTTTACATGAATCGATAATGAATCTAAATTTTAAGAAGAAGAAGAAACTATATCTCAAACTTGACCTTTACCTCTTGGAACCTTGATTCTAATTTTAATTCCATTTATCAGAAACAGGTTAAAATATATTTAAATGTAATCAAGATGACCATAATTGTCAATACGCTGTCATATATCAAATATTGGATTATTTTATGATATAATTTGTTTAAACACACACACACACATACCTACCTACACGTGGTCAAAATTCGACCAATATCTTCTTTTTTTGAAGACACAAAACCTAATCAATATCTAATAAAAGAAAAAAACACATGAGAAAAAGGTTTTGTCTTTATATATGTAAATACTAGTTACTAATGACATACATTCCCTTCCCACAGGAATAACGTAAAAGCCACACTAGCGGCTCACCCTCCCTTGGCTCGGGTTCGCCTCTGGAAAAATAAAAACAAATCTATCCCGTGGGAACCGTACATTTTTCCGGGATAAAAAGTATATAAGTTCATATGCTATTCCAGACTATAATCTATCTCTGTGCCAAATTTCATCTAGATCCGTTCAGCCATTGTGCATGAAGCGTGATTGAGTAACAAACATCCATCCAATCATTTATGATATTAGTAAGATAAAAGCAATAGTAGCATATCCCTTTACAACCGGCGAACTTTTTTTTAATTTTTTCGTGTATGATTTATGTATTCTAGTTATTTAAGCTTCAAACAACCTAAAAAAAATATTAAAAAAAATTGCGTACCCCCCTTTTTTTAAAAAAAGTACCCTCACGATCGTGATGATCAGGATTAAATTGACTTCCGTACGATAGTGATTTTTTAGGAATCAGTTGGGTTAATGAAATAAAAATCTAGTATAATCAACTTAATTTATATCCATCATTAAATAATTTGGTAATCTATACATAAGTCTTTATAATTGAGCATATATTTTTGGTTTAATTATACTTATATATATTAAACTTATCTATATTCGTATTTATTATACAATGTAAACAACTTCAGCATATAAAGTAGATTAAATCTTTGAAAGCATAAAAATAACTAACATATTAGGAACCATTTTGTGATCAACTGCAATATCTAATAATTTTATTTGTAACATACAAAAAAAATTATTAGATATTGCAGTTCGCATGATATAATCGGAAATAATCTTTTCCCCACGACATGCACAAGTAAACATCGTATTTACACAGCAAATTTTGCTTCTATTTGTGCATGTCTCCAATCTGCAGGAACGTTAAGCCGATAACTGTGCAAAGGTTGGCTGATGATCATATCCATCATATCTCTTTGCTTGCTTACTCTCCAATGTCTTGCTGGCATATACTTGAAAGGCGGTGCCTCATCTTCAGTACCTGTGTCTTGATTCAATCGGCGTTTGTGGTCTGGACTACTCTACCAAGCATCTGCTACTTCCATTTTAAGTTCAAAAGATTTTTTTTGGGAAGTTTATTAGCTTCACAATCTATTTTATACTTCCGCCATGCATTAACTACAGCTAAATCCAAAAAATAAATGATTACCTTCAGAGTCCACTTTTTCGTTTTTATGAAGACACGCTATTAATCCATTATTTGATCTAAAACTTCCACTCCACCCATGTGACTAATAAATTAATTAAGAATAATTGCTAACTACCCTGGGAATAATATTATCCTTGTAAGATTTTGTTTGTTTGTCCCATCGTTTAACGTAGTCTTGATGTTTAGCACCAGTACAATTGGACGCCATCAACATAGCTTTATTATCTTCCGTTTTTACTTAGGTAGTAAATATTGGAGCAAATGAAACATAATGGATATTGGAGCAGCTAGTTCCATGAATTCCTTATCAAAATAGTCATAAATATACTCACTAGGTGTCTTGACTGGTCCTGAGGGTGGGCTTGGGTAATTATGATCTTTATCAGTAAATGATGATTGCCTCCACATATCAAATGACGAACAGACATATTTTCAGTAATTACCTACATCAGAAGACAGTTCCCAATGTGTTGGAGGAACCTTCTGGATGATATTCATCGCTAAATTTTTGAAAAAGGAAACGATCAAATTCCTCACCTTCATCGTCTAGCACCTCAATATCAAAGAACATATCTATTTTGCAAGAGGTCCAAAACCTCTTCACCCCTCAAAACTGAGCCTAAAATTAATATAAAATTATAAAACTTTACATGTACTGTCAAAAAGCAGCTTTAGAAAAAATATATTTTTCGTAATTATAAATGAATTAAAACCCGGATTATCACGATCGTGACGGTGTAAGTTTGAGAGATCAGAAACAAAAGAACAACTATGCTATCAAAATACAAATGACGGATTTGTGTTAATTATTATCTACATTAAACTTTAATAACAAAAAAAGACGCCAAGCTATGAAAAATATAGCAAAAAAATGTACTTATGTAATCGAGACCCATGTCCAAAATGCGCTGCCATCTTTGTCGACGGTCCTTCGACCACTGGACACATTACAACGTGTCCTTTTAATTTTTGAATAAAGCGTATATATCAACACTATCGTGTGAGGCCGATTGCGTTCACAAAAACAATTACATTTTGAATTAGAATTTTTTTACCAAATGTCACGCTCGTATTAAATCGGTCGTAAAGGGATATATGAATGTAAAAGCTCCATTTGGCCCGTTGTAATAGCGAGGGAAAGAAATCAATAAATTTAATTTTAATGTATCTTTTTTATATTAATTACGCTATATATATCAATTCCGCAATTTACTCTCAGTTGACATTTAATTAATAATTTTATAACTTACTAGCATTGCCCGCGGCGCCGCCCGCGTTCAGATGACCAAAAACCAAATTCTTAGGTTTTATATATTAGTATACTCTTACATTGCAGTTTTTGTATTTTTTCTCAGAAAAGAGATATTTTTCCGCAGTAAAAAGTATCATATATGTTGACCCGGATAACCAGCTATCACCATACTAAATTTCATCAAAATCCCTCCAGTGGTTTTTGTGTGATGCGGTAACAGACAGACAGACAAAAATTCTAAAAACTATAGATTCGGCCTCTGTATCGATAATATTGTCTACTCCAATAAGATTTCCCAAAAAATATTTAATGTACATATTCGACTTAGTTACAATTTAATTATATGTATAGATTTAAATTAAGTGTACATAAAAATAGTTTTTCCTCATCGATCAAAAAAGTATATATACAAAGTCAGCGACAAAAAAAGGTCCCCACCGAATGAGCGCTCATTTGAACATTTGAGCCCGCTTTTTTTGTGAAAAATTTAAGCCTTGCATTTAAAGTATAAATTGTTGTATATTTATTTCAACTAGAATAATTACCTAAACACAATTGGTAACAGATTTAAGAGAACTTTTGCATGGGATTGTGTATCTATAGTAGGTTTTTGATCGATGTTTCTCCTGCGAGATATTACGTCCTCTTGGTGCTGTTTGTTCGTATGTACGTATGTACCATATTATATATTATATTATATATTAGTATCATATTTATTTCCGTATGTCACAACTCTCTGTTTGTAAAAGGAATGCAGCTAACTTCATCATGTCGCATTTTGGCTGTCGGTGTGAACGCGCATCTTAAAGATTTTATTCTCATAATTTTTTCCAAACGAGCCAAAAAGAAGTAGTTACAACTCCTTAGTTACTTGTTAGCTAGAGCTACGAATGGAAACTACATTTTCATTCTACTTTGACAGTCGTAATAAACAATTTTTTTTTTTTTTAATAGTGTTGTATTTAAGTAATCTTTTGACAAGTGACTCGGAATAGTTTTTATATATTACGCTGGAAATAAGGTTTCCTGGTGGCCTTTTATAGTAAAAGGTATTGAGTCATGTAATTAAATGAAATGTGACGGGTGTATTACCTTGGATTGTTCTAGAGCTTACGCCTTTACATAAACTTGTTGTGTTTTGATTAAATGCACTTTGCTTTGTAATTGACATTTTATTATCTAAAGCGATAAAATATTATATAGACTAAATAATACTTAATTTTTTTTTCTACCTACTTTTGCTGCACTAAATCTAGAATTGCACTCTGCAGACTCAAATATTTTTATTTCTAACATTTGGCACACGTAAAGCCACAGGCCAAAGCTAATCATTACATTAGTACACTGTTATTTAAAATATCAAATATGAACAATAATAATATACCAATATGAAAAGATATGTCTCTACATTTTCTCTATCCATCCTGCAAATTAAACAGAGTGTAGCTACGAGTATAGTCTATACAAATAAATAAAATTGAAGTGTCTGCTTGTAATGTTAAAATAACAGCTGTTTACTTAATACATATTAAATTATATGCGGTTATTATAAGAAAAACACATTTTGTACAATTTTTATCTGTCTGTCTGTTCCCGCTAATCTCCGAAACGGCTGGGCTGATTGTGAAGAAATTTTCGTTGGCAGATAGCTGATGTTATAAGGAGTAACTTAGGCTACTTTTTTTTAGAAAAAGTATTTTAAAATTCGCTAGTGAGTTGATATATGTATATATCTATCTGTCAAAGTTAGTCCAAAAATTATCATCGAGTCGCCCGTCTTTGTGATTTTGTGTCAGAAAATTGCGGTCAAACATAAATCCTCCTTATTGGAAGTTGGTTGATAAGAAAATAACATTGTAAGTATACGCCATATGTTATGTTATATAAAACAGGATTTACGTATGAATCACCACAGTGGTTTCCATAATAATCGACGGAAAGGTAATTTGACTCTACAATCGTTAAGTGAGTTAAATGAAATTCGAACCTTACATTTTCACCCAACTACAAAGAGGTCGACTGACTGAGGGTGTATATGTTTTTTCGTAATTTTGTTTTTATAAATGGTTATAATAAAAATTACAAAAATATATTTTTATAGAGTAGATTTTTACCAAATTTGAAATGTATAAATGAAATATTTATTAATATTTAGAATTTTTAAAACGAATTTCTATACAAAACAGCATTCGTATAAACTGACACCAGTGCTTCTCAAACTATAAGAACACAAAAACACATTATATTTTACATTGAATACAGAAGCTTATTTAATATTTAAAATAAAACAAGTAAAGCCATAAAACTACACTTGTTAAGCAATTATAACATGATTTATCGCGACCTAAATCTGATACAGCGTTCATTATATGATTCTGAACGTCATTTGGAAGCGTTCGATTACACATTTCCTTCACTTTGTTGCAATACAGTTTATTTACAGTGTTAATGGAAAGCTTGAGTATCTATTTATTATCTAAATATCAAAAAATTACATTCCGTATGTCACAACTCTCTGTTTGTACAAAAATTCAGTTAACTTCATCATGTCGCTTTTTGGCTGTCGGTGTCTCTTGGTTGCCGCATCGTAAAAATTTAACTCACATATATTTTTCCAAACATACCAAAAGAAGTATGTATAACTTAAATAAGCTATCTATTAATATTGATATCTGCAAGGAACAACATTCTGATTCTATATTTTTTTTATTGAAAACACTAATTAAGATATTTTCAATTTCGCGTAAAAATTAAAGATTTAGTACTCTTGAGTTTCTCTTAATGAAATGCATTTCATAAAATCACTAACTGCTTTGTTAGTACGACGTGAAAGTAAATGGTCGTGTGAAAGTATTTAGCTCTCGATTGCAATGAGTAAGTGCTAATGAAATATGTAAAAGTTTTATTATATTAATTTTCTTCTTGTAATTACATTTAAAAAATATAAATTTAACAAATAGACGACACGTTTGCTGTGCCAGCGGTCGCGGGTTCGAGTCCCGCTGGTGGCATTCATTTGTGTGATGAGCACGAATGTTACTCCAGTCATGGGTGTTTATATTTATAATATGTATGTATTTAAAGTTATATATGTGTAGTGTATCAACTATTTGGTATCCATAACACAAGCCTCGAAGCTTACCTATTTAGATAATACTAACATGAAAGTTGGTTTTAATTGGCTTGGCTCTTCAATGCAATTAAATAAATACGTGTTTTAACATTTTTCGAAGTTCATCCCATAAAGGGGTAAAATAGGGGAAACAAGTTTGTGTGAAACCTACCTTTTTACAGTTTTTTTTGTAGTTTTAGCGCGAGCGAAGCTGCGGGTTCTGCTAATGTTGATATTATTTTTGTTTTACCAAATGCTTGCATTACGCAAATTATTGCTTGTAAATGGATAATTTTTGCGTGTGATTAAGAAAAAAAATATACTTTTTATACGTATATACATAAATAATGTAAGATCCATTTATCTCTATATACTATATTGTATACATACATATATTTTAATATATATATATATATATATATATATATATATATATATATATATATATATATATATATATATATATATATATATAGCGAAAATATATAGCGAGCGGGCCATCTTAGATCGTGGTCACTTTAAAAGTGATTATTACACACCAAATTAATTGTAATTAAGTAACTTTTCGGGAAATTTATTTAGAAATCACCCGTAAACTACCTTTTTATAAAATACATTGATTTAAATTCAGCCCACAAACGTACTTAAGAAATTTAAAAAAAATTATATACATAGGTATATAATAAATAATGTCCTATATTCGATTTCAACAGTGATAATAAAATAGTAGTGTGCGAATTTATACTAATTTTAACCGACTTCCAAAAAGGAGGAGGTTCTCAATTCCTCGGAATCTTTATTTTATGTAGTATTCACCGATTACTCGAAGACGCCTGAACCGATTTTGTTTTTTTTTGTTTCAAAAGGTAAGGTGGTCCCATATAAATTTTATCGAAATCGGTCAAGCGGTTTTTAAAAAAAAATGCTTATTCGAATATGTTATTAAAAAACTTTCTTCTTAAAAATGGAAAAATAAAAACTAAAAAAGAAACAACTTTCAGGCACTAAAATGTAAAAAATAACTGAACGGGGGTTTTTATTTAGGATAGATACCTAATCAGATATTTTCGAAGTCGGTGCCAGCCGACAATGTTTTAAGATATGAATATCAAATAGGTAAATATGATTAGGTATGAACTCTAATTATAGTTAAAATTTTATACATCAATTTGTGGTGTATTTCATGTATCGAAATATATTAGATTTGCTTTGCATCCGTTGACACCGGCTTCTAAAATATCTGATTAGGTATCTATTCTAAATAAAAATCCCCGTTTAGTTATTTTTTACATTTTAGTGCCTGGAAGTCAGTTTTTTTAAGTTTTTAAAGCATGCGGTTTTTAAGTCTTCATTGCTAAATTACTTTCGTTACTAATACAGGTAATTAAAATAAATTATAAGGCCTCCAAATATTTCATCAAAAATAGCGTTATATATATCAAGGTCGAATAACTGGTTTAATTTATATATAACAAGGATTCTATATATTAATATCATGTGATAAACTAGTTCTTGATTATATATGTTGAAGCGATACTTTAAATTACATAACCATTTGCTTCATGCAAGCATCGAATCTGTTATCTATTTTTTCATTACTCTATCATAAACTTTATAATTTAAATTATCATAATTTTATTGGGAAGTAAGTATAAATAGTAGTCGAAGTACAAATAAGTTACTTTAAAAGCTTTTATAGACAAAAAGAAATTTTGTGGAAGCCGTACACTCGTTTAAGTCTATTTAAAAAAGATATACATATTTTTAATTTTAAATAAATCTTTTCGGATTTTTTCGCAGTTTTTGTTTGATTTTTCCCAATATCTCAACTTGATTGCTGTAAAGCATTCGAAACGTCGGGAACCAAAAATCAAAATAGATCCGCGAAAAAAATCCGAAAAGATAGTTTTATTTAAAATGTCAAATATTCGCGTAAATCTAAGAAAATATTATATATTTTTCCAGTTAAACACATTTTTAAATTAATAAATAAATAAAACCTACACGGAAAGCATGTGTAGAAAAAAAAAGCATTTAAAAAAGTTAAAAAGCGTGTTTGATTTTATAAATAATGAGCATCCTTATTACAAAATCAGTTTGATTACTTAAGAATTAAGTAAATTAGTATACATTACGGTTGGTTTAATTTAAACACGTTGGTCACGCAACGTCTATGTGTAATGCTTTGTTGACTTTGGTGCCGTGGGATTGTATTATGTATAATAGTTATAACCAGTTCGATTACTGATAGAATTTTGTACTAAAAATATTATTTTATATCCAAAATAATCGATATCAGATAAAGAAACCGAAACAAATTGGTTTGCGCATGCGCATCCTTTAACTTGTATAGATTGTTGTAAACTTTTTAATTTAATTGACTTTAAAAAGATATAAGAGTTAGAGAAAGAGATGTATAAAAAATGACTAAATTATAATATTAATCAAAATTATTATCCATTCCATCTATAAGTATACTACTATTATTTCTTAAATTATTTTTGTAATTCCCAATCTTTCATTACATTATTATATATACATATGATAGCTATATGAAATTTTATGGAACCAACCTCTCAAAACATCAGCAGGGATCAACCGGCTGAAAGTTTTGGATTCTTCCTTTTTCTCTTCCGCCGCGAGCGCTAAGGCGAGGACAGCAAAAACAATAAGGTACTTCATCTTTACACAATTAAGTTAAAAGATAAAAAAACCGAGCGCGTCCCCGTGCACTGCGTATAGTGTCCCGTGATCGACTGAATCCAAAATTCAATTTTCCCGCGGTTTTATTCGGTCTGATAGGCGGGGGAGTGAGCGGCAAGATGGCGGTGGTTACACAAGATGGCGCGCGCGGGTTTTCGTGTTTTTATATTGAATTAACAATAAAATATATTGTTTTTTTTTATGAATGGTAGGTATATAAAATTTCGTTATTTTTCATTTTATTATTTATCCAAAAAATTTAGGAATTAAAATAATAACACTTTTTCAAAGAAATAAAAATAAATATCTTATTTTTTAAGCGAATCGACGTAACTGAAGTTAATGTTAAATGGAAGTATATTTTTAATATTTTAATAAAAATATTAAAGTAATAATAATTAAAAATAAATTATTATTGGTACAGAAAAATACAACAAAAAACTATTTGCTTTATTTATGCGTTATGCTTGATATCAACATTTAATTTTATTAGCTCATTTTATAATATATATGTAGTTTAAATTTATACATGTATTAAATATTATAAATGTGAAAGTATGTATAGATGTTTGTTACTCTTTCACGGCAGAACGGCTGAACGAATCTGGATGAAATTTGGCACAGATATAGATTATAGTCTGGAACAACACATAGGCCCGGAAAAATATAAGGTCCCCAAAGGATAGATTTGTTTTTGTTATATAATATATTTATTTATCTATTTTAAATACAAATAGTTTATATAACCAAAAAGTTTTAATGTAAAATTTTAAATTATTATTCAATGAATTATAAAAGGGACTATATACACAATGTAGGAAATTCCCACAATTTTGTTGACTTATGATTTATGATATAAGAAATATTTGTTATATAAGTAGGTATCCGTTAACAAGCGAAAACAACAAACAATTTTCGCAATTAGTAAGCTTAACTGCTAATTATTTCTCACCCCAAATTATACCTAATAATATTGTGTGTTTGTTTGTAAATATGTCCAGCTGTTTCAGCGAAAAGAAGTGACAAACAACAAACACATAAAAACCTTTATTTCGAATTTATAATATTAGTACAATATTATCATAAAACTTTTGTTTCCTTGCTTATATCGGTTCTTATTACATATACCTTTTTCTTAGCGTTAAATGTAGCGGTAAATGCATTTAGGTATATACACCACATGATATCACCTGCATACATCCAAGTGGTTACGTGGGACTCACTGGCAAAACCAGTACTACCCACTAAAACCCAACGGAACTCCCACCGTCTCGCAGGATTGCTTATGCACTGAACCACGACGCCCCGGTGGCGGGTCTGCCGACGCAGACCACAACCATGGTTGGTTAGTTGGTCCAACAGTCCTCTGCTATGCCTCCCATTGCGTTTCTTGACTTCGCACCCGGCTGGGCAATCCAGCCGGATTGCCAATATCTAATATATAATAAAACTATACAGGTCGAATGTCTCTACATAGAAAAAAATAGCTAATACCGAGTCAGGGGGATGTAAGAAGAGAAATAGAACAAATCCAGATTTTTTTTCAATTTTTTTGTTTCTCTGTCTGTTTGTACGGGCTAATCTCCGAAACTGTTGAACCGATTTAAATGAAATTTTGCATGGTGGTACCTTATATATCGGGTCAACATTTTAGATACTTTTCATCCCGGAAAATTAAAGAGTTCCTGTAGGATAGGTTTGTTTTTATAAGTATTTGAAAATAATTTAAACCCATGAAATTGTGAATAAAATCGTACCTAGGAACGCACCCGTGCAAAGCGATGGTGAGTCGCTAGTAAGTAATATAACTAATAACTAATCTATGATTCCAGCAAGTTCTATTTAAACATTACAAGTCCGGGTAGTATTACGTAACAGACTAAGCTAAAAAAAATATTTATAAAATTTGAACCATGTTTAGACATGAAAATCTACCATACATACATACATCGACAGACACATTTTCACAATAATAATAATACTCTAGGTTACAAAGAAGAGAGAGAATGTTACAACGCAGAATGCCTCGTTTACCACTTACTTTATTGTAAATGTATCTACTGAGTGAGGATATAGGCGTATGTAAGCTCATTTTCTACATTTTTTTTTTATAAAAAAATGACTCTATAGGGTAATAAATTTAAAAAATATCTACCCTTCAAACACATTTACCGGTGGTTCAACAAATTTACCGGTGGTAGGACTCTGTGAAGCCTAAGGAGTCCAACTGGATGAGTACCACCCCCTTATCTATTTCTCCCGCCAAGCAACAATGATTACATTGTTGTGTTCCGGTTTGAAGGATAAGATAGCCAGCGCAATTACAGGCAAGGCATATCATCTTAGTCCTCACAGTGACAACGCACCTGCGGTTCTGCATTTTTGTAACATAAAACCTAAGTGCATGAACCGTAGGTGTTATGGGCGAAAGGTACTGCTTTCCATCAGGTGGGCTGTCTGCTCGTTTGTCACTGAGTACCATAAAAGAAAAAACAAAAAAAACACTATAGCATACTGACCACCCTTTGTAAAACTATGTTTACAGCCAATATATTGTAAAAATTTCAAATGAAAATCGAACCTATGATCCAGTCTATGTTTTTAGGTTTATTTTAAAATATCCCTAACAAAATTGTAAATTGCAAGTGTGTTTAATTTTCATTTCTAAGATACCTAATTAACCGTCATAAGAGCGACATATGTAGGTTTAAATCCCGACCGATATAGAGAAATCTCGTGCGATGTTTTTTTAATTTTTATCATAATAGAAATAGGTTATTAATTAGTGTTGTAAAACAACAAGTGAAAGGATAATTATATGTATCTTTTGTAGCAGAGAGGCTATCAAAAACTTGGGAGCTATATTAATTCTAAGCTATGGTAGCCTTTTGGTAATGTGATTGTTTGGATGACCAAGTGAGATGGGTTCAAACCCACGTCTTACACACCTCTTAATATTACAATTTAACCCGCAAAATTAAAATATAACATTGTTTTCTTTTTTTCTTTTTTTTCCTTTTTTTATTTCTTTTTTCTTTTCTTTTTCTTTTCTTTTTTTTATACACTTATTATAAATGCAAAATTAAACAAGCAATACTTTTAATTTTTATAGTTTTTACATATTTCTTTGTCATATATAACTTTTGTTAGCGATGTGACATTTTAAGAAAACATGCATGTTCAAGAGAATTTAAGTATTTTCTTGGAATACATCTCAAGTCAATCGGTTAGGACCACATTTAACTGGCCTGATGGTCCATATATGTATGGACAACCTGATCCTCCTCAAGCCCACGCCCAGCAGTGGGATTTTAAAAACGACTGAATTATTACAGGACTCAAAGAGTGATCAATGATTACAAAATATATCAATTAGTATATCGCCCAAAAAACAAAGAACTACTAACAAGCGAAGCGAGGGAACGTCACTAGTTTATGGAACAATGACATATTTTTTTTGAAACAATTACTTTCCTTCAGGGTTCTATTACAACACTTTAGCCATATTGTGTGCATGTGAACGCTTAAGTCACAGTCTTTGCTTAATGCTTTGTTTGCTTCTAAAACTTTTTGTTTATTGTTATATGCAAAATATTATCTTGCACAGTGGTGTATGAATCGGGAATATATTATCAGTCATAAGTTCGAGTTCCGTGTTTGAATATTTACATAAATCTTGTAGATTTTTAACTAGCTTTTAACGCGGCTATGCTGGCATTGTTCATTAATTATGTAGGATATAATACACTAGCAGAACCCCCAGCTGAGCCCACGTTTAATCTACAAAAACACTTATGCTATAGATATATGTTTATTTAATATTGTTCATTAAAAAAAACTAAAATCACGATAAAAAATAAGGAGTATAGCTAGAAACGTGACAAATACTTTACGAGCTATTCTCATACCTACCAAATATACAAAATATCATTAAAATCGGTCGAGCCGTTTCGGAGGAGAGCGACCACAAACATCGTGACACGAGATTTTTATATATGTATTAGATTATACATAATATGTATATACCTACCTTGCACAAGTATTGCCATAATATAACCGTGGAAAGGAATAACATTAAATAACTATAATGAACTCTTTACCAAATTCTATGGCTTCTCTATACTTAACAGATTAACTGTTCGCAAAATAGATACAATAGTTAAACAATCGAAATGTTCATATATGACACATGGGACAGGGAAACGGTTATTTAAAAAAAAAAACATTTTTTCGGATTTTTTCGCGGATTTATTTGGATTTTTGGGAGAGTCTCTCCCATGACCATGATTGCTGTAAAGCATTCGAAACGTCGGAAACCAAAAATCCAAATAAATCCGCGAAAAAATCCGAAAAGTTAGTTTTATTTAAAATGTCAAATATTCGCGTAAATCTATCTAAGAAAGTATTAAGGGAAACGGTGAATTTATTTGAAAAGGATCAATAAAAATATAAGTAAGTATTCAATATGTGTAAGTCGAAACCGCGATAAAAAAGAAAAAGACAATTTCAAGAAGACATGGCATTCAGTGTTACAATTGTCGCCAAACTAACGTGCAAACATTAAAAATTAGCCGAGCTTAGTAGAAAGTTTTAAAAGCTTAATGAGTAAGTTCACAGACAATCTATAGTACCTATATTGTACATCAATAACAAAACTCTCTAAAATGCACTTTCTCTTACGATTCTAAGCCTACAAAACCTAAACAAATGTCTGCGATACCTAAAAGGTGTGAAAGTTTTACTTTTACGGACTAAAAATTCGACTTTTTTATATAAATCTATAAAGTTGTTTTAATCTAAGAAATAAATAAATATAAATATGTTCCATGGTAAGCTACGAGGCTTGTGTTATGGATACCAGATAGTTGATACACTACACATATATAACTTTAAATACATACATATTATAAACAAACACCCACGACTGGAGTACAAACATTCCTGCTCGTCACACAAATGAATGCCGCCAGCGGGACTCGAACCCGCGACCGCTGGCACAACAAGTAACGTAGCACACTGCAAGTAACTAATATTTTCTGACTATGTTACACATTGTTTACAATTTTTTAAAACAAATATCTATTTAAAAATGAACAAATTAGAGGGTTTATTCGAAGAAATAATTTTAATTTAAAAAAGGATAGTTATATAGGATACTTTTTCCAGGGGGTTCACAGAAAGTGGGACACAGCGTGATAATAGGGAGGGGGTCAAAAAAAGCTGATCGTGAGGTATTTATGAGCGGCCCCAATGTATTCGAATTAATAACTTTATAAAAATCTAAAACAGCAACTGTAGAGTTTTTGACTTCGCAGTATTTCTACTCTCTTTGCCGGTGGTAACTTCCTTATTGACTTAAAATATTAAAATATATGCAAAAATATATGTCTAATAAAGGCAATTGATGATGGACTAATTTGATTTAAAAAGAAATATTAAAGAAATAAAACTATCTTTTTTGGATTTTTTAGCGGATTTATTTGGATTTTTGGTTCCCGACGTTTCGAATGCTTTACAGCAATCATGGTCACGGGAGAGACTGAGGTGTTACATGTCTCGAAGGTATAGTTGTTACAGACAGCCTACCCACAATTAACAAAATGATAATTGCACCAATTACCTTACAATATTTTTAACTTTAAACATTTTTATAATTTTAATTACTTTTATAACTGAACATGGAAAGTATAGGTTTAAAGTTAAAAAAAAAAATTCATACAAATCTCTCAATAGCATTCGCTATTTTTGATACTTCAAAAAGGTCCTGAATTTGATTTCACGTTTTAAACTTTTGATACTCGTTACATTCTTAAATAATACAGATTTTCGCGTTTTTTTTTAATAATATGTCCCATAGAAAAAAAAATCATATTTAATAGTGAAATAGTTATTTTTAAAATATGATAATTTTTGTATATCTATATAGATAAATAAAATTGAAGTTTCTGTTTGTAATGTCAAAATAACAGCGTTTTACTAAATGCATATGAAATTATATACGGTACTTATAAGAAAAACACAATTGTTTAAACTTTTGTATGTCTGTCGGTCTGTTTGTTCCGGATAATCTCGGAAACGGCTGGACTGATTTTGACGGAACTTGCACTGGAAGATAGCTGATGTTATAGGGAGTAAAATAGGCTACTTTTATTTTAGAAAAAGAATTAAGGTTCCGCTCAAAAAAATTAAAACGTACCTAGGGACGAACCCGAGCGAAGCGAGGATGAGTCGCTAGTTATTTAATAAGTATACATCCCTGCACAATTTAGTAATTGAAACAAACTCTACATGATTGTTTTAAAGGTCTCTACACAAGTCCTTTAAAACAATCATCAAGAAATATGAACCATTTACGACAAGTTAAATATACTTTTCTGCGGTTTTCCAGCTAACCTTAGAGTATTTCCTAAACCGCACTACACGTGCTTACTGCTTAGTCAAACCACTACATTTTAAATGATACTTATTACTTTATAACAAAAAAAGGTACACTACAAACCACCTGTTTATCTTTTTATATTTTTAAGGGTCCCCTTGAAGAAAATTGATTTTAAATTGGCGTAAGTATAACGTAACACACCCTTAAATATTGGTACAGAATTGAATTGACCACCTCCTCCATTTTGAAGCATTACAAAATGTAACATAATATCAAGAATCTAATATCCTCATAATACATTTTATTGCTTACTATTTAGAAGATTTCTAAATTTCAGTATTATTTTTTTAAATAACATAAGCATTGAAAGAAAATATGGCTAAAAATCGGATACACTCAATTTGATCATTTTCATGATAATCAAAGTCCTTAGATTACATATAAATAATCTAAGTCAAAGTCATATTTAACCAAGGAATTTGACAATTAACATAAAGCCCTAATATTTGTATTGGCTATGCTATTATTATATTAGTTTTGTTCCTTTGGTCTGTGTGAAGTGAATTATCTATATATATAATAAAATTGTAATTAAGCCGAATGTGTACATTAAATATTTTTTGGAAAATCTTATTGAATATAGTTTTAGAATTTTTGTCTGTCTGTCTGTCTGTTACCGCATCACAGAAAAACCACTGGAGGGATTTTGATGAAATTTGTTATGGTGATAGCTGGTTATCCGAGTCAACATATATGATACTTTTTACCGCGGGAAAATATCTCATTTCTGATAAAAATACAAAAACTTCATTGTAAGAGTATACTATATATGTAAAACCTAAGAATTTGGTTTTTGGTCATCTGAACGCGGACGGAGCCGGGGGCAATTCTAGTTGATATATAAAAACATAGATACATAATTCCTAACACATATGTGTTCAAAAAGTGGCGACGACATGTGATATTAAGTCATAGTAATAACATTCAAAAATCGAAAGTTCTAATTGTCTAAACACAAATTCGAACTTACGCACACCACATAAAGTACTTTTTCAAACGAAACAACGTACGTTTTAATTTTGTCATCCGAAAAGCAATGAACAAAAGAGATTTGAAAAAAGCGCAAAACTTCGAATTAAGTCTATTTCAATAAGATTTTCCGAAAAATATTTAATGTACAGATTCGGCTTAGTTACAATTTTATTATATGTATAGATAAGTCCTAGTTTTAGACGCTAAGAGCAAAAGCCAGTATTATTATAGGCTGTCCTTAATGTCATATCATATCAATCTTCAAGGTGAACCCTGCGCATACGCATTAAGGATAGAGTAGTGCTCTGTGAATACTAATCTCACTAATATTATAACTAGGTAGGTACGTTTTAACGGTTAGTATGAAATACAAATCTTTGAATTTGTCGGCTTTTCTGTACTATAATATGCATTTATTATAAATATAAACCTTCCTCTTGAATCACTCTATCTATCAAAGAAAAACCCATCCTAATCGGTTGAGTAGTTTTAAAGATCTAAGCATACATAGGGACAGACAGACAGCGGGAAGCGACTTTGTTTTATTCTATGTAGTGAGTATCTAACAGACATCCTTTTCAAATAACAATTTTTTTTGTTAATGTTTGTAATTATATAAAAATCCTACGGAAATAAGCACTTGTTGATCCAAATATTTAATTTTTTGGTAATTTTTCCAACTTTATTTATGCTATGGACACTTTAAAAGAAAAAAAAGTTCGCAATTGATGTGTCAACGAATAACATTTCATTTTTGAAGTGAAAACTTATATAGGCAGTTTTGTTTGTATGGGGAGTAAATTCATGTAAGTCGTCATCAACATGGTCACGTGATGTGTTAACGCTAACACTCGGAGTGCCGATAGATGCCAAAACCAGATAAATGTAAACAGTTTTAATTTACAAAATTCAATTTAAGATCAACCAATTAATTTGAGAATCCACAAATAACAACTGTTTGTTTATAGTTTTAAGTTTTTACTTCTGTCGGCAGTCGTCATTACTGCTTTTTATTTATACTACTCTTCGCCCAGTGACATCGGAATACGATCAAAATTATTTACAATTTTTTTTATTGACAACACTAAAGCTTGACAATAGCTACAAAAGAATAAAAAAAAGAAAGTCGGTTGACAAAAAAAAAGATTGCTGAACTGTTTTGTCATTGTTATTATTGTTGCTATGATTTAATTTTTTGCATCAAAACAATTGGTTAGCCAGAAAGAGATAGCTCCTTTTTAACCCCCGACGCAAAAAGAGGGGTGTTATAAGTTTGACGTCGATGTCTGTCTGTCTGTGTGTGTGTGTGTGTCTCTGTCTGTGGCATCGTAGCTTTCAAACGGATGGACCGATTTCGATGCGGTTTTTTTCATTTGAAAACCAGTTTCCTTGCAGTGGTGTTTGGTTAATATCGGTCCAGCAGTGTAAGAGTATCAGCTCTTTTCCAAAATGATGTAAGGCATTTTGGCGTATGATTACTCGATTAAGTGCTTCACGCGTGCCAGTGTAATCGTTAAATAACAATTTGCGTAGGGAGTGTTTTTTAATTTCTAATTTATAATTATTAATAGGTTTCTTTATTCGCTTGTATATATACTTTAAATTCAAGACACAAATCAGTTCAAATATGGAGAAGGTAGCATACCTTCTCTTAATTATGATGGAGATAGGAAATGTCAAATGGGTATTCGAACTCTTTAATGGCTATAATTAAATGTTTCAAGTATCACTCTATGTACATTGTAAAACTTCTTATAAAAAAATATATGTAGGTAATAAATAATTTGATTTTAAAATTTATAATTGAATCTGATAGAACTTCTGATAGAACTATAACTTACTGTAGTTTAAAAATCGCTCGAAATAAAAAAAACTTTATTAAACAACAAATTTTTCATACAAATCGTAAATAATCGATTCATCTTGTATAATAATCGATTTTTACATTAAAAAAACAAAGATTCGTGAGAGAAAGGTTGCACTTGCAATTTCCAATGCATTATAAATAGATAATAGACCTTATGCCTGTACATATAAGTTCTAATATCGCCAAAACAGTATTGCCTAAGCTGTAAAGCAATCACGTATGCACCTTGAATTTAAAAGTGATAGGAGTTGTTCACTTACATTTGTTTTTATTTATTTTTATGTTCTTCGTCCAATATTAAGTGATGAAATCTTATATTATTTTTATTATAACTGGTCACACTTAGTCACCATGGCAACGAAATTAAATTTGAATTTTATTTAATTTGGTCTCTTCTAATTATGGTTTCTCGAAACTATAGCAAGAACTTTTACTAGGTACGTGCACAACTGATTGTGATGCCCTTAACACAATGAGGAGAATGGTATTATAAACAGCTGTTGTATAACACGATATTCGGCTTTGATCACTGTCTTCTGCGCGTTCCGACTATCTTCTTAAAAGAGAAGAACCAGAGCTTCTAAATATGAGTCCAACGTACCTATGTATTTATTTCAGACGTATTTTTCTAGATATTTATATGTGAACACATAAAAATTGGTTAATAATTGAAGATTTCGTGTTACGTACAGATAACACGAAGTATCCTCCTTTTTTATCAAAAAATATGTCTTACAATTATTTTTAATGACGTCTCCATAGTTCAAATTAAGATAAAGCATGAAAAATATAACATGTAAAAAATGTAAGTCTCGCAACGCAGTTCTTCTACCGTAAAAAGTTTTGAGATCTAATGTAAAACCAAGTCTATTAATTTACTCAGTGCCAATATAATATGGAAGCATCTATCTACCAACTTTGTCATAAATTCTTACCTAATTAGTTAAATAACAACATTTTATAAAGACCGCATCAATATTTTTTATAGGATTTCAAGGCTGTGCCCTTTTTTGCTCGACTTGGCGGGGGCACTGCCGTGCCCCCAGAAAAGTTCGAATTTGAATAACAAATCACAAGATCATTATATTGTGATGGCGCATTCTTAACCTGGTTATGCACATTAAGTTGTAACCGATGCACTTGATTAAAGTACGATTATCCCATAAATAATATAAAGTTTGGGTGGATGTTTGTTACTCAATCACGCTAAAACGGCTGAACGGATCTGGATGAAATTTGGCACAGTGATAGATTATAGTCTGGAATAGCTCATAGGTTACTTTTTGTCCTGGAAAAATGTACGGTACCCGTGAGATAGATTTGTTTTTGTTTTTTATTCATATCAAATATATAACACTAATTAAGTATTGTATTTCTGTACTATTCTATTTATTAATAAATGTTTTCTAATTTAATATGTAAAACTAGGGATCGGCTTAGGTATCGGTCGGTTATTATTATTATCTATATCTATATTATTAGGTATCGGTCGGTATTAGGTATCGATCGGATAGGTAGCAAACTGAAGTACTGAATTTACCTTTGTATTGTTTTCAGCTAAAAATTATGTTTATGAACCATTCTTGAGTGACTTATTCATTAAATTATTGTGTTACATTTTACCAAAAAATAAAAAAATAATAAATAAATTTGTTGTGACTTTAACACATAGCAGTTAGCGCCATCCAGTTCCATGGTAAGCTACGAGGCTTGTGCTATGGATACCGGATAGTTGATACACTACATATATAATTTTAAATGCATACATATTATAAATATAAATACCCATGACTGGAGTACAAACATTCGTGCTCATCTCACAAATGAATGCCCCCAGCGAGATCGAACCCGCAACCGCTGGGACAGTAAGTAGGGTCACTACAAACTGAGCAAAACGTGTCATCATATACTTAACTTGTCTAAATGAAAATGGTAATTTATACTAATATTATAAAGAGAAAAAAAAATGTATTTTTGTTTGTAATTGATAAACTAAAAATCCGCTAAACCGATTTAGATGAAATTTGGTATGAAGATAGTTTAAGACTCTGGGGAGGACATAGGATAGCTTTTATCCCGGAAATCATCAATTAAGGGGGTGAATCGGGGGATAAAAGTTTGTATGGGGAATCAATCATTTCTCAAGTAAGGAATAAAAAACTCATCATACCTACATATTTTGTAATATGTATATGGTATACATATAATATGTATTCTATAGAAACCGTTAAAACGTACCTAGGGACGAAATCGAACGAAGCGAGAGCTAGTCGATAGTATATTATAATTCGATCATATTTATAAATCTTATTCGTTGTTATATAACCGTCAAAGAAAACAGGATCTTGTGTTAGACATTATTAACATCGATTTCGCCTATTTGTCAATGTTCCAATATATTCAACGATACAAATCTTCGCAAAAAACTAAAAAAGAAATTGAACTTGTGACCTTTAATGATTAAGTGTTGATTACACAATGCGACATTGTAAAGTTTTGCTTTTTATCAATAGCTTACGTACACGGTTCCTCTCATCGATAAAGCTATAACCCTGTACTGTGTTAACCCGGGATGTAAGTATACTCCAGGCTTATTGAACAAAGAATATTATTCCATTGTGGAATATTTTACAGATACAAATGACTGGATTTACAAAATGGATCAAAAATACTAGATACACAATCAGCGACAAAAATTTCATTAAAATCCATTCAGTGGTTTTTGCGTAAAAGAGAAACAAACATCTATACATCCAATTATCCAGACATCCATACATCCTCACAAACTTTCGTTATAACTAAAGCATGTTCATTATTTTGTCCCTTTTTCTACAGCGTAATGAAATAACAGCTATTAATGAACTTTTGTGAATACCATGAGGCCTGAGGCTATATTTATTATAGGCTATGATAATATTCTGAAAAACCACTTCCAGAGCTAACGGCACTTTTACTTAAACTATTGAAAAGTGCTTATTAAAGTCCATTTTAACAAAATATATCTACACTGATAAATAAAATTGAAGTGCCTGTTTGTAATGTCAAAATAACAGCGTTTTACTAAATGCATATGGATGTATACACGGCACATATACGAAATCAACATTTTTTACAATTTTTGTCTGTTTGTTCCGGCTAATCTCTGAAATGGCTGGACCGATTTTAACGGGGCTTTCACTGGCAGATAGCTGATGTAATAAGGAGTAGCTTAGGCTACTTTTATTTTAGAAAAAAATATATGGTCCCACGAAAGAAAAATAAAACCAATGAAAAATTTAATAATATCTGATTCAAATAGGGATTGTATATAAAATATGATCAGAGTTTTTGTTCCTCGAATTGAAATTTTCATTGATAGATCAATATTATGACACCAATACGCGTTTTTAAAAAAAAACAAAGCTGTCACCGTCTGCGGTCCACTGAACAGTGACGTCACAATAGTAAACAACATTCACGGTACAGATCACATGAGGGACGTGCCTTGACTTGCTTTTCGAAAGTTTTTACGATAAAACCAACAAATACATATACATATAAATAAAATTGAACTATCTGTTTGTGATATTAAAATTAACTGGCCCATAAGATTATGTCGCTACTTACATTTTATATCATATAATATATAATACCTTAGAGACATCTAACACCTCAGCCTCTCCCGTGACCATGATTGCTGTAAAGCATTCGAAACGTCGGGAACCAAAAATCAAAATAAATTCGCGAAAAAATCCGAAAAGATAGTTTTATTTAAAATGTCAAGTATTCGCGTAAATCTAAGAAAGTATTATAAAATCTTTTCGTTATCGCATGTCGATACAGACGTGTACAGTGTACATATTGTAAAAGACTGTGCAGTGAATTCATTATATTATTTGTATGTACTCGTATATGCGTAGTAACATTATTTCCTTCAATCCTTGCATAAATTAGGTTGTTGATATCGCTTGACTAAATTTTTAAAATTCAATAAAACTAGCTTATATATTTGACTCTGCTTGATGTTTAATATTGTTTTTTGTATGTGCGTTTTTATTTGCGAGTTCATTAGAAATAACTACAAAACTGAAGTAGTGGCTTTTGTCTGTAATTAAAACATACTCTTCTGTGCTTTACACGATATCATCACCGACTGTAAATCGATTTCATATAATGCATTTTATTAATGTAACTAAAGTGCGACAATCCGATAGGATCAGTGGAGAGATCAGGCGCAGGACTCACAGCTTTACGTACTCTCCGAGGCACGGGGGTGAACCACCGCCAACGCCCCAACCACAGGCTATAACTGAAACTATCTTAGCAGAAAGACTCAAGAACTAATCTTGATCCGACCCGAGACTTAAACCCAGGACCTCCAGATCTGCAGCCGAACATGCTAGCTAATTAAACAACCCAGGCAGGTTTAAATATTATTTTTTAAATTTTCTACTAATATATACCTGACATACGTACATATATAACATACATTAAAAACATAATTTATCGATGTCAATATTAAATTAAATATGCATTTCGATTAGCCTTGCATCACTTCCTGCTTTATTGTATCTAGGCATTTAGCAATCAGTCTAAAGCACTAGCAAAACTTGCAAACTGGTCTAGATTCTTTAAAGTTTAAGCCTAAGTGACACAGGGGTAGGTAACTAGTTCATAATATAATATATATAATAAGTTTATAGAAAAGTTGTAAAATCTGTATGTCCAATTTTTACGATTATATCTTGGAAAGTATTAAAACATTTGTACATAGATTTGTTTGTTTGTTTAAACGCCTTTATCTCGAGCACTACTAGGTAATCCAATTTAAAAATTCTTTTAGTGTTTTATAGCTTTTTCTTTAAAGAAGGTTAACACGTATGAAGAAGTACGCTGGCGATGTCATGGGCAAACGCTACTTAATAAAACGGATACAATTATTTGGTACTAGCGACTCACTCTCGCTTCGCTCAGGTTCGTCCCTAGGTTGATTCCCCATACAAACTGTCATCCCCATTTTCACCCCCTTACGGGATGATTTCCGGGATAAAAAGTATCCTACGTCCTTCCCCGGCTCTCAAACTATCTTCTTACCAAATTTTATCAAAATCGGTTCAGTAGATCCAGAGATTACCCCCTACATCGTCACAAACTCACAATTCTCAAACTTTACCTCTCTATAATATTATAGTATAGATAGTGGAATATTGAGAACAATATTCAAATCACAGACAGACACATTAATTTTATTTATATGTATAAATTTGTAAATCACGGTTGTTGAATAAAATATAGATTAAGTTATGTAAAAGTCCTATATGATAATACAAGTCCTTGACTTTATTATGTTTCTTCATGAACTGCAGTTTTATACCTTGTTTTAAAAATATCACTTATAGCCGTATATAGACTGGACCTATGTATTTAAAAAGCTGAATTAAAAAAAATATGACATAAAACTGTGTTTTCGGTTTTTTTCGCGGATATACCAGAGCACAAAGGGGCACACGGCACAAATTTTTGTCTGTCTGTCTGAGAATCATATCTCTGAAAAATCTATAATAAACTTCAAAACGTAACTAAGTATAAAGTTATACTAAAAATTACATTATTTATATATTTATTTTTAATTTAAATAAATTTATTTGATGATGTTCTCCTGACCGATTCCGGCCACGGCGGCCAATCTCATTGAGACTAGCCAACTGCGCAGGAGATATTATAGTGCACAAGTGTACGCGCAGACACAAGTGCACTCTCTATTCCTGTCACTCTCATACTCCGGTGGGACGACCACTCGACACGACCAGTGAGAGTTAAGGCGCAGGACCGACGGCTTTACGTGCTCTCCGAGGCACGGGGGTGAAACACCTTCAACTTTCCAACTCCGGGCTGTTACTGAGGCTTAATATACAGGAACACTCAATAACTAAACTTGGCCCGACCCGGGACTCGAACCCAGGACCTCCGGGTGTGCAGCCGTACATGCTAGCCACTACACTACCGAGGCAGTTAAATTTATTTATATTATGTATATATTTATTTTTAATTTAAATTGTTCGAAGAATACTGGGTAAAATATAAATGCCATATGTAACGCTCAGATCGGGGTTAACCGGTCGCCAAACTCAATGAGTACTGAGAACCGCATGTATTTCGATGGATTACCCATCGCATTTCGTGAATCGCAAAATAAAAGCTGAATAATATTTTTTATTAGTATACATATTATAATAATGTTTGTTTTACATTTGTTATCTGTTTCTGCATCTAAAAAGAATTTTTTTTTTCATTATGGAATGGCAACACTTTTAAGCCATGTTAGTAGCTCTTTATTTATTCAACAGATATTGATACCATAAAATTTCATCATGACTATAAAAACAAAGAACCAAGCGAAAGCTTGAAAAAAAATTGCATAGAGGGTTCCGTAGCATGAAACATCAAAGTTTATAATCGCAAAAAAATATTTTTTGTTTGTAGTTCAACGAGAAGTGCCCTATAGGTTTTGATTTCCTTGCAAATGTTGAAATATACGGCATAAACAGCCGTATCTTTTGCTTGCGTTGATTTAGAAGTTTGATTTTTTTCACAGCTCTAATGGTTTGGAGGTACTTATTAGTATTTGATATTGATTTCAACTTGATACCTCGCCACGTTCCTGAGAAAAAGGGTATTGACAGATTGACAACCACACAGACAGACGGATATCGAAGTGATCCTATAAAGGTTTGTTGTTCCTTAAGAGGTAGGTACGGAACCCTAAAAACGTATAAGACGTTTTACGTAGTGTTACTTCATTCTAGTTTAATTGCTCTAATTAAATCATCCTTCTAGAAACAACTGCCGATATAATGGTGTGTTCATACAATATACGTAATAAGTTAGATGTTGCAAATGAATAGTAAGATGCTCAAGTAGCTGATGAAATAAGGCCATAGGAAAATAATGGTATTTATTCTCATGTGAAGGTAATATTTGCATTTTTATATGAAGAGATATCTTGAAAATTATTTTCACTAAAATAGAACTATGTAGTTAGATCTAGTATAAAATCATTTTTAAGTATTTTTATACCTATATCTGACTACTCTTGAATTCGTTTTAATAAAAAAAAAAACAAAATCAGTTTTCAATTGGCAAAGATATCACGTAGCATACACAAAAAAATGCACGCGAATTGAGTAGCTCCTTTTCTGAGATTGGTAAAAAATTGAGTAATAATTTATTATAGCAACAAATAATTAACTTTAAAATTTTATTAAACCATATTCGATTGTCTGATGCGTTCAAATAAACAGACAGACACACATAATAAAAATATTATATAAGGATTTTCAAAAAAAAATCAATTTTTCAATGTTGGTCTCATAAATTTTATGAAAAAATCTACAATAACTTTAGTACTAAAATAATTTCGAAATCTGTGTAAATAAAAAGAAATTATATTTCATTCGGTCAAAGAGAGCACTATATACATGAATTTTGCGTCAGTATTATTATATAAAAAGTGGGGCCCAATCTTTATTGGCATGGAATTTTCTACAAACTTTAGTCCATGGATCCCCTTGCGTGCTGCAACGATTATAACGATGATCGGGCACAAACAAACGGACGAACAGACATAAAGACAAACAGATAAAATCAGAATCTAAATTATATACGCAAGCAAAGACACAAGCTGTTATTAGTATGAATTATTATATGAGTACTAATTAACCATGTGGTCATCTTCATTATTTACAAGTTGATATTTAAGGAATAATTACGATGTGGTCGATGAATGCAACCAGTTTTATTACATGAGAAAAGACAAGTTTTAATTTTTTATCCAAATTTACTGCTTGTAAGATAAATTTACAAGTGTTTTCTTTTAAAAATCAGTCAAGTACGATACGGATTAAACACACGCGTCAAGTTATAGGCGTTAGCGCTGTGAAAATAAAGAGCAAGTGTTCATTTGCACAAACCACAAATATCCGAAAGTAATTCATCGATGACTTTGAAATTTTGACACAGCATCCTCCTGGCCGATTCAGACCACGGTGTCCTATCTCACTGAAATAAGTTTTTCTTAAAATTAGACTCAGAAAAGTAAGTACAATAAAATTTAAACGATATTTCGACACGACCAGTGAGAAATCAGACGCAGGACCAAAAACACTACTTACTTTTTACACCGCCAATTCCCTAAAACTAGATCGTACATACTACCCCTTTTTTGTCTTCGCTGGAAAAACCCATCATGGGGACCCTACCGACCGAAAACGGACAAGAGTAGGTACTGTGAGACTCGTACTCAGTAAAACCCACAGCGGAATCCGTCGCCCCATGACATGCAGGGGAGTCAACAAGAGACACTACCCCCAAGCAGATACATACTACCTCTAGACCAACAACAGCTTTAGGGTAGAATACCACGAAACGACCCTATAACGTGTTGTTATTAAAAAAATTATTATGCATTTTGCTTCACTATTGGTAAAGATAACGCATAACGCGTAACGCGTTGGTACACCAACAAAATTATGAAAAGACCATTAAAATGTATATTTTCTTTTTTTTTTAACTTAGTCGAAAACTCATGGTAATAACCAGTGCTAATTATAAATATATACATCATTAATTACATGAGTATCATAATAATTTATTGGAAGCCAATGAAGACGGAAACGTCGATACTAAGTTCTCGTCAAAGTCAAGCTTCATTGTCAACTTATAAGTATGCGAAATATTTGTATGCAAGACTGAAATCAAGTGTATGTATAAAATAGTTGTCTTTTTGTTGTAATCTAGTAAATTGTTGCCTAAGCAACTATTTACATCGCACTTATCCTACGGGAATCGATAAATGTCCCGAATTGTTTAATTATAACTAGCGACTAAGCCTCACTTCGATTTGATGCTTCTTCAGGTGCCAAATAGGCTCCGAAACTACTGAACCGATTTAGATGTAATTTGGTAAGAAGATAGTTTGATACCCTGGGAAGGACATAGGATAGTTTTTATCCCGGAAATCATGATCAAGTTTGTATGGGAAAGCAACATAGGGACGAAACCGAGCGAAGAGGGTGAGTCGCTAGTACTCTATATGTGTGCGACACTTCATCCAAATACATAAAAGACATTTCAGTCCAACATAAAGATGTAACAAACGGACATTTGCTATAAAAGTAGTCCAATTATTTTCGGCACTAGAAACTATGGTGTATAGTGTGACCTGACCTACTTTAACAATAACATTTCCATATACGTTATTACCTATAGATACATGGTTACGAGGAAATCTACCATTAATAGTCATCTCTATGTAAAAAATCACACTGATTCGTCGTTCTATCGGTGAAGAAAGACAAATAAATTATTAATTTAAAAAACTTCGCATGTGAATATAGAATAAGCACTTTTTAATTAAATTTCATGTGTAACGAAATTTTACATAATATTACCTCCTGGTTTATTGGAAATCGGATAAAATTTAATTATCTGGCAATCCAAATACAATCCCGATAGAAAGAGACAAAGAATAACCGGATCCCTATCTATCTCTTTTTATTTTAAGCATGCGCTGTTAATAGTCAGCAGTGGCAAATTTTTTTGGACTTATCTAAATAATCAGTTAATCCTGGCTATTGCAAAAAATGTCAAAAATATGTGTTAATGGAGCAAACCATAAATATTTTTAATAAAATTTTGAACCATAAAGATTTAGTAAAAATATTTTGTTTTTTAATTGTTTTTCCTTAACCACATAATTTTGAGCAATTACCATTTAATTTCAGTAATTATAAGTTACATGAAAACTAACAGCTTACTCCGTTATTTAACTCAAAGGTTAACGATCTTCACGTTCCATGTGAATGTAAATTGTTAACTGTTCATAACTGTGCGATACTTTCAGCCAAAAATAAAAAAGAAATGGAAGATATACGTGTCTATATATTTTTATACAAATTATATATTTTTTATATTCAGTATGAATACTAAGCGACTTATCCTCAATGTTATAATATGATCTCGAGTAAAACATGGGTTGGACTACCTAATAGTTCTCCCGATATGTTCACTTTGTCGTCGTTGGAGGGATCTCATTATCTGATCCAGCCGGGCGTCAAGCCAAGACCTTCCGGGTTGCTCCTGGTTCTTCTCTGACATCAGCGTAAACCGAGGAAGCAAACCCTTGATTTTGTGGTCTGCTTCCTCGTGGAAGAGTGCGTAAGCGATCCTGCGACGCACCATTAAGACGGGGATGGTTCTGCAGGGTTTTAGTGGGTAGTAATGGCTTGTCTAGCCGGTAAGTCACACATAGCCACTTGTACGTATGCAGGTGGTAGGCGTAAATGCATTTCCCACCATTAACAAAAAGGCTACCTAACAGTAGCCTATGTTTTACTCGAGATCATAGTGTATCTTTTTATTACCATCATCCAAATTCAGCCGTCTGCGTCTTCAGTGTGAAGGAGTAATAACATATACATATAAACTTTCATATTTATAATAGTAATCCGAAACGAACTTATAACACGTGGTTTTTTAAAAACCATGTCTGATGCAAACTTGATAATATATTCTAATATAACACCTCCAGGTAAATTTCTAAGAAATTAATTAAAATTCTAAGAAATCTATTGTTAACTGTCACACCGGCGTGTCCGCGGTCGTGGAGGGATTAATTAATTAATTATTCAACAAAACTTAACTCAGTTTTTTGTAAAAATATCTAACATATTGTACTAAATTAACATTCCACAAATCAAATCAAAATTGTATGTGCTTTAAAAATGTAAATAATTTTAAATTTTACAGAGCTGATAAGTCTTTTTTTCACTAATGACTAATATATAAAACAAAGAACCAAATACAATGCCTTGCAGTATACCACCGGAACAATGGATTTGAACCTGTTGATGGTCATATTTTAATGAGATCGCTCGATGTGAAATGTGGATTGTTACATTCTTTTGTTAATTTGTACCGTGAGACTGTTTTGGCTAAACAGCATTCTAACACAAATTCATATGAAAATTTGTCTGTTGCAAAATATATAACTTTAAGGAAAATTCTTGCTTTAAAAACGCATGCTTACATAAATTATTGTATTTCTAAGAATTCTATATAATAACTACTAATGATGGAAAGGTTTTCGTCTATGGCTTTGTACATAGTTTTTTCTATAGGTTACACTTTGGTCGGAAAATACGCTTGTGTCGCACGGGTCCCTAGGTGTTTAACAGCATGATATTTATTATATGTTCTGTGCTATGTAACCAATGTACTACGCCAAATCATAATCGGACTTAGTTATGCAAAATGGATCCAGCCCACGAAAACCGTTTTTAGTTACTGTCATAAATGGCATCTACATATCAACTTATATACAGAAAGTAAATAAAATACCCAATATTTAAGAGGAATTTCAAAAAAAACAAGGGGGTTTTTATTTTGATATACCAATGTTGCTAAAACTTTTATTTTCTCAAAATTAAGTTTTTGTGGTTGGATCTATTTTGCATAGCTACGTCCAATTTATCTGTGAATTTAATTAATTTAATTCAAATTCGTCCAGTAGTTTTAATGTGAAGGAGTAAAAAACATGCATATTTGTGCAAAATAGTAGCCAGATTGTTTTTCTATAGGTCACACTTTGCAACCGCAAAATATGATCCTCATTTTATAAGTAAATACTATATTAGTTGAATAATAATTAATTATCAGTTATAAATAACTAACTTCAAAAACAACTTACTACAAAGTCTTCTATAAGAAATTGTGAACATAAAAAAGTTTATATCTTCTTAAAGTATGCTTTGCTTAACCATCAATAAATACAATTCCGATGGCGATTAATTCGCCTGGAAAGTTTTTTGATATGGTAAATCAATGTATCTATACTAAAATTATTAAGAGGTAAAGTTTATGAGTTTGTGACGTTGTAGAGAGTAATATCTGGATCTACTGAACCGATTTAGATGAAATTTGGTAAGAAGATAGTTTAAGACCCTGGGAAGGACCTAGGATACTTGTTATCTCAGAAATCATCCCTTAAGTGGTTGAAAATGGGGATGAAAGTTTGTATTAGGAACCGAGGGTGAGGTGCTAGTAATAATATAATTGTAGCTTGGGCGTTAATCGTTTTAGATAATTTATATTTTACTTATCACTAGCTAACCCGACAGATGTTGTCCTAACTTGAATTTTTGTTTGTGATCTTTTGGCTTAGATTTTCTGGGAAGTGTTTTCCAAAGTGTTATTGATGTTATTTATGTTACAAAACCTTATTCTGACTATTGCAAATATATAAAAACAAAAACTAGCTGAATCAGTCCAGTCGATCTGAAATGATGAATTTCCCAACGAAAGGCATTTCACTTTTATGTCGGTATACCACGCAGATTGCACCCCTTGATTGTTCTTGTTGTGACTTCACATATCTTTCAAAAATTAGGTATGGTCTCTCAGACGTTCAGATTTCCTCACGACGTTTTCGCTCATCGTAAAACAAGTGGTATTCATGTTTGAAATTATTCGCAAATGAAAATATCACAGGCGCGACCGGGATTTGAACCAACTCGGTTTGCCAAGCGAGCGCGCTACCACTGGGCTATCACTGACTTTTATATATAGGTAATTAACTAAATTTTTCTCATACAATATATACAGTATAGTAAAAAAACACTATTCTAGCTCAGCAATATTCTGCGATGTCACGCAAATGGAGGATAGAAAAAAAATCTGCTAAGTTAAATTGAAGGTGCCTAAAGGTTCTATACACAATATACAATTTCATTAATCGTAAGTTCTCTAGGAATTTCTGCATAAGACTCATGTTTGTAGACGGTAGACAAATAGTAGCTAATAGAAACAAGCTTTTACTACATCCAGAAATCGAGCCTGCTAGTTTTGGCCTAAATACGAGTACAGTTCCAGCTGATATATACCACGCTGATGCAACGCGGGTTTTAGTACTAATTAAGCTTCCGTGTAATTACAATTAAAATTAAATGAAAATAGTTACAACCAAGGCTAAAATGTTACGGCTAATATAAAACTTAGATTTGAAGACGTTAACGTAATTGCCTTGAATTCTTCCCGCTACTAATTTTTATTTGTTTAGTTTTATTGTGATAAAAAACTATTATGGGAATATTTTTATTAGTCAAGTTCCGAATGTTAATTCAGAAAAAAAAGTCTGGGTCTTAATATTGACCTAATTAAAGTTATTTTTGGTTTTACTATTTATACTATAGTAATATACTAGCGACTCACCCTCGTTTCGCTCGGTTACGTCCCTAGCTTGATTCCCAATACAAATTTTCATCCTCATTTTCACCACCTTAAGGAATGATTTCCGGGATAAAAAGTATCCTATATCATTTCCAGGGTCCACAAACTATCTTCTTACCAAATTTTGTCTAAATCGGTTGAGTAGATCCAGAGATTACCCCCTACAACGTCACAAACTCACAAACTTTACCTCTTTATAATATTAGTATCGATAAAGAGTGTATTTATTTTTGTACTCACGTAGCCTGAAAGTGGCTGAAAGTAAAGAACAGAGTTGTAAGTCGGACTTTAACTTAAAATAAATAAAAACATCTACCCACCGCAGTAGTAAATATAATTTTGAAAACTAAAAAAAAACGCGTGTTTTGCTCAAGTATAATGTATACATATATATGACGTCATAGTAGATTTTACTAGTATCTATTGAAAAGTACCCACCTCTTGTCTCTAGCATTTTCATTCATTTCATTCTTATCTAAATTGTCATTCGGATTACACATACTTAAAAAAAACTATTATTAGTCCTGATTTTACAACGATTTGCTCCTATTTTACGCGTAATGAGATTTAATCTTTTTTTTCTCTTTTTTACCGGTTCTTCTATATATAACGTGTCGCGTATAATCTTCTCTATTATACGCTACATTAGTCAAGTAAAATGTGCCCAAACGGCACTCCTAGAAGGCATTGAAAATAAAAATTTAATTGAAAATTTTCTATTGATAAAATGACTCAAGATGAGAATGATTTCAATCGAATTTCATTACTTGATTATATATGTGTTACACTAACAGGCCGTACTAATCACCCTCATATTGAAGGGAGGCCCGTGCCCAGTTGTGGGACGTTAAAAAGGGATGAATACAGAATACGAATTGTCCTAGTATTATCTAGTAACAACTATTTTGTTATTCACAGTACTATTATTAGTTGGAAAGTTTGTATGTGTGAATGAATTGTTGGTCCTTCAAAATACTCCTTGAAACGTGTGGAAATTTATAACACTGGAAAACTCTAGGTTTTCAGGTAACATCTACGATAGTATAAGTAATAAAATTCAAAAAAATGACGCTGTCTGTACATTATATTATACAAAAGATACATAGGAACTCACGAGCGAAGCAAGTCGCAAGTATTTTGTATAATCAACATTATCTTTTATCTCTCTATTTTGCCTATTAAAAGAACTATTTAATCTAGAAAAGGATCGAGGTGATATCTAGGACGTGGTCATTTGTCTATGCTATCAAATGTCAAATCGCTAACGACATTGACTTTCGCATGCGACATTTGCAATTGTTAAAAGTACCATTCAAAAATATTTACATAACAATTAGAGCGATTCAATTCATAGTGTAGTTTTTTTTTGTTTCTATCCAATATCTTCGTCAATTGCGACCAGGAAAAAGGACTCGTTTTTCTATGTCTTCTACAAATAATAAACATGTATCTGATCGCTGTCTGTACATGGAAGATAATTGAGAAAAAATATTATGGGGGGTCTATACGAACGCAATAGGACCCAAAACTCTTCGGTCTGTGCGTTTGTGCGCGCTAATCTCAAAAACGGCTTAACCGATTTGGGTGCGGTTTCCACTAATGTATTGTGGTAAGCTTCACTTAACATTTAGTATTTGATTTATTTTAATCGATTCATTAATAAAAAAGTTTCAATTTAATTAATCACCTAAGGATGAACCCGATCGAAGCGAGGTTAAGTACCTAGTCTACAATAATTCTTTAACGCCTAAACATTTAGTTCTTAGAAAAGATTTCTTTCTAGTTAATGCGATAAAACCATTTGAATTTGTATAAAAACTTTTGAACAAAAAAATAAAAACCGACTTCAAACAAAAGCACTAAAAAGTAAAAAATAACTGATTGGTAGTTTTCATTTACTATACATACCTAATCAAATATTTTCGAAGTCGGTGTGCTTTGGCTAAGTAATTAAAGCCTACCTATTAAATACATACCTAATCAAATATTTTCGAAATCGGTGCCAGCCCATACAAAGCAAAGCACACCGACTTCGAAAATATTTGATTAGGTATGTATAGTAAATGAAAACTACCAATCAGTTATTTTTTACTTTTTAGTGCTTTTGTTTGAAGTCGGTTTTTATTTTTTTGTTAAAAAGTTTTTATTTTTCCCTTTTTAGTGTAGACAGTAGTAGCAAAGTAAGAATTCTAAAGTGTTAGGCTTGTCAAACCAAACAAAATAAGCCCAAACTCGAAGTATCTACTATTTATCGTTGAAGAGTTCCACCTATCCTCCTTCTGGCCTTACCATCAGATCAGGTCAACAATACCGAACCTCTGTACTATCAACGGAAATAGAAACACTTGCAAAGTTTCAAGTCAATATGACAATTAGAAGTAGGCTAAATTCATTATTAGCTATTTTTCCACCCTTAGGGGTGGTATTTTTTTTTTAAATTTACATGGGACCAATCTGGAAGTATACCCTTTCAAACAAAACAAAAATTGTCCAAATCGGTTAATAAATGACAAAGTTCTGAGGTAACAAACATAAAAAAAAATACAGTCGAATTGAGAACCTCCTCCTTTTTGAAGTCGGTTGAAAATCAAATTGTGTGAAAATAAAAAAATTGCGTCATCTAGAACGATTCCTATACTAGCGTTCGCATCTAGAAATACAAAAACAAATCTATCCCTCGGGAACCGTATATTTTTCCGGGATAAACAGTCTATATGTTACTCCAGACTATAATCTATCTCTGTGCCAAATTTCATCCAGATCCGTTCAGCCGTTCTGGCGTGAAAGAGTAACAAACATCCATACAAACTTTCACATTTATATTATAGAATAGATAACTGAGACTTTTGGCTTACAAACATTCAACTAATATAAGCAATGCCTAAATGAACAAATTATTAAGTAACAGCTCGAATAACAGATATTACTCAATAACAAGTATTTACGTTGAATAATTCAGATCCTTGCATCTTTGTTATGTAAATATTACAAAGTAAAGAAAAAAGCATTTCTTGTCGATATTATATGATAATAACGGTTTATTCATTTATAAAGCTAGATTTAACACATCCACGTAACTTATCGAAATATTATATCTATTTCTACTATATATTATATCGTTCTCGTCCTCGGAATCGATCGCGTTTAAACAAACAGACAAAACTAACGGTAATATTTAGTGACTAGCGACTCACCATCGCTTCGCTCGGGTTCGTCCCTAGGGTGTGTACTGTGTATACAACTTCCCTATTTGAATCAGATATTATTAATTTTTTCATTGGTTTTAATTTTTTTTCATGGGATCCTATTTTTTTTCTAAAATAAAAGAAGCCAAGTTACTCCTTATTACATCAGCTATCTGCCAGTGAAATTCCCGTCAAAATCGATCCAGCCATTTCAGAGATTAGCCGGAACAAACAGACAGACAGACAAAAATTGTAAAAAATGTTGTTTTGGTATATGTATCGTGTACAGCTTTTTACTAAATGCGTATGAAAATGTCTATATATATATGTATATATATATATATATATATATATATATATATATATATATCTGTTCCAGCAAATCTCTGAAACAGCTGGACTGATTTTGATGGATCTTTCACTGGCAGATAGCTGATGTTATAAGAAGTAACTATGATACTTTTATTTTAGAAAAAGAATTATAATTCCACTCAAAAAAATTAAAACGCGTCTAGGGATGCACCCCGTAACCCACGTAAGGTGCTAGTTTTATTCTATGTTCATTTTAAGCTAGGTGTTCTCAAGCAATAACTGATTTGCCATATCTAGAAATCAAATCTATAACCAAGTACCTACTTTTAAAGTCGATCTACTAAAACACTACTTTCATAGTGTACAAATAATATTTTCAACTTTATTATAAATGTTTAAGATTTAAATTGGCTTGTTAAATAGCAAATACGAAGATGCTGTAGTTATGCAAATGTACCAGTTCTTTTCCCCAATACATAATTATAATGAATATTCGTCGTATTATGCCATGAAATGATTCAGTTCATAAATTAAACTCTTCTTGAATAACAATATATATAATAATATTTACTCATTATAAACAAATAACATCCGTTAAATAAAATGTCCGCCCGTTTGTAGGTTTGCATCTAAAAACCATCGACTTATGTATCTTCTTAATACCCATGGGTATTTTATTTTCGAATATCAACTTAATCTTGCTTCGCTCGGGTGCATCAATAGGTACGCGGATTTCGTTCAAAATTTCATGGGTTTTAATTTTTTTGCTCGGAAACTTGACTACAATAAAAGTAGCCTAAGTTACTCCTTATAACATCAGCTATCTGCCAGCGAAAGTCCCGTCACAATCAGTCCTGTTGTTTCTGAGATTAGCTGGAACAAGCAGACGACAGACAAAAATTACAAAAAAAAAAATATTAGTACTGTATATACTTTCATATGCATTTAGTGATAAGCTGTTATTTTGATATTATAAACAGACACTTAAATTTTATTTATCTGTATAGACTAGCGACTTAACTTCGCTTCACTCGAGTGCGTCCTTAAATGTCTAACAACAGCCATTGTTATTCCAAGTCATAGCCTATCTGTAAACAAAATTTCATCTAAATCGGCTTCATCGTTTCACCATGAAAGAGTTAGAAATCAAAACAAAATATACTATATTCAAATAAAATTTTACAAATAAACTTTTTTAACTAATGAATCGTCATGTTATAATCACGTCACATTTCCAAACTTTAACTGAAATGTCAGTATGTAAGTCCGTGACAAATCTACCATCAGGCAGTTCTGCTAAGAAAAACAGGCGAGAAACTCAACAATTGCTCGTTTAAAATAATATTTGTTCACAAATAGCAATAGAATAATTATAATTCCAATTAGCATTTAAAATAGGAGTCTGATTGTATATACACAATATAAAAACTTAAAAAAAACCTTCGAAAATATCTGATTAGGTATCTGTTCTAAATGAAAACCTCCGTTTAGTTATTTTTACATTTTAGTGCCTGGAAGTCGTTTTTTTTTAAGTTTTTATTTTTCCATTTTAATGTAGACGTAATAAGCAGGTAATTTGTAAGAAGAAAGTTCTTAATAACATATTCGATTAAACAATTTATTTAAAAAAAAATTGTTGATTTTTTTTTAAACCGCTCGATCGATTTCGATAAAATTTATATGGGACCACCTGGGAAGCAAAAAAAAATCCAAATCGGTTCAGGCGTCTTCGGTGAACATACATAAAAAAAAGATACAGACGAATTGAGAACCTCCTCCTTTTTGGAAGTCGGTTAAAAATTGTATTTGTTCACAAGTAAAAAACAATTAGCATTTAAAATACCAGTCCGATTGTATATAAACATTGAAAATAGTCATAACTTGTGTTTTTGTGGGATTTTTTTCTTCTCATTATTTACGCATTAAACAATGCAGATGTAATCTTGTAACTAGATAACGAAATGAGGATTTCCTTAATAACCTAGTATTTAATTAGTTTATTTAACCAACTTTATAGGAAGTAATATTTTTTAATATTTATTTTTAATAAGATAATTATAACTTCTACTGACTTCGACCTAATGACTTAATTCAAATTCAGAATATTTTATTCAGCATTAAATTATTACAATTTTTTACTGAACGTCATGAGTCTACTACTAGTTTGGAAAGAAGAAGCTTCCGATTTCAGAAGAACTGGCGAAAGAAACTCAGCGGGATTAATATTAAGTTATCTTTTTTTTTGAAGTAAAATTATAATTTACAATATTTCTATCAAGTTGAAGTAGCCTGGAGGCGATCATTTCATTCCCAAGGTGTGCCATTTTCTATAAAATCATTTATTGTATAATAGCCTTTAGCACATAAACGTTCTTTAACAATTCTTTTGAATTTGGCGAGCTTTAGAAGCTTTTTGAACATTTTCTGGGATCCTGTTATACAAGCGTATACATTGTCCATAAAAAGAATTACTGACTCTGTGTAAACGAGTCACATGCATTACAAGTTTGTGTTTGCTCCTAGTATTAATGTTACACATGTCACACTTCTTGGGAAATTCGTGTATATTTTACGGACACACATAACATTTTCATACACGTACTGAGAAGCAACAGTCAAAACTTTTATTTCTTTAAACTTATCTCTTAATGACACTCTAGGACCTAAACTATAATGATTAATATGATATTAATGATATAGTGATTTTACTTGTTGTACTAGAGTAGATTAAAAGGCAGTGGTAGCCCAGTGGTAGCGCCCACGGTCTCACACCTCTGATACTTTCACGTGAAAATCATTTCTAATAATATGATTACCACTAGCCTTACGGCGAAAGAAAACATCGTGAGAAAAGCTGCATGTCCGAGAGAACCTAGCAAGTTTTCGAAAGACAGTGCAGTCCGCCAACCCGCACTCGGCCAGCGTGGTGGACTATGGCCTGATCCCCCTCGTATCGAAGGGAGGCCCGTGTCCAGCAGTGGGACGTTAAAAAGGGCTGAATGCATACATACTAGAGTAGATCTAAAAATATTTTAAATACTTACATTTTTACATTTAGTTCCTACTTCCTGCATGCAATAGGATTCATATAAAAAACACTATTTTCAATATATTTTTATAAAATTCTACAGTATTTTGAAGTATATTTATTTATTAGACCATCAATAATGTGTACATCCTAAACACATAACATACACGGATTTGTTTCTTAGAAATGAGATATTTCCCCGCAATAAAATGTGTCCTATATGTTGACCCGGTTAACCAGCTATCATCATACCAAATTTCGTCAAAATCTATCCAGTGGTTTTTTCGTGATGCATTCACAAACAGACAGACAGAGAAAAATTCTTAAAACTATAGATTCGGCCTCTGTATCGATAATAATGATTATTTCAATAAGATTTTCCAAAAAATATTTAATGTACAGATTCGACTCAGAATTTTATTACATGTATAACGACAAACAAAAGATAGTATACGAAAAGGCATAGCAAGATTTAGAATATTAAAAAAATAACCTCAAAAATTTACAATATATAGGGCCTTATTTATTTAAAAGTTGAAAAAACCACACTTGATTGAAATCGACTTAGCCCTTAAGCCTTTAAAACCAAGCAGAGCGTAGTGTAGGAGTACTTTCACGGGTAAAATATGATGTCCATTTTGAAGTAAATGATGCCTTTACATGACATCACTAGTCTTAATAAAAAAAATAGCTCTAGGTGCTTTTTAACTTTTTTATATTTTATTTTGATTTTGACGTTTATGTTTATATTATGAGGGTAAGCGGATATTGTGTTGCTCAATCGCTGACTTGGAGTCTGCGATGATCTTATCTATATGGTTATTAAAGTAGCGTTTCGCAATTATATATTTTGCTAATATTTCCGCAATTATTTCTCATTAATTGTCTAGTTCCAGCCGTATTTATAGGGCCATGGTTAGATGCGACAAGCTCACGCTTTATTTTGGCTGCCTTTAATAACCGTTTCCTACCTTTTAATTAAAAAAAAGGTTATGAAATTTATAACAAAATGTAACAGCGCGTACAGACACGCCCTTCGTTGTTTTTTTTTTTTGTTATGTATACATCATACTATAATGACTAACTCATGAGAAAGGTTAGTGTATATGTGGAAATAAATATTATAAAGTATTGAAACATGATTTTTTAGTAAAAATTTGACCTGAATTTCTAGTGACGATGGTCGTTTTGTTACATATATTTATTAACAAAATTAACTTGCTATATAAGTCAATGAGAATGCTCTCATACACCATTCTCGTGGCCACACAAGTGAGTCATTTTTAGAAAGTGGCCTCTGACAACATCTCGGGGTCTCGAACCAAATTCAGATTAAATATCCATACGCATTAGCTTTATGATGCACTAGTAATCAGCCGTCGCTTCGCTTCAGCAATCTAGACAAGAATACTTTTGCATTTATAATATTGCTAATGACTTACATTCGCTTCGCGCGGGAACATCCCTGGGCGCCTAGCAATAGCCTATACGCTTGAACAATCGCGGATACGCCGGCATGTCAGTTAACAGTTGACTTCCCGGAAACTCACCACGGAGGTCATCACAGTCCACCTGTGTACTAAACATCATCGTTTCATGATGATGAGTAACAAACATAATAATAATAATGACGTCTAAGCGGATTTTGGGCACGGCGGTCAATCTTGATGACTTGGTCTAGATTAGCCATCTGTGCAGGAGATTGTGAAGTAAACACGCAGACACAAGTGCACTCTCTATTCGTGTCACTCTCAAACTCCGGTGGAACGCCAATTCGACACGACCAGTAAGCGATCAGGCGCAGGGCAGCTTTACGTGCTCTTTAACGCCCGAACCCAATAACCTATCTCAATCCATTTTTGACTATCTGAGATAAAGATCTTAAACATTTGTTACAAGAAGTCTGCCAATAAACGGTCGACGGATTGTAATAGCCATCTGTCGATACAAGATATCAATGGGAGGTCGGATCGTTGTATGTGGATAGACCTCTCTATGAAAATGACAGTTGTGCCAATATCGTATCTTTAAATTTTGACAGATAGACACGAGATTGAAACACCGGCCATTTCTCAACTCCGGGCTGATACTGTAAATTTCTGAACAGAAAAACTCGATAACTGAACTTTCTCCAACCCGGGATTCGAATCCAGAACTTCGGGATCTGTCGACATGCTAGCCTTACACCACCTTGTCAATTAGTAACAGACATACAGACACACACATGCGCATATAATACATTACATTGCACATTCAAAGAAACATTCACTTTTGTCTATATATAGATTTGGCATTAATAATATTAGTAAGGATGAAAAATTTACCAGAAATATCTACCTCCGCTGACCGACAAATTACAAGTAAAACGTCTACTTTAACAAAATTAAGTAATTTACGGTAATACTTGCGTGACGAACTTAGGCTATTGCGTATGGCAATCGCAGGATGTGTTGCAATATTAGATGTTGTTCATATATGGTTATTAACGATGTATTGTCTTATGGGATTTTTTATTGTAAAGTGAACGATTTTGTGTTTAGTTACCAAACAGTCGTTATTTTATAACATTAAACTATTAAATTAGCTTGCTTCTTAGTACAAAATTTCATCCCCATTTTCACCCCCGAAGGAATGATCTCCGGAATAAAAAGTATCCTATGTGAAAGACATAGGGTAAACCCCGGGATAAAAAGTATCCTATGTGATGCCCCCGGGATAAAGAGTTTCCTTTCGAAAACTTGACATAGGGTAACCCTGGGAAGGACCTAGGATACTTTTTATCCCGGAAATCATCCCTTTAAGGGGGTGAAAACGGGGATAAAAATCTGTATTGGGAAGGAAGCTAGGGACGAACCCGAGCGAAGCGAAGGTGAGTCGCTAGTAATAATTAAAAAAAAATTGATTTCCTTTTCTTATTTACTTTATCTACAAATAGTAAATACCTATATATGATATGAGAATAAAATGTGATTTAAACATAAAATTTTGTCTTTAATTTAGTACATTCGAGAAGTGCTAAAATTAGCCGGAACGAAACCTTTAGAGTGAAAGTAATGTTTTATAAACGTTTTATTAGTTCTGAGGTCACTGATATGACGTTGCTTCCTTATTACAGGTAAATAATGTTAAGATGTGTAATTAAATTATATAGTTTTCGAGTTACAATGTGACAAACAGCTTGCGTATCATACTTTTCTAAATTTACGCAATGTTTGACATTTTAAATGAAAATATTTTTTTAGAATAAAAATTACTAGCTTTATTCAAAAAGGAAGAGTACCTAGGGTATATATTATGTTGGAACATTTACACACAGAGCCATCTAGTTTCATGGTAAGCTACGAGGCTTGTGTTATGGATACCAGATAGTTGATACACTACATATGTTATATATAACTTTAAATACATACATATTATAAATATGAACACCCATGACTGGAGTACAAATATTCGTGTTCATCACTCAAATGAATGCCCCCAGCATCACTCCGCATCACTCCCGCATCACTAGTACAAACTGATCCAACGTATCGTCAAACATACGGCATTATGCTTTTTGTATTTGTATGATAGATATCTTTCACAATTGTGAATAGATTTTTTTAATGATAAACATAAAGGTAACTTCCTTATAAATTACAAGGAATAATCTTCCCATGAATAATTTGACATGTACATGAAAAATGTGAAGCTAGCTGTATTGTAGCTAAAGTGGCATACCTCAATATGTTGTATTTAGCCATTTTTTTAACATCCCACTGCTGGGCACGGGCCTCCCTTCAATACGAGGGGGATCAGGCCATAGTCCACCACGCGGGTCAAGTGCGGGCGGACTGAGCATGTCTTTCGAAAACTTGCTAGGTTCTCTCAGACATGCAGGTTTCCTCACGATGTTTTCCTTCACCGTAAGGCAATATGTTACTTCATTATGTTAGGTACTTCATTAATATTCAAGAAACAAACACGAAGTGTAACACAAATAAATACATTATTATGTCAATAAAAGTTTATACGAATACTAGCATTGCCCGCGGCTCCACCCGCGTTCAGATGACCAAAAACCAAATTCTTAGGTTTTACATATTAGTGTACGCTTACATTGCAGTTTTTGTATTTTTTCTCAGAAATTAGACATTTTCCCGCGGTAAAAAGTATCCTACATGTTGACCCGGATAACCAGCTATCGCCATACCAAATTTCATCAAAATCCTGTGGTTTTTCTGTGATGCGGTAACAGACAGACAGACAAAAATTCTAAAAACTATAGATTCGGCCTCTGTATTGATAATAATGTTTATTTCAATAAGATTTTTCAAAAAATATTTAATGTACAGATTCGACTTAGTTACAATTTTATTATATGTATAGAGTTTGTAGAAAGACACCGAATCTGACTAAAAAAAGGCAAAATATCTAATCGCACACATGAAGGCTATATGTAATTTCTGGGAACTTTATATTATGCAATTACTGTATTGTTTTAAGAAAACAAAGTTATTTAATGTCATAATATATAGATACAATTACAAAATTAGCCTAAAATAAATAAAAGGATGTGGTTGAGGTTTAAGAGGAAGCAACGTGATATAATAGACGATAGATTTTTTGTATATTATTATAAATGTGAGAGGTTATTTGTTTGTCCTTCTGTCACGCAACAACTGATAAATAAATTGAAGTAACTTTTTTTTGGTCACGCAACCTTTTTATACGTTGGGAAATGCATTTAACCCCAAGGAGTCGGACTCACCGGCAAAGCCAGTACTACCCACAAAAACCAACAGTACTTCCATCGTCTTAATGTGGCGTCGCAGGATCGCTTACGAAGGCAGGTCTGCTAAAGCAGACCAGACAACCAAGAGGTTGCTCCCTCCCTCGATCCACTCTACCGTCCGAGAAGTACCAGGAGCAACCCGCATGGTACACCGCCCACCGAAGCGGGCCACCCAGTGTGTCCACAACGGCACACATCGGGGGATCGGGATCGGACAGGTATACACATATTGGGGGTTTATATCCTGCATTAACTCACAGGATACTTCTTATAGCTGAACCACGTAAGCAAAGTCGCAGGCGGAAACTAGTTATCTCATTGCGTAGATAATGTAAATGAAAGTTGACTTTGTTTATTGAGAGGTCAAAGGTACATTTGTTGTTTAATAAATAAATAGGTTGGGACATTAACACACAGCGCCATCTAGTTCCATGGTAAGTTACGAGGCTTGTGTTATGGATACCAGATAGTTGATAATAGAATAATATAAAACTTTAAATACATACATATTATAAATATAATTAAATAAATTAGATTGGCAACGCTCTGACGTTGCAAAATGAAGAAGATTTAATTAATTTGATGATCATTCTCCAGCATGACTACGGTTTTTACGGCGTCACGATTTGAAGGTGAATTTAGATAGATCTCGCTGAAATAAGATGAAATATATTCAGCCCTTTATAACGTCCCACTGCTGGGCGTGGGCCTCCCTTCAATACGAGGGGGGTCAGGCCATAGTCCACCACGCTGGTTAAGTGCGGGCGGACTGAGCATGTCTTTCGAAAACTTGCTAGGTTCTCTCAGACATGCAGGTTTCCTCGGTGTTTTCCTTCACCGTAAGGCAAACTTTAATTGTTATAGATCTTCGAGTATCGATTTCTCGAAAACTGAGATATCGAAAAAAATTATTCTTATTATTCGTTTTATTTTTCAAAAATATATCGAATTCCGTCAAAGTAAAAAAATCATTTTTCGATTTTTGAGTATCGATATCTCGAAAACTAAGCGATTTCTACTTTTCATCTTATTTTGTAAGAAAGGTGTCGTAAGAATTTGCTTTAAAAAACAAATACAAACTATTTATAGTAATAAACAATTAAATGTCATTTTGTAATGTTGTTTCCTTAACAGATATTAAATTGATACAGCCTATACACATTGAAGTCAAGGCAATGCCCATCTAAAACGCCGTGAAGGTATGACGGATGACATTTATTATTTTTCGGCTACTTGTTTTCTTAAAAAAATACTAAGTCTTACATACAGAATGCGTATGTCTTGTAAACCCATTAAAATCCCATCGATTTGAAGTAAATTAAATTGTCTTCGTAGATTTTACATGAAGTTACATGCCAAGTAGTGAACCTCACAAAAACGTGTTAGAAAAGAAATAAAAGCATTTATTCATTAGATTTACTGCATGGTTTACACCGATCTTGATGAAGATATCTTGCAGAAGGAAATAAGCTACTAAAAAACAAGTCATATTGTCTATCAGTATAAAATAAATATTTGTACGGAAATATCGGAATATCATATAGGTATCCATACTATAATATTATAAATGTGAAAGTTTGTGAGTATGCATGGATGTTTGTTACTCTTTCACGCCAGAACGGCTGAACGGATCTGGGTGAAATATGGCATAGAGATAGATTATAGTCTGGAATAGCACATAAGTTACTTTTTATTTCGGAAAAATGTACAGTTCCCGTGGGATTTGTTGTTTTTGTCTTGCGACGAACCCGAAGCGGAGCAAGGGTGAATCGCTATTCTGCTTAATATAATATACATATATATGGAAAAATTTGTACATAGAAATGCTTTAAAATCCTATTGCTTAAAGAATAATACAATTAAATTAGAAATATATCTGGGTGAAGGTGGGACAGATCATTATCATTAAATGTTTTTTTAATGGCGGAAAGAATTTAAGTTACTAGAAAACATTGCACCAATTAATTTACATAGTGAACTGATGATTGTTGCTTTCTATAATAAATTAACATATTAATTCTGTTTTTAACATTCATTGTATGCAATTTACTTGTTAGGGAAATACACTTTTATTATAAAATAGCATTGCCCGCGGCTCCGCCTGCGTTCAGATGACCAAAAACCAAATTCTTAGGTTTTACATATTAGTATACTCTTACATTGCAGTTTTGTATTTTTTCTCAGAAATGAGATATTTTCCCGCAGTAAAAAGTATCCTATATGTTGACCCGGACAACCAGCTATCACTATACCAAATTTCATCAAAATCCCTCCAGTGTTTTTTCTGTGATGCGGTAACAGACAGACAGACAGACAGATATAAACTTTCATCCCCATTAAGGGCTGATTTCCGGGATAAAAACTATTTCACGAACTTACTTTTCATATCATGAGATTTAAAAATCTTATTTTAGAATAAAAAAATCTTTTAATTTTCTTCTATACAAAACTTCCTGACAATAACAAACACAAAAAAAAAGAATTATGCAATTTGGTGCAGTTGATCGGAAGTTATGCGCGTACATACATTTCGGTGATTCATTTTTATTTATAAAGATAATACCTATATGAATAATATTATGAATAATCACTTACGTGCTGCAAAAATAAAAATTGTTAGAAAGACCTATAAAATAAAATATTACCGACCTGATATGTTTGAATGTTATGCCATTAAATATAACAAAAAATAAAGTACAACAATCAACGCGAATTACATCAATAATATTATTATTATATTTTATTTCGTTTATAAGATAATTAAAATAAACTTTATATTTTAAACGAAAAAAAGGTAGATAAATATTTTGCTTTCCCGCCAAATACTTCTTGCTCTTGACCACAGATCATATAAAGGTAAATAATCATAACAGATTAAAAAATATATTATCCTCAGCCATACAGATAGCATATTTTTATTAATAAAGCTATGCAAACACTGAAGAAGGAAATAAGTTCATTCTAATAATTTTATCAGTATAATTTTTTAAATTTTCGCGTTCCATAATTATATAATAATTACACTAAAAGACTTAAGCGTGTGACCCGCGTTTAAGTCCCGTAGTGTAATTATTAGATACTTCTTTATAACAATAAAAAATAATTTTGAAGAATAAAATAAAAATAACACGTAACATATTTAAAAGTATTAGTATCTACTTATAATTATATTTTATATTAATTGCATTGTCCTGAAGTCTTTATTATCATTTAACTTTATTGATATTTTACTTGGTTTTAAATTCAATCAAACGAATAATTTAAGATAACCATTTTTTTAAGATGACTATTAGTTACCTATCTTTAAAAACTTTCAATGCCATTACTTATATGCTAATTTTAGTTATTAACTAAAATTAACATATTATAAGTAATGGTATTTAAGCTTCTAAGACAATTAGAGTCCCACTTAAAAATCTTAAATAATAAGCAATTTAAATCTTAAAAAAATAGATTTTAAATAAATAAAATATGTTTATATCTTATTTTAATCAATATATTTGCAATTGTTTGATATAATTAAAAATTTGAACTTGTTCAAAAACTAATTAAAATTTTACTAATTTTATTTTTCTGAAGAGTCACAAAATGGACTTTATTATTTCTTGAACTTGACTATTTAACTGTTATGCATAGTGTATCTAATAGCTTAATAATTATATATTTTTAACTATAGCAACATCAGCGTACATAATAGTATTTCTGTTGGTATACCTGTAATTTTATAAATTAACATTTATCATCTGTAGTCTGTACGTATTCTGTCAGTTTTCTTTCAGTGTGTGTTGCTCAACTCAACGCAAGGATTTGTCATCACCTAGAATTCAGATAAAATAAAGTTATTTTGTTATAAAGACGCATTTATTTCTTCTTTAGAAAACAGTGCGGTTATTGAACTGCTTTTGTAGTGCAAAAGGCGAGTGTAATTGTGTGATATTGTGTATAAAACGTATGGTGCAGACTAAACTCATCTCAAAATGAATATTACTTCAAGAACACCGAAAACTACGCCTATAACGGAGGATTACGATATCTCCAACACGGTCCTCGGCCTTGGGATCAACGGAAAAGTAAGTTTATTTAACATATCCTTCAAAATGTTCAAAATCGGTTATTAATTTGTTTAAACTATTGTTTACATATATGACGTAAACGTACGGAATTAGCCTTAGTTTTTGTCAGAACCTGCTACTTATATTTTAATTAAAATATTTAGAACATCTTAATTTGTATCTAATTAATTATTTTTGAATGTACTACATATTTTTAGGAATCAGAAGTCATTAAGTAATGAAGGAAAAGGTTGACTCATTAATGCGTCTAAAGGCTATTATTGGCACGGGTATTCATTTAAAAATTAATACTTAAAAGTGAGAATACTAATGTATTGTCCTTGACATTTAGGATTTTTTCAAACTTCCTTATGTTAAATTTAATTAAACTTAATTACTATTAGTATCTAATTATATTTAAATAATAATTTAACCGAGCTATACTTGCTTCCTGAAAAAAAAAACAATTTTCACACAAATTGTTCTCAAAAATCTAACAACTTGGTTTTAGATCAAAAATTAGCAATATGCAATCTTTATGACATGCAGTAAATATCTATACACATAGATAAAACAAAGTCGGGTTTGTTACAACACTTATAACTTGAGAACGGCTGGGCCGATTTTTATAATCTTTGTTTTGTTAGATTTGTCTTCACCCCGAATAGCAGACTAACTATTAATTAAAACATCAAAAAATCCATGAATTAACATTAAAAAACCAATCTATTCCATACTAAGCATCAAAACATACTTTGGGATGAATCTGAGCGAAGCGAGGGTGAAACGCTAGTAACTTAATAAAATTTTGCACCAAGTTCCCCATAACATTCCAGAAGGGAAATTTATGGGATTATTAATTATTTATTATTATTAAGTATATAATATAATAATAAAGATTTTATATATAAATAATAACCTACTCTAAATCATATCTATGATTGCAAGTAACAGCATTGTTATCAAGTCACTAAAATGATTAAACATTATCATGTGATAATATAATGAAGTTACATTAAAAGACAGACTGTTTACGATATTTTATATGTAAAATTAACAAATACGTGAGTTATATAATATATTTCTGCAAAATTGTTATGAAAATTTTGTATAGTTTTTGAAAAGCAATAATTTTGCAGTAACTAAATCTTTGCAACCACTTCAACAAAATTCATATATAGACACACATCTTAGATAAAATAAATCTTATCAAAAACATAAAATGTAAAAACCACAAGTCTCACAACAGAGTTCTTTTACCTCCAAAACTTTTGAGATCTAATGTAAAACCAAGTCAGTTGATTTATTCAGTAAGTAAGTACCTATCTATGGAAGCATCTATCCAACAACTTTGTCATAAATTGTTACCTAATTTGTTAAATAACAAGATTTTATAGTGACCATATCAATTTTATATATATTTATTTCAATAATAAATAGAATGACTCCACAATGAAGTTTCAGGATTGAAAATGTCCTTAATGGCTTCGAGAAAAGGATGGTATAGCTGTGCCTTTCTTGCTCGACTTGTTGTTATATATATATATATAATTAAATGTTTGTTTTTTAACATTTAAACTTAAACTTAACTAACCAATCCAAATAATAAATATGTACCTATTACAACTAAATAACCATTACTAGTAAATAACCATACTATACTACAAAACCGTGTACACAAATACAATATCTTAATTTACTATAATAATTTAGTAACTTTATTATCCTGCTAATATTATAAATATGAAAAGTGGTGAGGATGGATGATGTTTGTTACTCTTTAACACCAGAACGGCTGAACAGATCTGGATGAAATTTGGCACAGAGATAGATTATAGTCTGAAATAGCCCAATAGTTACTTTTTATTCCATTGTCTCATATGTTTGAAGAAAGAAGGTGCTGTATTCTCACAGTCTGTAAAGAATATCTATAAGAAGAAATAAATTTAATTGAGTGTGAACTTAATATATTGATAGAAGCAAGTCAGGTCTATCTACAGGCTAATGAACTCTTAATGATGCATAAACTTTGATCAAACTTAATGACGTAATTGCATGAGGGTACTAAAGGTATTTTTAGTTATGCTCCATTATGAGGGATCTGTTCCTACTTAAAATAAATGTTGCCATACTTATGGACACGAAATATATATATTGTCTTGACCATATTTATCAATCATTATTGAAAACTTTAGGGTAATATTGTTTAACTTGCTTCCCAATACAAATTTTTATTACCATTTTCACCCCCTAAAAGGATGATTTCTGGGATAAAAAAAATCCTATTTCCTTTCCAGGCTCTCAAAGTATCTGCTTTCCAAATTTCATCTGAATCAGATGAGCTTCGGAGCCTATTGAGTACAAGCAAACAAACAAATCTTTTCTCTTTATAATATTAGTGTATTTATTATAATGTTTCAATATTTAGAAACACATACACACATACTTCAAAGAGTTAAGTTTTGGCTACGAAACAATAAAAAAAATCAACACATAGATTTATTTAACACTAGCATTGCCCGCGGCTTCGGCCGCGTTCAGATGACCAAAAAGCAAATTCTTAGGTCTTACATTACAGTTTTTGTATTTTTTCTAAGAAATGAGATATTTTCCCGCGGTAAAAAGTATCCTATATGTTGACCCGGATAACCAGCTATCACCATACCAAATTTCATCAAAATCCCTCCAGTGGTTTTCTGTGATGCGGAACAGACAGACAGATAGACAGACAAAAATTCTAAAAACTATAGATTCGGCCTCTGTATCGATAATTATGTCTATTTCAATAAGATTTACCAAAAAATATTTAATGTACAGATTCGGCTTAGTTACAATTTTATTATATGTACAGATAATATTGTGCTCTTAAATGAACATCATATCCGCTCGGTTGACGCCTTAGATTCTATCTTACGTTATCAATGTACGTACGTCTTTTGCGTCATATTGCGACACTTATGTGACGTGATTGCCATAAAATACGCAGAAACGAGGTAAACTGCTGATTTACAATATGTAATAAAATTGTTTGTTAGTAAATAGTAAATCAATACTAATATTATAAAAGGTAAATTTTGTGAGTTTTTGATGTTGTAAGGAGTAATCTCTGGATCTACTGAACCGATTTAGATGAAATCTGGTAAGAAGATAGTTTGAGACCCTGGGAAGGACATAGCATAGTTTTATCCCGGAAGTTATAACTTAAGGAGGTTAAAAGGAAGTTGGAATGGGGAATCAATCATTTCTCAAGTAAGGGATTTATACTCATCATATCTATACATCTATACTTATTATAAAAATAAGTCCCCCGGCCGCGTCTTTCTGTCCTCCTGTCTGTCCTCCTGTCTGTCTGAACGCGATAAACTCGAAAACTACTGAACGGATTTTTATACGGTTTTCAACAATAGAAAGAGTAATTCTTGAGGAAGGTTTAGGTATATAATTTATTATGCTTTTATGTAAATTAGCTGAAATACGGCGACAAATGTTGAAGAGGTCGCAAAAAATCTCGCCAAATGGGAACTTTCCACGCGAACGCCGCGTAAACTAGCAAAGATACAGTTAAGTAATGTACTAGAGAATTCAAAATCTATAAAAATGCTACAAAAAAGTCCGCGATAGCATATCTCTATCTCTTACGGTTGACTTACAATAACCACTTTTATGTTAACATTTTTAATTAAAAACATTACGTTATTTTCAAAGTTATTTTCTTTAGTTCGGTATTAATCCTTATCCAAATGAATATTTTAGTTAGCTTAGTCATTTAATGCAGATTAAAATTGCTCTTTACACTAAATCAATCAGATGAATAGTTTTTGAGATATCGTTGTTAGAAGTAATTAGTAGCGAAACATTTTTAATGCTTGGCGAGCATTGAGATGCCTACGGCGAGTCCATCCCCTCTGCCCCGCATCGCTCGACCGCCTGCTCAAGCTATATAAACCGGGCGATGTAGCGCGCGATCCTAGGATACTTTTTACCGCGGGAAAATATCTTATTTCTGAGGAAAAATACAAAAACTGCAATGTAAGAGTAAACTAATATGTAACACCTAAGAATTTAGTTTTTGGTCATCTGAACGCGGGCGGAGCCGCGGGCAATGCTAGTACTTATAATAAAATTCTAATTTTTGAGTCAAATCTGTACATTAAATATTTTTTGGAAAATATTATTGAAATAGACATTATTATCGATACACAGGCCGAATCTATAGTTTTCAGAATTTTTGTCTGTCTGTCTGTTACCGCATCACAGAAAAACCACTGGAGGGATTTTGATAAAATTTGGTACGGTGATAGCTGGTTATCCGGGTCAACATATAGGATACTTTTTACCGCAGAAAAATATCTCATTTCTGAGAAAAAATACAAAAACTGCAATGCAAGCGTATACTAATATGTAAAACCTAAGAATTTGGTTTTTGGTCATCTGAACGCGGGCGGAGCCGTGGGCAATGCTAGTCTATGTTGTATATAGATAATAGTCTATCTATTCCATGTCAACAATATTAACCGTTAAGACGTACCTACGGACGAACCCGAGCGAAGCGAGGGTGAGTCTATTAATTTGTATTTATAACCACAGATGACTCAATAGTAGGCATACTAGTGAAGATACCCATTCCTAAACAGGAAATAAGACAGCTTTAATACTGGCTATATTTGTTTGCTTAGTTGAATTACCAATGGCATTGATCTGAAAACTATCGAACGATATACATACATAGTGTATGAACATGTACTACGGTCGAGAATCGAACTCGCGCGCTCCTACATGTATTATGTGTACCATCCATCTATATTTATATATCTATATAAATAAATGTTCATACGTTTGTCTTTTATGCGTTCCTAAAGCATTGATCCGATTATGATCAAACTCTGATGGCTTATGCAAAGGTTCCTGGCGCAAAGAGAATTTTTCTTTGAGTGTTTGTTTTTTTTGGATTCCTAAACGATTAAAGTTTAGGAACGCGCTCGAGCGAAGCGAGGCTAAGTCGCTAGTCAATACTAATATTATAAATGTGAAAGTTTTTAGTATAGTGTAGGTATGTAAGTGTATATTATATGTATGGATGTATGTTTGTTACTCTTTCACGCCAGAACGGCTGAACGGATCTGGATGAAATTTTGCAAAGAGATAGATTATAGTCTGAAATAACACATAGGCCACTTTTTTTTATTTTAAAATCTGTTGTACCGATTTAAATGAAACTTTTTGCGTTTTATACCTTATTTATTGACTAGCAGTACCCGCGATATAAACATCAGTTTACAATAATGAAAGTCTGCCCGATTTGTTGACATTTTTATTACTGCTTCGCTCCCTTGGGTAGTAGCATGATGATGTATAGCCTTCCTCAATAAACGGGGTATCTAATGTAAAAAGAATTTTTCAAATTGTATTAGTATTTCCTGAGATTACCGCGTTCAAACAAACAAACTCTGTTTCTATATAATATTGGTATAAATTAACACCTTCCAGGTAATTTCTAAGAAATTAATTAAAATTTTAAGAAATCTATTGTTAAATGACACTACGACATGCGGGAGCGGAGACATTCTATAAAATTAAACGATGCGGGCGTATCCGCGAGAAACCGCTAGTATTTTGATCGTCGTTGTAACTCGTATTTAAAATAAGAGATAACAGGGTATCGCCCTTGACGTTGAGTCAGTACGAATAAATAACTACGTGACAAGTCAAGCTTTCCAAAGATAATGTTAACAATATAAAAAAATATTGTTTATGGGTAGATACATGTGCTAATATTATAAAGAAAAAAGATTTGGTTTTTTGTTTGCTTGTACTGAATAGGCTCCGATTCCGAAATTACTGAACCAATTTAGATGATAATTGTAAGAGTTTGAGACCCTGGGAAGGACATAGGATAGTTTTTATCCCGGAAATCATCCCTTAGGGGCGTGAAAATGGGGATGATAGTTTGTATGGGGAATCAACCTAGGAACGAACCCGAGCGAAGCGAGGGTGACTGAGATTTACTTAGATAATATATGTTTGAGTAAATTGTAACCAAACGTAAATAGTAAATACTTTATTAGTACTTAAATATGAAATGCCTTGTTATTTATTTACTTATCTAAGTAAAGAATATTTGTAAGTGTACGAAAAAAAATTCAAAAAAAAAATTCAATTCAGTAAATAAAATGCATTAAAAATATTATTTTTTCGGGAGATTATATCAACACCTATTTTTTTTATGTTGGGAAATGCATTTACGCCACTTGTAGGTACACACAGGTGGTTATATGGGACTCACCGGCTAGAAAATCCAGTACTATCCACTAAAACCCAACAAAACCTCCCCTGTCTTAATGGGGCATCGCAGGATCGCTGACGTACTCAACTACGAGGTCTGCCAAAGCGGACCACAACAAACATGGGGTTGCTCCAACAGTCCACTCTGCTATCAGAAAGAAAGAAGTATCTACCAGGAGGAAGAAGTACACCGCCCACCGAAGTGGGCCACCTTCCTGTGCGTTTCTTGGCTTTCTTAACTGCCAGACGTTGATGAGCCCCCGTACCGCCACAGGTGAGATTATATCAACACCTGGTTACCCTACTAATACATTAGAATTTTTACTCGACTTCATGTTTAGTTCTATCATTTATGACTTAATAATAATATTCAGTAGATTAAACAATCTCGTGGAAGTCGTTCTCAAATGGGCGATTAAAATAGAAGGCATCAAAAAAATGTTGATATTTGATATGGTTCCTATTTCACGCTAAACATCCTCAAACACGTATTATTGAGAAAATACCCTGTAACATGACAATTTTATTCAACATAATATATTTTTTAGATTTATGCGAATATTTGATACCTATCCATACTTCCATACTAATATTATAAATGTGAAAGTGTGTTTGTTTATTTGTTCTTCTTTCACGTCGAAACGGAGAGACGGATTGGCGTGATTTTTTTGTCGAGATAGTTGGAGGACTGGAGAGTGGCATAGACTTTTTACCGCGGGAGATTATCTTGTTCCCACGGGAAAGTGCGTTGTAATTCATACCATAAGGGGGTAAAATAGGGAATGAAAAGGTGTAACTCACCTTTTTAGACTTTTTTTTGTAGTTTTAGCGCGGGCGAAGCCGCGGGTTCTGCTAGTATATTATATATTAGTTATCAACTGAAATAGCCCTATCATTGAGGATTTCCTACTAGTGAGTCATGGAAAGGCGCCAACCCATATTATCTATTGATGTATCAATCTCATTTAACTTTTAAATATAAATAATCAAATTCCGTGTATTTTGTCTATTAAACCAACGCTCAGAAAAGAAGGTGATGTGTTTTGATTATGTTTTGGTTTCTGTTTGGGTTCCTTTTTTTTCTTTTCAGGCACGCGGAACCCTAAAAATGTCAGTATTATAGCCACTAATGGCGCTATAAAGTATTATTTCCATTGAGTATTATAAAAATTAAGGCAGTAGTAGTCCAGTGGTAACGCGCTCGCTTGAGAAACCTAGTGAAGCTGGTTTAAATCCCGGGTCTCGCACCTCTGATATTTTCATGTGCGAATCATTTCTAACATGATTACCACTTGTCTTACGCTGAAAGAAAACATCGTGAGGAAACCTGCTTGTCTGAGAGAACCTAGCAAGTTTTTGAAATACATGTGAAGTCCGCCAATCCGCACTTGGCCAGCATGGTGGACTATGGCCTGATTCCCCTCGTATTGAAGGAAGGCCCACGCCCAGCAGTGGGACGTTAAAAAGAGCTGAATGCAATTACAAAAATACATTTAAAATAAAACTATCTTTTCGGGTTTTTTCGCGGATTAGTTTTGATTTTCCTGAAACTTTCCCATAATTTAAGAAATTTCAAAGTAACTAGATGATCATATCTTTTCCATAAACTAATCTAAGACGTAAACAGCGTACTACGTAATTGTATCGGTGTATACGAGTACATTATGAGATAAATATTTGTTCAAAGATCATATCAGTAGGTAACTATATACTGCGTAATTACCGTCTAGTCAGGTAACTCAGAAATCATAGTAGGTGTTGTTTATATTACCATGTTGTGAGAGTAGTGGATTCGATTCACGCTCACGGTTTTTGCTTCTATAGAACTATTAAATACTAACCCTTGCTTCGCTCGGGCTCGTTCCTCTAGGTACGTTTTGACGGTTAGTATGGTATAGGTAAACTATACATTGTAAGATACATAGGCATAGCCTTCCTCAATAAACGGGCTATCCAATGCAAAAAGAATTTTTCAAATCGCATTAGTAATTCCTGAGATTAGCGCGTTCAAATGAACAAACTCTGCCTCTTTATAATATTAGTATAGATTCCTAATGTATACTATATATACTGTATTAAACTCATATATGTGTTTACGTTTAAATTGAATAAATTGGGATTCTGACGAAATATTAGTATATAAAAATGTTTAATTTTTTTATTAATCGTTACAATTTTCTTCTATTTTAGCTGTATTTATTAATAACAGACAACTCAATTTAATGAGGAACGACGCAACTTTGAAAGCTGAAACTGAAAAGATCTAGTATCTAGAGTCTAGACCATACGTATAGACTTAAAGTTAAAAAAAATTGTTTGAACTGGTATAATCATTTCCTAACAAATGTCTCTTCAGAAAGTGGCGTCGACATGTGACGTTAAGTCAAACCAAAGATTAAAATTAAAAAATCAAAAGTTCTAATTGTCTAAACACAAATTCGACCTTACGCACACCACATAAAGTGCTTTTTCAAACGAAACAACGTACGTTTTAATTTTGTCATCCGAAAAGCAATGAACAAAAGAAATTTGAATTATGCACTTTATTTTTGAGGACACTTTTGAGACCCTAATTGTGTGATATTAAGTTTTTATATATCCATAGCTGTAGGCGATGATATTTTTATCTGATAACGTCATAAGTCAGGTATTTTTGTTTTATTCATGAATCAACGTTGAGTCGTATAAAGCTGTAGTTTTGTTGCCTTGGGAGTTGTGACGTTTTATCTGATAAAGAACGATGTGAGGAGAGAGTGTAATTTCTTTGCATGATTAAATAATTGCTATATTTCTGCTGCTATTATGTAATCCTAATAATATTATAAAAACGACAGTTTGTGAGGATGTATGGATGTTTGTTACTCTTTCACGCAAAAACTACTGAATGGATTTTAATAAAACTTCGCTCGGGTTCGTCTTTAGGAAAACAAAAACAAACCTATCCCACGGGAACCGTACATTCTTCCGGGATAAAAAGCCTATGTGTTATTCCAGACTATAACCTATCTCTGTGCCAAATTTCATTTAGATCCGTTCAGCCGTTCTGGCGTGAAAGAGTAACAAACATCCATACTCACAAATTTTCACATTTATAATATTAGTATAGATAGATGTTTATATGTTTATTTGATCATGATCTATAGCGTAAATATCTTAATGAATTTAACATTTGAATTGTCTTTAGTTTCGTCATAAAGTCTCATTAACCTACATTAAGAATAAGGAATTCACACAATTTTAATTAGATTTTAATTTTTTTTGTTGTTGCCTGTTGATGCGGTTACTGAGAAAGTTATTTTGAAATCTGTTTACGTTTTTAATTTAAAAAATATATTAAAGAATGTCTGTATGAATGTGTCGTGTGCAAGAAGTGAAACTTCTATAGGTTATCGGTAGTTTTCGTGAAATTCAATTTATGTTTTAAATAATTAGGATATTTATTTATTTCTTGGTAATCTTACAGCTTTATAAAATTGTTGAAATACAGTTAGAGCACAAAGTTATTAATAAATATGGCCAAAATTAGATTACTCTATTAGATATAATAGTATATGTATTAGACAACAGAGTACCTACTCATATATTGATAAAGAAAAAGAGCAAAAAAAAGTCTGAATAAATTAAATTGATCATACTAATGATATGCACATCGAACATAATGTGTTTACATGTATGTGCGTGTGTGTACGTGTGTATGTGTGTGTAGGATAGGAAAGATACAAATAAAGATTTTTTTTATAGATTTAATAAAAACTTTTTAACAAAAAAATAAAAACCGACTTCAAACAAAAGCACTAAAAAGTAAAAAATAACTGATTGGTAGTTTTCATTTACTATACATACCTAATCAAATATTTTCGAAGTCGGTGTGCCTTGGCTAAGTAATTAAAGCCTACCTATTAAATACATACCTAATCAAATATTTTTGAAATCGGTGCCAGCCCACACAAAGCAAAGCACACCGACTTCGAAAATATTTGATTAGGTATGTATAGTAAATGAAAACTACCAATCAGTTATTTTTTACTTTTTAGTGCTTTTGTTTGAAGTCGGTTTTTATTTTTTTGTTAAAAAGTTTTTATTTTTCCCTTTTTGATGTAGACAGTAGTAGCAAAGTAAGAATTCTAAAGTGTTAGGCTTGTCAAACCAAACAAAATAAGCCCAAACTCGAAGTATCTACTATTTATCGTTGAAGAGTTCCACCTATCCGCCTTCTGGCCTTACCATCAGATCAGGTCAACAATACCGAACCTCTGTACTATCAACGGAAATAGAAACACTTGCAAAGTTTCAAGTCAATATGACAATTAGAAGTAGGTTAAATTCATTATTAGCTATTTTTCCACCCTTAGGGGTGGTATTTTTTTTTGAAATTTAAATGGGACCAATCTGGAAGTATACCCTTTCAAACAAAAAAAAAATTGTCGAAATCGGTTAATAAATGACGAAGTTCTGAGGTAACAAACATAAAAAAAAAACAGTCGAATTGAGAACCTCCTCCTTTTTGAAGTCGGTTGAAAAGAAAAACGATTTTATTATTCACATAGTACAGATGGTGTTAAGATAAAATTTAATTTTCAATCAAATGTTGTAATGATTCACTAAGTATATAACTCCAATTAAATAAATAATGATACAGGGATGCAATTTTTTATTATAATAATCATAATTTTTAATTGACTATTTATTTACTTCCATAACAACCGTTTCCGTTACAAAAATCGTAACGCTAATACTTTTTTTCTATCTCATGGCGCGCCTAAAGAAGTTTCACTTCAATAAGGTGTATAAGTAATTTATTAGTATCGAACTTATTTAAATTAGATGACTAAAAATATATTTTGTTTATCGACCATACTGTTGTTTAGAGCTAAACTATAAAAAGACCTGACCTTTAATCAAACAGCCTTTATTTATTCGCCGTAAATATTATAAGGGTCTATACACACGACGACATTTCGACGCGTTGTCGACACACGTTTGTCGCACAATTAGTAAGTCTACAAGTATGTAGTCGTATAAATATAAATAAATATTTTGGGACATTAACACACAACACCATCTAATTCCATTGTAGGGTGCTATGAGTCTTGTGTTATGGATACCAGATAGTTGATACACTACACATATATAACTTTAAATACATACATGTTATAAATATAAACACTCATGACTGGAGTACAAACATTCACATACTGTATATAATTGGTAAAGACAAGGTTGCGCCGTGAGTGTGTGAGCGACTTTATGCATCGCGTAGTTTTAGGAGCGGGGGGTGCGGGATGGCGCTATAAAAGCTGCGGATCGCTGGACGCACGGAAGAACGACTTTAACTCACGTTACGAAACGTTTAATATATTGTCGGATTACCACTCTGTGTAGCTGCCTCGGTGGTGTAGTGGCTAGCATGTACGGCTGCACACCCAGAGGTCCCGGGTCGGGCCAAGTTTAGTTATTGAGTCTTTCTGTAAAAGTAAGCCTCAGTAACAGCCCGGAGTTGGGAAGTTGGCGGTGTTTCACCCCCGTGCCTCGGAGAGCACGTAAAGCCGTCGGTCCTGCGCCTTAACTCTCACTGGTCGTGTCGAGAAGTCGTCCCACCAAAGTATGAGAGTGACAGGAATAGAGAATGCATCTGTGTCTGCGCGTACAATTGTGCACTATAATATCTCCTGCGCAGTTGGCTAGCCTCAATGAGATTGGCCGCCGTGGCCGGAATCGGTCAGGAGAACATCATCACCACTCTGTGTAGTACTTATCTAATAAACTAATTAAGTACAGTCCACTCTTTAATTATTCTCTATAGGGTGATCAGTTTTCCCTATCACGAAGTGTCCAGGGCACTGTCCCCATCAATAATCTATATATATAAAAGAAAGTCGTGTTAGTTACTTCGCTTATAACTCAAGAACGGCTGAACCGATTTAGCTGAAAATTGGCAGGGAGGTAGTTTAGAGCCAGGAGAAGGACATAGGATACTTTTTATCCCGTTCGACCGCGTTCCAATTTTTATGATATTTTAATTTTTGGATTTCTCTTAGTCCGGAATAGGTAAGTATTAAAACATATAATTAAAATGTGAGAAAGAAAGATTTTTTCTTTTTATATCTATTTAAAACGTACCTAGCGACGAACCCGAGCGAAGCGAGGGTGAGCCGCTAGTACTAATATATATTATAGTTAATATTTTATGCTACGGAACCTTTAGTGTACTACTCAGACTCGCACTTGCTGGATTTTGTTTTGTTTATCAGCGCAGAAAATACTCAGATCTTAATAATTAATGTGTCTTTTTAATGATATGTGCGTTATCGGCGCGTTTATATAACGCAATGTGTATAAGCCCTAAGATGTAAGGAAGAGATTTACGATCGCATGACGCAGCATCCGTGTAGTCATTCAATCGGTTGGAAGGCCAGGGGATATCTATACTAATATAATAAAGAGGTAAAGTTTGTGAGTTTGTGACGTTGTAGGGGGTAATCTCTGGATCTACCGATTTAGATGAAATTTGGTAAAAAGATAGTTTGAAACTTTGGGAAGGACATAGGATACTTTTCATCCCGAAAATCATCCCTAAAGGGGGTGAAAATGGGGATGAAAGTTTGTATTAGGAAGCAAGCTAGTGATGAACCCGAGCGAAACGAGGATAAGTCGCTATCTTCTGTATAAATATTGTAAATTAATTTTAATCATGTTTTCATTAGTACTAGGCTTATTCTTTTACTTATTTCTTTAATCTATATTATCTATATATATATATATATATATATATATATATATATATATATATATATATATATACTAGCGACTCACCCTCGCTCCGCTCGGGTTCGTCCCTGGGGTGGGGTCTGGGAGGACCACCCTTATCCTTATCACTTAAGGTATGAAAAATAGATAGTAGCCGATTCTCAGACCTACTGAATACGCATATAAAATTTGGTAAAAATCGGTAAAGCCGTTTCGGAGGAGTACGGTAACAAACATTGTGACATGGAAATTTTATATATAAGATATATATATAATATATATACATAGATATAATATGCAGATATAGGAATAATATGAATAGATGTATACAAACAAAGCGAGACAGGGTCAGTAAAGTATATTTCTAGATTGAGTTTATACCACTTTTGCAATGTGACGAATAAAATTGAGCATTACGTTTTGCTATTTACGAGTATACAAGTGGGTACGTAGAACTATCGGAACTAATAATCATTCACGGTTGAATATAATTATATACAAACATTTTGTAGAAAACTATTTAAGTATGTATTCAACTCAATGATGAGCAATTCTCGTGTACGTCATAGGATGCAAAGAGAGACTGCAGTCTCTCCCGTGACCGTGATTGCTGTAAAGCATTCGAAACGTCGGGAACCAAAAATCAAAATAAATCCGCGAAATAATCCGAAAAGATAGTTTTATTTAAAAAAGTAGACCTGTTAATTAATTACTACGTATTTTTATGTATACTTATATTTATATCATACTAGCTTAACAAACGGACAGTTAGTTACCTACTCTCATATAATATGTATTTAGATTTGACTAAAATAATTCAATTCAATGAATCAAAAAATCAATTCAATCTAGTTAATAGCTTCAAAGCGTGCCAGTTGAGCACAGATTACTTTTACTTCGCCATGTCACGTATAATGGAGAAGACATGAAGAAGATTGGTTGTCTAAAAGAAGGCTGTGTTAAATCTGCTGTTACTAAATTAAATATTACATACGTGTATGGCACACACCTACACCTGTACAGTTTCCTTAAGATATTCTTACGAATTCTGGAGATAACTCTGCGCATTTATAATAATGCGAAATCTATACATATAATAAAATTCTAACTAATCCGAATCTGTGCATTACATATTTTTTGGAAATTCTTATTATAATAGACATATATTATCGATATAGAGACCGAATCTACAGTTTTTAGAATTTTTGTCTGTCTGTCTGTTACCGCATCACAGAAAAACCACTGGAGGGATTTTGATGAAATGTGGTATGGTGATAGCTGGTTATCCGGGTCAACATATAGGATACTTTTTACCGCGGGAAAATGTCTCATTTCTGAGAAAAAATACAAAAACTGCATTGTAAGAGTATGTAACGTAACTAATATGTAAAACCTAAGAATTTGGTTTTTAGTCATCTTAACGCGGGCGCAACCGCGGACAATGCTAGTTAAAAATATATTTTTTTATATAATATGTATTGGTATAGGAACATACTCAAATAATCCGTTTTCTATCTAGAAAAACAAGTCTTTGTTTACATACTCATTAAAGTACTCTGTTAGTTACACTTAGTGAAGCAAATACAATTGTGATAAAATAAAGTGAAAAGATTGTGAAATTATTATGCTCGAGTATAATAAAAATATGTTACTCAATCAAGCCAGAACGGCTGAACGGATCTGGATGAAATTTGACACAGAAATAGATTATAGTCTGGAATAACACATAGTTTACTTGTTATTCCGGAAAAAAAATACGATTCGCGTCGGGTAGATTTGTTTTTTTCTAGAGACGAACCCGAAGCGAAGCGAGGTTGAGTCGCTAGTATTTATATATAACTAGCATCGCCCGCGGCTGCGCCCGCGTTCAGATGACCAAAAACCAAATTCTTAGGTTTTACATATTAGTATACTCTTACATTACAGTTTTTGTATTTTTCTCAGAAATGAGATATTTTCCCGCGATAAAAAGTATCCTATATGTTGACCCGGATAACCAGCTATCATCATACCAAATTTCATCAAAATCCCTCCAGTGGTTTTTCTGTGATGCGGTAACAGACAGACAGACAAAAATTCTAAAAACTATAGATTCGGCCTCTGTATCGATAATAATTTTTATTTCAATAAGATTTTCAAAAAATATTTAATGTACATATTCGGCTTAGTTACAATTTTATTGTATGTATAGATTGCCTAGTACTAGCGAGTTCCTCTCGTTTGAAGCGAGACGTTTCGATTGGCTGCGTCTCTGTGTGCCATACATTAGCCTATATGTTACACCGAGTCATTATAATAGCTAGATAGGACTCAAAATAATAATTAAACTGCGAAGTCAGATATCAAACAAATACAACAATGTACATGCAAAAAACCATCTTATAGACAACACGTTTGGCTTAGTTTGTAGTGACCGTACTTGCTGTGCCAACGGCCGCGGGTTCGAGTCGCGCTGGGTGATGAGCACAAATGTTTGTACTCCAGTCATAGTTGTTTATATTTATAATATGTATGTATTTAGAGTTATATATGTGTAGTGTATCAACTATCTGGTATCTATAACACAAGTGTCGTAGCTTACCATGGAACTAGATGGTGCTGTGAGTTAATGTCCCAACATATTTATTCATAATTCATATTATTCATAAAATATTAAAAAAAATGTAATTAAAAAGTCTTGAACAAAAACCTATCTTATGCTCGACCCCGTCTCGTTTCACTATAACCATTTACAGTTTTTACCTATCCTTAAAAAGTTATAAATACAGGAGATCCCTACTCCTTACGTGTCATAAAGTACCCAGTCTATGACTTTTCTTTTGAATTCTTCATCGACTACATAGAATCGCATTAAAATCGGTTCCGCGTTCCAGAGATTAAGGCGTGAAAACAAACCAATAAAATTGTTTATCTCCATTTATGTATGGTTGCAAATTACCATATCAAGTAGTTACAAAGACTTATAGATTAGGTACTATATAATTTATACTAATAAATGGAGAGCCGTTTTTTTGTTCGGTTATAGGTACTGCGATAACTACTGAACCGATCGGAATAATACTCATACCATAAGATGCAGCGTGTTTCGGAGAAGGTTTTAGTGTATATGACATGTTGGTGATTAATGTACTATGCAGGCGGAGCCGCAGGAAAACGCTAGTATTATAATACTAGATTAGCTACGCAGCGTCCCTCATTTATATTATTACGTAAGCTCCCGGTAGCTTTTTTTAACTTAATTCACAAATATTATCAAACCGGTAGCTTATAATTTTTTTTTTAAATAATTATTTGCATATCTAGTAAAATGGGGGTATTTTATTAGTCTGTTTAAAATTTTATTTAGAGATGCGCTTTAGGGGGGGGGGGGGGGGATGTTGGTGGTAATCGACCTTTTTTTTTTTAGTGTGTGGCTAGGATGGACGGAACGCGTGCGAATTTAGGTATTTCCTTCGTGTTATTAAAACAAATACTTACACATTTTGAAAATGTTACGTGTATACGTTATAGAAAACGTGCTGTTTGGTTATTATAAAAAAAAAACTGATGGACTTCCTTGAATTATTTACGCCGCACTAAGGGTTTATTTTGTTTTTTAGATATCATTTTTTGTTTTTATTTTTCTATCGAGGAAACTACAAATAATCGTGTTTCTAAAGTGTACGATTTATAGAATAAATCCATAAATATCCTACATATTAATTCCATAATTAAAGTTTTAGTAACAACAATACAGCAAGGGATCAATTATTTCGTATTTGCCTCGGTGCACCCTTAACCAAACGTGGGCGCTTCACTAGTACAATATATAAATAATAATAATAATAAATATGTTGGGACGTTAACACACAGCACCATCTAGTTCCATGGTAAGCTACGTGGCCTGTGTTATGGATACCAAATAGTTGATATACTACACATATATAACTTAAAATACATACATATTATAAATATAAACACACATGACTGGAGTACAAACATTCGTGCTCATCACACAAATTAATGCCCCCAGCGGGATTCGAACCCGCTACCGCTGGCACAGCAAGTAGGGTCACTACAAACTGAGCCAATTTATAGTTTATATGCATTCTACAAAATATGACGCAATATTTAATGACGTCACACAATAATGTAATCAGGTACGTCCCATTCAGAGTGCTGATGAATCGTATTGACATACAAATTAGTGATAAGCGTCTGAGTCACATTTTAGGGTTCCTTATATTACTAGCGGCTCAACAACGCCAACAACAAAAACAAACCTATCCCACGGGAACCGTACATTTTTCCGGGATAAAACTAGCCTATATGTTATTCGAGACTATAACTATCTCTGTGCCAAATTTCATCCAGATGCATTCTGGCCTGAAAGAGTAACAAACATCCATACATACTTACAAACTTTCACATTTATAATATTAATTCGGGTAAAAATTGTAACGTAAATCTTATTAGTAATAATCACCTACCTTTCATCATCATTCATTCAATCATGTTTAACAGTTAGTATAGATTTCTCAGAGATGAGATATTTTCCCGCAGTAATAAATGTCCTATAACCAGCTACCCGGATAACCAGCTATCATCATACCAAATTTCATCAAAATCCCTCCAGTAGTTTTCTCCTGATACGTTCCCAGACAAATAGCCAAAAATTCTAAAAACTATAGATTCGGCCTCTGTATCTATAACAATGACTAATGAGATTTTCCAAAAGAATATTTAAAAGTACAGATTCGACTCAGAATTTTATTATATGTATAGATTTATTTGACACCATCCTTGAGCTCCAATTACCAATATAAAAAAGAATAATGAAAAATTGATCCTCAACTGGCGGAAGATATCAACTATCAAGTAGCAGTACTTACAAAAAAAATACAGCAACTTAATTTTACGTAGTTCACTTACAGTTTACACATTTGTAGTAATTATTTGTGTAGTAACAATTAGTGTATCAACTATCTGGTATCCATAACACAAGTCTCGTAGCTTACCATGGAACTAGATGGTGCTGTGTGTTGATGTCCCAACATATTTATTTATATTTTATTTATTTGAATACCTTAATGTAAGGAACCGTCCTTCACTCGAATCCAACTCGCATTTGATCAATATTTCAAAACGGACCTAATGAATGAAAATATGGGAAAATGTTGAAAATTCTAAGAACAATCGTTGTTTTGTAAGTGAGTTGAATGCACTCGATATTTCCTGTAATTTCTCACGCCAAACTACGAGTATCAAAGCAATATATAGCTTTGATAAAAATAGCTTATTATACATAATATGTGGATCTATTTCTGATACAAACACACCTACGTTTAGTTTAACAAGACGCTCTCTATACATTTTCATAGCTTTTTTATCTGCCATTATCTTATAACGTGTATCTTTTAAATAATGACAAATTAATCTTTTATTTTATAAAGTCAACTAGTTGGTTTGTATGTTGGTTGGTACGTTTTAACAGGTAGTATAGATTTCTAAGAGATGAGATTTTTTTCCGCAGTAAAAAGTAAACATATAGGATATGTTGACCCGGATAACTAGCTATCATCATACCAAATTTCATTAAAATCTGTCCAGTGGTTTTCTCGTGATGCGTTCCCAGATAGACAGACAGACAAAAATTCTAAAAACTATAGATTCGGCCTCTGTATCAATCAATAATAATTATTGTTTCAATAAGATTTTCCAAAAGATATTTAATGTACAGATTCGACTCATTTTATTATAAGTATAGATGTTGATATGGTTATTTATAAAAAACTTTTAAGAGCTTAAAAAAATTGTTTTATCTATATATAAGTTTTATCTTCTGTGCTTCTACGATACGTTGTATTTTCACGATAAGTTATCATTCAACTTCCATTTTTAGGGTTCCGTACGTCAAAAGAGAATATAGGATAGGTTTTGAAAAGTTCAAGCTTAAATGACTAATTATATGTAAAATAATAAAATACAAATTTAACTGCCTCGGTGGTGTAGTGGCTAGCATGTACGGCTGCACACTCGGAGGTCCTGGGTTCGAGTCCCGGGTCGGGCCAAGTTTAGTTATTGAGTCTTTCTGTATAGTAAGTCTCAGTAACAGCCCGGAGTTGGGAAGTTGGCGGTGTTTCACCCCCGTGCCTCGGAGAGCACGTAAAGCCGTCGGTCCTGCGCCTTAACTCTCACCGGTCGTGTCGAGTAGTCGTCCCACCGGAGTATGAGAGTGATAGGAATAGAGAGTGCACTTGTGTCTGCGCGTACACTTGAGCACTATAATATCTCCTGCGCAGTTGGCTAGTCTCGATGAGATTGGTCGCCGTGGCTGGAATCGGCTAGGAGAACATCATCATCATATGTAAAATATAATGTATTTTCTAATAAAAACCCATAAAGAATTATTCGATTCTAAGGATAGATTTTATCTTGAAAATTATATGGAACCCCGTATGTATTACTTGTTAATTAAAAAAAGAATAATTAAAATCGGTTTAGTATTCACAAAGATTTCGCTTAACATAAACACAAACAACCATACACGAGATTTGGTACTTAGCTACCTCCTTTTATGAAGTTGGTCGAAAATTTAAATTAATATCTATTGTATTCAGCCCTTTATTAACGTCTCACTGTTGGCCGTGGGCCTCCCTTTAATACCTTTGTATTCAGGGCTTTAGGCCATAGTCCACCAAGCTGGCCAAGTCCAGGTTGGCGGACTTCACATGTCTTTTCTAAATTACTAGTAGGTACTTGTATTTTTATTCAATAACTTAAGTTACATTTGACTCAGCAAGATATCTAAAGTTCGTTTTCTTCCAGGTATTAGAATGCAAGGAAAAGAGAACGGGAATGAAGCGCGCGCTGAAGGTTTTACACGACAGTGCGAAAGCGAGGCGTGAGGTGGAGTTACATTGGCGTGCGAGTGGCTGCATCCATATTGTTGAGGTACGTAAGAATTTTTCCCTTAACACCTCCAGGTAAATTTCTAAGAAATTAATTAAAATTCTAAGAAATCTATTGTTAACTGACACGCCGGCGTGTCCTCGGTCGTGGGGGGATTAATACCTTAGATTTACGCAAATATTTGACATTTTTAATAAAACTATCTTTTCGGATTTTATCGCGGATTTATTTTGATTTTTGATTCCCGACGACGTTTCGAATGCTTTACAGCCTCATTCATGGTCACGGGAGAGAATTTTCTAATTGGACGTGTTTGTTTGAGTGGTGAGGCAATCTTCTTCAATCCTTTTGCACTGGTTTTAGTGATAAAGGCATATGTTCACGACTTGCGCTTTTCAAGCATTTGTGTCGCGTAAGTGATCTTTTTTTTCAAGTTTTTCAGCGCAGAATACCTATATGTATACAGATGATATATGTACATATGGGCATGCTAAGCACGTCGTTGGCGTATTTATAAAACGCGGTATCCATAAGCCTTAAGATTCTCAGACAGCTGGCTGTAGACGGATGGTAGGTTCCCATGATTTGGGGGTTGGAACCCCCCCAAAACACGTAAATGTAACAAATTGTTCATATCTGCTTCAAATTGATTTAAGTGACCTTATGTCCATCTTGCCGGTTTTCGGTCGGTAACTAGTTCGTCTGAGCGAGAGGTAGGTATCGATTTTTCTATTCATTCACTTTCATATTCTTGTGTGATGGGAATCTAACACTTTCACATTTATAATATTAGTTATAGATGTAGGTATAGTTGCTTATAAATCGCATTTTAGTTCTGAATTTTGCAAGATGAATGGGTTAAAAAGCTACGAGAAGTCTCGGGGCATACTCTGTTATACACACCCAGCAGTGGGTCTTTAAAAAGGCCTGAATACGAAGAGTTTAAGTAATAATAAATATGAGTATATGAAAATATTTTTTTAAATGATGCTAAAACCCAGTTACAATTTTGTTACGGTATGTGTAGAAATGTCACATCGAAGCGTTATGTCACATTCTGCGCCACTGGTGAATCGATTTTCTAGTTTCTTTTTTTAATGAACAGGTTATAAATATCTCAAGGGTAGTGGTATATAAGAAAATTTCCACCCGTGGACGAGTGCAATATTTAATTTTAAAGTTAGTGTACATTAAAATTAAAAAATATGGTATCGATTGACATCGATATTATATACATATACAGGTATCGATAGTAGATATCCATTATAGAAATTCTGGTTGTCTAAGGTTAGTCATGAATATAATTAGATCGTTTAACTGAACTGCGTCTTACATTGTAGGAAAACCCCATAGTACGGTGGAATAAATGTCTTATTTACTCGTTATAATGTGTAGGTATGTTATTGCGTCACAACTTCACTTTGCTATCCATATATGTACATATAAGGGGGTATTCGTTGATTACTTGAACTCAAAATGGAGGAGGGGGCCCAGTAAAATCTCATCAAATCTCATTTACACTGAGGGTAATAAATATTACTTTAAAAGAAAATATAGGTAAATATGTATTTACACAGATCATTAAAAAAAATCTTTCATTCCTTTTGACATATCCCATTATCCGGGTAGGAGGGTCCAATGGTACTTAAGCGGGATGGAAATAAAAATGATCTATTTCTGTCTCCATTATACAATTTATATCCTAATTAAATTTCATAGACGGCCTATGAATTCTATACATTAAGATGGACGATCATGACGCTTCAAAGTATAATAAGTAGTTTAGAAGTTAGGATGAAACATGAGCATACATACATAGTTACCGGTCAAAATCATAACCCTCCGTTTGCTTCGCCACAGTCGGCTAAAACCCATCGTCATTCTGATCAATTTGGTATTGTCACTGACGCGATGTGACGATTTTCACCGGTCGCATGTTCTCGCACATATATACGTCCTATATTAATACAGTGTAAAGGCATTACTTATTAACCGACTTCAAAGAAAGTCGTTCTCATCGTTTTTTTTTTAAATAGCATCTTTTTCATTTCAATCGAATGAAACGCCGAATGTTTTAGAAGGACATTACTATCATTCACTTGATGTAATTGTATACTTATTTAATTTACATTCAATTTAATGATTGAGTCTACTTCTATAACAACTTCAACTTTAACGTCTATTACAAGTCTAATTCAAGTTGTATAATAACCGTATTATTATTTAATATTTTGATATCAATTACTTCGATTACAAAGCATTAGGTATAAGTCATCTCTTCAACTCGATAATATTTGCCCTAACCAATAATACAAGTATTTTTCAGTTCAGTAGACACCTAACGTTGCCAACCGATCAGCAGGCGTTTATAAAGAAAGTATAATTTCCCCGGGGATTCCCCATGCTAAGGCAATAAATCAATGGTTTGCGTGAATAATAATTTCTTTTGTTACGGTGTTCGAACCATGACCTACTTAAGATAAGATACCTAATTCAGATATCGAGTGAACGGTACTTAGAAGAAGTTAGAGAAATAATTTTAATACTAATTTCTGCATGCGATTTTACATGACTGCCAAGAAAAACAATAGAAAGAATATATAGAAAACTAGCGACTCACCTTCGATTCGGGTTCGTCCCTAGACAAAAACAAATCTATCCCACGGGAACTGTACATTTTTTCGGTATAAAAAGTAACCCATGTTCTATTCCAAACTATAATCTATCACTGTGATAAATTCCATCAAGATCAGAATGTTAGTGAAAGAGATAGAGAGTGCACATTTTGTCTGAGCACACGCACTACACTATAATTTTTCGAACATTTAGTTAGTCTCAGTGAGATTGGCTAACTTAACTGAAATCTGTTAAGAGGGCATTATTATTATAAGGAAGTGTTTACCACAGGGATGGAGCCATGTAGAGGCTTTTTGGGCCCCTAAGATATAACAGGCTCTTTGTTGATAATAATGAATAATATGGTGAATTTATAATATAAAAATTATCTTAAATTAAAAAAATAAGGCCATAGAAGGCTCCACTAATAAAAACCAAAGATCAATTAACAATAACCAAACAATAGCGTGCTTAATTTCTTCTAGTGCCATCTATTATTATAGATTTTGTAAAGGCAAAACGAGTAACGAGTAATTAAAATGATTGTCATTTTTAGGCCCCCAAGAAGTGTTAACCCAGGCCCCTCACTAAATTTACACCCAAGAGAACCCTGAAATTCACCCCCCATGATGAAAATGACAGAAAACTAGGAAAAATGCAATAAGTACTAAATACTGAAGCGTTCTTTTTCAGATCATCGACGTCTACGACAACACTTACGGCGGGAAGCGATGTCTTCTAGTGGTGATGGAGTGTATGGACGGCGGCGAGTTGTTCCAGAGGATACAGGATAACAGGGAGGGTGCATTCACAGAGAGGCAGGCTGCTGAGGTGAGATAGATAGTGAGGTTGTCTGTTTCATTCAAATTTAAATACGTTTTTCATCCCTGTGTGAATGTATGTATGGATTATGTAACTGCATGGGAGTATTGTATTCAGCACTTTTTTAACGTCCCACTGCTGGGCGCGGGCCTCCCTTCAGTACATGGTAGTGCCACCCTATTTTTTTACCCCAAAGGAGGGTTATGTGTTTGACCTGTATGTATGAATGTGTACATATGTCCGATAGGTTCTCTCGTAATTACTAAACGGTGACGACGTTTTCGATTATTACGTCGTTAGATTCGTCTCAATAACGAGTGTTGTGTAGATATTATTAAAAATCAAAATGGTGGATCTCAGGCGCCAATTCGTATTCCAAGCTTATTGAGTGTGGTATCAAAATTAAGATTTTCAAGTGGCGTTCTTGCGTGGCGCACAAAAATATAGACAACTTATATGTTTAGAAGAAATTTAGGCAAACAAATTGTTAATTAAATTTCAATTTATAATATACATATAACTGGCTAAAACTAAAAAAACTGTAAATGAAAAATATAAATTATAAAATTTCACTGGCAGATAGCCGATTTTATAAGAAGTAACTTAGGCTACTTTAATTTTAGTAAAATAATTAGGGTTCATACATACACTATTGGTATCATTTTGCGATAAAAATTGATATTTTTCTATAACATTGCAGATAATGCATTCAATATGCGTAGCAGTACGTCACCTACACGACTCAAACATCGCTCATCGGGACATCAAACCTGAAAATTTGCTGTACACCAGTATGGAACCTAACGCCATATTGAAGTTGACCGATTTCGGTTTTGCAAAGGAAACTTTAACACAAGCTGACACTCTCCAGACGCCCTGCTATACTCCTTATTATGTGGCTCCTGAGGTAATTTATACTTATTATGTATTAATTACTAAGGCAGTGGTAATTAACGTCCTACTGCTGGGCGTGGGCCCCCTTCAATGAGAGGGGGACCAGGCCATAGTCCGCTGGCCAAGTGCGAGTGGACTGAGCATGTCCTTCGACAACTTGCTAGGTTCTCTCAGACATGCAGGTTTCCTCACGATGTTTTCCTTTACCGTTAAGACAAGTGGTACATGAAAATATCAGAGGTAAGTACGAGAGTTGAGAACCGGGATTTGAACCCGCTTCTACCGCGCAGCTACCACTGGGTTACCACTGCCCTAGTTCTTTATCTGTACGAGTAATTTTAACCCATAAAAGAAAATTAGAGGGATAATAATTTGTTTTATATTTTATTTCCAGGTGCTAGGTCCCGAGAAATATGACAAATCTTGTGACATATGGTCTTTAGGAGTAGTGATGTACATACTGTTGTGTGGTTTTCCGCCATTTTACTCGAACCACGGTCTCGCAATATCGCCGGGAATGAAAAAGGTAATGAATGTAATATTTAAAATTACTACTCTAACGGTTTTGTTACTCTAGATCATGGTATATCTGTGCACAAAATTTTATCTAAATCGGTCCAGCCGTTTCAAAGTGAATGAATGATAAATTAAATCAATTAAACATGTTGGCCGTTGCGATATCAACACACAGCACCATCTAGTTCCATGGTAATTTATGCCATAAACCCTGCAAACAAAAATTAAAAAATACGTTGTTTCGTTTGAAAAAGTACTTTATGTGGTGTGCGTAAGTTCGAATTTGTGTAATACTTTCTTAGATTTACGCGAATGTTTGACATTATTAAATAAAACTATCTTTTCGGATTATTTCGCGGATTTATTTTGATTATATTATATTCGTTTTGATAGACCTCAAATCCTGGCGAAAGAAAACCGATATCGCCCTAGAATGATTCGAGAAGCCATAGAAATTAAAAAACATCCAAATTTCAATAGGGAAGATGGCTGGGTACTACCATCGTCATGGGATCCTGTTATTAATATAATAAAATCAAATAATAAGTATAAATATAACAGACAGACAGATGTAGTAAGTTCATACTGTGTAGATCAAAATGACAGCTTATCAGATTAATATTTTTCATTTGTAAAAGTATATATGAATAGTGTTGCTTAGTAAGCTGTTTTTAAATAATAGCAAACTAAATTAAAATGATTATCCTTAATTAATTTTAACTTTTTTAAATTACACATAGAACAATTATATGGCTTTAATAATTAATACTATATTTTTATATTTTTATTTATGGTTATAAATATAATAATGGCAACACTAAATATAGATTACTAATTAATATTTTTTAAAATTGTAATAATTATAAAAATAATAGCAAAAATTAAATAAATAATTTTACATATTTAATTATAATTAAAATTATAAAAATGTTTAAAGTTAAAAATATTGTAATGTAATTGGTGCAATTTTCATTTTGTTAATTGTGGGTAGGCTGTCTGTAACAACTATACCTCCAAGACATGTAACACCTCAGTCTCTCCCGTGACCATGGATGCTGTAAAGCATTCGAAACGTCGGGAACCAAAAATCAAAATAAATCCGCGAAATAATCCGAAAAGATAGTTTTATTTAATAATTTCGAATTTGTGTTTAGACAATTAGAACTTTGGATGTTTGAATTTTATTCTTTGGTTTGACTTACGTCACATGTCGACGCAACTTTTTGAACAGATATTTGTTAAGGAAATGTGTATCTATGTTTTATATAACAACTAGCAGAACCCGCGGCTTCGCTTGCGCTAAAACTACAACAAAATCACGCCAATCCGTCACTCCATTTCGACGTGAAAGAAAGACAAATAAACAAACACACTTTCACATTTATAATATTAAGTATGGACGGCTAAAACGATCATTTATATATATTTTCGCAGCGTATAAGATTGGGACAATACGATTTTCCCGAGCCGGAGTGGTCGAACGTTTCGTCCGAAGCAAAGAATTTGATTAGAGGAATGCTCTCAGTCGACCCGGCGAAGAGATTGACTATACATCAAGTAAGTATAGAATTCATGATAAAATAATACTACATATATATTATACCAGCGCAAAGGCAGTGGTAGCCCAGTGGTAACGCGCTCGCTTGGGAAACCGAGTGAAGCGGGTTCAATTCCCGGGTCTCGCACCTCTGATATTTTCATGTGCGAATCATTTTCTAACATGATTACCAGTTGCCTTACGGTGAAGGAAAACATCGTGAGGAAACCTGTATGTCTGAGAGAACTTAGCAAGTTCTCGAAAGACATGTCAAGTCCGCCAACCCGCACTTGGCCAGCGTGGTGGACTATGGCCTGATCCCCCTCGTATTGAAGGGAGGCCCGTGCCCCAGCAGTGGAACGTTAAAAAAAAGGACTGAATACATACATATATTATACCAGCGACTCTAGTATGTACGTCCCTAGGTACGTTTTAATTTTTGGGGCGGAACCCTAACTCTTTTTCTAAAATAAAAGTAGCCTATGTTATTCCCTATTACATCAGCTATCTTTTAGTGAAAGTCCCGGCAAAATTAGTGCACCCGTTTCAGAGAATATCTGGAAGAAACAGACAGACATACAGACAGACAAAAATTTTAAAAATTGTGTTTTTCTATATCGTATATAATTTCATATACATTTAGTAAAACGCTGTTATTTTGATATTACAAACAGACACTTCGATTTCATTTAATTTCACTTTCAATTTCATTTTGTATTATCTCTTTATATAATAAAACTGTAGCTAAACAGAATTTGTACATTAAATATTTTTTGGAAAATCTTATTGAAATAGACATTATCATCGATACAGAGCCTGAATCTATAGTTTTTGGATTTTTTGTCTGTCCGTCTGTTTGTGACCGAATCACGGAAAAACCACTGGACAGATTTTGATGAAATTTTGGTATGATGATAGCTGGTTATCCGGGTCAATATATAAGATATTTTTTACTTATCTCATTTCTGAGAAATCTATTTTCTTCTCAAAAATTGTATATAAATTTAAATGATACCTGTACAACGAATCGGTCACCTAATGGCAACCTATATCGAAACTTATGTGTCAATAAGGGCTTGATGTAGAAAAGCGATTCATGTGAGTTTCACTGCCGTACACCGCTTTGACTTTGAGATATGAAGAAAAACGAGCGTAACTAGGAGGTTCCTTACCATTGGCTCAGAAAGCAGTTCTGCTAAGAAGAGTCCAAGAGAAACTCAGCAGTTGTATTGTATTGTGTAGTCAGCATTTTTTTAACGTCCCACTGCTGGGGGTGGGCCTCCCTTCAAAACGAGGGGGATCATGCCATAGTCCACCACGCTGGCCAAATGTAGATTGGCAGACTATATATTATTTACTATAACTATATAACTGCCTCGGTGGTGTAGTGGCTAGCATGTACGGCTGCACACCCGGAGGTCCTGGGTTCGAGTCCCGGGTCGGGCCAAGTTTAGTTATTGAGTCTTTCTGTATAGTAAGTCTCAGTAACAACCCGGAGTTGGGAAGTTGGCGGTGTTTCACCCCCGTGCCTCGGAGAGCACGTAAAGCCATCGGTCCTGCGCCGACACTCTCACCGGTCGTGTCTCGCGTCGTCCCACCGGAGCATGAGAGTGACAGGAATAGAGAGTGCACGTTGTGCCTGCGCGTACACTTGAGCACTATAATATCTCCTGCGCAATTTGGCTAATCTCAATGAGATTGACCGCCGTGGCCGGAATCGGCTAGGAGAACATCATCATCATATTTCTTGCGAAAATTCGCAGACATACAGGTTTCCTCACTACCAATATCAGAAGAAAATATCAGAAGTGGGCGACCCGGGATTTGAACCCGCTTCACTCGGCTTCTCAGGCGAGTGTGTCACCACTGGGCTATAACGGTCTTATATCTAACCATCAGCGCCGCCAATTGGCGGGTAAGTTACACGAAAAGCGGGTAATTTTAGGCGATTTTTAATGGCGGGTAATTTTGACGGGTGTTTGCATTGAGCGGGGTCAAAGCATATATTTTAGTCTAGCTGATTAATTTGATATTTTCATTTTTTTATGTTTGATTTAATAATTTAAAGCTAACTTCTTTTATTCTATATAAAACATAAATAAATTACTTTAAAGAAAACGATTTTCGTGTATTCCGCTCGTGGTTGGCGCTGCCGAGATAAACCGGGTATTTTGAGGTTTATTTATTTATTATTTTGGAAACAAACGGTATTAACAAAAACTATAGAATAGAAATTAATTAACAAAACTTAACCAATAATAGTTTCCGATGTTACTAAAATACATACATACATCAAAGTTAGGAGAGAAGATGCAAAACGTATTGTTGGTCGTGTAAATCAACGAGTGTTATCTGGCAGCCATGATAACCATACATGATGATGAACAATCGTCAGGTGATGTCCATAAACCGGGTATTTTGAGGTTTATTGGCCGTGTAAATCAACGAGTGTCTGGCAGCCGTGCTAAGCATACTATATGATGATGTCATCTCCACCAGGTGATGTCCAGCCCGTGGGTGCGGCAGTTCACGCAGGTGCCGCAGACGCCGCTGTACACGCACGCGCTGCTGCGCGACGCGGGCGACGCGTGGGCCGACGTGCAGGACGAGATGACGCGCTCGCTCGCCACCATGCGCGTCGACTACGATCAGGTAAAAAAGAATTTGTTTCAGTTACACACAAATCACACATTCAAACACAATCACACGTTCAATAAGAATCACACATTCAATCACAATCACACATTTAATCACAATCACACATTCAAATACAATCACAGTTCAGGGTTGGAAGATCCCTTTTAAACATATGAAATAACTGTGCCAGTAGACTCCTATGTTTGCGTGCCGTATGCGAATAGTATGTATGTGAATGACCATTATACAGAAAATAATACAAAAATTGAACAAAAATCACATGTATAGCGTGTGTATGTATGCGTGTGCACGTATGAATGTGTTCGTGTGTGATACATGCACACATATACAAGCACACAGACACATACGCACAAACATTTCCTCCACATCCCTCTTCCTCCAATTCCTTCTATTCTTATATTCGAAAAAAAAAATTCGAATATAATAATTAATGAATCTATGCACACAGTAAAATTGGAATATATTTAAATATATTAGATAAAGCGTGTGGAGCCCCAGGAAAATGCTAGTTAATTGCTAGTAATTTTAAAATTAAATATATTATATGTTACTTTTGACTGTAACATATACCCAATACATATAAGGATGTAAATTTATAACAAATTTAAATTTAAAAAATAAGAAAATGTAAAGAATAACTCTATTAAATGAAGCTGTATATTACACGTTTTATTTTATTTTAGACATTTTATCTGATAATTAACTATTTCTTTTACAGGTCCAAATAAAAGCTCTAGAACAGTCGAACAACTCACTTCTAAATAAACGAAGAAATAAAGTGGGCGCCTGAGAACATAGTACTTAGTCTGACCAGAATTATATATATACATAAGTCAATAACGTACAGACACACAAATAATTATAAAAAAAATGTTTTCCGCTTAGAAGAAATAATATGAAAAAAATTAGGTAGGTAGTTCAAAATTGTAACTGTCAAAATTGACATTTGTCACATTTGTAAAACGTGACAGATTATATGTCGTTATATTTGTCATTGTAATGTTTTTTTTTTTAATTTTTTGTGACACTTATAGGCAAGGGAAGAATTATGTTTCAGTAATCAGTATTACAATATTGTTTTTTTAAGTAAAGTGAATAAATAATTGTTTTACAGAATTATGTGATTTTCTATTACAATAATATTTTAAAAAATATATTTTGTATATATAAAAAATGAGACTACTTTTTGTCTAGATACAATTGTTTAAGTAATTATAAAAAAAATACCTTTTTTTATTATTCTTCTTTCTTTATCCGTTAAAATATTATTACTTTTCCATCGATCAAAAAAGTACTAGACACACAATTAGCGACAAAAAATGTCCTCGCTAAATGAGCGCTCATTTGAACATTGAACCGCTCTTTTAATACTTTCTTTGTGAAAACAACTTTAAGCATTGCATTTAAGGTTTAATTTACATTGTTGTATATTTATTTCAACTATAGCAATTACCTGAACACAATTAGTGACAGTTTTAAGAGAACTTTTGCATGGGATTGTATATCTAGTACTTTTTTTAAATTTTAATATAACCTGACAAATAATTACAATAAGAAATAAACAATTTTCCTCTAATAAAATAATAAAATGTGCCAATTGTGAAGCGTTTTTAACGTCAATTATTAATTGTGAAGTCTGTCTGTCCGTTCGACTTTACTTTAGAACTATTAAAATGAACGAGGGAATGAACCATCCACATTGTGAATGAAAATAAAACATAAGACTGAATGTGTTCAGATATTCTGGTCGGACGTATATATGTATATTTATAATATATAAATATATATGTATAAAATATACAACATATTTTTTTTTGTTGTATTTGAGTTACGAGTTTGAGGTATATGTTTTAGTTAATAAGTGAGTTTTTTTTTCTAATATGCTAATTAGAATAAATTTTGCACAAATTTCGTTTATTTTATACTCCGCCTATGTTCTTTTTTCTTTTTTATTTATTTGGCACAACCGGTAATCGAACCTATAAAGCCTCAAACTCATATAAACTCATATAGTAAGTAAAGTTATAGTTAATAGAAATGCTATCTTGTCGGTGCAGGGAATGGATGTAGTGACCTTTTCTTTTTTTTTTTTTTGGTGTACTGGATGAATTTTTTAAGTATAAAAAGCGTAAATGTTTAAAAAGATCAATATATTGAAATTAAAAAATATGAAATGATTAATTATTTTCTTCATTTGCCATTTATTTTTAGAATGTAGTCAGTCACAATAATATTTTTTTAGATTTACGCGAATATTTGATAATTTTATAATCGTCAAATATTTATATATTATTAAAATCATTAATATAGTTTTTTTTAATTGGTCATAGTATAAAAGCTATACTTTACGATACGTTTTAGTATTAAAAAAATGATCCTCACGATTTTTTGATTATTTTACTTTTACGCTTATTTTTAATTTCACTATCTATAATCACTTAAAAAATTCACCTGTATATCATTAGTATACATATAATCACATTATTTTTGTCTACCGATAGACTTATTTAGAAAATAATATTTTATATTATAACTCACACTAACTCATAGCTGACTCATATGAACTCAACTCATTTTTGACTTAATAGTGAAGATAATTATCTAAACAAATAAGTAAAGAGTGAAAATTTAAAAGCTCTTAATAAAACAATCGCATAAGGGTGGCAACAAGAATTTAGACGTAATGAGTGAGTTATATATACTATATGAAATTAAATTGTGACTAATTAGAAAACTTTTTTTAGTACAAAATGCGTGAATAGACTCTTTTTTTAAGTAAATCAGTCTTATTTGTTACTCAAAGCGTCACTTCGAAAGTACAATGTACTGTTTTATACTTTTTACAGCTAATTTAAGCCGAAATATCTATTATTGACAGCTTCAAAACAGCTTATTTGCTTTTTCCGACTTCTCTTGACTTATTTCATGTTCCTATAATGGTCAGTAAGCATATTATGTTTAATTAAAAATAATTCTACAAATTAAGAAAATTGTGCTGAGTTTGCTAAGCTCTTTTGTATTATCTCAATTCTAAGTAAAATATTATGTAAAACTCACATGCACTATAATCCGAGACACTATAGTGTAATATGTGCATAGTGACACTATAATATAAATAGTGCTAAATTAATTTGTTTATGCCAAAATGTAACCTAAATAATAATAATTCTGAATTAAATATATATATATATATATATATATATATATATATATATATATATATATATATATATATATATATATATATATATATATAGCTAAGTTTATTTTTTTCACTTATGTAAGGTCTGAATATTATAAAATACTAAATTACTTTAAATAATGGTTATTTTTTTTCATAATATTTACTTTCTGAAACACGTTTTCTAGATTTGCTTTTAATTAAAAAAAAACAACTTTTATCTGTGCTCTATTGTTGAAATTACAATTTAGTACACGTTTGACGTGTCTTAAAAACGGACGTATGACGCGAATGAATAGTGTTTATTTTCTTATTTAATGAACAAGTACGTTTTGGCATAAAATTTAAAATAAATAAGTTTTAATGATTAATTATACTTAAAATATTATGTCAATGTACATCAAGACAGTTCTCATGCATTTTCACTATACATACACGCATAATGTGTATTAATACATATATAAAGTTGCTTATATACCAGAAATAGACAAAATATGCCATATAGACTCTTTTTTGGTCGAGTTTAAATAAAAAGATTTGATCTTGAGATCAAAATTAATTCGTCTTCATTTTTTGAGTAGTTTACGTCAATTGTAAATCGGTTATTATAATTTTTTTGAACAGTTTATACTTCGAGGGTGGTTCGAAATAATTAAAAAAAAAAATAGATTCCACCCTTAAGGATGGAACAATATTTTTTTATAGAAAATTAATAAACACTTTAAAATTTAAAATTATATTTTCACGAAAACCAAAAGACTTATTCTGAAATATTACGTTGTTTTTGAATTATTGACTTTAAAAGCGTTTCATTTAACAGCAACTACTTGGTACAATAAAGTTTAAAATATTGTGATAAGTGTCTATTTCATTTAATACATATACAATATACTTACATACATTGTAGAACAAAGTGATATGGAAAAATGGATATATATTTGAATATCTAAGTATAAAAGACTTTCGAATTGTAGAAAGACATATTTACAAATGAATTCAAATGATTTTATTTTGTAACTTAAATATCAGTATCCAGTAATAATATTTTAAGATACTTTGTTCTACAAAAGATACTATTTTCATATGTAGCTGGTATAATGACGAAATTTAAAAAAAAAATATTGACTCAGTCTTATGTTTTTGAAAGTTACATTGTTATAATGACCGGCAAATATGTTTAAAAAAGTAAATAAGAGTTAATTACAAAATTTTTCTAAATAAATAGTCAAATATTTATTTAATTCGCTCGGATTCGTCGTTCGTAAAGTTTGTATGGGGAAGCAAGGTAGTGACGAACCCGAGCGAAGCGGGGATGAGTCGCTAGTTTTATATAATATATTTTGTCATCTTGTTTGTTTTAGTTCCAGATATTGTAATGATATACTTATTTTACATTTAGTGAAAACTGAGTATAAAATGTCTTACTTCTATGCGATATTGGTAAAATTGCGCCATTAAACTAGGAATTGAATTTAAATAATTATCAATTTTTAAGATGTTTGCTGATCGTTATATTATTAATATGTATCTGACAAATAAGTTGAAATGTAGGTGAGAATATGAAATATTTCTCGTTTTAGCATTTTCACTCGTAAATTGATAGTGGTTCGAGATTTTCTTATGTCTTTATGTAATTGACACTTTAATTTGGAAGAAGTATTTTTATTTTAGTTTAAAATAGTCCGAACAAAGTTGTTTAAAGAAAGTCAAATAAAAATTTACACATTTTTGTGCCATATTCCCTTCTAAAACAACATATATTTTTTTATTTTTAACTAACAATTTTGTTGCATTTATAATATTTATTGTTATTTATATATAATTATCACTATATATTTTGAGACAGACATAAGAAATCTCTTATTTAGCAATAAACTCATTTGCACTATACATAATAAATAGTGTAAATTAATGAATAAATACATTAAAAATCTTTAAAAAATATTTAAAGCTATTATTGCAAAACTAGACTAGACGTAAAACAATATGAAACTCACATTATTTAACCATTGATATATAAAAACATACATACACATTTCCTAACAAATATCACTTCAAAAAGTGGCGTCGACATGTGACGTTAAGTCCAAGCAATAAAATTCAAAATCGAAAGTTATAATTGTCTAAACACAAATTCGAACTTACTCACACGACATAAAGTACTTTTTTAAACGAAACAACGTGCGTTTTAATTTTGTCATCTGAAAAGCAAGCCATTAAAGAGAGAGATTTAAAAAAGCGCATATTTTTTTACATATTTCAAATAATGACGGAATTTCGTTTCAATCGCACTATTTTAAAAATAGTAATATGAATTAAGTAATGGCCCGACTAGTCGGTGCTTTTTGCCGACTAGTCGCCGAATATGAATATGACTGGATGGTCGACTTTCCCGAATAATCGGCCACTAGTCGATACATCTCTAAAGAAAATGCAATATAAAATACTTTAGTTAACGATACTCGGTTAAAAAATATAGAATGATATCATTTACATTTATTTACTGAGAAACCTGTGGAGATATTTAATATAATGATAATTTCGAATCGTGCGCTTCTTTTTGAGGACACTTTTGGGACGCTAATAGTGTATTTTCAGTTTTTGTATATCAATGTCAGAAATCTAATAAAATTAATGTTACATGAAAAATATAAGATAATATAAATAAACTAAGGTGTAAAATTATATTACATTTAATTAAATATTAGCGGTATTTTTTGTTTTGGCCGAAATATATGTCAATTTTGCTGAGTTTTTATTTTTTGTAATAGTAACTCAGATTTCGACATTACTTGATGTAAAACATTTTGTTGACAGCACATATTACATATATTTAAAGATCTAGCGACAAAATGGTGTTATAGTAAAATTTTCACAATACAAATATCCAAAAGTGAAGTTATTATTGAAAAAAATATATGTAATAAAACACAAAATAGCAAGATTAGAAAAATGCATTCTTATTTTTTTTTCTATGTTTTTGACATTTTACCACGTTTTGTCCGCCATTTGTTTATTTGATGGGATAAAAGGTTGCAAGTTGCAAAAAGTTATGGCTGCATGCCGTCCATGCTTAAAGTATTTACATTTAATTTTATATTAAAAATGCTATTTTAATTTAAAAAAATCTATTGACGCTTAAGTCACAAATAGTGTAAGATTGTGTCGATTATGATGTAGTTTGAAAGATATATAATTTGAATTAAATGGAGAGTAACTGGTTTCTTATATATTTTTTGTATAAGAGCATCATCAAAACAGTACTACATACACAACCAGCGACAAAAATGTCCTCAACGAATGAGCGCTTATTTAAACATTGAGCGCGCTTTCAATATTTGTTTTGTGAAAACAACTAAGTATTGCATTTGAGGTTCAATTTACATTGTTGTATATTTATTTCAACTAGAACAATTATCTAAACACAATTGGTGACAGTTTTAAGAGAACTTTTGCATGGGATTTTGTATCTAGTACTTTTTTGATCGATCTGTAGTTAGTTTTATTATATGTCACACTATTAAAGATATCGGAAATTCATTTGACTACAAATACACACATACATGCATCACATTTTTATGTACTTATTGCTTTTTGTTCTCCAAAAACGCACATTTCCATACATTTAAATTTAGTTTATTCAGAATATTATTAAAACTCTTTAAGTATTGGAAAGTGCCTAAATTTCTATTGTACCTAGTTGATTTTTTTCAATACCAATTGTATTATTTTTTGTTTGCATTTTCTTTTAAAATTGTTTAACTTTTAAGTTACTAAATTGAGTGAAATAAATATTACTTCAAGCCTTTTATTGTATTTTTAATTTACACTAGCGGATCACCCTCACTCGGGTTCGCCTCTAGAAAAACAAAAACAAATCTATCCCTCGGGAATCGGATATTTTCCGGGATAAAAAGTAGCCTATGTGTTATTCCAGACTATAATCTCTGTCTGTGCCAAACTTCATCCAGGTCCGTTCAGCAGTTCTGGTGTGAAAGAGTAATAAACATCCATACTGACAAACTTTTATATTTATAATGTTTATATATAACTAGTATTGCCCGCGGCTCCACCCGCGTTCAGATGACCAAAAACCAAATACTTAAGTTTTACATATTAGTTATACTCTTACATTGCAGTTTTTGTATTTTTTATTAGAAATGAGATATTTTCATGCGGTAAAAAGTATCCTATATGTTGACCCGGATAACCAGCTATCGCCATACCAAATTTCATCAAAATCCTTCCAGTGGTTTTTCCGTGATGCGGTAACAGACAAAAATTCTAAAAACTAGATTCGGCCTCTGTATCGATAATAATGTCTATTTCGATAAGATTTTCCAAAAAATATTTCATGTACAGATTCGGCTCAGAATTTTATTGTATGTATAGATAAATCACAACGACAGTGTCACTTAATTTATTACGTGATCGTGGTATTTATCAAATCTACTCACAACGCCATCTATTGACATTTATTTGAACTATTTTGTTTCGATGACACCTTTTAAAAAAAAAGCTGTCACGAGGACTGCCGACAGAAGTGAAAACTTAAAACTATAAATAAAGAGTTGTTACATATTTTTGGATATTCAAATTAATTGCTTGATCTTAAATTGAAATTTGTAAATTAAATTTGTTTACATTTATCTGGTTTCGACATCTATCGGCACTCTGAGTGTTAGCGTTGACACGTCACGTGACCATGTCGATGACGACTTACATGAATTTACTCCCCATACAAACAAACCTGCCTATACAAATTTTCACTTAAAAATATATTATTTATATTTTGATTTTTGGTACAGTTTAATGTATTTGGAGTATCTGCCACGACGCCAAAGAAGTTCTACTTCAGCCGCGTGTAAAGGTTACATGCACTCATTTTTGAAGTAAAACTTCTTTACGCACGCTTGACTTGGGGGGTAAGCTGGTTACATAAGCGAGTCAGCGTTACGTAAAGTGTGATCAGGCCAGGCTAACGTTTGTTACCATGGTAACCGTTCATATTCTTTCCTCAAATATTCTATAAATATATTATTGTAATATGCCCAATATTATGCCTTATTTAATTATTTTTTATTATTAAAATTTATCATTCAATTTACAAACAGAGAGTTGTGACATGCGAGATGAAATCTTTAGCTATTTTTGTTCTGTTACGTCAAAGAAGTATAACTTCTTACGTGTGTACATAAGTACACGCACACGTTTTTTAGTAACCCACCAATCCTAATTATTTAAAACATAAATTGAATTTCATAGATATACCGATAACCTACAGAAGTTTTACTTCTTGCGCGTGTACACATTCACACACGCACTTTTTAATATTTTTTTCTGAAGGATTTGTATGAACAAAGAATACAAATAAAATATTAAAATGTATATAAAATAAAATTTATCGTGTCAGATAACGGTTGTATGATTAAATAAAAACGCAATTGAAAAAATAAATATTTATTAAAACATCCAAAATCCATGTACTCTCTTACAGAAAAGTTTTTCTAACTACACATTCCCGAGACCAGTCTATATAAAGTAATACAATGTTGTTAAAACAACTTACAATCAGATCTTACGTTTTAAAATTAAACTAAAAATAAGTATAAACGATAAAACCCCTTTAAATATAATACTTGAAAATATTTTTTTTATGGAAAAATATCAGTTTTTTTACATATATGTATACTTTAAATCATTTTTCGACATTTAATATTTGAAAATATTTCAAAATTGTTTATACAAATAAATAAAATTGAAGTTTCTGGGTGTAATGTCAAAATAACAGCTTTTTACTAAATGCATATGAAATTATATACGGTGCTTATTATTATTACTACAATTTTAATTTTTTTTTGGCTGTTTGTTATGAGTCATCTCCGAAACGGCTGGATTGATTTTGACGGGACTTTCAATGTTATAAGGAGTAACTTAGGCTACTTTTATTTCAGAAAAAGAATTAGGGCTATGCTCAAAAAAATTAAAATACTATACATGTATAAATGAAAATTTGTATACTGAGCGTTAAAAACTTATTTATATATTTAAAAAAAAAAGAAAATTAATATTTTATAAATAAAAAAGCAAAATTATTATAGTTTTAGATATAACAAAAAAAAATCAAAAAGCTAAAGCTACATATATTCATGTATTTCAATATATTTTTTTCAAATCAAAAGTTAAAAACGTCTCTTAAAAAGCTGACGTCCATTTTGTTTTAAATATCACGTCTAACTTAACAATTTTGAATTTACCACTAAATTTGATTTTTTTTTTTAAATTATAAGATTAACATAAAATCAATCAAATACGAAGAAAATCTACTATTAATATTATAATACGAAAATTTATTATGCCTTAAAGTAAAATAAATATAAAATATTTGAACAAAGCTTTATCGCCATATATATTTCCTATTTCTTTTTAATTATATTGTTATATTTATATGTAGAGATGAAACGGATATCTGACATTCGGTATCCGGTCTATCCGGCCTGTTTTGTAAGCCTATGGGTAGGATAGTAACCCAATATCCGGCTGGATACCGGATAGTTATAAACTAAGTTTTTTTCTTAAAAAAAACCCAAGAAACATTCTAAGGCGAACAACACCAAAATTTATTTATAAAGTATACTATTATGACAAACTTTCACAAGACTTCGTCTCAGTGCGTGTTCAAACGACCAATTCACGAAAAGAGTTTTTAATACAGAAAAAGTATTTTATCTACATCCATACTAATATTATAAATGTGAAAGTGTGTTTGTTCGTTTATCCTTCTTTCACGTCGAAACAGAGTGACGGATAAGACAGAACAAGTATTGGTGGTTTGAACAAATAAGCACTGAGACGACGAAAAGTAGATACAAGATTCGAATCCAGCAACTACCTGTAGTAGTTAAGCGATATAAAAGATATTATTTTTAATTTTTTACTTTTAAATATTTAAGAATTCGTATACAAAATATCTATGTAATATTCTCAGTAATAGTTATTTAATTTAATTGACAACAGACGAAATATCCGGTCACCGAACCCGGATATCCAGCCATACAGTACGCCGGATATCCCGCCAAAAAACTATCCGTTTCATCACTAATATATAATATGTATATATTAAAGCAAGCTGTACAAGAAGTAAATGACTGGTGGCATCCATGGGGTATGGAGCATAGCGAGACCCAACACCCTGGACACCAGGAACCATACGAAGAAAACGACGAGTATCTGCCACACTATGTGCACTATTCTTAATCTGTAAAAGATAATTGTATTTTAAATAATAATTAAAAATTACTATGTACGTAAATAATTAAAAACTAAACATTACGTACGTAAAAAAATGTACATAAAAAGTTAGTTAGCTTAATTTTATACTTTGACGTTTTAATTTTTTTACTCCCTATAACATCAGCTATCTTTTAGTGAAAGTCCCGTCAAAATCAGTCCAGCCGTTTCAGAGATTATCCGGAACAAACAGACAGACAGACAAAAATTGTTTCTTCTTATAAGTACCATAATTCCATGAATGCGGTAACAAACAGACAGACCAAAATTAAATATATATATATAAAAACTATAATACCAAATGCATATGAAATTATAATTTCATACGCATTTAGTAAAACGCTGTTATTTCGACATTACCAACAGACTTAAACTTTTTATACCTTACAGAGTACTTTGATTAATCAGTAATATTTTGTGATAAGATTATTTTATTTAAATAAATAAATAAAATATTAAATAAAGGTTAACTTACATGTAGTTTTTCTTAATGGCGGCGGGTAGAGTTTTCTCGCTCTCTTTATTCAAATATTTCCTCACACCAAGATGGAGATTCACGAAATACTCTTGCCACTGGAAAAAATATATTGTAACCGTATTAATATTATGTGAAAGTTTGTAAGTATGGATGTTTGTTACTCTTTCACGCCAGAACGACTGAACGGATCTGGATGAAATTTGGCACAGAGATAGATTATAGTCTGGAATAACATATAGGACATTTTATCACAGAAAAAATGTACGGTTCCCGTGGGATAGATATATAATAAAACACTCACAACAATCGTCTGTATGTCAATGTAGAACAACTCCTTATCAACTTTGCTCAATAACTCATTCAGTTCTCTAGTTTTAGTGTTGTGGAACATCCACTCTGTGAAGATGAACCTCTCCAAACGTTGCAATGAGTTCCATACGTTTCTGTGCAGACGGAATAGTCTGAAATTGAAAATTATTTAATTATTTATAGAATAATATAGGAATTTTATTGTTCTATACATTAGGAAATATTTTAAAATACAAAATAGCATGTTTTCATAATGAATTCTTATTATATACTAGCGACTCACTCTCGTTCCGCTCGGGTTCGTCTCTACTTACGTTTTAACGTTTAGTATAGATTTCTCAGAGATGACATATTTTCACGCAGTAAAAGGTATTATTATATGTTGTCCCGAATAGCCAGCTATCATCATACCAAATTTCATCGAAATCGGTCCAGTAGTTTTCTCGTGATGCGTTCCCAGACAGACAGACAGACAGACTAAAACTCTAAAAACTATAGATTCGGGCTCTGTATCGATACTATTGACTATTTCAATAAGATTTTCCAAAAAATATTTAATGTACAGATTTGACTATATATAGATGATATAGAATAGCAAAGCACAATAAGTCCTTTATCAAACAAAACAAATATAGTACATATTACGTAAAACTCGTGCAAATACAAAATGAGATCATAAATGGCGTCACAAATCCGTCTATAACTACATCCGACGTACAGACAGCAAAAAAAATTAATATTGATTTTCTATGTAATTTAATTTTCCAATCCGTAAAATGAATTAAAAAATAAATAATATTATGAATTAACTCTCAAAACAATCGAAACTGTTCCCAAACATCATCTAAAGCTTCTTTTTGTAATGATTTTAATTATTATGCTGACGGTACAGACTGAAACCGCCATTTCTAACCCAATCTATCTGCACTGGTAACACTAAACACTAAATATTACTTACATAGGTTTCTGCCCACTTATTCTAAGTATCATGTCAAGAAAAATCGCCGGTATGAAGTGAACAAAAATGGCCGACAGTCGGAACAACCACAGCGATGAGACGAAATCTAAATACGGGTACCTGGAAATATATTCATTTATTTATGTATTTAATTTGTTTATATTCATTTATTTATTTACTTAATTTATTTATATTCATTTATTTTTGTATTTAATTTATTTATATTCATTTATTTATTTACTTTATTTATACTCATTTATTTGTGTATTTAATTTATTCATAATAATTTATTTATTTACTTAATTTTTTTAATAAAGTATAATTAATTAAATACGTGCATTAATATGTATAATTATATTAATGCGACCACTATATTATGCATAAACTATATATCATTCTTAATAGAACTATACAATTAAAAATCTAGAAAAAAATAAAAAATTTTTTTTTAGTATTCAACCCTGTTTGACGTCCCACTGCTGGGCGTGGGCTATAATATTATACAAACAAAACATACTTAAAGACGCACCAAATAAAGCTTCGGAACATCTCTAGTATTTATAATAATTAAAACACTACCAACTTTCCCCTACTTCGCTCAGAAACGTCCATAAGCTTGAATGGTTTAGGTAAAAAATCCAAAAAAAAAAGCTGTCACGAGAACTGCCGGCAGAAGTGAAAACTTAAAACTATAAACAAACAGTTGTTATTTTTGGATATTCAAATAAATTGTTTGAACTTAAATAAAAATTTGTAAATTAGAACATTTATCTGATTTTGACATCTATCGGCCCTCTGAGTGTTAGCGCTAACACGTCACGTGACCATGTCGATGACGACTTGCATGAATTCACTCCCCTTTTTTTCATTTCAGGGAAACAAACAAACTTAAAACGAAAAATACACAAATTTACCAATTAAGTTTCCACAAATAAGAAACACATAGATTATAAATTATTATATAATAATTATTAGGCTAAATTAAGCAAAATCGTCTTCGCAGGTATATACAGAACAAACCATCGGAATTTCATCATAATCGGATCAATAATGCTTTAGGGACGCATAGAGGACAAACATACTAACATTCATTTTCATTTATATAGATAAAACGAGCGTCTCACCCATGCTTCGATCGGATCCGTCCCTAGGTACGTTTTAATTTTTTTGAGCAGAACCCTAATTCTTTTTCTAAAATAAAAGTAGCCTATGTTACTCCCTATAAAATCAGCTATCTGCCAGTGAAAGTCCCGTCAAAATCAGTCCAGCCGTTTCACAGATTATCCGGAACAAACAGACAGACAAAAATTTAAAAAAATGTGTTTTTCTTATAAGTACCGTATATAATTTCATATGCATATATTAAAACGCTGTTATTTTGTATTTTGACATTACAAACAGACACTTCAATTTTATTTATCTTTAGATTATATTATTCTTTAGATTAGATAAGATGAAATAAAACAAATCTCACCACACAGCACTTTTCAAAGGATAGTTAGTTAGCATGCTGTTGAATTGGCATTCTAACATGGACCATTTGAATGGTTTCTGCGTTGAGGACGAACAGTGGTACACTGTCAGACCGGGCCTGGGGAAAAACATAGGAAAACATATATTATATTATTATATTTAACACTAGCATTGCCCGCGGCTCCGCCCGCGTTCAGATGACCAAAAACCATATTCTTAGGTTTTACATATTAGTATACTCTTACATTGTAGTTTTTGTATTTTTTCTCAGAAATGAGACATTTTTCCGCGGTAAAAAGTATCCTATATGTTGACCCGGATAACCAGCTATCACCATACCAAATTTCATCAAAATCCCTCCAGTGGTTTTCTCGTGATAAGGTCACAGACAGATAAAAATTCTAAAAACGATAGATTCGGTCGCTGTATCGATTATGATGTCTATTTCAATATATTTTTTTTTTTTAAATATTTAATATACTATAAAATTTAATATGATGAGCACGAACGTTTATACCCCCGTCATGTGTTTATATTTATAATATGTATGTATTTAAAGTTATATATGTGTAGTGTATCAACTATCTGGTGTCCATAACACAAGCCTCGTAGCTTACCATGGAACTAGATGGCGCTGTGTGTTAATGTCCCAACATATTATTATTATTTAGACTCTATAATATAAAATTATCCTCACTTGTGAACAGCGGCGTGCCATCCTGCCACCAGCAGCTGGTTGACCACCACGTCCACTGGGATATAGTCTGCCACCGTATCCTTATTCAAGGGCAGGCGACGCACCACGCCTGAAGACACAAATTATATATTAAATAAAACTATCTTTTCGCGATTATTTCGCGGATTTATTTTGATTTTTGGTTCCCGACGTTTCGAATGCTTTACAGCAATCATGGTCACGGGAGAGACTAAGGTTTTAGACGTCTCAAAGGCGTTATGTAAGAAGTATATAAGTGTGAGACCGGGATTTGAACCCGCTTCACTCGGTTTCCCAAGCGTTACAACTGGGCCTTTAAAAAGCAATAATTTAACATTTATCAGTTATGTATTACTAATTATATAAACGTATTAACGAACCTAATATTACCTTCTTAAAAACCTTATTGGTACTAAAATTACATACACAGTATGTAGCAGATACAATGACAAACATTCTAATGTAAAATAAAAACCGGCCAAGTGCGAGTCAGACTCGAGCACGAAGGGTTCCGTACCATTATCTCTTAAAACGGCAAAAAATTCACGTTTGTTGTATGGGAGCACCCTTAAAATATATTTATTTTATTCGGTTTTAAGTATTTGTTGTTATAGCGGCAACAGAAATACATCATCTGTGAAAATTTCAACTGTCTAACTATCACGGTTCATGAGATACAGCCTGGTAACAGACGGGCAGACAGACAGACCGACAGACGGACAGCAGAGTCTTAGTAATAGGATGCCAAAAAAGTCTTAATAGAATAAAACTATTTTTTATCTAATTTTATTTATAGACTATCTAACATATGGGAAGATGTTAGTATTATAATACATATTCCACATACCCTTCGAAGCTCCCATGAGAAACCCTTGAGGGCCTACTTTAGAGCACGTCCAACCAACAACTGGTTCTTTCCAAGCCGCCACAACTGAAAAAATATTTATTAAAAAATTAAAAAATACCAAATCCCCAACGCAAATTAATTGTCACTTAACGATTACACTGGCACGCGTGAAGCACTTAATCGGGTAATCATACGCCAAAATGCCTTACATCATTTTGCAAAAGAGCTTACACTGCTGGACCGATATTAACCAAACATAGCTAAGAACCATCGCAAGGAAACTGGATTTCAAATGAAAAAAACCGCATCCGTTTGAGAGCTACGATGCCACAGACAGACAGACATCGACGTCAAACTTATAACCGAATCTACAGTTTTTAGAATTTTTGTCTGTCTGTCTGTTACCGCATCACGGAAAAACCACTGGACGGACTTTAATGAAATTTGGTATAATGATAGCTGGTTATCCGGGTCAACATATAGGATACTTTTTATTGCAGGAAAATATCTCATTTCTGAGAAATCTATACTAAACGTTAAAAAGTAAATAAATAAATATACAAGAATTGTTCGTTTAAAGGTTTGAGATTAGATATAGGAAAGTTATAGGCTAACTTACCTACGAAAGAGAATTAATTCTACAAAATGAAAACAAGTCTTACTCATGGTTGGTCTGACGATAGTGCATGGGAATTTATCCTCATATTTCTTCACTTCGTGCTCCGCCAAATGCTTTGTGAATGTATATGTGTTTGGATGGTCCTTCATAAGTCTGGAATATAAAACGAATTATCCTTAGTATATTGACATTATACAGATAAATAAAATTGAAGTGTCCGTTTGTAATGTTTAAATAACAGCTTTTTACTAAATGCATATGAAATTATACACGGTATGTACTTATAATAAAAAAAAACAATTTTAAAAATGTTTGTCTGTCTGTTTGTCCCGGCTAATCTCCGAAACAGCTGGACTGATTTTGATGGGACTCTCACTGGTAGATAGCTGATGTTATAAGAAATAACTTAGGCTACTTTTATTTATGAAAAAGGATAAGGGATCCGCGCAAAAAATTAAGAACAAATTGCCAACAAAATCCGCGTGCCTAGACAAATACTTTTAATATTATACAAAAACTTATATCAAAACTGCGAGTATCAACTAATAAGAAATTACGATATATTAGATATGCTTCCCAACACAAACTTTCATCCCCATTATCACGACCTTAAATGATAATTTCCGGGATAAAAACTATCCTATGTCCTTCCCAGGGTCTCAGACTATTTTCTTGCCAAATTTCATCTAAATCGGTCCAGTAGATCCAGAGATTACCTCCTACAACCTCACAAACTTTACCTCTTTGTTTGTTCGTTTTAAATGTTTTGAGACAATAAGTAAGATAAGGCTAGTTCCACAATACATATGGAAAAGGCTATTATGATTTAAATTTTGTATTTAATAAAATAATGTGTGTATATATTATTATTGACGACGCATTTGGCTGTTTGTCCTTTGACCTTACTACGGATTCGAGTCCCGCTGGGGGCATTCGTTTGTGTGATGATCACGAATCTTTGTACTTCAGTCATGGGTTTATATTTATAATATGTATGTATTTAAAGTTATATATGTGTAGTGTATCAACTATCTGGTATCCATAACACAAGCTTCGTAGCTTACCATGGAACTAGATGGTGCTGTGTCTTGTCCCAACATATTTATTATATTTTTAGTTTTGTTTTTTTTTTATAGTAACGGTATACTCACGTTTTCTCCATATCATGTAATGCCTGGTCGCTCAATTTTTCCGCTAAGTTGATAATAGATTCTACATCCGCAGGTGTGTCATAGACTTTTTCATAAACTTCCGTTAGATATGAATTGACATAAGCTGAAGACACATGGACCATTACCTAGAAAAATAAAACTTTTTTTCTGTAATTATATTCTCTTTCCCTCAAATATTTTACAGCAAACAGACGGAAGAGTTTTTCCAGTGACCATGTAGAGAGTAAAAAACTAAAATAAAATCGCGTAAAAATCCGAATAATTATAGAAGTATTTGACTTTTTATTATTAATTATGTTTTAATTATCAAAAATAGGATGATTCACCATAGAAACTTTCATCGCCATTTTCACCCCTTAAGCGATGATTTCCGGGATAAAAACTATCCTATGTCCTTCCCAGGGTCCCAAAATATCTTCTCATCAAATTTCATCTAAATCGGTCCAGTAGTTTCGGAGCTTATTTGGTACAAAAAAAACATAAAATCTTTCCTCTCTATAATATTAAGTATAGATTTGTATAAGCAAAAAATTTAAAAAAATATTACAAATAGTTGCTTTTTATTTTTTTTTACATACTACATAATTCAGCAGTTTTTTTTTAAAGTTACCGTTGGACATTTTTATACTTTTAAGACTAAAAATCTAAAGTCATCATTGAGACAGATTATCTAATTACAACAAATTTATTAATTATATAAAAAAACAATAACAATTTACTTCATATTAAAAAAAACACACACCTTTAAATCCTTTATCTGTCCACACAATTCCATAACTCTTCTAGTACCGAGCACATTGATGGTCACCGTCTGCTTCAATCCTTCTTCAAAATCCAACGTTGCAGCGGAATGTATCACAACATTCACATTATCTATAAGAATCTGTCTGTCCGTGCTGCTTAATCCTAGATCTACCGAACCAACATCACCTGAGATTGCCACTAACTTGTTGAATATATCTTTTGATTTTGTTTCTAAAAGTTTTTCAAATACCTAAAAAAAGTAATTATTAAATTAAAAATTAAAAAAAAAACTCAGACCATCTTGGATCGATTTTCATCAAACATAGCTAAGAACTCTCCCGACTAATCGACCTTTCAAACAAAAACAAACAAAATCAAAATCGGTTCATCCGTTCGGGAGCTACGATGCCACCAGACAGACACGTCAAACTTATAACACCCCGTCGTTTTGCGTCGGAGGTTAAAAATAGATATATGTTTAATGAGTTTTTTTTCAAAGTACTATTGAATTGTGTTCTTTAAAGAATTTAATTGTAAGTATGGGAGATCCATACATATAATAAAATTGTAACTAAGCGGAATCTGTACATTAAATGTTTTTTGGAAAATCTTATTGAAATAGACATTATTATCGATACAGAGGCCGAATCTATAGTTTATAGAATTTTTGTCTGTCTGTCTGTCTGTTACCGCATCACAGAAAAACCACTGGAGGAATTTTGATGTTTGGTATGGTGATAGCTGGTTATCCGGGTCAACATATAGGGTACATCTTACCGCCGGAAAAAATGTCATTTCTGAGAAAAAATACAAAAAGTCTAATTTAAGAGTATACTAATATGTAAAATCTTAGAATTTGGTTTTTGATGATCTGAATGCGGGCGGAGACGCGGGCAATGCTAGTATTATATACATATATATTGTAACTATTAACTACTACTATGTAGCTGAACTATAAATTTTAATGAGTCATTTTATAAATCATATTTACATAAATTAGCATACACGATACATTCATAAATACAACTAAATACATTTACCTATATACCAGTTCGATTTAAAGATATTTATTTTCATAAAAACACATGAAAACACAAATTAAGTTGAGATAGGTGTCAATCGTAAAACTATTACAGTTGTCAGTTATTATTATAAAATACTAGCTAGCTAGCTTCCCCATACAAACTTTCATCCTCATTCTCACCCCCTTAATACCCTGGGATAATTATAAATTAAAAAAAAACCCTCCTCAAATTGTCATTTCACGATTACACTGGCACGCGTGAAGCACTTAATCGAGTAATCATACACCAAAATGCCTTACATCATTTTGGAAAAGAGCTGATACTCTTACACTGCTCAAACGATATTAATCAAACATAGCTAAGAACCACCGCAAGGAAAGTGGCTTTCAAATGAAAAAAACCGCATCGAAATCGGTCCATCCTTTTGAGGTCTACGATGCCACTGACAGAGACACACACACACACAAGACAGACAGACATCGACGTCAAACTTATAACACCTCTCTTTTTGCGTCGGGGGTTAACACAACTATTTCACTCATTCACTTTAATTCATATCATGAGATTTAAAAAAAAAAATTTTTTATTTCTTTTTAATTTTCTTTCATACAAAGCCTATGGTCCTGACAATAACAAAAGAATTATCCAATTTGGTGCAGTCGATCGGAAGTTATGCGCGCACATACATTTCCGTGATTCATTTTTATTTATATAGAGAGACCATACTAAATTTCATCAAAATCCCTCCAGTGGTTTTTCTGTGATGCGGTAACAGACAGACAAAAATTCTAAACACTATAGATTTGACCTCTGTATTGATAATAATGTTTATTTCATTAAGATTTTTCAAAAAATATGTAATCTACAGATTCGGCTTCGTTACAATTTTTTTATATGTATCGATAACTTATTACCTAATAAAACAAAAATATATAAAAATTTGAAGTATTTTTTCTTTGTTAGTTTTTTCATACTTCTTCAACACTCTATATAACAAAACACTCTCTATAAATGCTCGGTTGTTGAAGATTTGTTATAAAGAATACTGTATATCCACAGCTAGCATGAATAAGTTGTGTACATGTAAACAGCATGAATATCAATTTTACAGAGTTGCAACTTTAAAGCTATCAAATTAAATCTAAATGTCACACAAACAAGACAAATCAATATTTATTTCTAGTGTTTTTGTCAATAACGGTAAAATATTTGTTTAGATTCTTTTATTGCAAAACAATAAGAGCTTTGGCCCTTCTCCTTTCATATTAATTGTTATTTACGGACAGATATTTGACACGTTTGGCTCAGTTTGTAGTGACCCTACTTGCTGTGCCAGAGGTCGCGGGTTTGAGTCCCGCTGGGGGCATACATTTGTGTGATGAGCACAAAAGTTTGTACTCCAGTCATGGTATTATATTATGTATATACTTAAAAGTTATATATGTGTACTATATCAACTATCTGGTATCCATAACACGAGCCTCTTAGTTTCCCAAGGAAATAGATGGTACTGTGTGTTTATGTCCCAACATGTTTATTTATTTACATACTTTAAATAATATTTCTGTTATCTGATATTTTATCTGTGCAGAAATATGATACCTAATTCAAAACACAGAAATGATTTATTATCAAGCTTTTTGACACATCCATGCACTGAATGGGCACAAGTTATAAATAAATGAGGAAAATGCATGTTTACTAGTGGTTTAAATGAACTTGTGACTTCTTCTACTACAACAATTACTGTTACAACTATCATTACTTGATATTTATGATGATGATTCTTAATTGTTGTGTATAAAAAATAATTGTACCACAATGAATCTTGCAAGTGTTAATAGCAATTTGTATGCTTAAAACAGAAACAATAAAAATAAAATTGTCTTTCTTAAAAGGAAAAACAATTTTAGAATCTAGATATAATTATCAAGAACAGTACTAATTATAAGATTATTTAATAAACCTTGTTCTAAGTTCTACTTACTGGGTGAACAGGAAATTCTTGTAGCCTCTCAGATATTTCCTTTCCTTTCTTTGGTCTCATTAATAGGTATATTTTTCCTACATCAGGTATACTTCTCAGTATTTTTTCTATTAGACATAATCCAACAAATCCAGTACCTCCTGTTATGAAGAAGTTTTTACCGGAATAAAACGATCGCACTTGAGATTCCTCCGACATATTTTATACCTGCAACAAATATTATTAATAAAAATGCGAATATATTCTAAGCCGGCTACCATGTACTATTCTATACTATTCTAATTAATTTTTATTTCTATGAGTAATAGCAGGCAGATTAATAAGTTTACTTTTTTATTGTTAACTGTCTGTTTACTGTTAGCTGTCACTTGTCAGTTGTCAAATTTGCCGCTGAAATAATGTAGTAACTAGAGTAGGTAATAGGTCTTAAAAACTAGGTACACGAACAAAGGTTTCTACATATCCTGCCTAATTGACAAAAAAAGTTAATTTTTATTTATTGAAATACATAATTCAATGATTTATGAAATAATTAAATAAATTATCAGTTTTATTACTTTTTAAGCTAGACTCATATTTCTTACTGGCAAGGATGGCAATGGAAGAATGGCAGTCAGGAGTCAGCCATCCTTTAGACTCTGATAGTGAGTTCGACTACGCAGTGATTTTAATTAAATTAATTATAAATTTTATAATACATATTAGTAACTGCAATGCATTTTTCTTAAATATTGTTAGAGATTGTTGAATACAGAATTCTGTGTATACTAATATATTAAATACTAATAATATGTTATACACTATCTACATAATTTTTAATTTAAATAAAAAATATTTAACATTTAATCTATTCCAAGGTATTAAGGTAACCATAAATTATTATACTTTAAAAGTTATTGTTATCCTGTAGGTAATTTAAAATTTAAAACGTTGTTTCACAATCAGTTTTATTTTGATACTCGCAGAACACGCGGCTTCGCCCGCGATCAAATTACGAAAAAAAACTTTTTCGCTACGAATACTTTATATATATATATATATATATATATATATATATATATATATATATATATATATATATATATATATATATATATATTTATATATATATATATATATAAGTTACATATATAAAGTGCCATTCTTATTTTGTTGTAGCTTTTTGCCCGCGGCTAAGCTCGCGTGGACTGAAAAAATTGCTCGGTTTTAATTTCCATTGAATTTATATATCTATCGAATTTTTAATATTATGCCTAGAGTAAAACTCTCAATTCACTTAACTTAGTCTACACTAAAAAAACCAACCAAAAATATACACTGATGAATGTTCTGTCTAGTTCTGGGTTCTGCTAAAATGTCCCTATGAGGAGCTATCCTCCCTTAAGTCTACGTCTGCTACTTTTAACGACTGGCCCTGAGATATATTAATGGTCTTTGCAAAACAAACTTTAAGGAGTAATTACAATAGATTGTAACTATATTCCTTCGTCAACTTGTTCTCTTGTTAATTCGCTTTTTACGCTGTCGGCTTTTTTATTTTTATAAATATTTTTTTTAAAGACTTGACGCTCTAGGCAAGATTGAATGAACTTTCAAAATGAACATATAAGTAAAATGTTATTAAAATCGATCTAGATCGATAGTTCTTACGTATTGTGCAAACAGATAAACTGATAATGTTCTAAAAATACTTCTTTTCTACTCCATTCCTAAGCATAAATTAATTTTCAATAAAATATTCAATGTAGGTACCATGAGTAATAGATGTAGGTACTCGTATAATTTATTCTCTTAATAAGTAGGTATAATATTTATACAATATGTCGGGTCAAAGATGAATGTTTGTTCTTGCCATAATAAATGGTAGAGGTCAGTTTTGTGCGTTGAATACTTATAAGGTGTATGAATATTGTTTTAAAATTAAAATACCTCAAAGTTCGGAAAATGTTATTACTTATTATCTATACTAATATTATAAAGAGGTAAAGTTTGTGATATTGTGACGTTGTAGGGGGTAATCTCTGGATCTACTGAACCGATTTAGATGAAATTTGGTAAGTAGATACTTTTTATCCTGGAAATCACCCCTTAAGGGTCGAGGGGCTGAGTCGCTAGTATTATAATAAAGTGAAATGTTCAGCTGCAGTAGGTATTATTTTTTAACAAAACAGGTAGGTACATTGTTCATCAAAAGTAATTATTTCAAAGAATAATTATACTCCATCCATCTATATTTACATCCAGAATTGATAAGGATATCAAAAAATACAGTAAAAAAATAAATTTTTGGTAATATATATGATAGCGGTCAAAAATATTGGTTTCATGTACTAGTATAGTATTATATGATCTGTGGTTTCATGTAACATTGAATAACCAAGAATTTTAATGACGCTTTTTTAAAAGTCTAATCAAACAAAATAGACAAATCGAAATTGTTAAAACTATTTAGTACTAAAGATTTTTTTGTACTTGTGTGTCTCTTTAAATTAACTGGACTATTTACAAGACTGTACAAAAAGACTTTTGGTTAATTAAATAAAGTAAATTTAGATTTAATTTTACTTGATTGGTTAAAACCAATAATAAAGTGAAAGATTTAAATATTGTACTTGAAGAGTTATAAAATAACAATTGAAGAAGATACATCAGATATCAGCAGTTGTTTGTTGTGTACATTATTTATTACGATAACCTTAAGGAAATATGATTTAAACTTGAACAATAGACAATCTTTTTTTCATTACCTACCTAGAAAGGTCAGTCACGAACTTACAATTTCATTTAAAAACTAAAATACCTATATACTTTGACTTCGGTCGCTCTCTTTCTACTTCTATAATAGGATCTCTCAGACATGCAGGTTTCTTCGTATTCTATCGCCGTAATAGCAAATACTTAGTAATCATGTTGAAAATTATTCGTAGATTAAAAAATCAAATGTGCGAAATCCGTGTTTGAATCCGCTTCAATTAGTTTTTCAGGCGTTACCAATGTGCAATCTGTTGTTTTTTGCACCTTGCCGTGGCATAAAAATGGTATGAAAAAAAGATATATCAAATTATTAACAATTAGAAAAACACTGTGCTGTAAAACCTTTTTATCTTTGAGAATTGAGTCCCAGGTAAAACATAAATGCAACTAATACGGCACTATCTTCAAGCTACGAGTATATACCTAAGACCAACGCGAAAGGAAACAATGAAATCTACTAAAAAACATCATCAACTAAATTGTATTATGTAGCATATATAGTGGAATTGAGAACTTCCTTTTTTTTAAATCGGTTTAACATCGTTGTACGCAGCAGTTCGTACCTACTAAATATATTGAAACCATTCATTTCTAGAGTAAAGTGAAAGCGCGTCGCTCGTTAAATAACATGTTTCTGATGAGAATTAAATCTATGTTGCCGATCTGGACATTATGATTTCGAATTTTATCCTATAGAAAGGTAGTAATTGTATTGGGCCAATTTATGGCTTGGCTTAGGAGCTAAAAGATACTTTGTGTTCACCTTGTCGTAGTGGGGAGGGATAATGAACGTAAGGGTTGCTTCCACAGTCCACTATGCTAGAACGGAAGTACCAGGAGCAATAGCAATCGCATAGCACACCTCCCACCAAAGTGAGCTCACCATGACAAGGTGACCAAACATCGGAGGGGAATTTTGACCACTGGGCGATAACTACTTATTGTTATTCCTTAATTTATATCTTTCATCTTAATCCATTTTATATCTATACTAATATTACAAAGAGAAATTGTTTGTTTGTTTGTTTGTTTGTTTGTTTGTTTGTTTGTTTGTTTGTTTGTTTATTTGTTTGTTTGTTTGTTTGTTTGAACGCGCTAATCTCAGGAACTACTAATCTGATTTTAAAAATTCTTTTTGCATTAAATAGCCCGTTTATTGAGGAAGGCTATAAGTTACATAATATGATCAGGCTTCTACCCAAGGGAGCGGAGCAGTAATCATAAATATCGACAAGTCGGGAAGACTTCCATATATTAATGTAAAACTGTTGTTTATATCGGAAGTTTGAACGCGGGCGAAGCCCTAAAGATCTAATAACCAATAACAATGAGAGGTAACGAGAGAGAGTTAATAAATATTAATATGAGGAAATGTAATTAAAATAAAGTATGATATTTAAATGTGTTTTTCACAACCACACTAATAAATATTTATATACATTGCAATAAAAATAAAGCATCCATTTTTGTAATTTCGAAACATTTGTCATTACGAATATATTATAGCTTTAGAAAGGCAGTGGCAGAGATGAAGTCGATGCCAGACGATGCAAAGCAAATCTATACATATTATAATAAAATTGTAACTAAACCGAATCTGTACATTAGATATTTTTTGGAAAATCTTATTGAAATAAACATTATTATCGATAGAGGCCGAATCTATTGGTTTTCGATTTTTTGTCTGTCGGTCTGGAAACACATCACGAGAAAACCACTGGAAAGATTTTGATGAAATTTGGTATGATGATATGGATGATAGCTGGTTATTCGGGTCAACATATAGGATACTTTTTACTGCGGGAAAACATCTCATCTCTAAACGTTCCTAGCGGAGCGCGAGTGAGTCTATTAGAAAATATTATAATTTTCAATACTATTAGGTATATTTGTTTACATTACATTATAAATTCCAATTGGAATAAAAATCAGATATTGGCCGAACGCTCTCTTTCTCTCTTTCTAGAGAGCGGTCAATTTCATGATAGTATTGCTCAGTCCATTCTCTACATATCAGTGTCTGTAGATGCACCGTAATTTGGTGTTAATCTACCGTCAAGGTAATATGGCAATACCGTGTCATATTTCACCGTAATACAATCTATACTATAATAAAACAGTAGAGGTCGAATGTCTGTATATAGCAAAAAAATGATAAAAACCGAGTCAGAGGGATGTAAGAAGCTAAATAGAACAAATCCAGATTTTTTCTATTTAGCTTCTTACATCCCTCTCTCTGTCTGTTTGTCTGTTTGTACGGGCTAATCTCCGAATCTATTGGACCGATTTAAATGAAATTTTGTACGGTCGTACCTTATGTCCCCGGGCAACATCTTAGATACTTTTTATCCCGGAAAATTCAATAGTTCCCGTGGGATAGTTAAAAAACTATAATAACTTATACAACTTATGCACCTAATTTAGTAAACTTTAACATTGTGATACCTTATATTACCGGTCAAACAACAGGTTACTTTTCATCCGGGAAAAAATGAACGGTTCCCGTGGGAACTAATAGATCTCTATTAGTGTTGTAGTAGTTATAAATATTTCATTACATACTGCGTAAAATTCATACTTGGTTTGCTTTCGCTGCCGCATTCAAATGCCGAATGCAAGCGCTTTTTTAGCCAAGCATATCATTGACAGCTATTCGTTGATATAAAAACGAAAAAAACAAACAAACTTTAACCAAAAAGGAATTATTTTCACCCAGCAATCAATCAAAAGAAATAGTAAAAACGATATGTTGACTAAATTTAATAAATCCAACTACGAAAAATATATTGTCATGTTAGGAGAGTCAGATTCAGAATAATATTAAAGTTTAAATTTGCATGTTTTTAAAATTTTCATCATAATTATTCTTAGTAAAATTTTAAAAGAAATATGTTTGGACTTTGGACTTGATTCGGATCTTAATGTTGTTTTTTTTTTTTTGAGTAATTATACGGTAATTTACACGGTACACTTTTAGGTAATTCACCGTAATTTTATCTAGAAACACCGAATTTTTACCCTTGCAACACGGTAATACTCGATTTACTGATGTCTGTCTATCACCATGGTCTATCACAGACATTACAACCAATATATTGTCTGTGCTGTCTATGAACGCGACAAATGAGTTAACACACAATATTATCGCTGTAGAATTTATTATATAGATATTTCATTGCTTTCTTTACGACTAGATATAAAGTAACAGTTAAAATAAACGTTCACGATCAACTTTACATAGTTTTTTATACACTTGATTGGTTAATAAATTTAAATTATATACACTATAAAATAATTTTGACATTTAAAGATTGAGTTTCTCAAAGTTATTGCGAAACGATCAATTTTATGGTTATCTAATATCTATTATTTTAATTGTCCGTTTTAAAAAGGAGGAAGCACTCAATTCATGTGTGTTGTGGTTATTGATTTCCAATTTTACTCTACGTTTTAATAAAAAAAATATATATTTTTCAAAAAAACCGACTGGCGACTTTTTTGAAGTTAACAAATATCATTCAGACTTTGAAGCAGTGGTTGCCCGGTGATAATGCGCTTGCTTGAATAATTATAAATTAAAAATAAAAAAAACCCCACACAAAGTAATTGTCATTTAACGATTACACTGGCACGCGTGAAGCACTTAATCAAGTGATCGTACGCCAAAATGCCTTACATCATTTTGGAAAAGAGCTGATACTCTTACACTGCTGGACCGATATTAACCACACATAGCTAAGAACCACCGCAAGGAAACTGGCTTTCAAATGTAAAACCGCATCGACATCGGTCCATCCGTTTGAGAGCTACGATGCCACAGACAGACACACACAGACAGACAGACATCGACGTCGAAATTATAACACCCCTCTTTTTGCGTCGCGGGTTAAAAACCAAATGAGACATTAGCTTCATCATCTCCCGGTCCATTTCCCAAATTACTTGGGGTCGGTGCAGTACATTTGTAATGCACCTATGTAATCCCTTGCAATATTAGTATCAATTATTCCTTTTTTGCTTTACTTAAAATGATGTAATTTTTTGTAAACTTATATAATTTAGCTAAAAAGTTTGTTTTGAATTTTGTTTTTATAAATGTTATTTTTGATTAGTTTTTGAATGTATGTACATATTTTTTCTGTAATTTTGCTGGTGGAGAGCGTTAATGATTGCGACACAGTTTCTTAACTTCTGCAATTATTATCGTTTATAACTGTTTTTGCTATATATGTACTGAAAATAGAATAAATAAATAAATAAATTGGTTTTGGCAAAGAAAAATCGAGCAAGGGGCTTAAGGTGCGAAGTCCCTCGATCCTTTAGTTGTATTCTATGACACCTACAGGAGATGGGATGGCCCTATTCTAATATGGGTGCCACACTATTACACAAATATTAGCTTGAATAAAACAAAACATTTAAAAACACCTATTTCAATTTTAAATACTGATCCCCATGCGCTTATGTGGACTTTTTTAACCGACGAAAAAAGGAGGAGGTTCTCAGTTCGACACATATTTTTTTGTTTGTTTTATATGGTGTAGTCCGATGTCGATAATTCTTTTTTTATTGGATAGAGTTTACCTCAAAGTTGGTAGGATTTGAATAAAAAAAATGTACCCCAAGTGTAGAAAATACTGAATTTTAAACAATATTTTCTTCTTACTTTGCTACTATTATGTCTGCACTAAAAATGGAAGAATAAAAGCTTGGAAGAAAAAAATAAAAAACAGACTAAAAAAAACTCCACTAAAAATGAAAAAAATAACTGATTGTTAGTTTTGATTTACTATAGATATAGATAGAGACCTAGGTAATCAGATATTTTGAAAGTCGGTGCCAGACAAATCAAAGCACATCGACCTTTTTTTTTAAATCTTTTTATTTTATCTATATATATATATATGTTGTGCCATCCAATTTTTTTGGCAATAACCCTTAAACATTGTTACGTTCTATGAGTTCGGGGATAGGAAATTAAAGCTCCTCTTTAGCACTACTGATGTTTTATTACTCTTGACTAGCGACTCACCCTCACTCCGCTCGGGTTCGTTCTTACTTACTAAAAAACATTTAGTATAGATTTCTCAGAGATTAGATATTTTCCCGCAATAAAAAGTATCCTATACGTTGACCTGGATAACCAGCTATCATCATACCAAATTTCATCAAAATCTATCCAGTGGTTATTCCTCTGATGCGGTAACAGGCAGACAGACAGACAGACTACTATAGATTCGGCCTCTGTATAGATAATAAAGTGTATTTCAATAAGATTTAAAAAAAATATGTAATGTACAGATTCGGCTTGGTTACAATTGTAATATATGCATAGATTAACAAGAGTGACTTATGGAGTTTTACTAACACACGTAGTAAATACCCAGTTTTGGTTAAATTCAGTCACTGAAGTTATTCATAATAAAAAACCAGTTCACGCTATTGTTTATCTATTTTGACGGAAACCGTTTTTTAGTACTTATTTTGTCATTTTAATGAACAATCATGTGACTTAGCATATACTCAGGGGATAATTATGACGTCGTTAAACTGAACCTACAAGGTTAGTTTATAAACGATTCCACCTATAGATAAAATGGGTTTAAAAAACTCTCACAAAGATATATTTGTTTAGGAAAAAAAAATTGCTTTCTTTTTGAAGTGAAAACTTGTATAGGCAGGTTTGTTTGTATGGGGAGTAAATTCATGTAAGTCATCATCGACATGGTCACGTGACGTGTTAACGCTAACACTCAGAGTGCCGATAGATGTCAAAACCAGTTAAATGTAAACTAATTTATTTTTACACATTTTAATTTGAGGTCAAGCAATTAATTTGAATTTGAATATCCAAAAATAACAACTGTTTGTTTATCTATGGTGCAAGCACGGAAGTGAAATCGGGAGAGAACGTAGAGTTTCTTAAATATGATCTCCGCTTTCCTCCGTACTGAGCCAACTCCGGGCTACCATACTCCGGTAACCGTTTGCAAAAGCGTTTTAGCTTAGATTTAAGATGCAAGGGCCCTTGTATCTTAAATCTGGCATCTTGAGGCCTTGAGCTCTTCTAGCTCCTTGTATGAATTTACAACCTTACTCATTTGGAAGTATGTATGTTAATGACATGATAGAAATTGTCAATAGACAAAAATAGAGAATAAACAAGTAGGTAGATTTCTTTGATTCATTTTACTTCTGTCTAATCGTCATAAGAGCCCTAATTATAGACAAAAATAGTAAATAATATACTCTCGCTTCGCTCAATGGGACACAAAAAGTGGACCTTTCCATATATAGCCTATGTGTTACTCCAGGTATAGCATAGCCTGTGCCCTTAATTTCAACCATATTTGTTCAACCATTTCATTATCATCATTAAGGACATACATAACAAAATACAAGGTAAAACTTAAGTTAAAAATCAAATACTTATATTATCTATTGGCACTTTACGTAACACTTAGATCTTATTGTTCAAACATAAGTGTACTTTGCACGCTATAATCAAAATGTCAACAAGTTATGACGTAGGTTTCCAATTAAATAGAACCTAATGATCAATGACGCAATTCTGTTAAAGCATCATAGCAGATCAAAGTTAAACAACTTATTCAGTGGCAAGTAATAGATGGGTGGCCACTATATTCCAAACGATTTTCCAAAAAATATTTAATGTACAGATTCGGCTTAGTTAGCATTTTTAAAATTTTTGTCTGTCTATCTGTCTGTCTGTTTGTTTCGGCTAATCTTCGAAATGGCTGGACTGATTTATACGGGACTTTCACTGGCAGATAGCTGATGTTATAAGGAGTAACTTAGGCTACTTTTATGTTAGAAAAATAATTAGGGTTCCGCTCAAAAACAATAAAAACTACGTAGGGTCGATGGTCCAGTCAGACTCGCAGTTGTCAGATTGTTTCTATTTTCTTTATTTCTCATTTATACACTAAGTATGTACATAAATTGCATAATTTAGTTTAAATAAAGTGAATAATGATTGCGTTGAAAGATCAGAGTTATCTAAGCTAATTATTATCTATACATATAATAAAATTGTAACTAAGCCGAATCTGTACATTAAATATTTTTTGGGAAATCTTATTGAAATAGACATTATTATCGATACATAGGCAGAATCTATAGTTTTTAGAATTTTTGTCTGTCTGTCTGTTACCGCATCACGGAAAAACCACTGGAGGGATTTTGATGAAATTTGGTATGATGATAGCTGGTTATCCGGGTCAACATATAGAATACTTTTTATCGCGGGAAAATATCTCATTTCTGAGAAAAAATACAAAAACTGCAGTGTAAGAGTATACTGGTATGTACAACCTAAGGTATGAGCCATGTATAACGCGGGTATAAAATAAATATCTAACAAATTAATATTTTTGCACGTCGTTAAACAATGTGTAATATGATATTTTAACTTCGCAATATTATAGCATGATGGACGTGTTAAATACTTACCAAAGGTTGTAAAAATTAAATATATAAATATCATAAAAATACGTAATAAGCTGACTTCAAAGAGGAGGAAGTACTCATTTTAGTTTTGTTTTTGTGTTTGTCACTCGATAACTTCGCCAAATGAGAATCGATTTTCATAATTATTTTTAAACGAATAGGTTATAAAAAAAAATTCATTAAATAATGTTATTCAGTGTTGCTACATTTTTAAATTTAAAAATCCATAAACAAAAACAAGCAATAGGTACTATAACCATATTTATAAATTTAAACAATTAAAATAGTTTTTCTTTAGTTTCCTAATTTTATGCTTTTAAAATGCACAAACATAAGGATGGAATAACTACAAATAATTACAAATAATTAAAAATTTTAAAAGACAATATAAAGTTATAGATAGAATACTATTATTTTCTCGTGTCGAGTTGCCGTCCCACTGGAGTATTAGAGTGACAGCAATAGACAGTGCACTTGTGTTTGCGCATATACTGCTAACTGCACTTTAATATCTCTTACAATTGGCTAGTGTCATTGATAATGGCCGCCGTGGCAAAATTCGGTCAGGAGTACATAAAATGAATAGATCATAACTCAAGCGTGGACATGTAAATGTTTCATTCCAAAAATTAGCCTCAAAGATTGGAATAATTAATCTTAATTATGTCAATTAAATTTAAAGCATCTTATTAGATACGCATAACGTAAGTGTAGCAACACTGAATGATATGCAGGAAATTTTAAAAAGGTTAACGACCAGCTCTTACTTTTTTAATGACTTATGTTGTAAAAAAACTTTAAAAATATCTCAGTAAATACTTATTAGTTTTGATCGATGTTTGTCTATACTAGCATTTGGCTGTAGCCACACATGGTTTTTTTTAATGCAAAATAAATATTATAAAGAGGTAAAGTTTGTGAGATTGTGAGTTTGTGAATTGTGAGTTTGTGACGTTGTATGGGGTAATCTCTGAATCTACTGAACCGATTTAGATGAAATTTAGTAAGAAGATAGTTTAAGACCCTGGGAAGGACATAGAATACTTTTTATCCCGGAAATCATCCCTTAAAGGGGTAAAAATGGGGATGAAGGTTTGTATGGAGAATCAACCTACGGACGAACCCGAGCAAAGCGAGGGTGAGTCGCTAGTGCAGAATAAAAGAGTAAATTAAAATAATAATAAATTTAAACCCTTATTTCAAAGTAACGGTCTGCGAAGATAAAAAGTATCTCCGTGATAGTTCGGGAGTGCTATTCCGTGACAACTTTGACCCAACTCGGCAGCTAAATCCGCACACTTTATACATATAAAAAAGTGAGTAAAGCTTCGACTGCTTCGATAGGCAGGCAGCATACGAAATATGGTTAAATATCTCTCTTATTAACAATTCTCACTTAAATGTATGAAAATTTGATACAATGACATTACGATTGCGGTACGAAAGTTTGAATGTCATTCATCTATAAATATAATAAAATTCTAAGTCGAATCTGTACATCAAATATTTTTTGGAAAATCTCATTGTCTAGTCTAGAATAGTCATTATTATCGATACAGAGGCCGAATCTATAGCTTTTAAAATTTTTGTTTGTCTGTCGCAGACAACGTTGTAGTATACTGAACGCTGCGTCGTGAGACACTTTGTAAAAAAAGTAAAAAGTACAAAAGAAATCTTTCGTTCAAACATAATGCGGTCAGAGACATCGCGGTCAGACCGTAAACAACGTTCTATTATCATTTTCTTTTTAGTTCTAATTTTTACTACAAAATTAATCTAAATAAAGTTATCCATATTACTTTCTTAGATTTACGGGAATATTTGACATCATCATCATCATCATCATCATTTGTCTGTAAAGCATTCGAAACGTCGGAAACCAAAAATCAAAATAAATCCGCGAAATAATCCGAAAAGATAGTTTTATTTAAAAAGTTATCCATTTTTTAAGTAAAAGAAGTTTATATACCGACTTCAAAATTACTTGCTCACTAAGGCATGGTATGTTTTTTTAAATATGTATTTATAATACAATCAGATATCACGTAAAAGCACAACAGTAAAAAACAAACTTTTATTTAAATTGCTACATGCTATTAAGTCAAATTCCACCTCCCTCACATAAGGAGCGTGTATGTACAAGAATAGGGAGTTAAAGGAGGATCTTTTGCCTACATTGACAAAATCAAACTCATGATACAGATATATAAAATAATTAAATATGTCGGAACAATCACACACCGCCATCTAGTTCCATGGCAAGCTACGAGGTTTGTGTCACGAATAGCAGATAGTTGATACACTACACATATATAACTTTAAATACAGTCATATTATAAATATAAACACCCATGATTGGAGTACAAACGTTCGTGCTCATCACACAAAGAATGCCCTCAGCGGGACTTGAAACCGCGACCGCAGGCACAGCAAGTAGGGTCACTACAAACTGAGCCAAACGTGTCATCATATGAATATTGAGACAGGAGTGAACAAAATATTAACATACATATTTTATTTTATTTGTTAAAGAACCATGACGGAAAAGTCTATCTGAACTTCTTTTGCAAGAGAGCAATTCAGTAAATACGCGGGAACATTGGGTCGGACAGACAGACTTACCGACTACATGAACAAAGCAAGGAAATGTTGCTAGTTTACAACAAACTGGTGTTATTGCCCCGGACGATTAATTAATCATGTAAAATGTGAATCGTTGCGAGAGGTCTTTTGCGGTCTAGGTCACGGTCATAACTTCCTGTTTGGCTCGAATGTACACTAATATTATAAAGAGGTAAAGTTGTAAGTTTCTTTGTAATTGATAAACTAAAATACTCTAAGCCAATTTAGATGAAATTTGGTATGAAGATAGTTTAAGACCCTGGATAGTATATAGGATAGTTTTTATCACGGAAATCATCTCTTAAGCGGGTGAAAAGGGGGATGAAAGTTTGTATAGAGAAGAAATTATTTCCAGAGTTAGGGATCTCTAATAATAAACTCATCATACCTATGTAATATATATATATATATATATATATATATATATATATATATATATATATATGTATATACTAATACTAGCCTAATACTAGAGAATCACGTCCCTCACGAGTCACGACGATCTTCGTCCCTAGATTGATTCTCCATACAAACTTTCATCCCCATTTTTACCCTCTTAAGGGATGATTTTAGAGATATAATAAAGTAGCCTTTGTGCTATTTCAGATATAATCTATCTCTGTGCCATTCATACAGATCCGTGTAGCCGTTCTGGCATGATTGAGTAACTAACATCCATCCAAACATCTAAAACTTTCACATTTATAATATTAGTAAGATGTGTATGTGGATAGGCCCGCACGGCATAAGTCTTGAGCAAAACTATTAGAGATATATCTTTGTGGGGGACTTTAAACAGCAAAGCCATTCTACGTCACGTTCACTCGGACGTGATACACGGCGCTCTGTTGAACTTTATTGACCTTTGCTATGTGTACATGGATATTGCACATTATAGTGTGATTGACAAATTTTAATACTTTTTGAAAAACAAAATATTTATTAATAGCGACTTGTACTCGCGTCACATAGGAGCATCCTTAGGTGCCTAAAATTAGCCTATGTGGTACCAGTCATAGTCTGAATATTAAATTTCATCCAAATCGGTCCAGCAGTTTCAGCATGAAGGAGTAACAAATATATATATACACACACATACACAAATACATACAAATCTTGACAATTATAATACTCCGAATAATTGATAGCATTATTATTAACAAACAAAGGAAAATGAAAAAAATTAGTTAAATTATTTCAATGATTTTATACGCATCTTTGTACTTACATTTTGTCTATATTCGTGAACACTTTTTCCACTTAGAAAATAAAATAAAAGCCACCTTATATCAACTGTATCCATCAACTAGTCGTCTCAGTGTTTATTTTTCCAAACGACCAGTTTACCGAAATAGTTTTTAATACAGAACTAGTGGCTCACCCTCGCTTCGCTCAGGTTCGTCCTTAGGAACAATTACGCTTAATATGGAATAGATATATTTTTTCATTATTTTTTTCGTGAATTTTTCCGATGTTTTAATAGTCATTCTATTATTCGGAGTGAAGACAAATCCAACAAAACGAAGATAGAGGAAAGAAATAGTTATAATTAAAATATTAATTCTAGTGATATAAAATACACAGTTAACTTTAATAAAGCCGAAATAATATATTTTATCTATATGTATATAATATGTGTATAAATCTTAAAAAAACAGCTTTGTTTTTAAAATCCAAAAAAAAACTGTATTCTATAAAGTAAAACAAGTATTACTAGGAAGTAGTCTTGATCATATTTCTACTTGTCTTATAAATCCATTTACTTTATTACAAAGGCTCAAAGTATATTTATTTGGCTACAATGAAGGACGCACACGCTTCGTAGTTCGTAGTCACGCGCTCACAATTTCTGTGAAATTGCTTGCTTTTTACAGACCGCCGAATCTTTGGCATAAACGCTCTTATTGTACTACTAGCGATTCACTCTCGCTCCGCTCGGGTTCGTCCCTACTTAAGTTTTGACGTTTAGTATAGATTTTTCAGAGATGAGGTATTTTCCTGCAGTAAAAAGTATCCTATATGTTGACCCGGATAACCAGCTATCATCATACCAAATTTTATCAAAATCCCTCCAGTGGTTTTTCCGTGATGCGGTGTACAGACAGACAGACAGACAGACAAACAAACATTCTAAAAAGTATAGATTCGGCATCTGTATCGATAATATAGACTATTTCAATAAGATTCTTCGAAAAAATATTTAATGTACAGATTCGACTCAGAATTTTATTATATGTATGTACCTATAGACTAGCTACTTAGTCTTGTTTCACTCGGATGTGTCCCTCGTGCCTTTTGGACGTTGAAATTTTTTTTTTCATAAAAGACATCTATATTGATAAAACAAAACCTTATCTAAATACAAAATTTGACCCAAATTGTTTAAGCCGTTTTCAAGACACTAATACAGGAACTTCTCTACCTTTGCAGCGCTACCTATTGGCTAATTTTATTACTACCTGTATCCTATTTGTTACTAAATTACAGACTATCTGTATACTAAAACTTCATCCAAATCTATCCAGTCATTTCAACGTGAAGAAGTATCAAACATACACACATACAAACTTTGGCAATTATAACAGTTATGTGATTTGGAGCATGGAGGCTTACAGCAATTATAGTCACTGGAAAGATTTTAGATATCTCAGACGTCATTAAAAAGTTGTTACAGACAGCATAATATAACATTCAAAACGCCAGAAACCAAATATTATATAAATCCGCGAGTAAATCCCCCAAATAATTTAATTTAAAATTTCAAATATCCGCGAAAATCTAAGAAAGTATTATAGTGGGATATATTATTTTAAATCTATATAATCTACACATATAGATATAATATAATACAGGGAAATAAAACAACTATTGTTTGATTTCCTTTTATTGAAAGTTTTGTCTGTCTGTTTGTATATCTGTGTGCATTTCAAGCAAAAAATAATGAACCGATATTAACTAAATTTTGTTACTAAAGTGATAACTTATTACTCGGGTCAACATTTAAGATACAGCTTACTACAGGACCTAACCTAGCAATTATGCCAATAAGGTGGCCGTTCGAAAATATACAGGAATAGATTATATGTAGGACTAGCACTGCCCGCGGCTCCGCCCGCGTTCAGATGACCGAAAACTAAATGCTTAGGTTTTACATATTAGTATACTCTTGCATTGCAGTTTTGTATTTTTTCTCAGAAATGAGACGTTTTCCCGCAGTAAAAAGTATCCTATATGTTGACCCGGATAACCAGCTATCACCAATATATCAAATTTCATCAAAATCCCTCCAGTGGTTTTTCTGTGAAGCGGGACAGACAGACAGACTAAAATTCTAAAATCTATATATGCGCCCTCTGTACCGATTAAAATGTTTATTTCAATGAGATTTTCCAAAAAATATTTAATGTACCTACAGATTCGGCTTGGTTACAATTTTATTATATGTATAGATTTGCTTCACAGACATTTTTTCTAATATTTCGTTAAAGAAAAAAACGTAATTAAATATCCGGTATCCGGCTGTATATTGCGTCGCTATTAGATATCTGACGAGACGGCAAAATAAGGTCAAAAACCGGATAGTTACCAAATATCCTATCATATAATAATTAAAATGGCTATCTCATACGAGCAGACAGCCAAACAAACGGACCTGGCAAAATCAGGGTTTCGTTTTAGCCATTTTGCTATGGAACCCTAATAGAAACTAGTATAGAACTACTATAAATTATAGATGCAATAATAAGATTTAATTCTAGTAATAACTACATGAAGCGACTGCCAGCGACTCGATACATATACAACCAGTTCCAAGCCATCATTTTACTACGCATTTTAAAAAGAATCGTACAACTATGTAATATGAGATTAAGAGATGAGTATTATTAAAAACTAAAGGCCTATGCACACGACGCATTTTTACTCACTGTAAACTCGCGTTTGACGTGTTTGTCACACGTTTGTGTCGATAGAAACGCAAGTAATCTGCGTTTTTTAAGTTTATCTGCGTATATTTTACGACATCTATACATATAATAAAATTGTACCCAAACCGAATCTGTACATTAAATATTTTTTGGTAAATCTTATTATATATCGTTATAATCTTATTATAATCTTATTATATATAGTTTTTAGAATGTTTGTCTGTCTGTCTGTCTCTTTCTGTTACCGCATCACAGAAAAACCACTAGAGGGATTTTGATGAAATTTGATATGGTGATAGCTGGTTATCCGGGTCAAATCTGGATTTGTTCTATTTCTCTTCTTACATCCCCTTGACTCGGTTTTTAACATTTTTTTATGTGCAGAAATTTGACCTCTACAGTTTTATTATAGTATAGAAAATAGATTTTCAAGTATTGTCAATTTGAAAATTTCTAATTGTTATATATATTTTTTTTACAATAAAAAGATCTCTAAAATTAAAGATTAGATATTTTAAGCAATTTAAAAAAAAATATTAAAATTGGCTTCTTTTTCTAGTACCTACCGATTTTTTTAATTTACGTTCATCCCTTAAACTTAAAACCTCTCTAACTTGGTTAATTTTGACCGGAGGAAAAAAGTCATAAAAACTTTATGGTGTAAAATTTTATGCCCTACATATTTTTATTAAAACTTTTTTGTCTAATTTTTACCGTTTTCGAGCAATTGCGAAAAAATTCTTTTGACGATTTTTTTAACCCTTGCTTGCAAACGGGGGTTGCGGACACTAAAATCTTTACGCATTGTTTTTGTATAATTAAAACTACATTATATCAAAAATGCAAAGTTGAGTGCCTCATTTTGATTTCAGACCATAATTGACTGGACTATATAGATGATGAATTATTATGTGTACAAAATTTTATAATAATAAATGACAACTGTAATAGCTTTACGATCTATAATTTATTTATTTCGATCCATATTCTCAAATTCGACACGAGACCAAGACTTCTCATAATAAAATTAGAATCGAGTTAATATTCGGCGAGGTGTATTAAAAATAAGCAATTTTAGTAAAAATCAACATTTATTGCAACATAAAATTAAATTCTAACATATATAACGTTAATTATAGTCTAAACAATTTCTATACATAATCACAGATTCCGTTATTGGCAGTAAAAACTTGTAATTATAGAGCAAACTTAAAAATGCTTCAAGCAACTTCTTTTTTAAAGTTGTTTTTTTTTTGCAACTTTTTTTACGATTTTTTTATTGTCTGTGCGATTTGACTTTGAAACGACTAGGCGGAGTCTTTCCCGTGACCATGATTCCTGTAAAGCATTCGAAACGTCGGGAACCAAAGATCAAAATAAATTCGCGAAATAATCCGAAAAGATAGTTTTATTTAAAATGTCAAATATTCGCGTAAATCTAATAAAGTATTATTACTTGTCGGGTTCGTCGTGTACAGTAGAGCTAATGATACTAGGTTCGGCGTTCATTATTTCCAATTCTGGTGCGTGGATACGAGGAATATTTTCAAAAAGTCTGCTATAACTTCTTCCTCAAAAGCAATAAGTGTAATTTTACTCAAATTCGAAATATTAACACACAACACCATCTAGTTTCATGGTAAGCTACGAGGCCTGTGCTATGGATACCAGATAGTTGATACACTACACATATATAACTTTAATTACATTCATATTATAAATAACTGTCTTTCAATTAAAATCTACCATTCTTTCGTTTAAGCCTTAATTTTAATACAGTTAGCTAAATTCTGATACACCTGCACTTTTTACAATTCTAATTCATACCGTTCACTCAGAAACTGGTTTCGGTAGATAATAAAATATCTGTTGTAGTTTAAAATTTTCCATCTTCGCATCATTTCAGTATAATAACTGCATTGGCATTAAAAATTAAGATGAATTGCTCTTTCTATCACTATAACACCAAAGACTAGCCATGCCCGCGCGACTTTTTAAGAAATTTAAACTTTTAAGAACTCAAAAACTACTCAAAACTATAAAAAAAAACTCTAAAACATAGGTTTCATATAAACATTATATGCCTTAGACTATATCACTCTCCAGCCCTCCAACTATCTCCAAACAAAAAATCACGCCAATCCGTCACTCCGTTTCGACGTGAAAGAAGGACAAGCAAACAAACAAACACACTTTCACATTTATAATATTAGTATGGATATAATACTACAGCGACTTACCGTCTTGTTCTAAAATAAACGTAGCCTTAGTTACTTCTTACAATATCCACTATCCGCCTGTGAAAGTCCCGTCAAAATCAATCCAGCCGTTTCGGAGATTAGCCGAAACAAACAGATAGCCAGAAAGATAAAAAAATTTAATAATAAGTTTTCCTTATAAATACCGTATACAATTTTATATGCATATTGTAAAAAGCTGTTATTTTGACATTACAAACAGACACTTTCATTTTAATAATTAACGGGATAGAATAAAAATATAATTTTAAAAATAGTTTTCATTTGTCTGTGGAATCTGACATTAACCATCCACCGCTGTTTTTTCCAAGTAGCGGTGAAAAATATCAACAATTTGGTGGCCTAAAGTGTCACATCTCCGAAATCTTTTGAGGTAAAGATCACCATATTATGATAACTATAGAAACGACTAACATTGCCTGCGGCTCCGCCCGCGTTCAGATGACCAAAAACCAAATTCTTAGGTTTTACATATTAGTATATTGTTACATTGCAGTTTTTGTATTTTTTCTCAAAAATGAGATATTTTCCCGCGGCAAAAAGTATCCTATATGTTGCCCCGGATAACCAGCTATCATCATACTAAATTTTATCAAAATCTGTCCAGTGGTTTTCTCGTGATGCGGTAACAGACAGACAGACAAACAGAAAAAAATTCTAAAAACTATAGATTCGGACTCTGTATCGATAATAATGTCTATTTCAATTAGATTTTCCAAAAAAATATTTAATGTACAGATTCGACTTAGTTAGAATTTTATTATATGTATAGATTATTTGAACACAAGCAGCGCATGTTAAACGCGTCCTCCTTTTGACCGATTTCCAAAAAGAAAATCAAAATATTACATGTATAAAGAAAAAATAATATTATTTAGGTTTGGGAATGTTTCTATAGGAAATACCGCATGAAGCTAGTGAAAGATTCCTGTGGTAATCAAATAATTTTTCAGGGCAGCTAGAATACAAAATTTACTTAGTTAAACATATTATTGTAAAAAATATATTTTAATTAAGGAAAACGAAAAAGGAAGGTCAAACTAAGTCGGTATCTTAGATTATAATAGTGGCCTTCTCCGCTTACTGCCATATATTAAGTGTCAGCTTCCATATCCGTGCTCCATCTTAACTAGACCGGAAAGTACAGTGAATGACTCAGAACATAATCTCAAAATATTATTATAATATCCAACAACAGTATGACATGACTGGAGTACAAACATTCGTGCTCATCACACAAATGAATGCAACCAGTGGGACTTGAACCCATGATCGTTGGCACAGCAAGTAGGGTCACTACAAACTGAGCCAAACGTGTCGTCATTATTATACGTTGTTGATATTTTTAATTATTTATTAAAAAACTACAAAAAATCTCTACAATGGTAGGCTTCATACAAACTTTCATCCGCTATTTTACCCTTCTTATGGGATAAATTTTGGAAAATGCTAAAAGTATTTAATTAATTGTATTGAAGAGCATTTATATCAAGTTTCAAGCAATTCTGATCATAAATATTTTTTTGTGGATTGTATTATAACGTGTTTTCCCATGGGAAAGAGATAATCTCCCGCGATAAAAAGTAGTCTATGTTACTTACTCCCCACGTCAATCCGATAAGCCGTTTCGACGTGAAAGAACGACAAACAAACAAACACACTTTCGAACGAGGGATAAAAAGTACCTTATGTCCTTCCCAGAATCTCAAACTATCTTCTTACTATATTTTATCTGAATCGGTTCTGTAGACCAGAGATTATCACCTACAACCACACAAACTCATAAACTTTACCTCTTTATAATATTAGTATAGATAAATTCGCTATGAATTGATTAATGATCATTCAATTTGCTTTTTATTGCAACTGGTATTCATAAACTAATTTTAAAACTCACTGTATAATTTATTATCCTTTTAGTCTGAGAATGCATTATATTTTTAATTAAAATAAAATAACTTCTAGCCAAGCGAGAGGTTATTATTGAGTTCAAAAAGATTAAAATTGAAATATTATCAAACGGTATAAAATAATTGGAATAAAAAGTTGTTTTTTTTAGAGTTCCGTGTGCCATAATGAAAAAGGAATCCTTATAGGATCTTTTCGTTGTCCGTCTATCTGTATGTCTGTCAATACCCCTTTTCTCAGGAACGCGTGAAGGTATCAAGTTGAAATTGAAGCTGTTAAAAATAAAACTTCTAACAGTTTATGCCACATATTTTGATATTTGCAAGGGAATCAAAACCTATAATCCCGTTGACCTAGAATCATAAAATTTGTCACAAGGAAAGGGACAAATTCCAAAACCGTAAAGTAGTTACATCACAAAACATATTAATTTAGTTTTTTTGCTATTATAAACTTATTTTAATGTTTTATGTTACAGAACTCTCGGTGTGCGAGTAAGACTCGCACTTGTCCATTTTTTTTTATTTAGTCTGTCATTAGATTTATCACAGTGCTAAGTCCATACATCCTCATAAACTTTCGTATTTATTAATACATCTGTAATATACCCAAGTTTTATTTTTACTTTTTGCATAATAAAATATAACAATACTATAGAACCCGCGGCTTCGCTCGCGCTAAAACTATAAGAAAGACTAAAAAGGTATGTTTCATGCAAACTCTAATCCCCTATTTTACCCTCTTATGGGATGAATTTCGAAAAATGCTAAAACACGTATTTACTTAATTATGTTGAAGATCATTAATATCAAGTTTCGAGTTCTGTTCATAAATATTTTTTGGGTTGTATTCTAACGTGTTTTCCCTTGGGAATGAGATGATCTCCCGAGATGAAAAGAAACCTATCACTCTCCAACCCTCCAAATATCTCCACACAAAAACACGCCAATCCATCACTTCGTTTCGACGTGAAAGAAGACAAACAAACAAACACACTTTCACATTTATAATATTAGTATAGATACAAACATACGTAAAATCATAGAGCGCAACAGGTATTATATTCGTATTATAAAGTAATATTGCTATAGAATTTCAACAGTGTTTGTCAACTGGCCTCCAGAAAGTGGGAAAGAGAGTAGGCCATGACTTGTGCAAAAGATATATTACGTATAAATAAACCTATTTAGAAAGCTCGCTTTCAGCTCGGCAAATCTAAATCCATAACAAGTCGTTACGGTGGAGTGGTACATTTGCATACAATTTAATATTTTTTTTCTTATAATTACTTTTGTAAGGTTTTACAATTTTAATGTATAATAAAATAGTTATTAATTTATTAAAGGTACTAGCAACACTGACGACGCAAACGCATATGTTATGATACCTTTATACATCAGGCAGTTAAAAATTACTAGAATACGAGAAGACAAAATAATAGAAAGAAAAATAAAGAAAAATGGGTGGATGCAATCCGTGATTTTAACTGGAGCAAAGAAATAAGAAATTGTTGAGAATATGTGTTGTCTAATAAATTGTAACTAAGTCTAGTTAAAATATTAGTACCTACCTGGGCTACCGAGCTCCGCTCGGAATTAATGGCCTAAAGTACAATATTCTTTTTGAATTTCATTATTAATATTAATTGAGTAATTTAGTAACAATTCGGAGTTTTAAAATAAGTCACGGGAAAAAACCGCAAGTGAGGCCGCTTGTACCAAAAATCTCGGCGGTTTAGCCGTAGTGCGGCCTAATACTTAAGTACATATTAGGCAAAGGCTCGTATTAAAAAAAATACCCACAAATAAAGTTAATAACATTTGGTAATACATAGTTGCATCGTAATTGTAAAAAGAAAAATAGAAATAACGGTGTTAGAGAAAATGTAAGCTTTGGTTTTGCGGTCGGCGCAGTAATGCAAATATAATGGATGCAATTATATTCGTAGATTGAACTAGTGTTGTTCTAGGTCTAATACTTGGTATTATAATGCTATTAGTTTATAGAGATGTGAAAGTAAAATATTTGGGATGATAGGTTACAATATGTTTTTTTTTTTTATTTATATTAGATAAAGGCGCTGTTATAAAGGGATATAAAATCGATTTCCGAGTCATGATTTACTGGGGGTTTTTTTCTCAACTTTTTATAAACTATACATATTATAATAAAAAACTAACTGAGTCTCATCTATACATTGAACATTTTTTGGAAAATCTTATTGAAATAGTCATTATTACAGAAACAGAGGCCGAATCTATATTTTTTTAGAATTTTTGTCTGTCTGTCTGTCTGGGAACGCTAGACGAGAATATCACTGGACAGATTTTAATTAAGCTTGGTATGACGATAGCTGGTTATCCGGGTCAATATATAGCATACTTTTTATTGCGGGAAAATATCTCATTTCTGACAAATTCTATACTAAACGTTAAAAACCGACTTCAAACAAAAGCACTAAAAAGTAAAAAATAACTGATTGGTAGTTTTCATTTACTATACATACCTAATCAAATATTTTCGAAGTCGGTGTGCTTTGGCTAAGTAATTAAAGCCTACCTATTAAATACATACCTAATCAAATATTTCCGAAATCGGTGCCAGCCCATACAAAGCAAAGCACACCGACTTCGAAAATATTTGATTAGGTATGTATAGTAAATGAAAACTACCAATCAGTTATTTTTTACTTTTTAGTGCTTTTGTTTGAAGTCGGTTTTTATTTTTTGTTACAAAGTTTTTATTTTTCCCTTTTTAGTGTAGACAGTAGTAGCAAAGTAAGAATTCTAACTTAAAAAAACAAGAAACAAAAAGGCTTATCAAATCAAACAAAATAAGCCCAAACTCAAAGTATCTACTATTAGTCGTTGAAGAGTTCCACCTATCCACCTTTTGGCCTTACCATCGGATCAGGTCAACAACACCGAACCACTGTACTATCAACGGAAATAGAGACACTTGCAAAATTTCAAGTTAATATGACAATTAGAAGTAGGTTAAATTCATCATTAGCTATTTTTCACCCTCAGGGGTCGTATTTTGTTTTTGAAATTTAAATGGGACCAATCTGGAAGTATACACTATCAAACAAAACAAAAATTGTCCAAATCGGTTAATAAATGACGGAGTTCTGAGGTAACAAACATAAAAAAAATAGCCGAATTGAGAACCTCCTCCATTTTGAGGAAGTCGGTTGATAAAAAAAAAAGATTCCGAAGAATTTAGATTCTCCTCCTTTTTAGAAGTCGGTTAAAAATTCTATTAAAAAGGTCATAATAAAAATAGAAAAGTATAAAAAGGATGTGTGTGTATATACTTGTGTGTACCTACAATATGGTTCCTAACTTAAAAGAGAATGGGAGGGTGGACTCAGACTGAAATTCTGTATAGTAATTGCCCATGAGTACATTATTATCCTAACTAGTGACTATCGTCACTTCGTTCGGATACGGGCCTGGCGTACGTTTTAAATAGATAAAAAAAGGTTTACGAGTGTACCTTAGGAGATAGACATATGCTATTGCAGTTTTTTTGTAGGCCTTTTTAAGACCTGCATTTTTCTAATACATTGTTTCAATGTATCTCTTAAGGTTCGACCAGCGTTATCCATGTAAATTTCTAAGGACGACTCTACAAAACAAGTTAGTTATTGTGTTTTCATTGAAATCCGTTCAGTACTTTCTGCATGATACTCAAGATATATAGACAAACAGAAAAAAAAAATATTTTTATATCTGAATGAATGGATGAATGAATGAATGAATGAATGAATGAATGAATGAATGAATGAATGAATAAATGAATGAATGAATGAATGAATGAATTGCTCTTTATTGTTCACCCAAAAAAAAGAAAAAGAAAAAGATACACATAATATAGAAGAAGGTACAAGAGGCAGCCTTATCGCTAAAAGAGCGATTTCTTCTTATCTGAGTGTTTTAATTAAAGAAATTTATATATTTGACTAATTTATAATGATGATAGGAAGATATATATTTAAAAAACTAAATAGGCCGCGGATTTTAATACTTTTGCATTGAGAAAGCTGTGATGAATTGTTTGTATTACACTATGTATATTAAATTCTGTAACTCAATATTTAAAAGAGCAACTGTTGAGTTTGAATTGGACACTTCTCAGCAGAACCGTTTTCCGAGTCGGTGATAACTTCCACACGGACAGACTACAGATGATAATAAAAAAAATATGTTATAAAAGTACTGAATATAAGAAAATATGAATGGAATATCTCGAAGATTTATTACTGTCATCCTACACTATTTGATATCAATGTTGCTACCACGCGAGCGGCATCGCAGGTAAAACTAGTATAAAGAACATATAGCTAGAACGTTCATTTACACACTTAAAGCGTGGCTAATGATTAGCTCCTCCTGGTAAATTTCTAAGAATTTAGTTAAATTTCTAAGAAATTAATTGTTAACATAAGTGTGCCCGTGTGAGCCATCTATATAAAAAAAAAAAAGTATCTGCTTGTAATTTAAAAATAACATCTTTTATAAGGAGTAATTCTGGCTGCTTTTATTTTAAAAATGAGTAGGGTTACGCACAAAAAAATAAAACCCATGAAACCGTGAACAAAACTTGCTTACGTAATCGCTAAATGCATGTGATAGGTATCTTCTGACAGTCGCTACAATGTATTACTCAAGTAGATCTGTAGTATTTTCCAAGGGTAGCTGATTCGATTTTTGCTTTGGACAAATATTTATAAGTCCCTTGATTAATTAACCTGGTAGTGGTCATATTATTAGGATGTAAAGCGAGATATTTACCGTGTTAGCAAGTTAGACGTAACTTTTGAGTTCCCGATATTTCGGCTCGTACGTCAGTGACCATACAACTTTAAAGACTTATATTTATTTGCTAGTGGTTTTGAATGTCGCATCAGATCAAATATCTCAGGAATACGTATTTGAGAAGATTAAAACCCACGAAAGAAGAGATTTCTACACGGACGCAAAACATAGAATGATGATAATTACTTATATATGGAAATTTTATTGTTACAAACAGCTCGTGGGATAAAAATTCAGTTGTACATATTTTTTACTGAATACGTTACACAAACTAAGAAACATAATATATTGTGTGAAAAAACGAAAACTGTGTGGTCTCTGTATTTAAAAAAATATGCTCAATGTTCAGATAATAGAAAATTCTACCCGTGCTTCGCGCTCGCTTCTGGCGAGTGGCGAGAATGTGGTTTTAGAAGAAAACATATTATTGAAGATTTGTAGGCATAGATAATAAATATATTAATATTCTAATGGCATTTTATAACATAAACCACTACTTACGTTTTACCGTTTAGTATAGATTTCTCAGAGTTGAGATATTTTCCCGCAGCAAAAAGTATCCTATATATTGACCCGGATAACCAGCTATCATCATACAAAATTTCATCAAAATCTGCCCAGTAGTTTTCTCGTGATGCGTTCCCAGACATAGATAAACAGACATAGATAAATATAGATATAATAATGTCATTTTGATAGAATTTAAGACTTTATGAGAATTTTATTACAAAAAATATAGGGTAATTTGTATCGGCCATAATAATTTTCTAAAATAAGTACATGTATGACGTTTGTATTGAAAAGTTATATAAATAGGCTAAAACAAAACGGTTCAATACCTTTTTCTCCTCTGTTTGTCAATAGATTTTCTTTTTTTTTGTAATAACTATTGACGAGCTTCAGTATAAAATAAATTGGTAACAGTTTGTTCTTTTTTTATGTATATATTTTTATATTTTTACCCATTTTTTAAGAATTATTTTGTTCGAATTTTGAACTAGGCGAACACTGCCCTGTAACTATAAAACAACGCAAACCGTTACTATCCGTAGGAAACTTGTTTACACAACAGCATAATTTTCCACGCACCACATAGGTACCTCACGAACATATTAAATTGGTAAATATTGAACAAAATATCCTCATGCATACAAAATAACAGTAATTAAATACAATGTAATGTAATTGTTAATATATAAGTATTCTACATCTATACATATAAGAAAATTGTAACTAAGCCGAATCTGTACATTAAATATTTTTTGGAAAATCTTATTGAAATAGTAATTATTATCGATACAAAGGCCGAATCTATAGTTTTTAGATTTTTTGTCTGTCCGTCTGTTACCGCATCACGGACAAACCACTGTAGGGATTTAGATGAAATTATATATATATATATAGGTATAGCTGGTTATCCAGGTCAACATATAGGATACTTTTTATTGCGGGAAAATATCTCATTTCTGAGAAAAAATACCAAAAACTGCACTGTAAGAGTATACTAATACGTAAAACCTAAGAATTTGGTTTTTGGTCATCTGAAGTCAATGCTAGTATTATATATGTATTTATTTAACTTTATCAAATTATTCTAATCCTTTATACATGTGATATTAGATTTCAAATATGGCAACACTTACAGATTATATAAATGTGAAATTTTGTTTATTTCCTATGAAACTTTTATATTACATAACATTTTTCTTATAATATGTATTTAAATAAGTAAAATAGCTTGAACTGATAATAGGTATCTATCTTATTATGATTATATTCTTTATATTGTTTTTCGTCCGACTAGTTTTTTCTACGTATATCTATCAATGTTTTATTTCATAATGTAAAATAAGTGAATTTTAGGCGCAGGAGGTTCTATATGCGAAAAAAAAATAACCTTAACCTACCGAGCTGTAAGCTTATTCTTTTAGATCCCAACGATTTTTAAGTTCAAAAGTTTTTATATGTAAAAAAAAGAAAAGCGCCTTTAAAATACGCAGCTAAAAATAGATTTTAGTAGGAGAATATTACTGCGTCATAATAAAACAAGATACCTAATTGTAACCTATCGTGCGATAAATGTTGTTAATTTAAGTCCATTCGATCTTAGTCGAAACATAAAATTTTAACTATCGATATTCTAAAAAATCTATATAACTTGACAAGTTAGAATTGTTTTTTATATAGAAACATAAAAATAGCCGCAATCGCAAATATATCACACACCAAAAATAATATATTTTTTATTCATACGATTATCGGACAAATAGACATACATACCGTTTTTTTTCAACTTTTTTACACATTCAAACAATTTTTACACTAATATTAAAAAAATACTGTTACGCAGAGGGTTCTCGAGCTTTCAGACTATCTACGAGTATCTATATATTAATACGTGAAGCAAAAACTTTGTACCCCTTTTTACGAAAATTGCGCGGACGGAGGAGTATGAAATTTCCCACACTTATAGTTTATATAGAGAAGGAGTGTAGAATAATTTTTTTTAATTATGCATAAAAAATATATTAAAGGAATAAAAAAACATTACACACATTACCATGTATTTGACACACACACGAATATATACCTATACTCTTTGTTTATTTTTATTGTTAACGTCTGTGGTCAAATTGAGAATAGAACCTCAATATCGATTAAACTTAAGGAATTATGGTTGATTTTCAACAACGTGGCGATCACTAGTTTATTTAAAATCTTGTTCCACTTGACTAAATGGAGCACTTAGCACGTCTGCGAATTCTTAGCTTTTAAATAACAATATACCTCACCTCCAGGTAAATTTCTAAGAAATCTATTGTTAACTGTAACGCCGGCGTGTCCGCGGTCGTGGAGGGATTAATTAATAAAAAAACTAAATACGTAAATGGATGACTCAAACATTTTTAGCATATTACTATTTCGTGGCGCAGTTCAATTACCGTAAGACCAAATATTGATAGTTGATAGGTACTTGACACGTTCGGTTTTGGAATAATATGATAAATAGATACCTATAATTTATATTCACGTCATGTTTTAAGTTTAAATGACGAATTAGACATATTTAGTTATTTAAGAAACTTACAAAAACTAAGAATAGGAATTGTTTTGTTGATTTTATATTAATAATTATTATATATATATATATATATATATATATATTAGATATATATATATATATATATATATATATATATATATATATATATATATATATATATATATATATATATATATATATATATATATATTAGACTGATTCAAAAAACCGACTATTTTTTTTTATTTTTTTAATATTGAAAATATTGTCAGAAATGACGAAAAAAAAATCCTGTGAAAGTTAGAGCTCTTAATATTAATATTAAGAGGTGCCGAGTGGAAAATTTCGATTTCCCATTTGATTAACGTGGGAAAAATTTTTTTTCTTACTTTGGAATTCTGTAGCTCTTTAACAAGTCATCGGATTGGTTGAGTCAGAACATATTCTTATAGAGAATTGAACGCTCTACAAAAAAGGTTTCTTATGATTTTTTGATATATTTACTTTTTCAAAAGTTATTCAACCCTAAAGATGAATTGATTCAAAATTTTTACATTTTTCTAATTTTCCGACACAACCATCAACTTTATGAGAAAATTTAATAGGACTTTTTTGTAAAACATTCAATTTCCTATAACTTATCTCTCAAAAAATTAAAATTTTTTTTACAGATCGTAAGTTATTTGCAAAAAACTAAAAATTTTTTTAAAAAGTTGTCATTTTTATTCTTAAAATTAATTATCATGTTAAACAAATAAAGTTTTAACCTAAAAATTGAATGTTTATTACATTTTAATCAATAAATGGAAAAGCTTTTTTTTTTTAACAAATAATGCTGATTTATGTTATTCGATTTTTGGAAATCATTTCAAGGTCAAGACGAACAATTCTCAAAAGCAAATAAAAACATTTTTTATCTATTTTATATTTAATATGACTCTACTATCCATATCAATTAAAAATCCTTTCAAGCTCGCCCCCCTCTACCTATATTTGATATACTTCAACGCTGTTGTGATTCCAAGAAAAATCTAAAAATGAAGATCAACTACAATACTTATTGCTAATTATTAGTGAATACAGAAAAAAAGTGCCCAATTGTAATAGAAATTTTTTAGTTTAACGATATAAATTGCTTTGATTATAATAAACATTCAATTTTTAGGTTAAAACTTTATTTGTTTAACATGTTAATTAATTTTAAGAATAAAAATGACAACTTTTTAAAAAATTTTTTAGTTTTTTGCAAATAACTTACGATCTGTAAAAAAAATTTTAATTTTTTGAGAGATAAGTTATAGAAAATTGAATGTTTTACAAAAAAGTCCTATTAAATTTTCTCATAAAGTTGATGGTTGTGTCGGAAAATTAGAAAAATGTAAAAATTTTGAATCAATTCATCTTTAGGGTTGAATAACTTTTGAAAAAGTAAATATATCAAAAAATCATAAGAAACCTTTTTTGTAGAGCGTTCAATTCTCTACAAGAATATGTTCTGACTCAACCAATCCGATGACTTGTTAAAGAGCTACAGAATTCCAAAGTAAGAAAAAAAAATTTTCCCACGTTAATCAAATGGGAAATCGAAATTTTCCACTCGGCACCTCTTAATATTAATATTAAGAGCTCTAACTTTCACAGGATTTTTTTTTTCGTCATTTCTGACAATATTTTCAATATTAAAAAAATAAAAAAAAATAGTCGGTTTTTTTGAATCAGTCTAATATATATATATATATATATATATATATATATATATATATATATATATATATATAGTATTATCTAATATTTTATTGATATTTAGATTTTTTTAACGGTACTACGAATAAAAAATTATTAAATTTCTTCAATTCAATTTTCTTGTATCAAATTTCTTACTACTTTCACTCAACAAAAATATAGAGTCTAAAAGTGTGCATACTTTTAAGTAGATATTTATGTAAGAAGGTCTTTTATTGCCAGTAACCATTAAATATTAATATATTTTTTAATTATGACTGTCATAATCAACTTTCTCTAGGCTCTCTAGCTTCTGTCCCTAGCTTCGCTTCCCCTTCCCTAGCTTAGTGAAAAACAAAACAAACCTATCTCACGGCAACTGTACATTTTTCTGGAATAAAAAGTAACCTATTTGCTATTCCACACTATAATCAATCTCTGTGCTAAATTTTGTTTAGATTCGTTGAGTCGTTGTGGCGTGATTAACAAACATATATCTAAACTTTCGCATTTATATAGTAATAAAATGGGATATCAACTACCGAGCGGATCGAATCGTATTACCTAATATCTACTCACAGAGAACTCTATATTTGGTATTTCTATGTACTAATTAATATTTTTTTTTATCATAACAGCACAGTATTTTTATACTACCTACTTATAGACGGAAAGAGTGTTAAATAATTTTTATACTGTATCTCAGTAAAACTCTATCAATAAATAATAAGTACCTATAATCTTAGAAAAAATATTCTGTATAAATATATTATTGAAGGTTTAAAGTATAACTATGTTAAAGTAATGCTATTTCAATATTTTTCAATTTGAATAAAATTACTTTCATTATTATTTTTTAATACATAAAATACAAATGTCAAAAAAATACCATGAAACATTTTTTAATAGCCAATCCTACAAATGTAGTCCATTACAAATATATGCAATAAATAAATAAATATAGCTACATATTTCAACATAGGCTGAATACGAAAAACCTTTGTCATAAAAAATAATAATTTCCCGCTAAAAAGTGACAGTAGATTACTTACTAATTAATGACGTTTTATCTGAAGTGAAAAGTTTTATTTCAATAGAAATCACAACACAAAAGTACTTTTAACGATTTTAACGTCGACGAGTCACGACGCCGCGGTCAAAACTAACTTGTCAAGTTTTATGTTATACCATTAAGTATTATAATCCAATGTCCAACGTGAGTTACGTACGTAAGGTAATACTCTATACAACTTTAACAGTTTTCCCATAGTTGCGTATAATTATTGCTTGAACATAATAGGTTGCATAATAATAAGTGTTTTTACACAAAAAACAAATATTTACAAAGTTAAAAAACCCGACTGCGTAAAAGTGAACTAAACAGAAGATAACAAGTTGACGAAGGAACATAGTATGTACATATGTATATGTTTTAGACTAGCTGCGTGTATATGTCTCCTTTTAATAATTCAAAATTATAAAAATCCAAAAAAAATTTTTTTGTTGTCTGGGTCGAGACCGGGACCGACACCGAGACATAACGCAATGACATTTGTATGTATGTAATATGTATGTATGTATGTATGTATTCAGCCCTTTTTAACGTCCCACTGCTGGGCGTGGGCCTCCCTTCAGTACGAGGGGAATCAGACCATAGTCCATCACGCTGCCCAAGATTTTCAAAAAAATATTTCATGTACAGATTCGACTTAGAATTTTATTATACATATATAATAAAAAATAATAAAAGTCTAAGTCTAAAGTATTTTTCTGAAATCGGTTTTTGTTTTTATTGATATGATATGAAATGAAAGTATTTTAATAAAATATTCGCTTAAGTCGTTCAAGTTAATTTGATGATAATATTAAAAAACTGACAAACTAAATTTCGCTTTTATTAGTTACATTAAAAAAACTGGCTCTGAAATCCAATTCTCATGTATTGGGCTTGTCAAATCAAACAAAATAAGCCCAAACACAAAGTATCTACTATTAGCCGTTGAAAAGTTCCACCTATCCACCTTCCTGCCTTACACTCAGATCAGGTCAACGATACCGAACCACTGCACGATCAACGGAAATAGAAACACAAGCAAAGTTTCAAGGCAATATGACACTTAGAAGTAAGTTAAATTGTCATTAGCTATTTTTCCATCCTTAGGGGTGGTATTTTTTGTTCAAATTGAAATGGGACCAATTTAAAAGTACACACTTTCAAATCGATTAATAAATGACGGAGTTTTGAGGTAACAAATATAAAAAAACACACAACCGAATATAGAACCTCCTCCTTTTTAAAGAAGTCGGTTGAAAAGAATTAAGTTGATGTTCCAGAAGTCTATACATATAAAAAAATTTAGACCGAGTCGAATCTGTAAATTAAATATTTTTTGGAATATCTTATTGAAATAGTCATTATTATCGATACAGAGGAAGACATATAAAGGCAGTGAAGAAACCTACATATATAATAGGATGTAAGAATTGTTTTTTAGGGTTCCGTCCCCAAGGGTAAAACGGGACCCTATTACTAAGACTCCGCTGTCCGTCTGTCTGTCTGTCCATGTGTCCGTGATAGTTAGACAGTTGAAATTTTCACAGATGATGTATTTCTGTTGGCGCTATAATACTAAAAAACAGAATCAAATAAATATTTAAGGGGGCTCCCATACAACAAACGTGATTTTTTTGTCGTCTTTACTTTCGTGAGCGCATCCGACTCGCACTTAGCCGGTTTTTTTTTAAGTTTTAAAAGAAAATTGGCTTTATTTTTGTTTTCTTTGACAAAATTACAAATAAATCTTGTTTTATTGTATACTTTGTTCTTTTAAAGACAATTTTGATCATAAAATATAAAACTTATAATTACTGACAATTAATTTTTATCATGTTTATCTTGTCTATGAATCATTAAAGTCTGGTCTATCTATTGTCGATTTATAAATGTGGCCGGATAGTTGGCTTTCTCTAATAAACGGCCTATATCTAATTGTTATATCTTTCTGCTTTCATGCTTTCACAAAATGTTAGCCAATATCTGTGCAGTGGGAGAAGGTTCTATAAAACACTAAAAATACCTTGATAATTGTTGGTCATCATGTAAAATAATCAGTTTCTGTAAATCAATAACAACGTGGCGGTTAAAAGATTTATGCCCGATTTCATCAACGTCACCTAAGTTTAAGGGTTCCCCTAAGCATGGTTAGGGGGCTGTTAGGGGACAGTTTCTGTTTCACTGACAGTTAGGGGTCACCTAAATATTAAAAGGCCCCCTAAATTTAGGTGCTCGAAATATGGGCTTAAAGACGAGCGTAAAATGAAATTTAATTTAGGGGCTAGTTTAGGAGACTTTTAAGCTAGGGATCCCATACGTAGGTGGTAGGTTGTTGGTGAAATCGGGCATTAATCCCTTAAATAAGTATTAAGTATAAATGCGAAAGTTTGGAATTAAAGGATGGATGTTTGTTGTTCAATCACGTCAGAGCGGCTGAACGTATCTGGATGTTTGGCACAGAGATCTGTCTGGAATGGCACATAGGCCTTTTATCCCGGAAAAATGTACGGTTCCGGTAGGATAGATTTTTTTGATTTTCACTAAGGACGAACCCGAGCGAAGCTCTAGTGAGGGTGAGTCGCTAGTATTGTATATGGGGAAGTTACTTAGGTTTATAACTTTAAAGATAAAAGATGTAGCAACTTTACCCTATTTGTACTTTCTATGAGTCTATCTTATATATACCTACCTAATAAATATTCCTACAAATTTTCCCTACAATTCTGTCAGATTTTAAGTGAGAATTCTGCAAAAATCAAATAAATTAACAAAAAATAAAAACCGACTTCCAGGCATTAAAAAGTTAAAAATAGCTAAATAAAAGGGGTTTTCATTTAGAATAGATATCTAATCAAATATTTTCGAAGTCGGCATGCTTTGATTTGTATCGGCTGGCAGGCTTTACGTGACCACCGCCAATTTTCCAACTCTGGGTGTTGGTTACTAAACAGAGACACTCAACAGCTAAACTAGCCAGACCTGGGACACTAAATCTAGAACCTCTGGATCTTCAACGTATAAACTAGAAACTAGACCACCAAGGCAGTTATTTAAGAATAAGTGAAATTTAAACGTGATATAATAATACTAGTGGCTTCGTCGGCGGTTCGTCCTTAGTAAAAACAAAAACAAATCTATCCCTCGGGAACCGAAATTTTTTCCGGAATAAAAAGTACCCTATGTGCTATTCCAGACTATAATCTATCTCTGTACCAAATTCCATCCTGATCCGTTCAACCGTTCTAGCGTGATTGAGTAACAAACATCCATACATCAAAAACTTTCCCATTTATATTATAGTAGTAAAATTAAGTCAAATTTAAAAACCTGGTCTATTCATTCTACTTACAATCAATTTAAATTCGAAGAATCTTTGCTTTAGACATGAGAAAGTAAATTGTTTTATTTTTCATATAAAAATTATGTCTTCCCATTTATTTTTATTTTGATATTTTAAAGGTTCTGTAAATAAAAAGTGAAACCCAGAGGATTATTTTCTTTTTTTCTAGACCATTTCTTTTCAAGAACATTTTAAGTTAATAATAGGGCAGTTATATTATTAATCCATACTAATATTATAAATGTGAAAGTATGTTTGTTTGTTTATTAATTTATTTGTTTGTTTGTCCTTCTTTCACGTCGAAACGGAGTGACGGATTGACGTGATTTTTGTGTGGTGATTGTTAGAGGCCTGGAGAGTGACACAGGCTACTTTTTACCGCGGGATATTATCTCATTCCCACGGGAAAACGCGTTATAATACAACCCACAAAAATATTTATGATCAGAATTAATTGAAACTTGGTATTAATGCTCTTCAATATAATCAAATAAATACTTGTTTTAGCATTTTTCGAAATTCATCCCTTAAGGGGGTAAAATAGGAGTTGAAAGTTTGTATGAAACCTATTTTTTTAGTTTTTTGTACTTTTCAGATGACCAAAAACCAAATTCTTAGGTTTTACATATTAGTATACTCTTATATAATATTGCAGTTTTTGTATTTTTTCTCAGAAACGAGACATTTTCCCGCGGTAAAAAGTATCCTATATACCTAGGTATGTTGACCGGGATAACCAGCTATCACCATACCAAAGTTCGGGACAGACAGACAAAAATTCTAAAATCTATAGATGCTCCCTCTGTACCGATTAAAATGTTTATTTCAATGAGATTTTCCAAAAAATATTTAATGTACCTACAGATTCGGCTTAGTTACAATTTTATTATATGTATTGATGTACCATCAGTAAAATATCAAAATGATTGATAGATGGCAGATGTAGGCACGAAAATAGAAAAGTTTGAAAAAATAAAACAAAAATTGTAGTTCTACAATTATTCTTTATTTCTTAAATATAGTATTTGTATTTTATCTTAGAGAATACACCTTAAACTTAAATGTTATCTAAATCTACTTAAAAACTACGAAAAAAAAGGAAAAAAAAACGAAAACCTATTTGAAAAATGGCATAAAAATATAACGGGCTACACATATACATAGAATTTTTACTTCTTAAAGCAAACTAAAATAAATTCATTAAAAAGCTATTTATTAAAACAATCATCTTATTTTATGTATATCCATCGATAACTTACCACAGATCTAATAACAAAAAAAACATTAAAAAAATCATTTTAAACCAAGTATATGGCAAGACATTTTAAAAACTTAAATACTTAAAAATTAATGTTCCCTAACTCCAATAAAATATTGTGATTTTATTTTCTATCGTGAAGTATTCACGTGATACTACTAATTTATATCTAATATTTTAATTATCTATATTAATAGGCTGTATAGATGAGGTTCTTAGACCATATTTGTTTACATTTAAAAGAATAATTGTTTGACATTAAAAAACAATATGTTGTAAAAATATATATGAAAGAGTGCGTGTATGAATGTGTAGACGCGCAAGAAGAGAAACTTCTTTAGGTCATCAATATTTTTTGTTAAATTAAATTTATGTTTTAAACAATAAGGATACAAAAAAAAATTTATCGATTTAAAAAGGAAATTTTTTACTCCATATGAGTGAGAAGAAAGCTATAAAAAAAGAATGGCACTTTATATTATACTAGCATTGCCCGCGGCTCCGCCCGCTTTCAGATGAGAAAAACCAATTTACATATTAGTATACTCTTACATTGCAGTTTTTGTATTTCCCGCGGTAAAAAGTATGTTGACCCGGATAACCAGCTATCATCATACCAAATTTCATCAAAATTCCTCCAGTGGTTATTCCGTGATGCAGTAACAGACAGACAGACAGACACAAAAATTCTAAAAACTACAGATTCGGCCTCTGCATCGATAATAATGTTTATTTCAATAAGATTTTGCAAAAATATGTAATGTACAGATTCCACTTAGTTACGATTTTATTATATGTATAGATTCAACGGATGATTTAACTTAAAAAAGGAGGATGACTGTAAGTTTTAGGTGTATATAACATAGTGTAGTAGATGTTAGCTTGTTAGTTAAAAGGCCTTATTAGCAAAGTTCCATTATTCTAAAGTCGTAAACATTGCATGAGAGTTATATCATTGTATACTTTTTATCGCGGGAAAATATCTCATTTGTGAGAAAAACTGCAATGTAAGAGTACCTATACTAATATGTAAAACCTGAGAATATGGTTTTTGGTCATCTAAATGCGGGCGGAGCCGCGGGCAATGCTAGTATAGTGTAAATATTATACGGAAGCGGGCGTTGACATCCGCAACACAGTTTATACTTTTGCAGTATCATCGTAGCCATTGTTTTAGTGTATAGGTAGGTACGTATAAAAATAGTAACTAACTAAATAAATTTCAATTACTAATTAAATTCTAACTTTCTGTAAGCGGTTTTTTAACCTAAGTGAATTTGGAGAGACGATGTATATGAAGGTACACATAATTCAAAGTCGATAAGACAACATGTAAATATTATAAGTAAATCATTAAAAAAAAAAATGGAAATTAAAACTGATCGTCAGTATTTTTAATAGTCCACGCGAGCGTACTACGAGCGTGGCACTTTATATATGTAATTTATGCATATATAATAAAATTGTAATAAAGCCGAATCTGTGCATTAAATATTTTTTGAAAAATCTTACCGAAATAAACATTATTACCGATACAGGGACCGAATTTATAGTTTTTAGATTTTTTGTCTGTCTGTCTGTTACCGCATCACAGAAAAACCACTGGAGTGATTTTGATGAAATTTGGTATGGTGATAGCTGGTTATCCAGATCAACATATAGGATACTTTTTACCGCGGGAAAATGTCTCATTTCTGAGAAAAAATACAAAAAATGCAATGTAAGAGTATAATATTTGATAGATTTTTGTTTCATTTAATATTATTAATTCAATTATGTTTTGCACCTTCACTCCTAAATTTCATATATGTATTTTAGTAAAATTGGAAACTGTTATTGGTTAAGTTTTGTTATATCCTATTTCTACTGGTGTACCCTGAGGTCTCTACCAAAATTCAGCTCTGTCGGAGTTTTTGTTATTTGATCACTATTTGTATGTCTAAATTGACCGGACTATAATATGAAACACGAATTTATTTTTGCAAATAATTATGTATGTATTGCAAAAACGTAAAAAAAATATTTTTGTGTGTAAATATGTTACTCTACTATACTATACTATCACCATACCAAATTTCATCAAAATCACTCCAGTGGTTTTTCTGTGATGCGGTAACAGACAGACAGACAAAAAATCTAAAAACTATAAATTCGGTCCCTGTATCGGTAATAATGTTTATTTCGGTAAGATTTTTCAAAAAATATTTAATGCACAGATTCGGCTTTATTACAATTTTATTATATATGCATAAATTACATATATAAAGTGCCACGCTCGTAGTACGCTCGCGTGGACTATTAAAAATACTGACGATCAGTAAACTCAAACAGCTTTTATTGGTAATTTGAACGCGGGCGAAGCCGCGGGTTCTGCTAGTGTATAAAACAAAGTCGGATCTGTTACAACACTTATAAATCGAGAACTGCTCGACCGATTTTTATTATATTTGTTTTGCTGGATTCTTCAATCCGAATATCAGAAGAACTAATAAAAGTTAAAACATCGGAAAAATTCACGAAAAAAATGATTGAAAAAATAAATCTGTTCCATATTAAGCGTCAAAACGTACCTAGGGACGAATCTGAGCGAAGAAATGTTAATTATTGATATTATTATTGTAACGTAACTGCCCAACGTGACCGTTTCATTAGGTCATGGCCTAAAGAAGTGTCACTTTAAAAAATAAATATTATAATGAAGAACTAAAGCTTGTTATATATCTAATACCATCAAAAATATATCTATCACTATAAAAATAATGTAATGTTCAAAACAAAATGTCATTTAACTGTTAAAATAATTAAGTACTGAAGTGGAATGTCTGCACATTTTTTCCCTATAATATGTAAAAATATGTTCTTTTTAATATTTCTAACGATAAAATTAAAATTTGTGCCAAGAGAAAATATTTAAAAAAAAAACAACTTAATTTACATTAAGATTATTAAATCTGTTCGAGATTAAAATTAAAAATATTACAACGACCATGTTGTAAAATGTCAAATATTAAATACTCATTTTAATATCCTTTTTCAGAAAACAAACCCTATAATGACGTTTTGAGTATCTTATAATATCTTAAATTTAAAAAAAAATGACCCTAAAATATCTGTACAGTTCAATTATAAAATACAGGCAAAATTAACAAAATAGCTACCGTTTGCATTAAAAAAATAATTAAAAAAATATTTCTTTTTCAATACTAAAGTGTCACTTTAGCGATGCTCTATTTAAGTGGAAATAAAAATATAACTTCTTCACATGTAATAGACCACTCGATAGAAACTGCTATGAAATTAAATAAAAGAGAGACGTTTAGTGATAATTACAATAAATAATATTAAATACGGCTTAAAGTATAAAAAGGTTGTTTTTACTAGAGATGGGCCGACCACTAGTTTTGCCGACTAGCCGACTAGACTGGTCGGTTGGAAAAAGTTTGACTAATCGGTTCCTGCCTATAGGTTATATTTCTTTTAATAATGAATACACAGTGTTTGAAACTGTGTTTCAATCGTAAATAATAAACAGTTAATAAATAATAAATAAAAATTTTTTTTGAAGTTATACTTCTTTTGGGACGTTTGGAAGATGAAATTATGAGAGTAAAATTTTTAACATGAGCGCGCACACCGACAGCCAAAAAGCGGCATGATGTTGTTAATTGTATTCCTTTTACAAACAGAGAGTTGTGACACACGGGATTAAATCTTTAGCTATTTTTGTTCTGTTACGCCAAAGAAGTATAACTTCTTACATGCGTACATAAGTACACACACGCTTGTTTTTGTTAATCTTAGTCATATTAGTCCTAAGTCTTCTATTCCTTCCTTCGTTCCTATTCCTAGATTATATGGCCAATGATTGTAATATAAATAATAATTAGTAATAATTACGGAATTTCATTTCAGTCATAATATGTATAATGTGAGGGGCCCACTATCCGCCACATTTGTATTCGGCGACTAGTCGGTGCTTTGTGCCGACTAGTCGCCGAATATAAATGTGGCGGATAGTCGTCTTTCCCAACTAATCGGCCGTTAGTCGGTACATCTCTAGCTTTTACATATAAATAGAAATTGCAAATAACGACCATTTTAAAATTGAAATTTGAGCAATGAAGCAAGAAACAAATTAATTATTTTCTGCACTAAATCTTAAGAGAATTATTAAATATATATATATATATATATATACAGCATTAACAGAAAACAAATTACAATACGATTATTTTTTATATATAATTTCTTAGTTAATGGGATTCAAAGTGATATAAAGTTAATTTGACAACACTTTACTAATATAAAACAAATTTCATTTATAAGGACGGATGCATTTAATTGCACTTTTAGGAATGTATTTTTATATAGTATAATATAATAATATGAACGTTAATGTTAAAAAAAGTTATGGGACGTTAAAAAAAGGGCGGAATACAAACATACATACAAATGAATATTTATCTGTTTGTCCATATATATGTCAAAGATTTTGACAATCTTTTTTGTGACAAACCTAATATTATAAGATAATACTTAATTATCTATATCTATATTATTTTATGATTCAATTAAAAACATACTAAAATAGACCTAACCCTTAGATTACGAGTTAAAATTGTGATTTTTAATAGAGATTCAATAAAATCTTAGTAAAGAAGTAAATAACTATCATAATTTATTTATTTATATTTAATTACGACAATCTCTAAATATATGAATGTTGAACTCAACGAATGGTAGTTTGTGGTCTGGGCTTAGGTAGCATAGGTCCTGGAAAAAAAACAGTTTTTTTTAAATTAAAAAGATTTTTTTGTTAATAATAAAATAATATTTTTTTAATAAAAATGTATGGATTACCCAAAAATCGTGGCCATTAAATTAAAATTCTTTTTTAATATTATTATTGGTATCATAGAATTGATCAAAACTTCTATATAATCTAATGAAATATTATAAATTAAATCTACGCGGAAATGAAAACCATTTTTAACCGTATCACGTGACTTAAAAAAAGGGCAAGCGCGAAATCAGAAGGATTCCATTTTTGCCTATTTCCTGCGGAACCCTATAAAAGGTTTCTATACATAAATATATTTATATATTTAAAAAACCTTTAAGGGCATAAATCCTGCGCGAATCTTCATCCTTCTATCCATATTGCATTCCAACGTCATCTTCGAGGTCCAATGGTCGCCAGTGGGTATCGGCTTCGCTATTTCCCTGATGGCTTGACAGTTTTTGATGTTGTCGTATTTGCAGTGTAGATCGCAGAGACGGATCTCCTTCAGTTTTGATGATCTGTTAGGAAAGATTAGATACTTATTAGGTTATGTGTTTTTGTACTATACTATACTTGTTTTACTACATGACACCTTTACAACAATATAAAAATCTATACAAAATTAAATATATTTATGTATATGTTAAAATGACAGTTATGTCCGTCAACCCCAAAAGCTGACTGGCATACAAAAGTACGTACATCTGTACTTATTACTTAATATTATAAAGAGGAACTTTGTTTGTTTGTTTGTACCGAACAAACTCCCAAACTCATCATTATCATCTCCCTGCACATTTACCAATTACTTGGGGTCGGCGAAGTACATTTTCCGTACCGCTAATAGGATTTGGCAAACTACTGAATCGATTTAGATGAAATTTGGTAAGAAGATAGTTTTAGACAACAAATTGTTATTCTAGAGGTTTTTTAAGATTAATGTCCCCGAACCGATTTCGGGCACGTCGTATCTGAAGCCGTACACGCCAGCCACTAGACCATCGTGGTAGCTTAGGACGATTGTATAGATAAGTAGACTGTAGTGCCTAATTCAAGGCTACCTACACTGTGTTCGCCGAATGAACCAAGCACTGAGATTTTGCGCTTCCACTTGATTAGTTGCAGATAAGACGCTTAGGCCGCGATTACAATGCAAGTCTAATTAGCCCGTCGTTGCATTCCGTACCGTTCAGACGTCTCTCGTGTAGTTACCTGATTTATTATCAATGTAAGAGATCACGGTGATACGTCGGAAAGTGAAAATTAATAAATAATGTATACAAATATTTAAAAACACTGTTATTTTTACTTTAATGTTGATTTGATTTTATTACAAATTATTAATAATTCCTCACTAAAGCATTAGCAACATGAACGAGCCCTATTATTTCAAACCAGTTGCAAGCGTTAGTGGGTGGAGCTAGACAGTTTTCTGTCCTTATCAATTTGTATGCTAATGTGGGACAGAGAAAGCGGTTTGCATGGTTCACTCCGTGAATAGAGTATACACCCTAAACTCTACTCACCTGAAAGTAACATCCAGATGTTTGTGATGCAGACAGTGGGAGAGCGGCATCTCGTACGTGTAGTTGTGAAACGCGCGCGCGCACACGCGCTCGGAGAACACGCTCGCGTTTATCACGCTCTTACTCGACACGCCCACCGAGATCGAATCGCATTCTGGAATATATTCTGTTTTATATTATTTATTAATTCTTTTCAAATCGTACATACATACATACATACATACATACATACATACATACAGATAAATAAAATTGAAGTGTATGTTTGTAATCTCAAGGTAACAGCGTTTTACTAAATGCATATTATGAAATTATATACGGTACTTATAAGAAAAATACAAATTTTAAAATTTTTGTCTATCTGTCTGTTTGTTCCGGATAATCTCTGAAACGGCTCGAATGATTTTGACGGGACTTTCACTGGAACATAGCTGATGGTAACAGGGAGTATTGAGTATAAGTATGGATTGTATACTGTAATAAAACAAAACTCACCTGTAATCTCTTCGGACTGTTCTATAACCATTTCCTCGGAACTTCTCAATAAAGCTTCATTGGTTTCTCTCAACTCTCTTTCTGGAACATTCCTCTTAACCCTCCCTATTTCTCCTCTCTCCGTTCCATTCACTTTATTCCCATCCAAATAATTAGATTCGGCTATTTCTTCATGTATTATATTTTTCAATTCGTCTTTTTGCGGTTTCGTCGTATTTTTTTCCGGTATGACTGGAGTTAACGGTTTGTCTTTTATTTCTAAAGGTCGGAAAGTTTCATTCGTCTCTTTGTCGGGTTTGGAACGTTCTAGAGGTTCTTGGTTTTCATACGTCTGTGGGGGATCCAGGCCGCATGACGACTATAATATATGGGAATATATGGTCTTTATTTATATTATAATCAAATATAATATATGGGAATACATATATTGTTTTTATTTATATTATAATCAAATTTAGAAGTAAAAATATAAATTGTTTTTTTTTTTTAAATAAAACTCAGGACATAAATTCCAAAACTTAATAGGGTTTTTACAGTATAATTTTATCTCAACTCCAAAAATATACATTACATTACATTTTTCTTTTTATAATTCCTTGGAAAAGAAATAGTTTTTAATTATAAATGTTAACTGAAATCACAATCCTTAAGCGGGTTTTCTACCCTTAGAGATGATTTTTTTTTAAATTTATGTACTACCTTACAGGTAGATTAAATAAATTGTAATAAAAATTAATTCAACACAATTAAAAAGTTAATGGCTTCAAAACGTGTCAGTTGAGTTTTTTCAGCATAGATTACTTCGCCAAAAAAATTCATTCAATATCCCACAAAAAAATATATATACAAAATATTAGTAAGTACTTCCATCTTTAAAGGTGGTAAATGAATTAACTTTTGCAATTTTCTATATAATAACATTAATCTTTCACCAATTATATAATAATAATCATCCAGACAAACAAGTAAATATGTAATCTTAACAGGGAATATGCGTGTGATTAAAATAAAGGTGAAATATATTTTTTTATAATCTTTATTGCTTTTGAATTAAGCCTATATCAACATTTTTTAATGTAAGTTTTTTTTATTAAGAAAATAATTATTAAAAAGTGCAAATATAGGTGGGAATTTCAAAATACTTGAAACGGACGCCATTGGTCAGACCGAATATGACGTCAGAGTATATCATAACAGAGCGATTAGCGATTATATCTCTACAAATTGTGTCGTCATTTTTCTGTCTATACTGTGACGTCACGCCAAGCGCGTGAAATGGCGGACGTTTAAAGTATCCGTATCGGTATGATATAAAAAAATATATACAAAATTTTAGTTTTTTTTAGAGCTGGATATTTTTATACAACTATACAACGATGTAAGCTATTTCATAAAAAAAAACACGCATATTCACTATTGTGAAAATATATCATAAAAGAAATCTCACCAGAATGTATAGCAATAGTTTCGATATGTTATGTTCGAATTCCTTAGCAGCGTGAAAATAAATGTTATGATCAGTAAAATGTATGTTATCTATAAATAAAATATTATTTATTGTAAATGATGAGTGGGTGACTGAATGATAAATGGATGACTGATTGATGTATGACTGAATGATGTATGGATGACTGAATGATGTATGGATGATTGAATGATGTACTCGTAAAAATAACTAAATGATTTCGTGAATGACTATATGATGTAGTGTGTGTATGTCTGTTCTCACCTGACAGTCCGCGTCCAGCTCGTTGTCCGCGTTGGCCGAGAAGGCAGGAAAGGCGCAGCCTCCGCCCACGGGGGAGGCTGTGCGAGATGCTGACACTTGCCCTTGTTCTAGATCTGTTGGATGGACACGTACGTGTTTTTTTTATTTGAGTAAGTCTAAAACCACAGACATACGTCCGTGCCTTTTTTGAGCATTTTTATGTTTTGTTGTTGGATTCGTGCGTGTACAATTTCAAAATCAAAAGTTGTTGCGAACAAAAAAGAAAAGCTGAACAAAACTATGGACTTTAAGAGTCCATCCAAATGAGGTGAGTGTGTTAGACACATACGTGTTAGTAATTATGATTGTTTTATTGTTGTTTTATTAAGAGAATTTTTACTTCTTGATTGCTGTAAAGCATTCGAGGCATCGGGAACCAAAAATCTAAATAAATCCGCGAAAAGATAGTTTAATTTGAAATGTCAAAATAAATCTAAGCAAGTATAATGGAAAAAATTGTTGTTTATAAAATTTTAAATGAGCCTACGTTAATAATAAAGTAAAAATAATCTATCGTTTCTTTATCCTAAACTAGCAGAGCCTAAAGAAAAAAGGTAGGTTTCATACAAACTTTCATCCCCTTGGGGGTTGAATTTTGAAAAATCGTTCCTTAGTGGATCGCTGTAAAGCATTCGAAACGTCGGGAACCAAAAATCAGACAGACAGACAAAAATTCTAAAAACTATATATTCGGCCTCTGTAACGATAATAATATCTATTTCAATAAGATTTTTCAAAAAATATTTAATGTACAGATTCGACTTAGTTAGAATATTATTATATGTATAGATGTATATAGCACTTACTCAAAACATTTTTCACGTAATTCCTTGAAGCGTGCAAAGTGGTGGACGTCGAGTGTGTTTCGGGCATCGACGTGGTGTACTCTGGACTGGTTTTGTATGGACCTTTTTCTATACAAAAAAAAACAATACAAAATATATTATAAATAAAATTTTAAATAACTATAGTTACAGGAGCTCGTGAAAAAAACTTTGACAAAATTATATTTTAAATATTATATCTGTATCATATTTTTTTTTATAATTAAGAGGGAAAATTGCAATTAACACAATAATTAAATAAACAAAAAATCAAATATTTCCTCTTTATAATATATTTAGTATAGATAGAATAGATATGAAATCTATATCATATTTTGTTACGAATTAGAAAAAAAAACCTTTTGTGGGACTAAAAAATTGCGCCAATTTATTTATTTATTAGGATTACCTTTAACGGTTTTCTTTGCAGTCGCGTGCTGTGATGCTTTTATATTCTGAAAAAAAATATACAAAATATATTTAAAAAAACGGGCTAAATGTGAGTCGGACTCGCGTACGAAGGGATCCGTACCATATTATCTATAAAAACGGCAGAAAAATCATGTCTGTTTGGGAGCCCCCTTAAATATTTGTTTTATTTTAATTTAATTATTTATTCTTAAAGTGAATATATAACTAAATATTCTGAGAATATTTCAAGCGTCTACCTGTTACCGTTATCAATATCGAGCAAAAACGAGCAAAAATAATCACGTTTGTTGTATTGGAACCCCTTTAAATATTTATTTGATTCTGTTTATTAGTATTTGTTGTTATAGCGGCAACAGAAATACATCATCTGTGAAAATTTAAACTGTCTAACTATCACGGACACATGGACAGACAGACAGACGGACAGCGGAGTCTTAGTAATAGGGTCCCGTTTTACTCTTGGGTACGGAACCCTAAAAATACAAAATGTATTAAAAATATATATTTAAATAACTCATCTTATTAATTATTATACTACATATACAACCTATAACTTCGATATCCATCTACAATTATAAATTTGATAATTTAATTCAAAGGTAATTTCAATCCCCTTATTTATTTAACTGAATCCCGTGGGATTTTGACTTTTATATTGATATAACTACAATCACCTTAATATTATAATATATTTTCTATTAAAAGGCAGCGTTAGCTCAGTGGTAGCGCGCTCGCTTAGAAACCTGAGTAAAGCGGGTTCAAATCCCGGGTCTCGCACCTCTGATGTTCTCATGTGCGAATCATTCCCAACATGATTACCACTTGTCTTGCAGTGAAGGAAAACATCGTGAGAAAACCTGCATGTCTGAGAGAATCCAGCAAGTTTTCGAAAAACCCACCCCCAGCAGTGGGACGTTAAAAGAGCTGAAAACATACATTAATATATTGATATCTGGACATATAACTCACGGGTATCTGGTTGTGGTCGAGCGAGTACAGCTTGCCGTACTGCGAGTAGGGCTTGTGCTGCAGCCGGCCCTCGCGCATGGAGACCAGCTCCTGGTGTTCGCGGAAGTACAGCGCTGACATCACCACCAGGCTGGTGGGGGGGAGGTGGATCATTAGTTATATGTGTGTGTGTTTGTTCTTCACATTGTTAACAAAAATCTATACTAATACTAGCTACCTTGATTCCCCATACTAACTTTCATCCCGATTTTCACCCCCTTAAGTGATGATTTCTGGGATAAAAAATATCCTATGTCCTTCCCAGGGTCTCAAACTATCTTGTTACCAAATTTCATCTAAATCGGTTCAGTAAGTCCAGAGATTACCCCCTACAACGTCACAAACTCACAAACTTTATCTTTTTATAATATTAGTATAGACTAGTGACTTACAATCGCTTCGTTCGGGTTCGTTCCTAGAAACTTTTTAACGGTTAGTATGGAGTAGATAGTTTATATAGGTATGATGAATTGTAGTGGGTTGTATTATAACGTGTATTCCCGTGGGAATGAAATAATCTTCCGCGGTAAAAAGTAGCCTATGTCACTCTCCGGCTCTCCAACTACCTCCATACAAAAAATCACATCAATCCGTCTCCCTGTTTCGACGTAAAAGATGGACAAACAAACACACTTTCACATTTATAATACTAAGATAGGCATAAATAACACAAAGAATTATATTTAGAAACATAGATTATAAATACTTACCACACAGCCATTATAAAAATTAATATAGTAATAACGATCTGTAAAAACTTATTAGAAATCAATTCGCCATTGGAATCGCCATATTTATATTTTCTTCTACAGCAAAAAGCCATAGAGTTATTTCTGAAACTGTCTTCATCTTTCAACCATAGACAAGTATCTTTCTTTTTCGACACCGTACTATAATTTTCTTCTGGCATCTTTTGTATATTATCCACTGCACTTATATAAGTTGGGTAAGTTTTATTTTCTTTTTCGGGCTTATTATGATATCTGACACATGTCTTATTATAATTATAATATTTGCCATATTTTGAATAGCTTCCGTGACAATATTTGCATTGTTTTCGGGTAAATTTAGGGGAGTTGTGGCTTAGCTTGTGGCAGCATTCGTGTCTTCGAATGCTTCGTGCGATATCCCTTATTTGGTCTATTGAAATGTTTCCATCGCTGTAAAACGATTTTGAAGATGCTGATATACTTGAAAAGCGGGAATCTGGAAAAGATATATTAATATTAACTCATATAAAAACATACGAGCTACCTTTTATTTACTTGTACTTTTACCCGTTATTAAAATTATCAAATAAAAAAAACTTATCATTTTAAAGAGGATCATCTTTTCGGATATTTTCGCAGTTTTATTTAATACACAAAAAATGTTATTGCAACAGTTTTCATGGCGAACGGTATTGAAGTCAAGTATCAACCCTAATGCTATCTCTCGACTGACATATAAAAGTAAGTATGATAATCGGGAGGGCCTCCAATCTATCCATCCACATCCACAGCGAAAATGATTTCAAAAATTCAAAAATGTCGTGCATTTTTTCGCAATGGCATTTTTTAAATCATTTTTCAAATAATTTTGTGGGTAGGCACTGTCTGTAACAAGTATTGCCTTTGAGACGTCTAAAACCTTAGTCTCTCTGTGACCATGTGCGCTGTAAAGCATTCGAAACGTCAGGAACTAAAAATTAGAATAAATCCGCGAAATAAACCAAAAAGACAGTTTCATTTAAAATGTCAAATATTCGCGTAAATCAAAAATAAAGCAGAAATCCTACCATTACTAATACTTGAGCGTGAGCTGTCCCGACGTTGTAATATATTAATCTTGCACAGCTTCTTATTGATCCTTTCCAACTGATCTATTCGAGACTCTAAGTTTCCCGTCACTTTGCACAACTCCTTCACAGCCCCAAGATTTTCCATGAAAATGCGATCCTGAGAATAAAATTGCTGAGTTAATATATTTCTTTGATAAATATTGTTACATTATATTGTTTAGATTATTTTTTCAATTATATGAATTTAGTAGTTTTAAGTGTAGTAATATATGAAATAATATATGAAATGCTATCCGTTGTTACAGTTTTTTTTTTTTTTTTTAGAAAAAAATTGACAACGTCAAACCAAAATTTATAGTGTGATTAAAATTTATTTTAAAATATATACGAAAATAACATTAAACTTTAATTAATAGTATAAAAAATGTTTTAAAATCTAAATGTGCATCATATTACAAGACATAATCAGAGACATATCATAAGACATATTCCGCGATAAACAATAGCATTCCCAAGGAGGGTTGACGTCAGGCAGGCGGCCGGTCGTAAAACTTTCGCCAAATCCTTTCAGCAGTACAGAGGATGTACTGCGCCGACCCCAAGTAATTGGGAAATGGGCAGGGAGAAGAAGAAGAAGCTATCCGTTGTTAAGAGCATCACTTGAGAACGACGTTTTTTTTGAAATGGTTGTAAATAGTTCAAATATGATATTTTTTAGTGGAAAACAGAGAAATGGTTTGATTTTTGTTTATTGAATAACTCGTTTATTTTCAATTTTACACGAAAAATAGTTATTACAAAAGTTATTTGAAATTATTATATCGATATTTTTGGAGTTTACCCGAAAAGAGGATGTGAATTTTTGTTTATTGAACGACTCGTTTGTTTTTAATTTTACGCGAAAAATTGTCATAAGCAAAGTTGTTTAAAATTAAATATCCTACAATTTTAGCCCGTATCAATGTTTTCGTAGAATCGTTATTTTTCGATTTATACTTAAGAAAAGAAGGGGGTAAAACTTTTCGTGTAAAATTGAAAATTAACAAGTTATAAAAAAAAATCAACCCTTAAATTCAAGATGACGGATGACGCAACTGGTCTTTTACCCTGAAAATCTAAATTTAGACTTCCAGTGACCCCCCTCAAAGAATTCGGAAGGAAAATTGCCGTTAACATTTTTTGCAATGTTTTTTGAACTAATTCGACTGGACTACAACACTTACAACTACTCGGGGGTGAAGGAGGATAGCCCCCACCCCTTTATCCTCACCTTATTAACGACCAGGAACCTGGGTATCCCATCCCCATTGGGCAGCGCGACGTCCCCCGCCTCCTTCACGGCGTCGGGCAGCACGCGCCGCACCTCCTGCGCGAGCACGCCGGTGTCGGCCAGCGCGCCGCCCGCGCCCGCGCCCGCGCCCAGCAGGCCCGAGTGCTGGGCGAACGACGGGTCGTATGTGAACCTGGATAAATTACATTGGCATTGTTGAACTGAAAAGTATAGTAAAACATTTATAATAAACTAGCGACTCCCCATACAAACTTTCACCCCTATGTTCACCCCTTTAAATGATGATTTTCAGGATAAAAACTATGTCCTGTCTTTCCCAGGGTTTTTAAACTATCGTCTTACCAAATTTCATCTAAATCGGTTTAGTAGTTTCGGAGCCTACTCGATATAAACAAACAAAAAAAATCCTCTTTGTAATATTAGAATAGATTGATAAATTGACAATAATTGCTTTTTGAATTAAAAAAATTATAATAATTTCACGCCTAAAAACTTTTTTTGCATGGCGTGTATCAATCAGAGATAAATGGGCGAAAGAAAGTGAGTGAGCTAAAAGTGACGTATATGAGAAAGAGAAATGAAAAAAATAGAAAGAGAGAGAGAGAAAGAGACAGAGAAAGAGGAGATTATAATAAGAGAATGATTAATTAAAAAAAATAAAGTAAAACTAACTTGACAACCCTGATGCTCTGCACGTTCTTCAGCTGCTGCGCGGTGTCCAGCTCCTCGATGTTGTGCTTGGCGCGCGCGTCCGACGGGTGCACGATGTGGCCCATCACCTTGAGGTTACCTGGCAATATACATAATATATAAATAAATATGTTGGTACATTAACACACATCACCATCTAGTTCCATGGTAAGGTACGAAGCTTGTGTTATGGATACCTGATAGTTGATACACTACACATATACTTTAAATACACACATATTATAAATATAAACACCCATGATTGGAGTACAAAAATTGCAGCACAGCAAGTAGGGTCACTACACAATGAACCATACGTGATATCATGTATGTTTCTGTAACATTTATAAATTCATATCGACAAATAAAATTTCATTGTGTTGCTTAGATTAGAGACTTATTTATACATATAATACAATAGAAGCAGTGGTAGCCCAGTGAAGTCTATACATATAATAAAAATATAACTAAGCCGAATCTGTACATTAAATATTTTTTGGAAAATCTTATTGAAATAAACATTATTATCGATACAGAGGCCGAATCTATAGATTTTAGTTTTTTTCTGTCTATTTGTCTGTCTTTCTGTCTGTTACCGAATCACAGAAAACCCACTGGAAGGATTTTGATGAAATTTGGTATGGTGATAGCTGGTTATCCGGGTCAACATATAGGATATTTTTTACCGCGGTAAAATATCTCATTTCTGAGAAAAAATACAAAAACTGCAATGTAAGAGTATACTAATATGTAAAACCTAAGAATTTGGTTTTTGGTCATCTGAACGCGGGCGGAGCCGCGGGCAATGCTAGTGAAATATAAAATTATACAAATATATGTATATAAGAGTCCTCACCATTTATAACACAGGATTCGTCAGGTCTGTCCGTGTTGATACCGACGCGGCCATTGAAGTGCACGCTGTTCTCTGAAACGCCACGTTGCCACCAGTTCTCTGTGCAGTCCGATTCGAACTGGCCCGGGTTCGATGCCTGTTGGGACATATGGTACATCATAGATTTCCATACTTTCTTTGATATCCGTGAATATTTGACCATTTAAATAGTATTTATCTTTTCAGATTTGCCGGCACAGCAAGTAGGGTCACTACAAACTGAGACAAACGTGTCGTGTATTATGGTACAAAAAGCGCAGATAAAAGTGCACTCTCTGTACCTTTAATTCTAACATTCGCAGTAAAATAAAAGGCACAGGGCCGACATCTTAACAAGCTCTCTGCGTTACCGCCAACTTTCCAACTTCGAACTATATCATGACAAAAAAGCCCACTAGCCTTTGATCCAACTCGGAACTCAAACCCAGGACTTCTTGACTAGACACCGAGGCAGTCAATAGCATCCAATATACATACCCTGACAATAATCCTATCACTGGCATGAGCCACCACCATGTGGTCAGCTTGCGAGCAGTGCGCCCTCAAGGCGACCACCAGCTGGAAGTGCCTCTGGTCGGGGTTGGGCCGGCCCTTCTTCCTCATGTTATTGTTTGTTGTTTCCGCAAAATGGAGACGCCCTACTGTGATCTTTGCACCCTCGCGACGGAGCTCCACTCTGTGAATGTATATATCTATTTATTTATGTACCAGAAAAAGAACATAAAATTGAAAACAGATATCATGTGTACAAAGAATGTCTTATCTCTTTAAGAGATCTCCACCACAAACCCTCAAGCGTGAGAAAATATAAAAAGAATAATCAGGTGCGATGTAGGTACAAACTACAAACCTCAATTATAATATAAATAAGTATACACATATAGAAACATACATACATACGTACATAGATACTTACATACATACATATTACATACATATATATCCATACATACATACATACAAATACTTTAAGAAATACATAATAAGGAAATCATGTGGAATGACTTAAATAAAGTTCTTTTAAGCGAGATATTTGTTATTTCTTCATACTATAACCAAGTTTTAATTCAATTCTAGCAGTGCCGTGTTAGCACAATTTACTAGATAAACCCATTGATTGATCCATGGCAGTAATGCTGTCAAATGCAAGGCTTATCAAAAATATGTTTCATAGTTAAAACACCATAGTGCCATCTCGTGGCAAGTTACAGTTATGACCGCCAACCCTAAATTCGTTTCACGAATGACATACAAAGGTTATAATTACATAATTATAGACATTAAAAATCACTCACGGCACAGGATGAAACGGTCTCTTGGTTCTGTCCGATTGACTTTGTTCGATTCTAACTTCTTGGCTCGGATCTTCAGCCTGAAATTCAAATAAAAATAAGCGTGACAAACACCAATTTGTGATACTGTAGAACTGTTCTGTCAAAATTTATCCATCTTTTTGAAGTTATACTTGTTTTGGGACGTTTGGAATAAAATATGAGGTACGATGCGCACGAACACGGACAACCAAAAAGCGACATGATGAAGTTAGCTGCATTCCTTTTACAAACAGAGAGTTGTGACATACGGGATGAAATCTTTAGCTATTTCTGTTCTGTTACTCCAAAGAAGTATAACTTCTTTCGTGCGTATGTGTACGCACAAAAGAAGTTAAAAACTGCACTGTCAATTAAGTAAGAAACGAATGCCTTTTGATAAAGTTCATTCTTTTGTTAAAGCTAATGTTCACTTTTGAATTGGGAAATAACGATTTTAAAAATTGTTATTCTTTTAGATATTTAAAAGAATATTTCATACTATTCTTTGCAAATATCTGAGTTGGTCCTCTTAAAACTAATAGGTATATTAAAACCTAAAAGAAAGAGAAAAATAACAAAAAAGAAGGAAACAGAACATACCTTGACCCCATAGAAGTGGATGCAGAAGTTGTTTATCTTCTTGAAGCCTTCATTAGTCTTTACATAATGCGGATCCCCTTGTATTTGTATTTGGCAGGTCACTTGGAAATGATTTTTCTTCTGGCAGACGAAAGCTTCATCTATTTGTGAGAAGTTGAAACCTTTATCGGCTCCTACTATATATGATAGTGTTGAGCTAAAAGGCAAAATATTAAAAAAAAATTGAATATCTTTAGAAGGTTGCTACTGGTAGATACTATGTTAAAGTGTATTACAATTAATGATCTAGTGCTTAGAGATTATTTAATCACGGAATAACAATAGTCTGGATATAGAAAAACTAAATAAATGATTTAGTCAAATTCTAAACTTTATTTAATTACTAGCAGAACCCGCAGCTTCGCTTGCGCTAAAACTCCAAAAAAACTCTAAAAACTTTCATTCGCTATTTTACCCCCCATAAGGGATGAATTTCGAAAAATGCTAAAACAATTAAGTATTTAATTAATTGTATTGAAGAGCATTTATACAAAGATAATGTGATCATAAATATTTTTTTGGATTGTATTATAACGTGTATTCCCGTGGGAAAGAGATAATCTCCCGTGATAAAAAGTAGCCTATGTCACTCTCCAGCCCTCCAACTCCAGCCGTTTCGACGTGAAAGAAAGACAAAAAAACAAACACTTTCACATTTACAATATTAAGTATGGAAGTAGTATGGATTATGCTATAACAAAACACCTCGCCGTTTGAAAATTAAACGTGTTAAAGTAATAGTTTCGTAAAAACCTATCATGGGCTTAAAACACAGCTATGATGAAAGAAATCAAGGCAATGGAGTTTAAAGTTGCCTCGTTTCATATATAAAAATAAAGTCGTGCATCGTGCACTGACATCGTGGTTTCTTACTACGTAAGTCCAACGCCAACTCACATTTGCCGATATTATTATATATTAACTAACCTAACAGACGGTAGACAGCTGCCTATATTATAATTTTTAGTTGTGGTCTTTAGGTTCATGAACTTTAAGATTCTCAAAATTTCGCAATTTTACGGGCAATATTTCCATTTCTTTCCTATTAAGAACATTTAACAATCAAATAGCCAGATCGATTCAGCTTTGATGATACACTTACCAACAAACAGCATTACATTTTTACTCCTATATATAATGCAATCTCCATACAAAAGGACAGAATACTAGTAGCTTCTTAAATCAATTATAATACTTACAGCGGCTTCAAGTTGCAATCATATAACGATTGCCACAAATTTTGCTGGAATGGCGCAAATCGGATACATTGTAGAGGTATCTCGTCTCCAGCCTCCGACCCATCTACGGAGGGCGGTGGGCGGACCACTGCACTTTCTGGCGATAGGGCGGCTGGAAATTGTATTTTACTGTACATATTTCTAAATTATTAAAATTAAGTCGTATTATAATATTAAATTCCTCGACCACGCTGAGTTTGATTTTGTTAGAGCTAAACTCAGATATTACTGTACAGAACAATAGGTATACGGTTTTCACTAACCATTTTATCTAGCAAGGTAGGTTTTATAAAAGTATTGCGAAAATAAGCTACTGGTATGAAGATAGAAATTTATATGTGAATCAAGTTGGAATATAATTGTCCTTTCTGAGAAATTTTGTATAGGTACTATAAATGCGAACGGCATTTAGTGACGAATTCAATTTTAGTATAAAAAGGACTCATGCAATAGAATTTAAAGAGAAAAATTAAAAAAAATAACTCAAATACGCACACCAAAAATGTTAATTACCTGGTTCACACTTCACTTGTGAATTAAAATCTTGCGAGTGTTTCCTCTTCTTCCCACTGGGCTCCTGTAGATTTGTGTACACTGGGGTCAAATTTTCATGGCCCAAAGCCACTAGTTGGGGGTTGATCATCCCCTGCTCTAACTCTGGTAGGTCCACCCTCATCTGATTGTAACGATTCTGGTACGAAATTGGGTCTGATAGGGTCATATCATGTCGGACCGTTCTTAGACCTAATTCAACTATGTTAGGGTCTTGTGGTAATATAACCACATCGTTGAGATTACTTCTCAACACTTCATGATCGATGTTATCAGTTTTCAGTTCCTCATATATATATTCGCCATTTTGTTGTAGGATTTCGTGTGATGTAATGTGATCTGGGACTAGCATATAATCTGTTCCAAGTACTGTTTGTGATACGGCAATTGTGTGGGAGACTTGGGTGTCTGGACTGTATGGGTTTTCTGAGCCTGAGTCTGGCGGACTTTCTGGTAGCTGGTGGCCCCTAGTTAATAAAAGATAATTATATTAAATAATATAGATAGCATGCTTGCCACAACGCCAAGCTGACATGACTTGTAAAGTAAATATTAAGTGTGCATTTGTTCCTTTAAGAATTTGAAAAGTCCTAAAGTTCCTATTTTAATTCCTAGGTTCTAAATATTTTAGTGTTTAAATTCGATAAGCATTGCACTAATAATTACTACAAACACTCATTTCCCTAATATACTGCAATGAAAACCAGAATGTAGAGCAAACATAGCCAATTGACTGACCTGCCTTAAAATCTATACATATATGTAATAAAATTGTAACTATACTGAATCTGTGCATTAAATATTTTTTGGTAAATCTTATTGAAATAAACATTATTATCAATACAAAGGCGGAATCTATAGTTTTTAGATTTTGTGCCTGTATGTCTGTCTGTTTGTCTGTCTGTCTGTTACCGCATCACGGACAAACCACTAGAGGGATTTTTATGAAATTTAGTATGGTGATAGCTGGTTATCCGGGTCAACATATAGGATACTTTTTACCGCGGGAAAATGTCTCATTTCTGAGAAAAAATACAAAAAGTGCATGGTAACAGTATACTAATATTTAAAACCTAAGAATTTGGTTTTTGGTAATCTGAACCCGGGCGGAGCCGCGGGCAATCTCGACCTATGTACTAAATATCCAAATTAGTTCATCGGTTCTAGCGCAAAGGAGTTACAAACATACACACATTCGCATATATGATAGTAGCTAATTAGCTATATAAAAACTCACCCGATACGGCGTGCATCGATGGGTTGCGGCGGGTAACATCCTTCACCGACGGGGGCCATGAACGCCTCCAACTCGTCTATAAGGCCCTGACCTGTAACAAAAGAACATACAAAATAAAACTAACGATTTATTGGAAAATAAAATTGGATAGAGAAAAAATCTGATTTGATTAATCTGCTTGGTATTTCAAACATATTAATTATCACTTATTATAGCTTTTTGTAATATCCGACAAAGTTCCTACGGGTATTAGGGATTATATAAAAAAATCTACGTCTGGAACATAAACTATAAGTATTTACGCATAAAATCACAAAATATAGCCCAAATTTTATATGAAAACAGTCATTAACTATTTAAGTATGGTAAAATTAGGCTACTCACGTTGAAACGACTTGGATTTGGATGTTGTAGAAATAGTCTGCTGTTTGATTGATACCTTGGGACGGGCCCGGGCGAAGCGACGTTAATTTGCGATTATATCATCCTAGCTTTGCTCGGGTGCGTTAATAGGTACCTTTTGTATTTATAATATTATAAACAGAGAGCGCCATCTTTTGGCAAAGTTTAATACTAGCAATAGCCTACAGGTCTATCTGTGTAGTAAATTTCATCTAAATCAGTCAAGCGGTTCAAGCATGAAGGAGTAATAAACATGCATACACAAAACACGTTTATAATATTAATGTGATACACGTTTTATTTCATTTTTTGAATGAACCTGTGATCTTTGCCCTAATAAGCAATGTTGCACCACTGAGCCGCAATGATAGGTACGAGTATATGACATAGTTAACGTAAAACGGATTTCCAATTCATGAGAAAGAAAGAAATACATGCCAGCACGCAGTTAATTACAAAGTAATAAATAAAACTTTTCGTGTGTTTTATACGTTTTCTAATTCCAATTAAACGCTTTTTAATTTCTTTTCAAGTAAATAAATATTTTAATGTTATAAATTATCATTTTATTTTAAAGTTTTATTCCTACTTAAATTGTAGGAACTGTAAAGATATGTAAAAAAAATATATATTTTTCAAGTATAAATTCTACTACTTACCGAATATTTAGTCTATTCTAAAAAATAGCAACACGAATAAGAACACCAAAAATTATAAAAACAATAACACGATGTCATTTAAACTTTACAAAAAATAAAAATGTTACCATTAAATCAAAAAAACGCACAATTTCCCTTTTGTCTAAATATATTAAAAAAACTCACTTTCAATAACAACAATTTTTTTTATATAGATGGTATTGTAAATAAACCTATTTTTACGTGTTTTATAATTAATTAGAAAATAATACAACTGCGTTTAATGATGCGTTTACGCGTGCGGTGTCGATAGTGAAGACGCTAGAATCCGCTCTGTTACGATTATTACGTATAATTACGTAGTATCGATCGTGAAAGAAAATGTTACGGTCGATATATTAGAATGTAATAACCGATAAAAATATTTAATAGTATTTATCTTGAACTACGAACGGATATAACTCAGAATTTAATGGTATAACGGTGAAAAAGAACCGCAGTTTGTAAGAGACATCACGTTTTTTGGATGTATATTAAATTTAAAGAAAAATGCCTAGCGAAACCGGTTTAAGCTGATAATATATAGCAAATATAACATTTCTCTTGATGCTTGTTTATTATATAAAACCTTTTTAGATTTATGAGAATATTTGATATTTCAAATAATATATTCAAACTTTAAAATACACCACAATTTATAGTATTACATAGCTCACTTTAAAGGGTATTGAAAAATATCTCTATACTATAAAAAAAAATCACTGTTTATTTAAGAGCTTACAACAAATAAATTGTATCTTTCTCAAATTACAATCATAGACGTAATATTACATTTAATATCATGATGATGATGATGTTCTCCTAGCCGATTCCGGCCACGGCGGCCAATCTCATTGAGATTAGCCAACTGCGCAGGAGATATTATAGTGCTCAAGTGTACGCGCAGACACAAGTGCACTCTCTATTCCTATCACTCTCATACTCCGGTGGGACGACTGCTCGACACGACGGGTGAGAGTTAAGGCGCAGGACCGACGGCTTTACGTGCTCTCCGAGGCACGGGGGTGAAACACCGCCAACTTCCCAACTCCGGGCTGTTACTGAGACTTACTATACAGGAAGACTCAATAACTAAACTTGGCCCGACCCGGGACTCGAACCCAGGACCTCCGGGTGTGCAGCCGTACATGCTAGCCACTACACCACCGAGGCAGTTGAATTTAATATCATAATAACCAGACAAAATGATAAATACACGAATTCAAACTTGAACGGTAACATCAAATTACAGCTGAAGTATGCACTAGTGAAAGGCGGGTTAACGCCTGAAGATACAAAGTAACTTGAGATAAGTCGATAATTAATTGAAATATGATTTAATTAGATCAGATAATTCTGTGCTTTTGATACTAATCTATCTATACATATAATAAAATTGTAACTAAGCCGAATCTGTACATTAAATATTTTTTGGAAAATCTTATTGAAATAGACATTATTATCGATACAGAGACCGAATCTAAAGTTTTTAGAATTTTTGTCTGTCTGTCTGTCTGATACCGCATCACGGGAAAACCACTGGAGGAATTTTGATGAAATTTGGTATGGTGATAGCTGGTTATCCGGGTCAACATATAGGATACTTTTTACTGCGGGAAAATATCTCATCTCTGAGAAATCTATACTAAACGTTAAAATGTAACTAGGGACTTACCCGAGCGGGGCGAGTCGCTAGTTATTGATAAAATCCGGGCATCGATTAAAGTTTAACCAATACTACCAATATAACCGATTTTAACCGACTACTTTACTTATATTGACTTTAAATAACTAGTGTTCTTTCTCACAGTGATGAAAATGCGACCATCATTATTGAAAACTAGACAAAAACAAATCTATCCCACGGGAACCGTACCTTTTTCCGGGATAAAAAGTAACCTATGTGCTATTCCAGACTATAATCTATCTCTGTGCCATATTAACCCAGATCCGTTCAGCCGTTCTGGTGTGAAAGAGTAACAAACATCCATACTCACAAACTTTCACATTTATAATATTAATACGGATACATAGATAGATAGTAATAGAAAATAAATAAATAACGGAAATTAATCGACAAATCGATGTATGAATTTAAGAAGAAATTAACGCTAGTATGAAACAAATGGTCGAATTGGTCAAGTGTGACTGGAAACTTCGAGTAAAATAATGTTTCGTACACTTCAAATGTGGCGATAATAAATTAAATTTTATATTATTTTATTTTTTATTTTATTTAAAATTTTATTACATTATTTAAAACACTAATCTAAACACTAACAGTGCAACAAAAACCATGTATGATTTTCCCGTATATTATATGATATGATGTAATAGATACTTAAAATTTTAGCCTAGGAAACGATCCTTGAAAACAAAACTATTTTATCTTTCTATTCATCCACTGTTTGATAATAATATTGAATTTCATTGGTTATTCTTTTATACAGACCTACAAGCGACTCACCCTCATTTCGCTCGGGTTCGACCCTAGGTACATTTTAAATTTTTTGGGCGGAACCTTAATTCTTTTACTAAAACAAAAGTAGCCTAAGTTACTCCTTATAACATCAACTAACTGGCAGAGAAAGTCCCGTCAAAATCGGCCCAGCCGTTTCGGAAATTAGCCAGAACAAACAGATAGACAGACAGAGTATATAATTCCATATGTATTTAGTAAAAAGCTGTTATTTTAACATTACAAACAGACACTTCAATTTTATTTATCTGTATAGATTAAGATTAAGATTGCTACATTTTGTATATAATAAAAGTTTATGAGTGATTGTATTAAATGTGTATGGTTTTTTTCCACACAATAGCATCTAAAATGACTTAAACTACAAATAATATATGTTGTTTCTATCTAGAAATAAGATAGATTAGCACATACATTACTTTTATCCATCTATCTAGCCAACGACTGGAATCGCAGACAAATATTGGTATTAAATCTATACATATAATAAAATTGTAACTGATTGCTGTCTATTAATGGAAGATATTTAAGAAAAACTATTATTGGAGGTCTTTATTAACGCAATAGAACTCAAAACTCATTTATAGAATTTTTGTATGTTTGTCTGTGCGTTTATGTGCGCTAATCTCCGGTTTTTCTGATTTGGGTGCGGTTTTCACTAATGCATTGTGGTAAGCTTCATTTAACATTTAGTATTGTTTTATTTCAATCGATTCATTATTAAAAAAAATTTGTCTATTTAAAAAATCACCTAGAAACGAACACGAGACAAGCGAGGCTGTGTCGCTAGTATTTTCATATAATTAAATTTTGATTTCATGAACAATAAGGAGAAAAAGATTTTTTAAATAAAACTATCTATTCGGATTATTCCGCGGATTTAATTAGATTTTTGGTTCCCGACGTTTCGAATGCTTTACAGCAATCATGGTCACGAGAGAGACCCTATTTCCTACCATATTTATTGCATAGGGGCCCAAAAATGCTAGTTACACCACAGCATATAGCTAAGATTTAATGTACACAACTACACTTTACGGTGATTTACGCCAATCTCACTGAGACTAGCCAACTGCGCAGAACATTTATAATGCACAAGTGTCCGCTGATATAGGTGCACTCTCTATTACTTTTAACCCTTAAAATCTGACGAAACGATAATTCGACACGCCCGGTGAGAGATAAGGTGCAAGACCGAAAATTGACCATGCCCCCCAAATACCAGGACTTGAACCCAGGACCTTCAGCCGTACATGCTAGTTAGTAGACCAATGAGGCCCAATTTGACGACACGTTTGGCTTAGTTTGTAGTGACCCTACTTGCTGTGCTAACGATCACCGGTTCAAGTCCCGCTGGGCGCATTCATTTGTGTGACGAGCACGAATGTTGTACTCCAGTCGTGGGTGTTTATATTTATAATATGTATGTATTTAAAGTTATATATGTGTAGTGTATCAACTATCTGGTATCCATAACACAAGCCTCGTAGCTTCCCATGGAACTAGATGGCGCTGTGTGTTAATGTCCCAATATATTATATTTATTTATTATTTATTTATTTTAACAAGCCCATATACTCTCAATTAAGGAAGAAGGACAAGCAACCAAACTTACATTCAAAATCGTTTTACAACACCCCCATATACATTATATATACATAACATACTGTATATGTACCTACATAGAATATGTGACTGTAAAAAAAAGGTTAATTTTCCTGCTGTATTTTCCGTTCACGTCAGTAAATGCAATAACATTGAATTAAATTACGCTAAGTACATTATTATGAACATAACCATTCGTTTATTTTATTCTGCAAAATCTTGGTTTTTTTAACAAAGACTAGCGACTTAGCCTCGCTTTACCCGGGTGCGTCTCTAGGTACGTTTTTGTTTTTTTAAATAAAAGTAGCCTAAATTACTCCTTATAACATCAGCTATCTACCAGTGAAAGTCCTGTCAAGATCGGTCCAGCCGCTTCGGATATTAGCCGGAACAAACAGACAGACAGACGGACAAAATTAAAAAAAAATCTGTTTTTCTTAAAAGTACCGCTAATAATTACATATGCATTTAGTGTGGATTCGGCCCTTTTTAACGTCCCACTGCTAAGCAAGGGCCTCCCTTCAATACGAGGGGGATCAGGCCATAGTCCACCACGCTGGTCAAGTGCGGCGGACTTCACATGTCTTTCAAGAACTTGCTAGGTTCTCTCAGACATGCAGGTTTCCTCACGATGATTTCCTTCACAGTTAAGACAAGTGGTAATCATGTTAGATATGATTCGCACATGAAAATATCAGAGGTGCGACAGCCGGGGTTTGAACTCGTTTCACTCGGTTTCCCAAGCGAGCGCGTTACCAGTTGCCATGCATTTAGTAAAAAGCTGTTATTTTGACATTACAAACAGACACTTCAATTTTACCTGTTGAGATGATGGAAATATTTTCTTTTATACCATTTTATGAATACGATAAATATATAGTTAAGACATTTTTTGTACTCCAAACTTAATTAATTCCATTAAAACTTTTAAATAAAAAACGATGTAATAAGTTTAATATATTTTTTTTTTTATTTTAATATTTTTTGTGGCTTAATGCTGTTAATTAATACATACTTTGGTGTCTGACTGTTTTAGGAATGGATTATTTTGAAAAATGGAACGAAATCACTTTAAGAGGTAACCTATGAAGTAGAATAAGTATCATCAAAATCTGACTGCTCTGTAAAAATTATACGCAGTTATACAAAAAAATATATACAAGTCGACTTGAGAACCCCTCCATTTTTCATTATTGCTCACACGCATGTACATAATCCGTAATAACAACTACAAATTAACGAATCAAGTATTTTTTTTAAATTGATATTTGTACTTTGCAGTACCTACCTGTAAAATATGTCAGTGACAAAAGGTTGATCTCACATTGGTGGTTTAAGCTCCTTTTAATTGACATTACGGGCCTAAGATTAGACATACATACAGCTGCAGATCCGGAGATCCCGGGTTCGAATCTTGGCCAAGTTTAATTATTGCGTTTTCTGTTAAGATATTCTCAGTAACAGCTCAGAGTTAGGAAGTTACAATGGAGAGCACGTACATATATCCTTCCGTCCTGCCACTAGACAGATTTTGATGAAATTTGCTATAATGATAGCTGATTATCTGGGTGAACATATGGGATACTTTTGACTGTGGGAAAATATCTCATCTCTGAGAAATCTATACTAACCGTGATAACGTACCTAGGGATGAACCCGAGCGGAGCGACAGTTATTCGCTAGTGTAATAACAAAATAAACAGAATATATAAAATCTAGACAAGAACAGCTGAAGCGACAATTTCCTTAACCTGACGGAAAACAAAACGTCGTCGAATAATTTCCGTAAGTTATACTATTGAATAATGTATTAACATTTTAACTTTTTAGTACTCCTTGTAAAAATTTTTGTAACTAAATATTATACATCGTCGTCATAGTGCTTGTTCGTCCAAACGACAAATTTACTGAAAGAGTTTATTACAGCATTATTGACTTTTATATAAATGTGAATTCTATTGGTATAAGATCATCTATACTAATATTATAAAGAGATAAAGTTTGTGAGTTTGTGACGTTGTAGAGGGTAATTTCTGGATCTACTGAACCGATTTACATGAAATTTGGTAAGAAGATAGTTTGAACTTAAGTGGGTGAAAATGGGGATGAAAGTTTGTAGGGGAATCAGCCTAGGGACGAACCCGAGCGAAGCGTGGTTTAGTCGCTAGTTGTTATATAAAAACATAGATACACATTTCCTAACAAATATCTTTTCAAAAAATGGCGTCGACATGTGACGCAAGTCAAAACAAAGAATAGAGATGAAAACTCAAAAGTTCTAATTGTCTAAACACAAATTCGAACTTAAGCACACAACATAAAGTACTTTTTTAAACGAAACAACGTGCGTTGTAATTTTGTCATCCGAAAAGCAATGAACAGGAGATTCTAAAAAAGGGCACAATTATTGTGCACTTCTTTTTGAGGACTTTTTTGTTTTGTTCTGTGTATCTTTAGTTTTTGTATATCAATGTTTAATATACACATATTTCTATCACGTACATAAATCTTAGAAATAAAACTTTGTTTTTAAAGTGGAAGAAAAAAAACTCTACTGTAAAGTACAACAAGTATTGGTGGTTGGAACAAATAAGCACTAAGGTGACGATATTTTAATATAATAATTTTCTTTCCTAGTACTTGCATAAAATATTTATTATACCAATAATCTTTTTTAAGAAAATATTAACATGAAACTAATAACATGTATATAAGTATATATATATCCTTTTTATACAATTCGATAAGTATTTATCAACTGGATAATAGAACTGTAACAAATGACCAACTGGCAACCAGTTTTAAAAAATTTAGTATGTCTGTCTATTTATTCAATCTTGCACTGACGGAACGGACGGACAGACGGCTTGATTGATTATATTTGGGGACGTTTTACTATATAGATATAAAAGTCAACATTAAGAACACGCCTAAGTTACAATAAAATAAATAGCTTAAGAAAATTTTAAAATATAGACTTTAAATACTCTTACGTAAAGCATGACTGCCCATCTTTATAAATCGTGGACTAAGTAAACATACAAAGCTGCTATATAAATTCTAAAAATAAGTCTAAAAATGTTATTTGTGGGTATGCGGTCTGTAACAACTATTACCTTTGAGACATCTAATATTTTAGTCTCGCCCGTGACCATGATTGCTGTAAAGCATTCGAAACGTCGGGAACCAAAAATCATAATAAATCCGCGAAAAAATCCGAAAAGATAGTTTTATTTAAAATCTAAAAATATTTTTTTTGCAATCTGGCACAACCTAGAAAAATAGTTACTATTATAGTATTTACTACTAGCGACTCACCCTCGCGTCGCTCGGCTTCGTCCCTAGCTTGCTTCCACATACAAACTTTCATCCACATGTTCAACCTCTTACGGGATAATTTCCGGGAAAAAAACTATCCTATGTCCTTCCCAGATTTTAAAATTATCTTCTTACCAAATTTCATCTAAATCGGTTCAATAGTTTCGGAGCCTATTCTGTACAAACAAACAAACAATCAAATCTTTCCTCTTTATAATATTAGTATAGATCAGAAACTGATATAATAATGGCATAACTGAAAACCGAACCCAAAATACCTTCTAGCAATTTAGCAAATCTACATGGCCCCTACAAAAACCTGGGCCATAAATAGCTAGTTTATTTATAAAATCTGAATATTTTCGTTACATTTTTGGGTGCAGATGCGTTTTCACGCTTCAATAGCTAAGACCAGTTTCACACGAGCACGATTACGATTAGCGATGTGGGGAGATATAAATGGGGTGTATAATACGTTTGCGCAGTCAACCGCGTGATTTGTTGACATGTAAAATAAGGTAGACACACGCGTGTATTTAATTTATTCTTTTTTTACAGGTTAATATTTATCTACATACTAGCGACTCACTCGCTTCGTTCGGTTAGTATAGAATTCTAATATTATTCGATATAGATTTCTCTTAGTCCGGAATAGGATAATAAGTATTAAAACATCGGAAAAATTATCGACAAAAAACATAACATTTACTATATATGTATGTATTCATTGTATCTCTCTTTAAGATTGTGTGCACCCCTTCCTTCTCTCTACCCAAAGGCTGTCTAGAATAGATCGCTCTCTAACGATAAGGCCACCTATTGTACTATATAATGTAAAATAATGGTGTGCAATAAAGAATATTTCATTTCATTTTCATATACATGGTTAACGCTGGATGATAACTATTTATATCTATTTATCGTACCTAGAGACGAACCCGAGCGAAGCGGGGGTGAGCCGCTAGTAATGAATAATAATAAATATGTTGGGACATTACTACACACTACACAGCACCATCTAGTTCCATGGTAAGCTACGAGGCTTGTGTTATGGATCCCAGATAGTGGATACACTACACATAATATATAACTTTAAATACATACATATTATAAATATAAACACCCATGACTGGAGTAAAAATATTCGTGCTCATCACACAAATGAATGCCCCCAGCGAAACTCGAACCCGCGACCACTGGCACAGCAAGTAGGATTACTACAAACTGAGCCAAACGTGTCGTCAAAATAAAAGATAAATAGATAAAAATTCCCACAATAATAAAAACTTTTTTTTCACCTCTACAATATTTTAATAATAGCACATCCAGTGGAGAGTCATCTGAAAGATTATATTGATGCTAATTCAATAGAAATGCGAGTATCAATAATCGCTTACAACAATGATAATTGCAATGCTTAACGTGCATTTGACCATATGGATCGATCGTATGGAAATTTTTACTATAATAATTCACTTTTATTATGGAAAAATAACTATTATCCATTGTTAGATTTGACTTTAGCCGAGGAAAATGGTAAAATTGTAAAAGACCATATCTTATCTAATATATTTAAACGAGCCATTCTTGTACATATATATATATATATATATATATATATATATATATATATATATATATATATATACTAGCGACTCACCCTCGCTCCGCTCGGGTTCGTCCCTGGGGTGGGGTCTGGGACCACCCTTATCCTTATCACTTAGGGGTATGGAAAATAGATAGTAGCCGATTTTCAGACCTACTGAATACGCATATAAAATTTGGTAAAAATCGGTAAAGCCGTTTCGGCGTAACAAACTAGCGACTCAAATGTAAATGTAGATAAATCCCAAAAAAATTTAAGTCTCATCTCTTAAATAAAAACAATTTATTACATTTCCTAACGTCGTACGTTTGGGTTATTTCATTATACGCATTTATACGTTCGAAATCTGAAATCTGAAACCATAGATAACTTTATTGCTATTGTCACAGATACTTTTATCATCTGTGACGCAAATTGGAATGTCTGTACCGTATGATTAACTATAATTTTAGTATTTATATTAAAACAAAAGAAAAAAAAATATAATCGTACTTATAACATTTAATAAATGCGAAAGTTTGTATGTGTGTTTGTTAGTTTTTCACGCTAAAATTGTTGGACGGATTTGGATGGATATACTCGTAGAAGGTTCCTAGGTTTGAATTAGAAATTTAAAAAAAAACATCGCGTATAGAGTTCGAGTTACATTAAAATGAAGTTTTTTGAAAAAAAATATATGAAAAAATGCCCTTTTGGCTAATTTAACGATATAGTTAGGAACCTTCAAAGGTAACCGATTAATCTATAGATATGCCAGTTGCATTGTTTCACTTTTTATTGGTAGAGTGTTGTAATAATTTTATTGCAGGATTGTAAACAAATATTATTTTAAAAGAGCAACTGTTGAGTTTCTCGCCGGCTTTTCTCAGCAGAACTGCCTTCTGAGCCGGCGGTAGATTCCCCACGAACTTACTGACATTTAATTTAAATTTTGATAATGTAAAAAGTGACGATTGAAAAGTACTTGTAAAAGTCTATTTGAATATATGTATATCTATATATTATATAAAACAAAGTTTTGTTATAAAATAAAGGGTTTGTTACAATACTTATAAGTTATAACTCGAGAACTGCTGGGCCGATTTTTATGATTATTGTTTTGTTAGATTTGCCTTCACCCCGATTAGCAGAATAACTATTAAAATATCGGAAAATTTCACGAAAAAAATAATATATTCCATACTATATTATATATATTCCATACTAAGCGTCAAAACGTACCTAGGGACGAAGCTGAGCGAATAGGGGGTGAGTCGCTAGTGTAATATATTTTGATTTGATTTGATAAAATTTACTACACAGACTATGACCTGGATAAATACAAAGGATACTGTTAGCTATAAAATTTGCCAAAAGGTGGCGTTGGCTTAGTAAAGAAAAACAGTGATCTAGAGCAAACGCGAAGTTAAACTAGTACACATCCACACATACAATCTTTATTCTTTTGCACATATAGCAGCAGCGTGATTTGCAAACGTGAATAGAAATTCGAATCTTCCCAAAATAAACTAACTCGTAGGTTTATAAAATATATTCAGCCCTTTTTAACACCCCACTGCTGGGGTTGGGCCTCCCTTCAATACGAGGGGGATCAGGATGGCCTAATCCCCCTCGTATTGAAGCCCGCACTTGGCCAGCATGGTGGAGTATGGACTCCATCATGCTGGCCAAGTGCGGGTTGGCGGACTGTGTTTAGGTTTATAAAATAGCAGGTCATATATGTACTTGATTTAATTAGGCCTGTAAACCGTATTTTGCCGCTCCATTTGTCGCAAGGCACTCGACTCGTTTGATTGATATCAAATATCGTAACTTAATATACTTATCTATATAATATTATATCTATTATCTATACATAAAAATAAAAATTGAAATGTTTGTTTGTAATGAAAAAATAACAGCTTTTTACCAAATACATATGACAGTGTTCTGTATACGTTAGGTACATATAAGAAAAACAATTTTTATTTTTTTGTCTGTCTGTTTGTTCTGGCTAATCTCCTAAATGGCTGACCAGGTTTAACGGGACTTTCATTGGCATATAGTATGGCATAGTACCGTTAAAACCCAGACCTTATAGCTGATGTTATAAGGAGTAAATTAGGCTAGTTTTATTTTAGAAAAAGAATTATCGTTCCAAGCAAAGCCAATGAAATTGTGAACAAAATCCGTGTACGTCGCTAGTATAGAATAGAATAAAATATGCGCTGTTTATTAGTAAGCGAGACAGTTTAGAAGGAACCGATTTGGCAAATTTTTTAAATGTTCGTAATATTCCGAGTAAGGTTTTCAAGCACAATTTTTTGGAAAGCTTTCTTAATGCAATAATTGTAATAAATAAAAATTCATACATAAATTTATTAAAATTGAGACAGGGCGTCTGTCGAATCAGTGTTTAATATTTTTATATACCAAAAACAAACAAACGAACAAACATATATAAAAGTGTTAACAATAAGAACCACCATGCACTAAGACCGAGGCCATGGTCTCAGCGACCAATAATTAATATGGTCGCAGGTTTTTTAGCATACATATAGTCGCGGTCGTGGTTAAATCACGGCATGTACATACGAAATAATATATAACAATCTAAAGTAATTTCATAAATGCAAAAAAGTCTGCCTGAAAAATGCTTTTCATCTCTAACCAGCCTCGAACTTTGATTCCTCATTTTATTTTTCTTAGAATTAACCGGAAGGCTAATAAAAAAATAAACCTTAAAACTTTAGTCAAAAATAGATATTAACACATAGAAACTTGAGATTTTACATTTTTATCTAAAAATTACATTTAAGAGTACAGATATCTTAATTAAAAAGAATTCTAGTTCCTACAATTTACTAGCTTCTTCTTACAATGTGCTAACTAAATCTGAGAAATTCAAGACACGAAAACCTTACTTTAGCAAATAAATGAGAATTAGAGTGATTAAAAAAAAATTTTTTTTTATTTTATGGCAATAAATAATTCTATTTTTTTGTTTATATATATTTATATTCAACAAAATATACCTTGATTCCTCCCCTGGTTTCTGTTTGTCCGTCCGTTAGTGTCTTGGCTCACAGCGTCTTCCATTTGCCACGAAAATTCCATTTTACTTTTTCAGTCAAAATGCATTTTTTACGTCACCTACGTAACATCCAAAGCGGAATTCGAACACATAATTACAATTATTTAGTTTTCAGTTATTTTAATTAGTTTCTTTCAAACTCACTAACTTTATTTTTCACTACAATTTCACATCACTTCAGTTTTAAAATATCGCAATTTCTTTTTATTTTAAAAATAATATTGCAAAGACTTTCCAAATTTTTTTTTGCTTTATTGTTATGACAAAATAATCTTTAAAAACAAAACGTCCGCCAATATAATACACTTGGAGGGCACTGACGCGGACTCCCTGGCCTACCCTTGCGTGAGGGAGCCAGCAAGCGTGACGCTCTATAGGTTATAGCGAGACAGATATATTTGTCTTTTAACGGTTTTCACGAAAAACATTGGTGGTTTGGGGGAAAATATTGACCAATGGGGTTGTTTCACCCTTTGTATGTACTGGATATTAAATCTAATAGCATTCTTATTCAGCCTTCAGGTAGAAGACATTGAAAAATTGGACTTCGTAGCGTTTTCGCTTGAAAAGAACGCTTTATTAGAAGGTTATGTCCCTAATTACTTAAATATATTTGGGCGTTTTTTCGGAAAAGATATAAAAATATAGATAAACTTATAGGTAAAAGCAAAAACTTATCTAAATACAAAATTTGCTGTAAATCGTTAAAGCCGTTTCCGAGGGTATACGAAATAAATGTATAATATGTATATACAATTTTTTATTTAATATTATAAGATACGTAATGCATATTTTTCTACTGTACGTCTGTTTATCTATACCTACATATACTAAAATTGTAACTAAGCCGAATCTGTACATTAAATATTTTTTGGAAAATCTTATTGAAATAAACTTTATTATAGATACAGAGCCTACAGAGGCGAGTTTTGTCTGTCTGTCTGTTACCGCACCATAGAAAAACCACTGAAGGGATTTTGATGAAATTTGGTATGGTGATAGCTGGTTATCCGGGTAAACATATAGGATACTTTTTACCGCGGGAAAATATCTCATTTCTGAGAAAAAATACAAAAACTGCAATGTAAGAGTATACTATGTAATATGTAAAATCTAAGAATGTGGTTTTTGGTCATCTGGACGCCGGCGGAGCCGCGGGCAATGCTAATAATATATAAGTGACATTAGAACAAAAATAGTTTTTGGGCCGGAAAGTGATATAATAAATATTCTATAATGTATTTTAATTTTCAACTTAATTTTTCAACTGATTATTTTTCCGTATTTAGAAGTAGAACTTTTTCTCCACATTAAAGTAAAAATTTGTAGCAAGATATTGCGTCTCTATCGCTACAAAAAAAAGCACAAAACCGAATTGAGTACCTCCTCCTCTTATAAGTCGGTCAAAAATCAATTCATGGCAACGTTGAAAGCAATCTTTAATAATCTATAGGAAATTAGCATATTTTATGGTGTTTAAGTAAATAAGTAGGTACAGCGAGCGCGACATTTTGAACGCTTTTGGTCATTCGTAGGTATGTAATATACCAAGTACATGTATTCATCCCTTTTTAACGTCCCACAGCTGGGAGTGGGCCTCCCTTTAATGCGAGGGGGATCAGGTCATAGTACACCGCACTGGTCAAGTGCGGATTGGTTGTACATATATCAAGTATACCTACTACATATTTTTATCACTCTTATACATATTTTACTGAATGAATATGAGTTAGTATCTGTATATTACCTAGTATTTAGTATGAATGAATGAATGACTCTTTATTGTACACCCAAAAAGAGAAAAGAAAATATAAAAAATATAGAAGAAGGTACAAGAGGCGGCCTTATCGCTAAAAGAGCGATTTCTTCCAGGCAACCTTTAGGTGTAGGAAATAGTACTAAGATAGAAGGGGCGCGAATAATAAATAAAGAGACAGTAGAAAGAGTATATATTTTGACATATACGTGTCATACAAATGTATAATATATACAAAATAAATACAAGTAAAATATAATTAAACAATACCTAAATACTATACCTATATTATACATATATAAATATAAAATATAAAAGTAAAGTAGTATGTATATAACATCTTTTGTACCAAACCACAGAAGCGAGCTAGATGTTGGAAGTAGAAATTTCATAGGAAAGAGCCAGTATAAAATAAATTATATATCACGAGAAAAAAACATTGATAACTTTTTTTTCCATTCCCTTTTGAATAAGTATTTTTATAACTGCAATTTTCGCTTTCTGTCACGTTGAATGTATGCAATCGAATCTACGGCCAACTGCCACCAAGTTATCGGCATTTATCTATACATAATACATATATAAATAAATAGTATGTCTGTGAGTCCGTATATTATCTTCCGTACAATCGTCTAAATGTGAAGAAACTTTTCTAAGTTATAACACACGTGAAAGTTTTTGATATAGTACCATCATCTTACGATAGGTCACAAGTCAATAATTTTAAAATACCTGTTATACCACTAGTTTATAACAGGTAGTTCGAAATTATTTTTATTATATATAATACTAGCGACTCGCCCTCGCTCCGCTCGGGTCGTCCCTAGTGTATATTAAGGTTTGTATGTATTTTTAATGCCGAATCATATTAAAATATATTTTTTGCGGTGGACCACCCTTATGACTTAGGAGTAAAAAAAATTTTTAACGTCCTATTCTCAGACCTACTGAATATACACATAAAATTTCAGTAAAGAATCGGTCAAGCCGTTTCGCAGGAGTTTTGTTATAAACACTATGACACGAGAATTTTATATATTAGATGTGTCCATTTACACCTGGTCAAATCCAGGGCTAGTCGCTAGTCTATACTAATAAACGGAGAGCTATTTTTTTGTTCGGTTATACTGCGATAACTACTGAACCGATCGGAATAATACTCATACCATAAGATGCAGCGTGTTTCGAAGAAGGTTTTAGTATATGATATGTTGGTGATTAACGTACTATTCGGGCGGAGCCACAGGAAAATTCTAGTTTCTTAAAAATGAACTACCTACTCTACATACCTATTTTATGCTATTATATTAATTAATTTACATTAAAAAGTTTTATCAAAATTCTGCTGACCATATCATATCGAGCACCTTGACTAAAACATGTGCTGTACCGTTTTCGATGCAATGGCGCGTGAAATTTAATCGTTCGTCAGGTGGCGATAGACTCGATCATGTATGACTTTGGGGTCAGGACAGCTGGGTTTACAATTTGAATATTTCATCACTAAGCAATACATAAATTATATGTGATTGGTTTACGCGAATATTTGACATTTTAAATCCATATCCATACTTAATATTATAAATGCGACAGTGTGTTTGTTTGTTTGTCCTTCTTTCACGTGGAAACGGAATGACGGTTTGGCGTGATTTTTTGTGTGGAGATAGTTGGAGAGCTGAAGAGTGACATAGGCTACTTTTACTGCGGGAGATTATCTCATTCCTACGGGAAAACACGTTATACTACTATTCAAAAATATTAATATTTATGATCAGAAATACTTGAAACTTTGTATTAGTGCTTCTCAATACAAATAAATAAATACGTGTTTTAGCATTTATCGAAGTTCATCTCATAAGTTGGTAAAATAGGGCATGAAAGTTTGTACGAAATCTACCTTTTTTAATTAAAGTTTTTTTTTGTAGTTTTAGCGCGAGCGAAGCCGCTGGTTCTGCTAGTAAGGACTATCTTTTCGGATTCTTTCCCGGATTTATTTTGATTTTCGTTTTCTAATGTTTCGGATGCTTTACAGCAATCATGATCACGGGAGAACCGTCTCTCCCATGATTGATTAAAGAAACGTCTATTTCATTGTACACATAGTTACTTCTTTTTGACATGCTTCTATTAAATTCATTCGTAACTTTATCTATAATATTATAATAACATACTATCTCTTAACAATTGTGATACAGAATACTTTTTTAGATGTACGCCAATATTTGACTTTTTAAATAAAACTATCTTTATGGTTTTTTTCGTATAATACAGTCATTTTGGTGTTCAAAAAAGAGGTTACCTGGAAATTTTTCCGAGTTCTGAAAATTGGTCATTTTATAGATTTCGATGTGCTCTTTCCAAATTTCAATTATGCCACTATAGCTTTTTGACAATATCTCTATTCCCACTCATTTTACGATAAAAACATTTATATACAAAATTAAAGTAGAGAAAATTTCCTACAATTTATGTACTTAATATTTTTTTTTGTAAAATCGATAGTTTTAATCCTTATTATTATTTCGTCATATCCGTCTATACACACTTGTATTATATTTTCTTATCCCATCGTTCATCAATATATCGTTGCTGCATAATAGAAAATCAAATCAACAAACATACTTTCATACCAACAATATTAGTTAAAATTAAAATAGCCGTTCATTCAAAGTCACGCAGACAACACATACACATAGACAGTATGAAGAAACATAAAAGATTGGAAAAGGGCCGCCCCAATAAAACTATTAAAACGATAACCCCCTTGATAACTGTACAATAATTACAATAAACGCTTATTTACGCATTGATCCCCATCAGGTTATGGCTGTCGTGGGAAGGTGGTGCACTGCTAATTTGTTCCGCAGGTGTAATATTAGGGCACCGTTCGACATGACTGTTCTACAGCTTTTTTACGTATACTAGCGACTCACTCTCGCTTCGCTTCGGGTTCGTCCATAGACAAAAACAAATCTACCCCATGGGAACCGGACATTTTTCCGGGATGATATATAGTCTATAGCCTTCCTCAATAAACCAGCTGTCTGGCGCAAAAAGATTTTTTCAATTCCGATTAATAGTTCCTGAGATTAGTGCGTTCAAATAAACAAACAAGCAAACTTTGCCCCTACAAGATTAGTATAGATTTGCCATTTCATCGCCTCAGTGTTTATTTATTCAAACGACCAAGACTTTTTACTATAGAGAATTTTTTTCCTGTATTTTAAAACCAAAGCTTTATTTCTAAGATTTATAAGCATTATTGTGAACACAAAATATAGACAATATATAGGTACAGGCACAAAACATGTGTCTAATTCTCATAGGTAATTTTATTTAGCACTATATTATTAAATTTTTTTACTGCACTTCATGAGTCTACCAAGAGTTCACTGAAGTCCTCAGTCCTTCATAACATTCATGTTAGTGGTGAAGGGTCTATCCATACAAGACGTCTTACCTTAAAACTATTTTGCTATAAATTTACATACATTTAATTTTTTAAATGTATAAAATATATTCTTTTGAATACATATATATATATATATATATATATATATATATATATATATATATATATATATATATATATAATTATAGCTTTATTTGTTTCTGCATTAATACGTATATAACAATTATATATTTTTGGAAATTCCACTCATCGCCAATTACACATATTATATATGAAGATATAGATTGGAAAAACTTTATCTTCTTTCTTGAATAGTCAGATAAAAATACCCCAATGTTAACATATAAAAATATGAATTAAATTAATTACTACCGAATCAAATATCTTTTTGGACTATCACACGACTCTTTAAAGCGTAACATCCGCAGTATAAAGCATCATGTTAATTACGTTCACTTAACTATAGATTAGAATTATTGTGTAAGTATATACATATATTATCTAATATTTATAGTCTATACAGATAAACAAAATTGAAGTATCTGTTTGTAATGTCAAAATAACAACTTTTTACTGAGTAAATGTATATGAAAAATTATATACGGTATTTATAAGAAAAACATTTTTTTTTAATTTTTTTCTGTCTGTTTGTTTGTTCCGTCTAATCTCTGAAACGGTTGGACCGATTTTGACGGGACTTTCAATGGCAGATAGCTGATGATATAAGGAGTAACTTGGCTACTTTTATTTTTTAAAATGTATCAGGATTTCGCTCAAAAACGTACCTAGGGTTAGATAAGTAAGTAGATAAGTCGCTTGTATATTTTAAATAAAAATGAGGGCAGCATGAGACCTTTTATATAAAACTCAAAGGTGTTAAATTAATTTTTTTTTTTTTAACATTCTTCCCTCTTAACTATTACATCTATACTAATATTATAAAGAGGTAAAGTTTGTGAGTTTGTGAGGTTGTAGGGGGTAATCTCTGGATCTACTGAACCGATGTAGATGAAATATGCTAAGAAGATAGTTTGTGACCCTGGAAGGACATAGGATACTTTTTATCCCGGAAATCATGCCTTAAGGGGGTGAAAATGGGGATGAAAGTTTGTATTGGGAAGCAAGCTAGGGACGAACCCGAGAGAAGGGATGATGAGTCGCTAGTAGAGTATATAGCGTGACACTATCCTAGAAAAAATCTTATTATATCCAAGGCAAGACCAAAAAAAAAATTTGAACCCACAGTTAAAGTCTTCAACGGATAAACAAAACCCATCAGTCAAATTAAGTACAACTCAAAGTATAATAGCTACGAACGTAATTAAATTCGCATTCTGACAACAAAAGCGGGGGTAATTTCAGTGATTTCGGCTATAAAATGCAAATTCTGTAATCAATACTTGACATAGCCGAGGGTGAACGTCATGCTTGTCACGAGATGGTTGCCATGGTGTTGTTGGTTCGAATTCTGGTTGAAGTATCCTTTGACATCGCATTAAAAGAGATCACAGACCTATTGATATTGAGGTCATGGATATTTCGCTTATATTACACTTGATGTGTCTACATAATACTATTTTCTTTCGTCAACTTGTTTTTATCTTTTTAGGTAACTTTTTAGGCATTCGGGTCTTTTAAAATGAATAATTATTTTTTCGCTAAGTTCCATATTTAGTTCTTATAGCATAAGCTTTTAACGTTCCACTGCTGGGCAGGGGCTTCAATATGAAGTCCATATCTAAGAAGGGAATCAGGCCATAGTCCACCACGCTGACCAAGTGCGCCCGCACTTGGACTTCACATATGTCTTTCGAAATCTTGCTAAGTTATCTCAGACATGTGCAGGTTTTCTCACGAAGTTTTCCTGGAGACGTTTTAACTGTTAGTATAGAATAGATAGACCATAATATATAAATAGGTATATAAAAGTAGGTAAGCAGGTAGATGTGTACTTAAAAAAAGTAGAAATCATCCCTTATTTAATTAATATTGATTACTCATAAGCGCAGAAATTTTCTTTATTTAGTACCAAAGTTATAGAATATAATGAATCTTTTGTCCTTAACTTATAAAATTATTTGTTCCCAATACAAACTTTCAATCACTCCTTCAGCCCTTTTAAGTTGCATTTATGCGACAAAAAGTATCTTATGTCCTTTTCCAAGGTCTCATCCCTCTCTATATCAAACTTCATCAAAATTGGTTCAGCGGTTTAGGCGTGATAACGTATATATGCAGACAGACAGACAAGTTCTTTTCGCATTTATAATATTAGTATGGATTTATAGTTGATGAGCTCACAAATATAGATGTTATATTTATTGGTTCAACACAAGCCTCTCAGCTTTCATGGCCACTGACATTATTTTTATGATATGACAAGTAGGTAATATTTACTAAAGCCGCGTTGACATGCTCAAAGTCTGCTTTGACAAAGTAGCTTCGATCAAAGTTTACTTGGATACCTTTTAACACGCTTATTGTCTGCTTTGACAAAGTAGCTTTGACAAAAAGCTTTGAAATGAAGTTCTCTTTGAGACCACTTTGATTGAAGCCGACGTCATAGTGTGCTTTGAATGCTCGTTCACACGATCAAAGTAGTCATAAAAACTACTTTGTCAAAGCAGGTTTTAAGAAAGGGTTTTAAGAATACGGTCCAAGTCCACTTTGTTTAATGTCCACATCAAAGTGCGCTTTGATTACTCGTTTACATGATCAATAACTTTTTTAACTGCACACCCGGAGGTCCTGGTTTCGAGGCCCGGGTCGGGTCAAGTTTAGTTATTGAGTCTTTCTGTATAGTAAGCCTCAGTAACAGCCCGGAGTTGGGAAGTTGGCGATGTTACACCCCCGTGCCTCGGAGAGCACGTAAAGCCGTCGGTCCTGCGCCTTAAAGCTCACTGGTCGTGTCGAGTGGTCGTCCCACCAGAGTATGAGAGTGACAGGAATAGAGTGCACGTTGTGTCTGCGCGTACACTTGTGCACTATAATATCTCCTGCGCAGTTGGCTAGTCTCAATGAGATTGGCCGCCGTGGCCGGAATCGGTCATGAGAACATCATCATTACGTGATCAAAATTGCATCAAAGTAGTCATTAAAACTATTTTGTCAAAGTAGACTTTGATCGTATCTACGCGGCTTAACACTTTTTTATGTACCTTTCAGTACCTGATATTTCATATTGACAGGCCACTTGCTATGGAGTTGAATATGCAGTTCCAAATTTTAAAAATAAGTGAGTCAACTCTGCCATAAATCTAAATAACCATATTCGATAATTTAAAGTTACTTCATTAGTATTAATTATACCTATTTTATAGTAAATCCGGTCTTGCTTAATAGCACAAAAACATAAAATTTTCGTGAGGCGAACGTTCATTATGAGCAAAAAACACTACAACGTTGTGATTAAACTCAGTATAATAATCACTGACGTAAATCATTTAATGGAAGGCCTTTTCGTCTATTTCAATGAAAATAATTAAAAACAGAGACAAAATTTGCTGGTTTGTATTTAGCATCGATCAAACAAGTAGGTACTAGACACACAATCAGCGACAAAAAATGTCCTCACCGAATGAGCGTCCATTTGAATATTTGAGCGCGCTTATAATTTAAAAAATAATAATGTAAAAACAACTTTGAGTATTGCATTTAAGATTCAATTTACTTTGTTGTATATTAATTTCAACTAGAATACCTAAACATGTATTTAGGGAAAAACCCCTTCAAACTTTTGTAATGATTCTAAAAATTCCTTCTCAATAGGAAACTATATCTGAGTTACCTACGCATGCTATTTATTGTATCGTAGCAAAACTAGAATATTAGTCACTACTGAAGTACTTTATAGAATTCATATCTAGAAATTAATAAAATAATGACATTTACGATTTGATTTTTAAGTGTCTGTATCGTTTTAATAATTTCAATAGCTAATTTGTAAATAAAAATAGGTTATTTAGTTATCTATATCTATCTATACATATAATAAAATTGTAACTAAGCCGAATACAGATTCGGCTTAGTTACAATTTTATTATATGTATAGATAGATATAGTCATAATGTACAGACATTAAATATTTTTTGGAAAATGTTATTGAAATAGACATTATTGTCGATACAGAGGCCGAATCTATAGTTTTCAGAATTTTTGGTTGTCTGTCTGTTACCGCATTACAGAGAAACCAATGGAGGGATTTTCATGAAATTTGGTATGGTGATAGCTGATTATCCGGGTCAACATATAGGATACTTTTTACCGCGGGAAAATATTTTATTTCTGAGAAAAACATACAAAAACTGCAATGTAAGAGTATACTAATATGTAAAACCTAAGAATTTAGTTTTTGGTCATCTGAGCGCGGGCGGAGCCGCGGGCAATGCTAGTTTTAGATAATATTCCATCTTTTTTACATCTGAATTTATACAAAAACTACTATTAAAAATACCACGGTAATTTTATATATTTTTTTATTTAACGAGTTTGCTTAGACTTATCAAATTATAAGTACATAAATTAGTTAAATTATTTTTCCTCCAAAAAATTTCAAAATTAACCCCGACCGCATCGTCAAGTCCAAACAAGCCGCATAGTTATTTTCAAGGCTACTATATATTTATATCTGAGATATTGATCAAACAATCTATATAGGGTAGGGGTGGAGCCTCCCTTCCAATAAGGGTTGGCGCGACCAATGAGAGGGCAGCATTTCGAATTAAGAACGCGTGCCGATGCGTCACTCGAACTAAATGTCAAAATTGACGTATCGTCAAAACAATTGTATACAGCATGATCTATATTAATCATATACACATGGTAAAATATATCGCAATATACTAATATTCTATGGGAATCCCTTGACGAATCAAACCAATTAATCTATGTCAATAAACTTACAGCTATTAATAATAAAAATAATATTTTATAGAAAAATAACATTTCGTTTTCCGTTGAAAAGAAAGACAAAGTGCGTGACCATAAAGTACAAATTAATGTAATATCTACTCGTATGTATAATTTGTACTTTTCAAAAATCTCTAAATGAACCTGAAACACCAAAATTTGCTCCGAAGTTTAGAAGAACGTACTACTTTACCGACTAAAATTACAACAAATAGTTTTATTATACTTTAAATACGAGTATTTGAATCCTTTTTTTAAATATTACATTGAACAAAACCTTTATCCTATGCCTTCCTAAATTAATCATATTTTCATAATTTTTGTCTATTTTACTCTCAAAATAATAGTTCGACCTTCACATTTGTTTTAAACGTTTGCTTTATCTGACGTTTTTTTTGCAAGAAAATAATAATAAAATTAAAAAATGTATAAAATAACACTGTAATGTCTATCAGACTATTCATAATATATCCATATATGTATAGTTATTTGCACGACATTTGATATTATCGAAAAATAATCAATTAGAAAAAATAAAATATAGGGCCTTTTTAAAATAGGACAGACTGTATATCTATTATAATACGGTCGCGTGCAGGCTCAACCACAAAATTGTACGCAGTTTATATATTTTACACAAACAATGTTTCTGGAATTGAACCCTGAACACGTAAACGCACTAGTTAGTATTTGTTGTTTATACTTACAGATATTTATTGCAGTATATTAAAAGATAGTTGATCCTTCGGAGATAAAATATTAAATATCATTATTCTTTCGATTTACCCGATTATTTGATACTAGCGACTTCATACAAACTTTCACCCCCATTTTCGCCCTCTTAAGGGATGATTTCCTAGATAAAAACTATATCCTATGTCCTTTCCAGGGTCTCAAACTATCTTCTTACCAAATTTGGATCCTTTAGAAATGTAGGTCCAGAGATTACCCCCTACAATATCACAAACTCACAAACTTTACCTCTTTATAATATTATTAGTATAGATTAAAAAAAGAAATATAATTTTTAATGTAATTTAAAAGTTATATTTAATTTGGGTTGCTATTATCATGACCTATGTAGTAGGTACATATTACAGAATAGGGATTGGATACGCATTAAGAAGAATGCGCTTTAGCTGCGAATATCCATACTAATATTATAAATGTGAAAGTGTGTTTGTTTGTTTGTTTGTTTGTTTATTTGTATGTCCTTCTTTCACGTCGAAACGGAGTGACGGATTGGCATCATTTTTTGTGTGGAGATAGTTGGTGGGCTGGAGAGTGACATAGGCGTATATTAAACATAAATTTAACCGCGGGAGATTATCTAATTCCCATGGGGAATCCAAAAAAATATTTATGATCAGAATTACTTGAAACTTGGTAATAATGCTTTTCAATGAAATTAAATAATTGCGTGTTTTAGCATTTTTGGAAGTTCATCCTATAAAGGGGGTAAAATAGAGGATGAAAGTTTGTATGAAACTACTTTTTTAGAGATATTTTTGTAGTTTTAGAGCGAGCGAAGCCGCGGCGGGTTCTACTAGTAGTATTATATTTTATAAAAAAAAAATTATAGCCAGAAGGCGGATAGTGAAACTGTTTGTTGGCTATTACATAACACCTTCTATGTAATAATCTACCGCGGTTAAAAGTAACCTATGTCACTCTCCAGCCCTCCAACTATAATCTCCACACAAAAATCACGCCAATTCATTACTCTAAACAAACAAACAGACACACTTTCACATTTATAATATTATTAGTAAGGATTTCGTTTGCTTAAATGTTTGCATTGTTATAAAGTAACTAATTACTTAAGTAGTGTAGTAGTAACTTTACGTAAGTGCAATGTATGAATCTCGCCCCCGCCTTAGTTACTACGAGTATCATACACAGGGCATACTTAAGAACTTTTTTTTTAACGTTTGGAAATGCATTTACGCACGAGGTGTGGGACTCACCGGCGTAATAAAGCCAGTACTACCCACTAAAACCCAACAAAACCTTCCCCCGTCTTAATGGGGTGTCGCAGGATCGCTTACGCATTCAAATACGACGCCCCGACGGCATGTCTGACGAAGCAGACCACAACAACCATGGAGTTGCTCCAAGGTCCACGCTGCTTTCAAAGAAGTACCAGGAGCAGAGTATACTTAAGATCTAAGTGAACTAAGGATATGTCACTACTAAATAATAAGATATTACTATTGAAACTCCATATATTGTATTTATTATACTAAAGCCATAAACTACCAGTCAAGTGACAGAATCGAACCCATGGACTATTATATTGTAACCTTGATACTAGCCTTCAGCTACGAGACCACGGTGACTGTGAACTTAGCGGACCGAGCAATTAATATCTCAATTTATTGTGAAGGAAAACAGTTGGTCTAAGGCCTCGTGAGGTTTAAAAAACAATTAGAATGAATGGTGATGGTCTTAGATAAAATAAATTTGCAGGGTGTTTTTTTCATAAATTGTAGACAACTAGTAAAAAAACAACGTAATTTATTTTAAGGAGTCTTGAAATAAGAAATTATTCAATTGTCAAATTTTTATTTGGCCTTTAAGAAGGTTTTGAGAAAAACATACTTAATGGTAAGAAGGCCCACTGGACTAGTTTAGAGAAAAAAACACAATCGTATAGTTGATACTTTAGCTGTATTTGCAAAATTTAAACTGAAATCTGGTATTTACCAAATATTTTTTTATAAATCCAAATAACTTTTAAAGAACTACAAATGGCAAAGCATATGTATATGGGGGTTACATATTATGGGTTATTATTACATATTTGGGGCTAGGTTTTGGGGCCCTTGACCTACCTGCCACCTTCTATCCATCAGTCATAAACATGATACAATGTATACTTAGATTGTAAGTAGTGATGGATGAAAAAGACAAAATTTTACTTTTACAAGGGTCAATAAAAATATTTATTCTAAGCTATATTTAAAAAAAATATGAAAATACATCTTCAAGGTCATTTTTTGCTCTTTAAAAAGTTTTTCTCTTCAATTTTAATTAAAAAAACCCTTGGTCTTATTAACGTGAAACTAATCGCAACCTCGCTCGGTGCAGTCGGTTCACAAATTGTTGGACAACTCGACAATTTTCGTGCGCAAACCTGCTTTATTTATAGGGCGGTATTGTTAACATACAAATTAAGGGTACGTTAGGTATGTTATGTATGTACATTGTAGTGTTCACATGTCTTTTTTTATAGAGAACTAGCGACTCACCCTCGTTCGTCCCTAGGAACGCTTAAATAGATTTCTCAGAGTTGAGATATTTTGCCACAGTAACAAGTATCCTTTATGTTGTCCTAGATACTCAGCTATCATCATAACAAATTTCATCAAAATCTATTCAGTGGTTTTCTTGTGATGCGTTCCCAGACAGACAGACAAAAATTGTAAAAACTATAGATTCAGCCTCTGTATCGATAATAATTAAGTACAATTTCAATAAGATTTTCCAAAAAGTATTTAATGTACAGATTCGGCTTAGTTAGAATTTTATTATATGTATAGATAAAAATAATGTACAGCAGTCAGACAAGTCTTAAGCAGAAAGTCAAAAACATAAAAAAATATTAAATACATTTAATTAAAATATTACTGGCAAAGAATTGAGTGAGAAATTTAAGTGCATGTTGACTAAATCACGATCTTACTATCACCACCATGAAAAGACTTGATACAAAAAATCGGTTAAATGCGAGTTGGACTCGCACACGAAGGGTTCTATACCATAATCGTTTTTTTTTTAGTCAGAATATAGGATACTTTTTACTGCAGGAAAATATCTCATCTTTGAGAAATCTATACTAAACGTTAAAACGTAACACTAGGGACGAACCCGAGCGGAGCAAGGGTGACTCACTACTCAAACATCTATACTAGTCTATACTTCTATACTAATCTTATATATTTAAACGAGCTATTCTTGTATATATATATATATCAATATATAATCTGAATGTCGGAAACGGCTCCAACGATTTTCATGAAATTTAGCACGCAGGGGGTTTCGGGGGCGATAAATCGATCTAGATTAGTCTTATATCTGGAAAAACGCGAATTTTCGAATTTTCATGCGATTTTCTTTTGCATTTTCACAATTTTTGCATCGTCACTTCTGGTGAGTGGGCGGCGCCACTGTGCAACTGTCGACATCGTGTCCGTATTTACATCAAGTTTAAATATATTTAAGTGAAAATAATCTAAACTTCTAAAGAAAAATTAAATCTAATCTAAGTAAATTTTTAAATAAAACCTATGGGCAATATGTAAACATCCCCAAGTCTTGATGTGTTGAAGAACAAATCAGCTTTTAAAAATTCACCTACCAAACAAATACAAAAGTGACAAACATAACTTATAGATACTATCAGTGCAAAACCATCTTTTCTGTGTGTGATGACAATAAAACAAAATCATTTGTGAAGTGAAAGCGTCAAATATTAAAACATAAGTTTATAACCTCAAAAACTAATAGGTACCTACTCGGTATAAAATTGCAATTCAACTAGGTATAATTGATGCTCTTTTTTAATCAGCTTTTCTACTTTCAACTTCAAACATAAGATGGAGGACATAAAAAAGTTGCTAATAAACATGCAACAAGAAATAAGACAGCAGAAAACAGAAATGTTAGAAATGTTAGAAATGAAAGAAGACATTAAAAATACAATCAACAATAATATACTTAAATGAGAAATTTAAACAGTTAGAAATAAAAATTGAAGTTCTTGAGAAAAAAATCCAGGAACAAAGTACCTCAATAAATAATTTAGAAAGACATATTAGGCGCAAGAACTTGGTTATGTTCAGAGTAGAAGAAGGTGAAAAATCCTATCATGAACTAGAGGAAAAAATAGTCTTAAACTAAACGGAAATAAAAAACAAGTCTGCCTGTATCTCCAGAAACGCCTTACCTCAATTATAAACAAAAACTAACAAATAAACAACATACAAAGAAAACAATACCTGGTAATATTAAAGACTTTATATTACAAAAACCAAAATTAACGTTCAACCACACAAATGATAACCAGGAACAACTAAAAACAACACAGCAAGATACAGTATATTAAACACCGTAGGAACCTACCTCCTCATCTTTATCTACCAGTACGGCCGGTCACTGTGGGGAGTTCGACCGTAACCCTCCAAAGAAAAACAGACATACAATGAACAAAGGTATACATATCTTCACTAGAAAAACTTCTAGAATTAAAAGCAGCATTTCCTACAACAAATCAAAAGAACACAAAGATAAAATTATAAACTTTATAGGAATATCAGAAACAAATTATATATTGAAAACAAAATTTGAAAATTAACCCTTTGCAATCATACAAGCATAATCTCCAACGGAGAGCTCTATGCAGGACTACTTTGGAGGAGGCTTTTAACCGAGAGGGGTCTATACATGAAAAAGACATTTACTAAATAAATACATTTAATTATGAAATTAAATACCTAATTTATAACTATTGTCAGAATTAATGTATGGAAAGAAATTTTATTTATATGTATTATTGTGAAATGTTTAGTATTTACTCAATTGAATTATTTAATTTATTGTGATTGTTTATTTATTTATTTGTTAATGATAATTTATATATCGAAGCAGCATTAATTTTCTCTATTATTTTCCATTATTTTATCATGACTTATACAGTGGGCGTTATATGGGAAGTGTTGGTTCAAATGAAAGTCGATGCAATCACAGTTGTATTTCAAATTAACAATAATCACTTTGTACATAGTTAAACAGCACTTCACTACACAGCCATATACCACTTCACTATTACCACGTATAGACAATACGGAACGCAAGACAGTTTCTACTAGTGTTCACTGTGCGACCGACCAAGCGTAACTCAGCCGAGCCCGGTCGAGTGTCACAACGTAGACTCTGTCGAGCCCAAAAAGGTGGCGCTCGCGTTCCGATTAGTTGTGATTATGACTCGTCTCCGACACGGCCATCCTGCATGCACACGCCCTCGTGTGTTAGCCGTGTGTTAGCCTGCAACCAAATAATCAACGAAAATACTTGCTCGACTCGGTCAATCCTGACCAGATAAATTTTAACTTTGAATCTAAATCATCTTTATTCTAGCGAAAAAATTTTAACGCTAACACCTTTGTTTTTTTTTTTCTCCAAGTCACTATTTATCTCTAATCTAACTAATAACGTCAGTCATCTAGAGCCATGTACCAACATCATTCAACACTTCAATCAAATTTTCAAATTTACTAGCACCTTTGTAAACCACTCTTAGGCCACGGCTTTACAAGCCAACCAGCAATCACAATTGCTCCACAATCCAGGTGCATCCACTACGGGATCACCGTGTGTATCATCCTCTCGATGACTACACACTATGGTCATAACAGACCCCGACCTCCGCCAGAACTAAACGCACATCACACACCCACGGTCTATTTAGTTTGAGCTTCCTCAAAAGACCGACTTTTACCAGGCTATGACTACGTAATAGTTACTAGTACGGTCGACACTACTACGGCCGTCAGAATGCTTACATTGGTTTCCATCGACTTCATTAAAACATTTGCTTGGCATGATGATCATTATTTACATCAACCTCTATTGGTACATGACCTACTAGAATTTTTGTGTAAAGAATTTATAGCCATCATGTTAATAGAAAACCTTTCAATATCTCATGTTCTATCATGATACCATTTTGTAACTAATAATTAGGCAAAACATAATATTTCAAAAGATTTCAAGAGAATGACCGTTAATCGTTACAAAACAAATTTTACTCTATGCGGAATATTCTGTTTTGATCAATACTAGGAATTGCAAGGACAAAATCGTTAACCCCACAATTTGACTGCTAAATGTTATCTTACTAACGAATACTCAGCACCATGATTATAACAAAAGCAATACAGATTACCTCTATGCCATTGAGCATTCGAAGATGGTTGTACAACACATACATCCACGCGTCGTTCCGTTCGTGTTGCACCCATATTGCTGCCGTCCACTTGACTGGCACTACTTATGCACCGGAGCGTGATGTGACCAGGCTTGCCACATTTGAAGCACACCAGAGATTTCACTGCAGGCTGCAATGCCGTTGCTGTCATCGAAGGTCGTTTCACACTGTCATTTACCTTGCTTCTACACTCTGACCGCTTAAGACTCACTTTTCTGCTCTTATAACATTTTAACATTAGCTTGGCTCGTTTAGCATCAGGCACTTTTGAAAAATCATCAGATAAACTAGCTTTGCGTTTCAAATGTGAGAATGCGTGCAATCCCTGCTGCAGTCGATCTCGCGAAGCAATTTTCGTAGTAAAGGCCAATCGTTGTAATTTCGAATTAAACTGACATAAGTTAGCAAGGACAGTCGCAATTGCTATCTGATTCTTGCTAGCGTCTTTCCAACGATTAGTCAGTGACGTCATCAGGCGATTTGCGTACGTAACGAGTTTCTTTTTTCATGTCTCGGTGGAAATAAATCTCGCCTTGAAAATCACCTTGAACTCTTCCTATGTTATTCTCTGGTATACAAATTGTGATAGCCACGTCGACCCTTATCCTTTTAATTCCTTACTGACTGTTAAAATAAGCTAGCCGCCGTATGGAGGGTATTCGGCAAAACACAAATCTACAGTCCCAAATCAAGATCTTGCGTCCGTATCCATATTGTGAGGGTCAAACTCGCGTAACTTGACGTTCTTCTTCATCTGAGGCATTTGCAAGGCCTCGATAAGAGATCACATAATGACATTTTGTTGTTCAAACATTGCACGTCATTGTTCACTCAGAGTTAGTTCTTTTTGCAATTGAACCAACACTGATCCCGCTTCTGATATCGAAGCAGCATTAATTTTCTCTATTATTTTCCATTATTTTATCATGACTTATACAGTGGGCGTTATATGGGAAGTGTTGGTTCAAATGAAAGTCGATGCAATCACAGTTGTATTTCAAATTAACAATAATCACTTTGTACATAGTTAAACAGCACTTCACTACACAGCCATATACCACTTCACTATTACCACGTATAGACAATACGGAACGCAAGACAGTTTCTACTAGTGTTCACTGTGCGACCGACCAAGCGTAACTCAGCCGAGCCCGGTCGAGTGTCACAACGTAGACTCTGTCGAGCCCAAAAAGGTGGCGCTCGCGTTCCGATTAGTTGTGATTATGACTCGTCTCCGACATATATATATACAATATCATTTCAAATAATATGAAGATTTTTAAAATAATTTAATTCCAGATTACAAAAGTATTAGTTAAAAAATTATAAGTTAATAAATAGTCACTAAATTATATAATTTTATATTTCAGCAATGTGATATAGACATTTTTTTTATTGTACAACTAAAATGGCTCCTTATATACTCTTAACCAAATAAAATTTAAATTGAATACTTTTATAAAAAGCTGTGCATACTTTTAAATTAAATTTGTATACAAATAGGTAAAATTATAATGTTAAATAAATGTTTTTATGTAAATTTAGTTAGTAAGCCTTTATAATAAATAAATGAATAAATAAATAGAGCTTTATTATTATTATGATTTCTTTTGCATTATTTCAATAAATTAATAATTAATAATTCCACGCAAAATATTATGTTCGATAATTTCGCACGCTCAGATATAAGCATCATGGTCAAGCGGCCAATGCGCAAGTTTGACAACCACAGGTAACTGGGTTCGTATTCCGGTCGGACACAAAGTTTTTAATTTTGTTTTTTTTGTATTTATTCAAATTCTTAGTTTGTTTTTTTTTGGCCAAAAACTCCGAGCAAGGCTCGGTCGCCCAGGTACTATACATATAAAGAGGTAAAGTTTGTGAATTGTGAGTTTGTGACGTTGTATGGGGTAATCTCTGGATCTACTGAACCGATTTAAATAAAATTTGGCGAGACGATAGTTTGACACTATGGGAAGGACATAGGATACTTTTTATACCGGAAATCATCTTTTAAGGGGGTGAAAATGGGGATGAAATTTTGTATGGGGAACCAAGCTAGGAACGAACCTGAGCGAAGCGAGGGTGAGTCGCTAGTACATATATAATTTCATTTATTATTCCTTTTCAAATTTTCTTATTAACAAATTCCAATTCTAATAGCCCTACTCGAAGCAACTTTATCTTCAAAACATCGTTGCAAAACATAAAATTGCACAAAATATCTGCAAGACTCAAAATGTCAGTAGGTTCATATTTCCTAAACACAATTGTCAATAAGGTACTCAACAGGTGTTTTATACAACGTGCGGCATAAGTTTAGTTTTTTATCTGCCTTAGATTATGAGGTTTTGATTCACTATTCGTAGACACCATTAAATATTTCTTATGGGAAAGCAAATTACCTACCATCTCCGTTATGAGTCTATATGTATGTTCTGTGCCTACTATGCTCAAAAATAAATGGAAAACGACTTAGTCAAAAACTGTTTCTGTCAATTTAGTTAATTTTTTTTGTTAATGGCTATTGCCAAATAGAGCCAAGATTACTTCGCCAATATCAATCACATAGAATGGAGAATAGAATGGAGAAGACACTAGAGAGAGCGGTCGATAAAATAATATGAAATATTTCTGTCAGTCCATAAATAAATAGGCAACGGCCAAAAAATTCAGGTTCACTTAGTAATAGGGTTCCGTTGGCACCCTTCGGGTAAGGAACCCTAGAAAAGAATATTAAGTTAAAACCGTTAAAATAATAAAAAACGTAGAGACTTGGTCAAGCGAGGAAAGGTCATTAACGTGATCGAATTCGAATGATGTTTTAATAGAAGGTATATTTATAGTAAGCACAAGTACTCGTAAGACTTATCTTATTATCTTATTGCTTATTTGTTCGAACCACCAATACTTGTTGTACTTTAAAAAAACTAAAGACTTGAATAAATACAAAAAAAAACGAGAATAAATTATACTTTTGTATCCGACCGGGATTCGAACCCGGGCACCTATGATTGTCAATCTTGCGTCCTTTTTTTAAAAAAAAACTAAAAATTTGAATAAATATTAAAAAATAAATAAAAGTAAAAACTTTGTATGTGACCGAGATTCGAACCTGGACACCTGTGATTGTTGATCTTGCACCTTGGCCGCTTGAACACGATGCTTATACTCGAGCGTGCAAATTACCGACCATATTTTGCGTGGAATAATGCAAAAGAAAACCGCATGAAAACTCGAAAACACGCGTTTTTCCAGACATCAGACTAATCTAAATCGATTTATCGCCCCCGAAACCCTTGTATACTAAATTTCATGAAAATCGTTGGAGCCGTTTCCAAGATTCAGATTATATATATATATATATATATATATATATATATATATAATACGGATATATTATTTTTAAAATTATTGTAAGAAAATAACTATGACTTTAAAAACAAAAGCGGTGAGGTTAAAAATGAAAAAAAAAAGCAGGCAAAGCCGCGGGAAACCTCTAGTATATTATACATAGATAAAGTAACAAACAAAGAAATAATTATAAAATAATAAGGACACTTGCCAAGTTAGAGTTCTTGTAATGAAAAATGATTATAATTTTTATGAAATAAATGTTAGCACTTGCTGTAGGTACCGTCATTGCAATTTTTTCCGTTTGTTCATTGTTTAGTTTTTTTTTGCTCGTGGGAAAAAGATTTTTAATTGTTTTCATAGTTGGGTAAAGACATTAACTATGCTATATATAGTCGTCCCGCTCTCTCATATGATTAGAATGTGTTGTCTCTTTCGCTAAGTTATCTTTTCAGTATTGTGCGTTTTAACGATGGAATAAAAATAGATATAAATCTTTTAATGCTTGTTGATTATTATCAATTTTAATATTTTTTCGTTACCTATAACAGTACGGCTCACTATGTTAGATTAAGGTCGTGACTTCTATTCCTGTCAAGTGAACATTCATATGTAAGCTTTGCTTTGGTGCTTTCCTAGGTGTTTTTGTATTTATAATATCCATTATATATATGTAGCGTCACTTTCAGCAGAAATTATTACAAAACAGTAGCTTACATATCGATCGATTTTTGTACTAAATTTCATCTAAATACGTACGTACGTACGTGTGTTTGTCACTTAACACCTTCTACACGACTAGATTGATTTGTATGAAATTTTTTGTCTATATTTCAATGGGTTCCTGGATGGTTTGAAAACATAATTGGACGCGGTAGCTGGCGCTGCAGTCGGTATGTCACCAAATTTTCATGTAAGACTCCATTTTCCGAGCAACATTTAAATTGTTGATTAAATAAAATAAAAATCGACGTGTGTATGTATGTTCCCTAAGTACTCCATAACAGCGGGAGCAATCTTGATGAAATTTTCTGGTAATCTTTAGGTTAACCCAGCGGGTGATCCTGTGAAGTTTGGTAGCGATCGGAAGTTTGGACGCGGGCGAATCCGCGTGTACTGCTAATACTTTAATAGATTTTTCAAATATAGCCATAAAGTGGATTCACAGCAATAGCAAGATAACAAATTGCTTTAGCACATATTCGTATGTGACTTCAGTTAAACGAGTTACGCCAATTTACAATTAAGAGGTAAATAGCCGTAATGTGTTTTATGATTTGCCTTCTTGATACGAATTTACACGGACAGACTGAATGTCATACGTAAATTATATTCTACGTTGATGTCACGTTTGGCTCAGTTTGTAGTGACCCTACTTACTGTGCCAGCTGTCGCGGGTTCGAGTCCCACTGGAGGCATTCATTTGTATGATGAGCGCGGATGTTTGTACTCCAGTCATGGGTGTTTATATTTATAATATGTATGTATTTAAAGTTATATATGTGTAGTATATCAACTATCCGGTATCCATAACACAAGCCTCGTAGCTTACCATGGAACTAGATGGTGCTGTGTGTTAATGTCCTAACATATTTATTATTATTATTTATTATTATTATTCTAACTGTACGTTTAAAGCTTCGCTTGTAAAACCAACTAAACTAATTAATTTGAAACTATAACGTTTGTATGTATGTACATTGTATATAAACTTGAAAATGACTATAATCGTTTCGCTCTAAGACAATTTCTTGTTTATATATACTACTTTTGCACCACGGCGTCGCTTGTTGAGATAAAAGGTAGCTTATGTTCGTACCCAGGACGCAATTAATGTACTTGACAAATTTTATCGAAATCTGTACAGCGGTTTAAGCGTAAGGTGAATCAGGAACGGACAAACAGAATTACTTTCACATTTATAATATTAGTATGGATATAAGAAACTCACTCAGTGGTTAACCACAAAATCACAGAAAGTATTAAAGTTAAAAAGTTGAAATTTGGAATTTTTATTAATTTCTAACTGACTATATAAGAGCCGACTTCATCAATAGGTACTAGTGAAGCCTTTAAAGGGGTGTTATTTTGATCAGTCTCGTATACATAAGCTACCGTTGGTCAAAACCGTTTTTCTTGAATTTTAAAAAACTATAATTTATTTATCCAAATCCATACTAATATTATAAATGTGAAAGTTTGTGAGGCTGGATGGATGTTTGTTACTCTTTCACGCGACAACGGCTGAACGGAACTGGATGAAATTTTGCACAAAGATAGAATATAGTCTGGAATAGCACGTAGGTTACTTTCTATCCCGAAAAATGTATGGTTCCCGTGGGATAGATTTGTTTTTGTCTAGGGACAAACTTGAAGCAAAGCGAGGGCAATTCGCTAGTAATAAATAATACAGACAAAGTAATAGGCAGTAATATATACCATTATAAAAAATATAGATACTTAAAAAGTTTTAATTTATCCTCCAATAAACTATATAATCTATACTAATATATGGAAAGCCGATTTTTTTGTTCGGTTATAGGTACTGCGATAACTACTGAACCGATCGGAATAATACTTATACCATGAGATACAGCGTGTTTCGGAGAAGGTTTTAGTATATGACATGTTGGTGATTGATTAACGTACTATGCGGGCGGAGCCGCAGGAAAACGCTAGTACTAACATAAATAAAACCACCTATATCCTAGAGTGGGATACAAATTCGATAACAAGCTACGTCATTTTGAATACCAAAATATATTAAATAAATATTTGCCTCATAACCTCGCTATTTAATGGACTGTGAATTGAAGTTCAAGGCAAAAGCTAATCTTTATGCAATTGAATAGCTACACTCACTTTTACGAGTTAAACGAATTACTTACTCTTATTGAAAATTCGTGAAATAAAGGAAATAGGTTTTAATTTTATTAAATACTAGCAACTCACCCTCGCTAGCTCGGGTTCGTCCCTAGCTTGCTTCCCCATACAAACTTTCATACCCATTTTCACCCACTTGAGGGATGATTTCCGGGATAAAAGTATGCTATGTCCTTCTCAGGGTCTCAAATTATCTTAAAACCAAATTTCATCTAAATCGGTTCAACGCATAGTTTATCCATTACAAACAAATTCACAAACTTATAAACTTTACCTCTTTATAATATTAGTGTAGATTACAAGTTTCGAAAGACACGTGAAGTTCGCCAAGCCACGCTTGGACTTTGGTCTGATATGCTCGCATTGAATGGTAGCCCATGCCCAGCAGTGGGACATTACAATATTACTATCATGCCACTTGAACCGTATGTACCGGATATAAAGTAACCTATATCCTTTTTTTTGGGCCACAAAATTAACATAATGATATCTTATTCGGACCTCCTGTACCACTGCTGGGCACAAGTCTTCCGTCAATGTAAGGAAGATTAGGCCATAGCCTACCACGCTGGCAAATTGCACGTTGGCAAATTTCACACGTCTATAGAAAACTAGTTATATTCTCACCGACGTGCAGGTTTCTTCATGATGTTTTCCTTTACTATATTAGGGAGTAATCACATTGATTTTGTTCATAAAGATAAAAATAAATGTCATTTTATTTATATTGGGCAGATACTTTATCAGGAAACTTCGTGGGAATAAACTAAAAACTTTATACATACCTATAATAAAACAGTAACTTGGCCAAATCGATGTGCGCGTATCACGCAAAAAGTACTGAACCGATTTTAACTAAATTTTGTGTGATTTATTACTCGAGCCAACATTTAGATTACCTTTAGCTACAAGAAAAACTTTCTTTTAAACGGGAAAACACAATAACTGATTTTATCGAGTCGTCCTTAGAAAGCTTCCTTAAGAGATAGATCAAAACAACGTACTAGAAAATGTTAGATCTGAATAAATCCTACGGAAATATCTGCAATAGCATAAGTCTTTCACCTAAGGTACACTCGCAATAACTATTCATATCTATTTAAAATAAGAAATTTCGGGTGTCTCACTCTTAGGGACTAAAACTAGGGCCGTATACCATAAAATCCTGAATCCTGAACCCTTATCGTATCTACTACGCGAGAACAGCTATTGTATTGTAGAGACTATTTTAAATGTGAAAGTATGTATGTTTGTATGTTTGTTACTTCTTCACTTAGAAACGGCTCAACAGATTTGAATGAAATTTAGCACACACAGAGTATAACCTAGAGTAGCAACTATGACCCAACAGAAGAATGCGAGGGTAAGTCCTGAGCATGTTATAAATAACACAATCCACTCTCACTGTCTGTCCTTGTTGACAGATACCTAGCAATCTGAGGAGTCAAGTGGTCCATTAAAGTACTATGAACCGGACACCTTATTGTATAATGCATCCTTGACATGCTTTCAGAGAAGATTCTATTTCCGTCAACTTCTTAATAGTGCAAGCCAGTCAGTGTGTTACATAAAGCTGCCTCTTGGACTATAAGAGTAGTGGCGACAATACCTCAATTGTGGGCAATAAAATGGTAGAAAACAGGAAAACAAACAATAATTATCATAATGATTGTCACTTATATTAATAACGGTGAGGGAAACATCGTGAAATCCGCAGGTCTGAAAGAACCTACCAATATACTAGATATACTCGTACATATGTTATTGCTTCCCAATACAATCTTTCATTCCCATTTTCGCCTCTTTAAGGGATGACTTCGGGGATAAAAATTATCCTATGTCCTTCCCAGGGTCTTAAACTATCTTCTTACCAAATTTTATCTAAATCGGTTCAGTAGATCCAGAGATTACCCTCTACAAACTCACAAACTTTACCTCTTTATAATATTAGTATAGATACCGAAAGACATTCTCAGTCCGTCAACCCACAATTGGCCAGTATGTAGCAGTGTACATCAAAAATAAAATGTACTAAATATGAATAAATAGTAGGAATACTTTAATATATAACAAAAACAAATGCTACTAAATTACTGAACAGATCTTCTATATGAAAATGTAACAATAAAAACAAGCCTGCCTTATCCCTAAATCATTTTTAAAACATCTAAGTACTCTATCCTTGTTTGTCCTACTAACTTTCAGAAAAACTAAACCAAGTTGAACCAAACTTTCACTGATAGATACAGGTGAATTGGACATGAACAGTGAAGAGATCCATACTCAATATTATAAATGTGAAAGTGTGTTTGTTTGTTTGTCTTTCTTTGACGACCTTCGGAATGACGGATTGGCATGATTTTTTTTTGTGTGGAGATAGTTGGAGGGCTGGAGAGTGACATAGGCTACTTTTTACAGCGGGAGATTATCTCATTCCCATGAGAAACACGTTATAATACAATCCAAAAAAATATGTATGATCTGAATTACTTGAAACTTGCTATTAATGCTTTTCAATTAAATTAAATAAATACGTGTTTTACCATTTTTCGAAATTCATCCTGTAAGGGGGTAAAATAGGAGATGAAAATTTGTATGAAACCTTTTATAAATTTTTTTGTAGTTTTAGAGCGAGCGAAGCCGCGGAAGTCTGCTAGTATTCTATGATTTCTTACTTATAATTATATGGTTTTTACTACCTTTTTAAACACTTGTGACATAAACAATGATATTTTAATAGATTTCTAATACAAATATAAAATTGTTTCTGAGAAGTTGCACCAATGTTGTAAATTAATACGTCCGTTGCAATATAGCAAGAATATTTATAGCGAAAGCTATACAATGTATTTTTAAATATTATAATATCTTAAGGAAAATCAAAAGTCCTAAAAATACAAAATAGAAAATGTTAATTCGAAAAGATAGTTTTATTTAAAACTACCATTGCCCGCGGCTCCGCCCGCGTTCAGATGACCAAAAACCAAATACTTATGCTTAACATATTACTATTAGTATAACTCTTACGTTACAGTTTTTGTAAGATCATCATCATCATCACAGAAAAACCACTGAAGGGATTTTGCTGAAATTTGGTATGGTGATAGCTGGTTAACCGGGTCAACATATAAGGATACTTTTTACCGCGGGAAAATATCTCATTTCTGAGAAAAAATACAAAAACTGTAATGTAAAAGAGTACTGATATGTAAAACTTAAGAATTTGGTTTTTGGTCATCTGAACGCGGGCGGTGCCGCGGGCAATGCTAGTTAAAAATTAGGGCTTGATTATAATTTAGCTTACTGAATGTTAACAGTACAAAGAATAATCCTCAATTTTAAAAGGAATCGTGGAAAGAAACTACATATCTATAAGAATATTAAATATGCAAGTCTGTCTGAATGAACGTACAACAGAGCGGATAACATTACTTGTCACGCATTGTGTGCCCATCTACTGGATTGTATAATGCCTTACACTTCCCTTGGCGTCGTCCCAGTTGAAAGCAATTCATCATCGGAATGTCTATTAGAGTGGTCGTAGAAAATTATTATGATTAGCACACTCTTCGTTATAAACTCTTTCGGATATTTGTATTGGTCATACATTCAAATATTAGAGAATTTGCGTTGCTGTGTCACTTTAACTAGAAGATTAATCAAAAATCTATTAAATTTAATACTTTCTTAGATTTACGCGAATATTTGACATTTTAAATAAAACTATCTTTTCGGATTTTGTCGCGGATTTATTTGGATTTCTGGTTCCCGACGTTTCGAATGCTTTACAGCAATCATGGTCACGGGAGAGACTGAGGTGTTAGATGTCTCGAAGGTATAGTTGTTACAGACAGCCGACCCAAAATAACAAAATGAAAATTGCACCAAAATGAATATTACCTTACAATATTTTTTAACTTTAAACATTTTTATAATTTTTAAAATAAAATTGTATATCAGAGTATTACTTACTATGAATATAAAAATATTTTTTTAGAATGTCAATTTTTTTTTCAGAGTTTTCCACCCTATATGTAAAAACTTCAAAAGTCAGACGAGACACAATTTTTACTACTTTAGGGGCATTTTTGATTTTACTCTACAACTATTGCCTTGAACAAAAAAATTGGCTTAGAAATATCTATCTAATTTTAAAGACATGTATACCCTACACGCTCAAGTGGACTCAATTTTTTTGTTTGTATGTATGTCCCGAGTAAAATTTCACTGATAGACAGACAGACATGACGAAATTATAAGAGTTCCGTTTTTGCCATTGTCTACGAAACCCTAAAACTGTCCTATAGAAAACTAAGCAATATGTCATTAAGTAGGTACATAACACACATTTTAAATAAATAAATATGTTGCGACATCAACACACAGCACCATCTAGTTCCATGGTAAGCTACGAGGCTCGTTTTATGGATATCAGATAGTTGATAAACTACACATATATAACTTGAAATACACACATAATATAAATATAAACAACACCCATGACTGGAGTGCAAACTTTCGCGCTCATCACATAAATGAAAGCCCTCAGCGGGACTGGAACCCGCGACCGATGGCACAGCAAGTAGGGTCACTACAAACTGAGCCAAACGTGTCGTCAAATTTTCTCCATAAAATATTTTTAGTTTTCAATTAACGATATCGACTGAATGATAACCAAAATTACATATTTTACAAATCAGAGATGGTTTGAATGCAACTGCGCTTTTCTTCTGTTTAAGTTTTTTTTTTTAATTTTAATTGTATCATTTAACTGGTCTTCCTTGACTTAGTTTAAGCAAATTACTATAACAAAGTAACATAAAATTGTGCTCTAAGTAGAGTCTGTTAGTACAAACTAAAATTAGAAAAACAATTTTCCTTGCTCTATGTTGCAAACATGACATTTAAAAAAATTATAATAATTATAATAATAACAGCTAATATTAAATAAATAATATTGCCATATTCAATTATAAAACTTAGTTTTTTTTTTAAATGATTAAAATTAATAAATATTGTAAGGTACTTTGGTGGCATTTTTGTAAGTATTTCTGAAATTATTTTGTAAATTTGTGCATATGTTCAAAGTACCTACTATCTGTAACAAGATATACCTAATGAGACGTAACCTTTAAGACGTGTATATCTTGGTCTCTTCCGTGACCATGTGTAAAGCATTCGAAACGTCGGGAACGAATAATGCTCAAATGCTTAATATTATTCAAAATGTTCATTCACTTCATTCATTATCTTTATATATATAATTCTTCTGTGAGTGTGTATGTCACTGAACTTCTCTCAAACGACTGGACCGATTTTGATGAAATTTTTTGTGTGTGTTCAAGGGGATCTGGGAATAGTTTAGATTCACAATTTTTTTAATAGAAAATAATATATTAAAAAAGTTTGAAATTTTCAAATTAAAGACGTGTAGACAGGACAACGTCTGTCGGGTCCGCTAGTATTATATATTATTCGTTCAGTATATTCGCGTAAATCTCAGAAAATATTAACATGACATTTTGTGTGTATGTTTCTTATGCCCGATTTCACTAACGTCACCTAAGTTTAAGGGATCCCCTAATCGTGGTTTCTGTTTCACCGACAATTAGGGGTCACCTAAATATTAAAAGGCCCCCTACATTTAGGTGCTCGAAATATGGACATAAAGACGATCGTAAAACGATATTTAATTTAAAGGCTAGGCTAATTTAGGGGGAGGAAAGATTTGATTTTTTGTTTGTTTGTTTGTTCGAGTGGAGACTCCGATACTACTAAACCAATTTAGATGAAATTTGGTAAGAAGATAGTTTGAGACCCTGGGAACGACGTAGGATACTTTTTAGCCTGGAAATTATCCCTTAAGGGGGTGAAAATGGGAAACAAGCTAGGGACAACCCCGAGCGAAGCGAGGCAGAGTCTCTAGTATGATATAGATATGAGAATCATAATTTTGATAGTAGCGACTTTAATAGCGCACACAACGCCGCGTTTTAAAACTAGTTAAGAATACTTTCAACAATAGTGAGAAACAGGCCACTAGCAAGAATGAAGATAATAAATTTACCTTACAGTCTATACCAGGAAAGTTCAAGTAAAAACTGTTAGATCTATTTAAATTTAGATATTTTCTTAATCGACTTTAAAAAAATAATAATTATAAATTAAAAATTTAAAAATCCTCCTACGCAAAAATACTTATAGTTTAAGGAACAACCCTTAAAAATTAAAAAACTTAATCGAGTAATCATACGCTAAAATGCCTTACATCATTTTGGAAAAGAGCTGATACTCTTACACTGCTGGATTGATATTAATCAAACATAGCTAAGAACCACCGCAAGGAAACTGGCTTTCAAATGAAAAAACCGCATCGAAATCGGTCCATCCGTTTGAGAGCTACGATGACACACACACACACACACACACACACACACACACAGACAGACAGAAATCGATGTCAAACTTATAACACCCCTCTTTTTGCGTCGGAGGTTAAAAATGTATAATATATTAATATAGAAGTAAACCCAGGAGAGATCAAATCACTATACCGATAACTATGCATAGTCGGCCTCATGTGATCATTTAGTCCAGACGAGTCGCTCAAACCGGTCTAACATCCGATAGAAATGTCGTGAGCGTTGCAAAATTATTGCGATGCACTCCTTCAATATAGAAAGATTCTTTACAGATAAAAAAAATTGAAGTGTCTGTTTGTAATGTCAAAATAACAGCATTTTACTAAATACATACGAAATTATATACGGTAGGTACTAATAAAAAAAAACCATTTTATAAATTTTTTGTGTCTGTCTGTTTGTTCCGGCTAATCTCCGAAACTACTAGACTGATTTTGACAGGACTTTCACTGGCAGATAGCTGATATTATAAGTAGTAACTTAGGCTACTTTTATTTTAGAAAAAGAATTAATGTCAAACTCAAAAAAATTATAACGTACCTCGAGAGCGCAGCGAGGGAAAGTGGCTAGTTTGAAATAAAATTAATAGGTGTATGTTACGAAATCTTTTATTAAGGAAAATTTGTACGTATGTATGTTTGTTACTAATTCACCCTGAAATGGCTGGATGCATTTGGATGTAATTTTGTACACAAGATAGATTATGAACCGGAGTAATACATATGTATAATGCTACTACATTGTTACACTTGTTGATTACACTGACATTTAATTTAAATTTAAAATGTAAAATTGACGATTCAAAGTGCTTCTAAAAGTCTATTTGAATAAAGTATATTTTGATTTGCTTCTATTTAACTCAACGCGGATATTTTTGTAAGAGCAAGATAACACATAAAATTGATTCATTTAAACTATATTAATTAATTAAGTTTCATTTAAACTATATTAATTTAGTTGTATCGTTTAATATCTGTTTGAGGTGTCGTATACGTGTGTGTGTACTTATGTACGCACGTAAGAAGTTATACTTCTTTGGAGTAACAGAACAAAAATAGCTAAAGATTTCATCTTATATGTCACAAGTCTCTGTTTGTGAAAGGAATGCCGCTAACTTCATCATGTCGCTTTTTGGCTGTCGGTGTGCGCGCGCATCGTAAAAAAATTACTCTCATATTTTTTTTTCCAAACGTGCCAAAAGAAGTATAACAACAATAAAATTATGAGTCGAATCTGTAACTACATGAAATATTTTTTGGAAAATCTTATTGAATATAGAATATAGATATTATTATCGATACAGAGCCCGAATCTATAGTTTTTAGAATTTTCGTCTGTCTGTGGAGGGCTGGAGAGTGACATAGGCTTCTTTTTATCGCGGGAAATCATCTTATTCCCACGGGAAAACACATTATAATACAATCCCAAAAATATTTATAATCAGAATTACTTGAAATTTGGTATTAATGCTTCAGTACAATTAAATAAATACGTATTTTAGGATTTTTCGAAATTCATCCCATAGGGGGGTAAAATGTGGGATGAAAGTTTGTATGAAACCTACCTTTTTAGAGTCTTTATGAAATTTTAGCGCGAGCGAAGCCGCTGGTTCTACTAGTATATTATAAGTAACAAATAGTCTTAATTAGGTCAAATATTCGTCCAAATATCTCTACATATGCAAAAGATAAGCCCATGATTGACAAGTGGAATGATCTTTAATCTATGCAAAAATAATACATTTATATAATCACTAGCAGAACCCGCTGCTTCGCTCGCGCTAAAACTACAAAAAAATCTCTAAAAGGGTAGTTTCACACAAACCCCCTGTTTTACCCCCTTATGGGATGAATGTGGAAAAATGCAACAACACATATTTATTTAATTTTATTGAAAAGCATTAATACCAAGTAGTTCAAGTAATTCGGATCATAAATATTTTTTTGGATTGTATTATAACGTGTTTTCTCGTGGGAATTAGATAATCTCCCGCGGTAAAAAGTAGCCTATGTCACTCTCCAACCCTGCAAGTATCTCCACACAAAAAATCACGCCAATCCATCACTCCGTTTCGACGTGAAAGAAGGACAGACAAACAAACAAATCAAAAAAACAAACAAACAAACAAACAAACAAACAAACAAACTCTTTTTCACATTTATAATATTAGTATGGATATGGATAATTACACTATGAGATTTAAACGCGTGATTCGTGAATTCGTTCCTGGCTATACCATATTCCCGACGTTTCGACTGGGTTGCACCAGCCGTGGTCACCGGCAGACTCAGTCTTTAGTCTGTAATTCCCGTACTGTAATCTGTATATCTGTATAAATATTACAAATGTGAAAGTTTGTGAGTATGGATGTTTGTTACTCTTTTACGGCACAGACGGTTACGGTTTTTTAAAGGCACAGAGATAGACTATAGTCTGGAATAACACATAGGCTACTTTTTATCCCGGAAAAATATACGGTTCCCGAGGGATAGATTTGTTATCGTTTTTCTAGAGGCGAAACCGAGCGAAGCGAGGGTGAGCCGCTGGTCATATATAATTTTAGCAATAACCGTCGATAAAGGAAATGATTAGTGGTCTTCACGTTTTAGATTGCTCTCGCAATAATATCCCATTAAATGTGGAGATTGAAAGTGCTTAATGACCAGCATCCTGTCCATGTAACTTATAGGTACTGCGATCTATAATACTAATATATACTTTAAATGGATTTATGCTAACAAATTTAGTATGAAATAGTTATTAGTCATGTCTGTTTGTTTGTTTGTACGCTGAAACCAATTTGTAAGAGAATATTGGTACTAACAAAATACATAAGTATATATTGAATTTAGTCGGTTAGGTGCCTTATGTAAACCGGTAGACAATTCTGTAGTCAAATTACAATCCATACTTATATTATAAATGACAAAGTAACTCTGTCTGTCTGTTTGTTACGTTTTCACACCTAAACTTCTGAACCAATTATGATTAATTTTGGTAAAGAGATAGATGGGACGTTGAATAAGGAAGAGGCTACTTTTCGTATCAAAAGTAAAACTTGAAAGGGGTGATATAGGGGTTGAAATTTTACGTAGGCAACCAACTACTTAAAGTACACTCATGATAATTATTTTTTTCTATTTAAAACGTACCTAAGGACGGTAAAAAGGTGTGGCAGTTGAGTCCAAATAAGATAATATGAATAGGTCCTTTAAATTAGTTCAATTTTTAATTACCTTGTAGTAGACTAAGAAAACATCCAAGCCAATAGTCACACAGTTACTCATATGCTTTTAAAGTTGTACACATTATAAACCTGTAAATTCATTAAAATATTTTACTTTAATTTGAACATAACAAATCTTTTTAAAACATAACCATAAATTAAATGATTCATGCTATGGAGCAACACACCTGTTTGATGCAAAATAAATTTTATATAAGTACATACTACCGGCTCACCGTCGCGTCGCTTCGCTCGGGTTCGTCGCTAGGTACGTTTTAATTTTTTTGAACAGATCCCTAATTCTTTTTTTTCTTTTTCTAAAATAAAAGTAGCCTATGTTACTCCCTATAACGTCAGCTATCTTCCAATGAAAGCCACGTCAAAATCAGTCCAGGCATTTCAGAGATTATACGGAACAAACAGACAGACAGACAAAAATTAAAAAAATTGTGTTTTTCTTATAAGTACCGTAGTCAAACGCTGCTATTTTGACATTACAAACAGACACTTCAATTATATTTATTTGTATAGATTTCACGTTTCAGTTTTTCTAGATGTAGAGTTTTTTACTGTACTGTTTAATGCTTTACTGAATTAGTTTCCTATTTAGCATTTATGAATAATTCGTATTCGTAATATATTTTTTTTAATTTTTATAGGAAATGCAGCGGCGGTAGTAGAGTGTTATGTTCTTGAACAGAGTAAAAAAAAATAGTTATTTTTCTATAAAGCTTGTTTTATGAAGTACACACTTGTAAAAATTACATTTATCCCATTAATTGTTAATATTATAAATGCGAAAGTTTTGATGGATGTTTGTTAATCAATCACCATAGAGCTGCTGAACGGATCTGGATGAGGCACAGAGCTAGATTATAGTCTGAAATAGCACATAGGTTACTTTTTATTCCGGAAAACTGTACGTTTTCCGTGGGATAAAATTCTGTTTTATTTTTCACTAGAGACGAACTCGAAGCAAGCGAGGATGAGTTTCTAGTGGTAGACTATATATTAATTAATCTTTGTCTACCTATGCGAAAAAAAAAACATTAAAAAAACAAAAATGTTTATTTAAAGTTACGATAGCTAAGCATTTTTCTATATACTCGTACCTACCTACTCTTTACAGGATACCGATGACAGTAAGTACCTACTTAAAATGTATATTTTTTTTTAATATTGCATACAAATTACAAACATTTAATTTTATGTAACTACCTATAATACAACGTAATGGAGTAATAAATATTAAATGTAAGTATAATTTAAATAAGTAGTTAATAAATATTAGTTTTTTGTTTAGACATTACACCAAATTTTATTAATTATTATTTATTACATATATCTGGCACAAAATAAATTTGCCTAAGATTAAAAAAAAAACTAAATCGAACAAAACAACAACAACAGTATATCAACCTATAAAAATACTTTCAAAGTTAATAATGGGGCTTTGTGTTACAAAATTTACATAAGCGAGAGACAAAAGATCGTGAGAAATGACCTTATCACGGTGAATAGTTGGAATTTTTGAGCAATTGCTCACTTACAGTTCACTTTTGTTTTTAATCTTTTAAAATAGGTCAGTTCCCGGTATATTATTTACGAATATAAACAATGGCGTATTATTTGTAGAGTCATTATAATATCTATGACACAAAAATAATTGAAATATTTTTTTTATTGCGATTAAATAACATTTTTTTTGAAATAAAGTTAATACAAATTAAGTTGTCGTATTCTGATAAATGAAGCTTTTATATTATATATAGGATTTAAATTACTTACTCAGAGGCGATAAACCGGAGATCAAATCCATTCTTTATAAAAACAAAATGTTTTATCTCTCACTTTAAATCGGTGCTTCAATCTGTCACCCATTTCTTAACCACGATAATATGCGATCATAGCACAAAACATATTTAGTTAAAATCTATCACATTTCCTTTTAAACAAGCACTGTTAATTAATTTAAAAATTATAATCACAAATTCACAGGAGTTCAAATAATACGTATTCAATATTATAATCCATAAATTCACGTTAATTCTCGTCAAAATAATAATTCGTGTAATATAAACACTAACACGGATTAGGACAGTAAAAGCTCCATAAAAACATACGCGAAACGTCACCTCTCCAAACAGGTTTTAATGTTTTAAGAGACCACGTGATTGATTTTGCTGAAGTAGTTCCAGTATGAGCGCATAGATGGCGTTTGTTGAAGAAAAAGGCGGGAAAAAGATTTTTTTTATATTATGAAGTATTTATTACCTATAAAATGCATTCTATTACACATGTATTAAAATAAAATAAATCAATCCAAAAAATTTATAAACATTATTTATGTAATAAATAAAGTTAATTAATTTATTTAGTTTAATTTCAATATATGTATTATGATAAAAATAAAAATTAAAACTTAATAATAATATCTCAAACTACATGCGTACAAAAAAAAATCATATTGTGTAAAATAATTATTTCAACAAATTATTGTGAATGATTATTTATGTTTATTATTTTTTGAAAATGGTAAGTAAAACAAAATATTACACGAACAGATTAGTTATATGAATGAAACTAACCATTACATTTTTTATTTGGTCAATTCCGTTGGAATTTTAATGTTGTTTTACTGATAACGTGATTATAGTGGAACAAGTGTTATACGAAATATAGCTACTATGTGGCTATTACATTGGCTATCTTTCATTAATTTCAAGATATTAATAAAACTAAATGCTTAGAAAATATTTCATATATATTTCCGTATTACATATACCTACATGAAAATATATTTTCATTTTCATGTAGGTCACTATTTACTTTTGAGGTTTATTTGCTTTCTTCATAACAATTTAATTTTTATAAACGCGCTTTTATTACGAGCAAAGCTCATATAATACTATGTAATAATTACGAGTCATGTAACAAACGGATTACCTATACCTGTACAAATCTCAGACTATACGTAGATCCGAAAATTTTTATATCAGTTCAAAGAGTTGACTTTTTAATTTAATAATTTCGCCAGAAACAGCGTCGTGTAAGAATAACTATATAATTATTCGAGTCAGAAAGTATCACTTACACAATCTGTGCTAGTAACTTCTTCGATCACCCCATCCATTAATTTTTACACTATTGAGACTACACCATATAGATTCTAGACCATGCTTATAAAATGGATATATATATGAAAAAGGCAGTGGTAGCCCACTGTTAGCATGCTCGCTTGGGAAAGCGAATGAAGTGGGTTCAAATCCCGGGTCTTGCACCTCTGATTCTCTTGTGGGAATCAACATGATTACCACTCGCCTTACGGTGAAGGAAAACATCGTGAGGAAACCTGCATATCTGCAAATAGAACTTAACAACGTTTCGAAAGACATGTGAAGTCCACCAATCGCACTTGGCCATCGTGGTGGGATGATCCCTCGTTTTAAAGGGAGACCCATGCCCAGCAGTGGGATGTTAAAAAAAAGGCCCGAATACTCATACATATAAAAACTGTACATTTCCGCTTCAGCATTTAATAAACAAACACACGTTGCCGTTTGTATAATGACAAATTACGCAATCTACCTCCGACATATTACTTATGTTACTTTTATTATTATTTATTACTTCTCTTTTTTGATGATTTTTGTTTTACCGAAAATATAATGATAATTTTAAATGTTATTGAATCAAAATGGAATTTAAATTATAAATGACTTTTAGATGGAAATGCTTTAAAATTACTTTATATTCGTGGCCGGGGGAGGAGTGCAAGAGGATGCACTTGCACCCGCCTACCGTGAAGGAAAATATGTAAGGAGATAAAATTATATCAGTAAAATATGGCAGTGGTAGCCCAGTGGTAACGCGCTCGCTTGGGAAACCGAGTGAAGCGGGTTCAAATCCCGGGTCTCGCACCTCTGATATTTTCATGTGCGAATCATTTCCAACATAATTACCACTTGCCTTACGGTGAAGGAAAACATCGTGAGGAAACCTGCATGTCTGAGAGAACCTAGCAGGTTTTCGAAAGACATGTGAAGTCCGCCAACCCGCACTTGGCCAGCGTGGTGGACTATGACCTAATCCCCCTCGTATGTAAGAGGGGCCCGTGCCCAGTAGTGGGACGTTAAAAAGGGCTGAATACATACATACATACAGTAAAATCCCCATTTAAATTTTCATATGTTCAAAGAAAAAACGATAAATAAGATATGAATAAAAATTATAAAGTTATAAATTATAGTATTTAAAGATTAGTAGTTTAATGCGAACAAGCAGATGCAGCGCCCTGGAAATAATTTTGACACCGTCCATGATTATACATATTACACTAGTGACTCACCTCGCTTCGCTCGGGTTCTACCCTGGGTTGATTCCCCATACAAAATTTCATCCCCATTTTCACCCCCTTAAGGGATGAGTTCCGGAATAAAAGTATCCTATGTCCTTTCCAGGGTCTCAAACTATCTTCTTACCTTTCATCTAAATCGGTTCAGTGGATCCAGAAATTGTTAACTACAACGTCACAAACCCACAACCTCAAAAACTCACAAACTTTACCTCTTTATAATATTAGTATAGATTCTAATTAACTGAGAATTAATTATTATTTAACTTAAATGTTAAAGAAATAAGTTTTATTTAATCTAGGGTTCATCCTGTGCTCGAAATCCCATAATATTATTATACATTTCCTAAAAAAAACAGTTACTAACTTTTTTTAATTAATTACACTAACGCTCATCAATAGCTCCTAAGCAAAAAAAAAAGAAATTAAAATTATTTCTTTAATATGATGGGTTTATTATTGAAACATTCAGGACATAAACTTTTACTAATGTCTCTCATGTCGTCTAATCTAGTGCGTATTTGACGCACATACGTCCTCTATACTTTTTCTTTTGTATGGTTACTACCGATTTAGCCCCGCTTCGCTTGTGTGCGTCCTTAGATCTATGTTTAAATCTATCTATACTTACTTAATAATTATTATAAAGAGGTAAAGTTTGTGAGTTTGTGAGATTGTCAGTTTATTAGTTTGTGACGCGTTGTAGGAGGTAATCTCCTAGATCCACTGAACCGATTTGGATGAAATTTGGTAAGAAAATAGTTTGAGACCCTTTGAAGGACATAGGATACTTTTTCTCCTGGAAATTAACCCTTAAGGGGATGAAAATGGGGATGAACGTTTGTATTGGGAAGCAAGCTAGGGACAAACCCGAGCGGAGCGAGGGGGAGTCGCTAGTATGTACATAAAAATAGTTATTACGGGCGTACCTTAATAGATAGACCTACAATTTTCTAGTACGTTGTTTTGATGTATCTCTTAAGGTTTAGGTTTATGCACCAAGTACGACTCACTCGACAGAACCAGTTATTGTGTTTTGCCATGGGAATGGAAGATTTGCCTTTAGTAATGTTTATCCTAAATATTGACGACTAAAAAGTTTTTACTACACAAAATTTTATTAAAATCGGTTCAGTTCTTTTTAATTTTTTGCTTAATATTGTTTGGCTTCATGTTTAGTTGTATGACACTGTCTATATTATTAATTAGTCTGAGGTTTTAGGGATAATATACATAAATTAAATTATTAAATTACAGTCCCTGTACCTAAAGGAAAATCGATATTATTTATATTTTAGACTAGCGATTTACCCACGCTCCGCTTGGATTCGTCCCTACTTACGTTTTAAGGTTTAGTATAGATTTCTCAGAGATGAGCTATTTTCCCGCCATAAAAAGTATCCTATATATTAACCCGGGTAACCAGCTATCACCATACCAAATTTCATCAAAATCCCTCTTAATGGTTTTTCTGTGATGCGGTAACAGACAGACAGACAAAAAATCTAAAAACTATAGATTCGGATTCGATAATAATGTTTATTTCAATAAGATTTTCCAAAATATATTTTATGTGGGTGATTCTACAAAAAATGGGTAACTCGATGTCACCAGTCAATAAAATGATGTATTATTACATTTTGTTTATAATTTATAATTAATTCTAAAACAAATAAAAGCCATTTATTTGGTCACCCAATTTCAGCCTTCCATTATAAATACAAATTTGTGAAACTTCACAATATATCCTCAAAACGTCAGTACTTTGGCGTGTCACAACGTCAAAAGCGCGCAATCAAATTGCTGTGTATTAAATATTACCTTTAATATAATAAAATTTATTATTTCACTATGATCTGTGATGTATTTAATAATATATGATCACAACTTTATATTATAATATTTTCAACTTTGTTGTAAAAATAATAAGAAACTTTGTGTTCAGTTTTATTCGTCAGTCCGTCGTGTGTTGTTCGAATTTGAATATCTCGCTAAATACCGGCGACTCAAATCCAAATCCGCGTTAAACTTTAAGGTGGGTAATAAAGTTAGCTGCAGACCGCGACATTGTTCGGCCGTCATTTCTGTGCCGGTGCTAGAGTTGTGTTTGTCGTGTGAACACGTGCCGACCCAGACAAAATGTCAGTCCTATGGTGAGTCGCTATTTTTTTGTAAATTTGTGTTATATTTTAATTTAAACATACTTAACTTTGATTTGTTAAAATGTAACTTATTGATATTCGAAAATATCAAAATAAACGTTGGTTCTAAAGATAACCTCAAATTCTTGTTTGTTTCGTCAGTCCGTTGGCGTCAGTCCGTTGTCTGATATTGCGCCAAAGGACAGACGTGTTTCCAGGGTACTAACTTGTTGGGCGTGTATAATTATTTTTTATAATTATTTCAGTTTATAACATCATGGCTCCATAAAAAGAAACAAAATATGTCTAAGGATAGAGATAAAATATTGAAAAATAAAATAAAGAAGAGAATTAAATTAGCTGAATATAAAAAGAAAAAAGGTTGCGATGCTTGAAAAAGAAAGGAAAGGGACAAAAAAAATATTAAGGACTTGACGCCTCGGGAGCAACGATTGACAAGAAAAGAATGGAAAAAATATTCATTAAAGTAGAGGCAAAAAAAACAACTCTTCTACAGATAATTTTGTACACCAGAATACTCCTTCAACTATTAACGATGAAGCATAACCAATAGTTGTTGAGCTATAAGGCCCATTGTGAACGAAGATCAAAGAGCAAAAGAAGCAAAGAGGAGAAGTGAAAGACAGAGAAAATGCAGAAATAAGCAATTAAAAGAGATGAAAGCAATGGTTTCAAAACTAAAAACTAAACTAAACAATCAGCGTCAAAAATATGGAAGAGTCAAAAAATATAAAAAATATTTTTTTAATTGTTACTTAAGTGAATTAAGATTAAAAGTGAGACTCAAAATATGTGCCATTATTGGTTCCCAAGAGATTTCTTCTAAATTTTAATAAATTTCTTGCATATCTTATGAAACTGTGTATTTCATCAGTACTTTGTCACTCACGTCAGTCGTTTGGTTTCGGAATTCGGAAAAATCGAAATATCTCCGCATCTACTTTAAAAAGTGACTGGCCCTATCATGAACAATATTTTCATTAGATTAGCTATCTTATAATCAGAATTCGTAGGTTTTTTATTTAAAAACTATCATCAACAAAATATCCTGAAAAGTTACCCAACTTTTGTATATCCGCCCATGTACAGATTCGGCTTAGTTACAATTTTATTATATGTATAGATACATGACAATTTGTTCTATGCCTATAGAATTTCATAGATTCCGTCGTTGCTATGGTTACTGATTTGACAAACGTTTGATTCCTTGCACGCGGGCGGTAAGCTTTTTGCAATATTTATGTAGATTATAATATATTTTATTGAAAAAATCATTTAAAAGTTTTTTTTATAAAATCTAATATGAAATATTATATGTATGTGTCTATTTTTTTATTAGATCTCCATAATTTAAGTCTCTTACCCATGATATGTGAAGTTTAAAAATTATTTATTTTTAAATAAAAAATATTATATTAAATGGTAATTTAACTTCATAATGTAACTAGCATTGCCCGCGGCTCCGCCCGCGTTCAGATGACCAAAAACCAAATTCTTAGGTTTTACATATTAGTACATATACTCTTACAATGCAGTTTTTCTTTTTTTCTCAAAAATGAGATATTTTCCCGCGATAAAAAGTATCCTATATGTTGACCCGGATAACCAGTTATCACCACACCAAATTTCATCAAAATCCCTCCAGTGATTTTTCCGTGATGCGGTAACAGATAGACAGACAAATATTCTAAAAACTATAGATTCAACCTCTGTATCGATAATAATGTCTATTTCAATATACATTATTATCGATACAGATATTATATATTTTCCCAAAAAATATTTAATGTACAGATTCAGCTTAGTTACAATTTTATTATATGTATATATGTATATCGTTCAATCTTTCGAGATAAAACCTATTTGTTTAAGGTAAAAAAAACGCCAAAATGCCGGAATTAATAGAGCAGATGTACAGTTCCCAACAAATCGTTGTTCCACCAAAATTTCCTTACATTTTAAAAAGATATTGTAAAGGTAAGATATATACTTAGTGAGTTTCATCCGATATATATTAAGATGTTTGTATGTTTGTTACTCAATTACACGAAAACCTTTAGGCATATTTTAATTAAAATTGACAAACATATCCTGTCCGTTTTTGTTTTTGATATCACTATGGCAACTCATCATAGGGACTGCCGACTATCAACGGACAGGGGACTGTGAGACTCTTGCTTACAAAGACTTTTCAGTCACATATCGTAAGACCGTTAACGTCACCGCAAACAATGCCGGCCATTGTGTAAATAATTATCCTAACCGCCCTGATGAAATATCTCATCGTGCCCTGATAACATGTTTTTTTTTTAAATTATCAAACTTCATATTTTTTTGTATTATCAGCGGCTTACACTCGCTTCGTTCGGGTGCGTCCTAAAGACCTAACAGTACACTATGTTAATTTTACTCTATGTCATCTGTATGCAAATTTCATCCAAATCTGTTCAGCCGTTTTAACGTTAAGGAGAAACAAACATACACACATACAAAGTTTCGCATTTATAATATTTAGTAGTCGGATATTGTGCTCTTGTTCAATCTATTTAATATGGACTAAGATAACTTTGAAATTATCTTCGGATGTTTAGTATTAATTAAAGTAAATATTTAATACTAGCGGTTCACCCTCGCTTTGCTCGGGTTTACCACTAGAAAAAAAACAAATCTATCCCTCGGGAATCGAATATTTTTCCGGGATAAAAAGTAGTCTATCTGTTATTCCAGACTATAACCTATTTCTATGCCAAATTTCATCCAGATCCGTTCAGCCGTTCTGGCGTGAAAGAGTAACCAACATCCATACATACTCACAAACTTTCACATTTATAATATTAATAATACGAATTATGCCACTATTTTAGCCGCCATCAAAACACAGCCGTATGATCTTCTGCGTTGGTCTTTCGAGTACTTTTCAGCGCTATCTCAGAATAGACCCCCACCAGTAAAACTAAGATTGGAATACCCTATTTATAAAACCGAGGGTGGTTTAACTAGGGGTTGCTTGAAGGTTATAGCCAACCAGGTAAGTTGTATAAGGCGGTCATTCTGTTTTTTTTTTATTATTATTTTTTTACTGCTTGTGTCTTTGAAATTATAAACAATGCTGAAACTTTATCACCAAAATATATAAAGAAATGTCAAAATCACTCTTCTTTATTTCGTTGTATATTCAAGTATAGAAAATGAGATTTGCACAGAGCTGGATTTAAAATTATGGTGGTCTTACCGAATTAAAGACTGCATGCCTCTTACAAAATAACCAATTTAAATACAAAAAAATATACTTATATACATATTTTATTTTATGTTTTTTTAGTTTGTCAAATTACACTTAGATATTTTTAGTGTGTGGTTTCTAGTTCTCTCTTTAAGTCCGACTCTGGATTTATATGAAAACCTCAGATATACCCGGGATATAAGCCCGCTCAGTCTACTTCCAAAGCTCTTCCATTCTCTCTCTCTCTCTCTCTCTATTGCTTAATTTGTCAATTTGTTCCAGCTATCCGGTTTAAAGGATATACCACTATCCGCTATCCGTACAGCATGGCAGGGGTTTTGTCTCGATCCTCACGAATTAAATAGGATCTTCTGTTTATGTGAAGTCTACATGAGGGAAGACACTGTGCCTTTTCTACATTTCATAGCGGTCGCGGGAGGTTTGTTGACGAAGGTAATAGAATATGTTATATGTATAATACTTCCTTGTCGGTATGTATGTATGTATTTATTCATTTATGTATTTTTTTTTTGTTTTCTTCTGTAAAACCTTTTTTGTTGTTATAAGTTGTTAATAGAGATCACTATTAAAGATTTATGTGATTAGACTAATTTTTATACTATTTCTCTGATAAAATTCTAACTGAGCCAAATTTACAAATTCGAATTTACAAATTTATTAAATATTTTTCGGATAATCTTATTAAAATACTGTAATGTCTGTCTGTCTGTGACCGCATCAAAAATACCACTGGACAGATTTTGATGAAATTTGGTAGGTATGATGATAGCTGGTTATCCGGGTCAACATATAAAACAATTTTTAGTACGGGAAAATTACTCATCTCTGAGCTAACCGTTAAAACGTAAAGGAACGAACCTGACCGGACTGTTGTTGGAATATTATTAATTGTATGTATTTATTTTAAATATTGCTTATTATAAGTTAACGACTAAATAGTTCTTTTACAAAAATGAGGAAGAAGACGTAATGGAAATTGCTAGACATGGATATAGTGTAAATAATTTTTGACTGATTTTGGAGGTAAAGCTAAGTAAAATCACATGACATTTTTTTTTTATACCTACTCACAATATTGTATTTTTTTTAAATTGAAAATGAATATTTTATTTGGTAAAGGTGAACATCTACATACGTTCGAAACGACTGAGAAAAACAATAGAAAAGTATTAAATAAAACTATCTTTTCGGATTATTTCGCGGATTTATTTTGACTTTTGGTTATATATATGGTTATAGTAACCAAAAATCAAAATAAATCCGCGAAATAATTCGAAAAGATAGTTTTATTTAATAATGTCAAACATTCGCGTAAATCTAAGAAAGTATTAATAGAAAAGTAAAAGAATATATAGCTTCAGTCATAATTTACATTGAATAAAATATAGAAAACCCCAATCCTTACAATATACATATTTGGATATTAAAATGTACGGAACTCTTCACTCTCCAGACGGCTCGCACTTGACCAAGATATTTTTGAATTGAATTTCATAAACATTCCAGAGTCTCACTCACACCATGATCCTTCTCTGTGAAACCCTCACAAAAGAACCTGATGGGGGTTCAGCGGCTATACCTGTATGGGATTTCCTTACTATGTACAAGCTGTTGGCTACCATGGACGCGTCTAGTGATGTGAAATATTTTAATGGATTTAGGGAGGGTAAGTTTTTATTTAGAATTAGTGACTTACCGTCGCTTCGCTCGGGTGTTTCCCTAAGCTTATATGGTAGAGGAACGCATAAAAAACAAACACCTAAAAAATATTTTTTTTGGGCCAGGAACTTTTGCAGGCGTATATAGAACTATCTATATTAGATTGCTTCCCCTTACAAACTTTCATCCCCATTTTCATCCCCTTAAGGGATAATTTCAAAAATATATTTGGATTCCTATGGGAACTATACACGACAATGCAGCCGGGGACAAAGGAAACGCACGTACTTCGTTGACCGTTTATTTGACAACGACAGTACAAGTTAATTACATCTACAATATAATACACATAATTAAATCTACCCTCATACATCACAATTTCCTGGATAAAAACTATCCTATGTCCTTTCCAGAGTCTCAAACTTCTTCTTCTTACCAGATTTCAAGTAAATCGGTTCTGTAGTTTCGGAGCTTATACGGTACAAACAAACAAAAAAATCTTTCCTCTTCTCGACGAAACACGCTTATCTATACTAATATTTTATATTAGTATAGATAAGCGTGTTTCGTTACGATCGGATCAATGGTTTAGGAATGCACAGTGGCCAAACAGACATACATTCATTTTTATTTCTATAAAAGATTTGTATAGATAGATTATTAATTATTATTAGCAATAGAAATGGCTTTGCAAAATAATGCTATTATTTCAACAGTGTGGATTGGACCATTTTTTTCGTAATGGCTTAGAATTGGACCATTTTAGACTGACAGCAAAAAAAAGGTGTTTAATTCGAGTGTATGTTTGTATATATATGTTACGCGATACTTCAGTGAATATGGAAAATTTGTGAAATCTTAGATTTAAAAATTTAAAATTCTCATATAAACTTAAATACAAATTAACACTTTTAAGGTTCTTAGATAGGTACCCTTCGAATTTAGGATGTTACGGAGTTCCGTTAGAGGAAGTAAGAAGTTTCTTAGAGAAACGATATTATCCGATTTAATTCAAAAATATCCCGTAGCTTATTTTCGAAATGTATTCAAAAATGCCAGCTTATATCTTTCCTAGAAAAATCCTCTTTCTACTGGTGAAAGACGTATGAAAATCTGTACAGTAATTTCTAAAATAACTGCCTCGGTGGTGTAGTGGTTAGCATGTACGGCTGCGCACTCGGAGGTCCTGGGTTCGAGTCCCGGGTCGGGCCAAGTTTAGTTACTGAGTCTTTCTGTATAGTAAGTCTCAGTAACAGCCCGGAGTTGGGAAGTTGGCGGTTGGTGTTTCACCCCCGTGCCTCGGAGAACACGTAAAGCCGTCGGTCTTGCGCCTTAACTCTCACTGGTCGTGTCGAGTGGTCATCCCACCAGAGTATGAGAGTGACAGGAATAGAGAGTGCACTTGTGTCTGCGCGTACACTTGTGCACTATAATATCTCCTGCGCAGTTGGCTAGTCTTAATGAGATTGGCCGCCGTGGCCGGAATCGGCCAGGAGAACATCATCATTACAATTTATGTGCTATATAGGAATAAAACTGCCTCGATGGTCGTGGAACGTACGGCTATAGATCAGGTGGTCCTGGATTCGAGTCCCAAGTTTGTTTTGGATTTTTCTTTTAAGATATTCTCAATCATAGCCCGGAATTGGGAACTTGGCGATGTTTCAATCTCGTTTTTTTTTACACAGTACCATCTAGTTCCATGGTAAGCTACGAGGCTTTTGTTATGGATATCAGATAGTTGATACACTACACATATATAACTTTGAATACATACATATTATAAATATAAACACCCATAACTGAAGTACAAGCATTCGTGCTCATCACACAAATGAATGCCCTAAGCGGGACTCGAATATGCAACCGCCGGCACACCAAGTAGGGTCACTACAAACTGAGCCTAGCGTTCTTTCTCTCTCTCTCTCTCTCTGAGTGATCTCTCCCCGGTCGAGTGGAATTGTCTTTTTCATCAGAGTTAGAGAGTGACAGGAATATAGAGTGCATTTGTGCGTGCGCGTACACGCGCTACACTCATCGATCAAAAAAGCACTAGATACACAGTCAGCGACAAAAAATGTCCTCATCGAATTAGCGCTCATTTGAACATTTGAGCGTACTTTTAATTCTTTTTTGTGAATACAACTTTAAGCATTACATTTAAGGTTCAATTTACATTGTTGTATATTTATTTCAACTAGAATAATTACCTAAACACAATAGGTGACAGTTTTAAGAGAACTTTTGCATGGGATCGTGTATCTAGTGGGTTCTTTTTTGATCGATGGCCACACTGTAATATCTTCTGCGCAGCTAGTCTCAGTGAGATTGGTCGCCGTGGCTGAAATTGATCAGAAGGGCATTATATATAATTTCAGGGGAAACCCCTAGAACTGAATCTGCTTTGGAGGAAGAACAAATACAAGTGACTGAGGAGCAAGTTGAATCAGAGGTGAGAATAAATTTCTTTTTAAATACTGTTCACTTTATACTTTATAGTGTATAACGCTATTTTTTCCACTGTTTCACGCTTAAAATGCGTATACTTTCATCCAAATGGATGAAAGTACACGTATAGATTATAAGTTGGAGTAACAAAATTTTTACTTCCCTTACTCCTCTTATATTTTCGAAATAAAAAGGACCGCTTAAATCATCTTTGTAATATCACAAGCTCATACGATTACTGCTTATAATCAAACAGGCTGTGTGTTATAATACTTTCTTAGATTTACGCGAATATTTGACATTTTAAATAAAACTATCTTTTCGGATTTTGTCGCGGATTTATTTGTATTTTTGTTTCCCACAAAACAATAATACAAATAAATCCGCGACAAAATCCGAAAAGATAGTTTTATTTAAAAAGGCTGTGTGTGAGTGCCATATTTGTAACATTAAGACGGAATCTTTATAAATTAATAGCATAATATTCAGCCCTTTTTAACGTCCCACTGCTGGGGGCGGGCCTCCCTTCAATACGAGGGGGATCAGGCCATAGTCCACCACACTGGACGAGTGCGGGTGGACTTCACATGTCTTTCGAAAACTTGCTAGGTTCTCTCAGATATTAGGTTTCCTTACGATGTGTTCCTTTATCGTAAAATATTGGAATCATGTTAGAAATGATTCGCACGTGATCAGAGGTGCGAGACCCAAGATTTGAAACCGCTTCACACAGATTCCAAAGAGAGCGCGTTACCACTGGGCTACTACTGCCTTAATAACTTTAAAGGATTGGAAATTAAAAAAAAAAGACTTCATCAAAGAGATCATTTACTTTCATCGACTTTCAGTCCTCTTTAGACGAATACTGGCAAGATGGCAACGTACAAAAGTTAGCACTTATTAACGATTTAGTATCTCATTCTGCTAGACTGAGCGATAAACTCAATATGCCAGTTATTGGCAAAATACAACGATCTCCCTCTGTAGAGAGAGCGGGGCAGATAGAGAGGGAGAATTATATGAGAGAGAGAAAAGGTTAAGAATATGTCTGTCTGTATGTTCAGAAAAAGTTATGTAGATTTGTTGTGTAGTGAGAAAAATTGAGTAGCATTTTGTTGATGTAATTTGTATTTGGCAGATACCTATATCTAAAACATTATTAAAATTGATTTCTATGTTATGAATTTTTGCGAGTTTTTAAGATAGTGGTAGCTAATCTGCCGTTATAATAAAGAAGGCCCTAACTAACAATTTGGTCAAAAGTGACTCAAATCAATGATCCAAAAAATCTCAAAATTTACCAGAACGCCTCTTTTGGAAGGTAATAAAAATACCAAAATAATATGAAAATCAAAAATATGTTTTTTTTAAACCGTCCGAGTTGGCGTGAAATGCCCCAAATGCAGATTCGGGATCAGCAAACATATGCTACTTGATAATCTTACTCATAAAGCTGTAAGTCTTATGAACCCGGAGATACCATAACCATTTTCACCGTAACTACGTCAATACTAAGATAAAACTTCAAATATCTCGAAATCAACTTTGACGAAGTTGCAGTCTTCTTTTTTATGTCGGCAGTAAGTGGTAACATATCCAGTGAGTTATTGATCTTTGAGTACGTAAATATACTCGTATAAGTAGCAGTTAGTTACCTATAATAATTTATTTATAAAAATATTTATATAGAATAGAAAGAAAAAAAATTTGCGTGTGTCCTTAAGTTCGCATGTAAGGAGTTATACTTTTTTGTTTTTTTTTAGAGAATTTCAACAAAAGCTTGTTTTTTTTGAATGTTTTAACTTATTTTTCTTATCTGTATTCTTCTCAGCAAAGCCTTTTATTTGATTCCATATTATTTGTGTGCATAAAAAACAGTCCGCCATATTGGATTTACAATGACGTCACTTTGCTAATTGAGTTTCGCTCATTAAGTATCGTCTATAGAAATACCGGAATAAATATCTCGAATATAGACATCACACTATACTAAAACAAGATTTAACGACTAACTTCACACTGTAGCCAATAACGACTAACTTCATACTGTAGTCTAAATCTGTCGCTAAAAAAAATTACTCATCTTTTTTTTCATAACGCGCCAAAACAAGTATATCTTCAAAAACGATTTGATAATTGTGAATTATGTCTCTACGGAGTAAGGTCTTCGTCCATCTGCTTGCCAGATCAAAAGTATTAAATTTTTAACGTTATACTTCTAGCCAAAAAGCGACATGATGATGTTAGCAACATTCGTTTTACAAACAGAGAGTTGTGACATACGTGATAAAATTTTTAGCTATTTTTGTTCTGTTACGCCAAAGAAGTATAACTTCTTACGTACGTACATAAGTACACACACACGTTTTTTATTATTATTTTGTATTAATCATGTTATATATAGGTAAATAAATATACATATATATTATAATAAGGAATAATATAAACAGTGTCATAGAACTAAACATGAAGCCAAACAATAATGATTTAAAATAGTATAGAAAAGTTATAAGTAAATGGATTTTAATTAATAAAAATAGCAAACGGATTTTATTAAAACTATATATAACTATATATATATATATATATATATATATATATATATATAAATATATATATATAAGGTAATATTAAGCTATCTCTATTTAAAACCTAAAAATTCAAAAGAATATAGAATTTTTTTAATTCATATTTTCTTCTTAAAATTGTAAATTATCGAATACCTATTTATAATTTCTCTTATTCCTTAAAATAAATTAAACAATCCGTTTGGCAAAATCGAGAATAGTAACATAAACAGCAAATCACGCTACTATTTTTGACTTTGACATTTTGTTTGGTGGACTCCATCTGTACAATTCTTTAGTCTGAGCTTATAAAGTAGTTCAATTTAAAGCAAGTATTGCGAGTAACAAAAATATTTTTCTAGGTAGAGCTGCCCCAAGTGAAGATGTTGACGTTAGTTCTTTAATAACATTATTTTTAATCGATTGTTAAGTATGTCTTTACGTTCTTTAAAGGTCGCAGGTTCGAGTCCCGACAGCGACTAATTTTTCATTGGCCCTGTAAATTTTGGGTTTGTGTGTATGTATGTCTTTTTAAAATGAAAGAGTTTTTATCATTGAAAATTTAGGGCTTTGAATTAAATAAATAAAAAAGGGAATGAATTATAAACATTATATTTCCATTTTACGAGTATATAACAAGTATAATTTATGTAATAATCGTAGTTGAATATTTTTTTTAGAAAAAGTTGAAAGAGTTGAGCGCTGGAAAGATTGCATCAAAGCAAGAAATGTCAGGTGAGTTTTTCTTAAAATACTTTTATATGTATATTAATTATTCTAGCTTAAAATTCTTCACTTATGGTCACTTATTATTCAACGATAACGTAACAAATATTCATAAAATAAAATAAAACTTAAAATATACTATTTATTTTTAAACTAAATTTTTAGTTTAAAAATAAATAATTTATATTTATACTTCAACATCATAAATACTAATCATTCCACTACCAATAGAATTCAATAAATAAAATTAAGTTATTGTTTATAACTTCTTTATTTAATGCTAACTGCCTCGATGGTCTAGTGGTTAGCATGTACGACTGCACATCCAAAGGTCCTGGGTTCGAGTTTCGGGTCGGGCTAAGTTTAGATATTGAGTTCTTCTGTATAGTAAGCCTCAGTAACAGCCCGGAGTTGGGAAGTAGGCGGTGTGTCACCCCCGTGCCGAGACAGAGCGCGTGTCGTGTCGATCCTGCGCCGACACTCTCACCGCGAGTGTCTCGTGTCGTCCCACCGGTGTGTGAGAGTGACAGGAATAGAGTGCACGTTGTGTCTGCGCTCTCTCTCATACGCGCTGCACTATAATATCTCCTGCGCAGATGGCTAGTCTCCACTCTCCATAAGATTGGCCGCCGTGGCCGCGATCGCTCGGAAGGACATTATTTAAGGCTAGATTAATTATAACATAATAAAATTAGTATTAATGTTGAAATAAATTTCTCTACTCTACGTTTAAAAATGTATAAATTTAGGTGTAACACAACAAAAAGAAGAGAAAACGGAGAAAAAGAAACAGATAGAAATTATAGTGACGGATGAAGATGATAATGAAATACCATATGAGATTTACGGTTACATTATACATTTTATTTTCTAATATTTTTAGCTATTGATGTGTTGTTTATAGTTGTATTGTTCGTCTTTTAAATCGCTACAAAATGGCGTAGGGTGTAATTTTTATTTTATTTTTGTATGCAGTTAAATTCTAGATTAATTGATCCGATTCTGGAAAAAATTTCACATTAATAAGTAGTATCCTATCCTTAATTTAACCTATCCTTTTATCCCAAAAGGGACACTAGTATGTAGTTAAAAATTTAGAAAAAAAACTGTTGAAATACTTTCTTTTACTTGGATAGATTATTGTAGAAATTTAGCAGTGATCTGATTTCCCTAGTGGCAGTTTTTGGAACTGACTGCTATTTCATAAATATTGACTTTTCGAATGAAGTTAGTTCTTTAAATTACCTTCAGGGAATCTGCTTAAAAATTTCCAACAAATAGAATTTGCCTAATTATTTAATACATATTGTATTTTTCCAAATTTAGTCAAAAATTAGGTATAGTTCTAGGAGTATAGATACGACAAACTTATTGTTGCCAAGGAAGCGAGGTGGGAATTAAAGGTGGCATTTGCCCTACGTTACTGGCAATTTTCATCAAAACCTGTTCTATAGTTTAAAAGTAACTAGACAGACAGGTATAATATTAGTAAAAATTGTTTGTAAATTAGTCTGGTGTTTATTTTTTTAATGAGAGAACCAGGGAGTCGCTCTTACGGTTCATTCTATATCTGTGAAGTACTAAAAACAACCTGCATTGTACAATCCTCGAGGATAGTATTAAACTTTAATTTAAAAACAAAACCTTAGGTGAACCCAAAGAAGAAATAATTGAAGAAGATCAAAAAGAAGTAGAAGATATTTTGGGTCCAGAAGAACATGCTAAAGAAGAAGAAATTGAGAAAATTTCTGAAGCTAAAAGAATTAAGGCTTTTGTAGATAAAGTATTATTTTCTTTCACATTACATTGTTTTTTTCAGTATAGATAAATAATTATAGACATCTAATATAGGCACATATGACTTCAATTCAATCTTCTTTTCAATGTCTTCAAATCATGGTAATTGAGTACACATAATTTCGCCAGTGTCACGTAGAATGGAGAAAACATGAAGGAGATTGGTTGGTAAAATAAGACCATTAAAGTATAATAAATTTAAATGTAAAAAAGGGAAAATCTCCTATTACAAAGAGGAAAGATTTGTATTTTTGTATGTTTGTAACGAATAAACTCTTAAAACTACTGGAACGATTTAGATAAAATTTAGTATGTAGATAGTTTGAGACCCTAGGAAGGGCATAGGATTTTTATTCCGGAAATCATCCATTAACGGGATGAAAATGGGGATGTAAGTTTGTATGGGGAATCAATCTAGATACGAACCCGAGCGAAGCGAGAGTGAGTCGCTAGTCCTTAATAAACCTACAAAAAAGACAATACAATTAATACAAGTACATAAAAACCTTAATTAGATATAAGCGGTATATGTATATTATATATAGTGCATTATAGATATATTATTATTATATTTTATGGACCTATGACTTACATGTGTAAGAAATTACGACTTGCAAATTGCTTTTTATTTTAATCAGGCGATAGTGTATTATTCTATTTTGACCGACTTTGCAAGGGAGAAGGTGCATAAATTATTTTATTATATATGTACGTATGTATATTACACTTTATCTGTTTGTGAAACGTTTTTCATAATTATTTTTTAATGAATAGTTTATACCTACCTTACCTAACCTAAAGGTAATGAATAGCTTATACCTAAAGGGTGGACCGATATGAACATAAAAATATTGCTGCCCCTCAATATTAGCAATTATTATTTTTAAAGTGATTTTGAGTTACTTACTTCGTTATAAAGTACTCGTAGATCTACGGACAATGAAGAATATCACCAACTTTTTGATTTTTATATTAGAATACACTATTAAAAATGAAAAAATACCGTCATTTTTTTGTTATGTCTTATAGTTTCCGAGATATTTAATTAAATATCTCGGAAACTATAAGACTAGCTAACTAGCTAAACAATTGTTTAGCTAGCGCGCGATGACGCCGTCGCTGTGACGTCGTTTTACAACAGTCGATCAGTGCGTGCTCTGCTCCCGACGTTTGTGTCGTTGAAAATTGATAAAAATGTCGAATTTAGAAACTAGAAAATAAAAATACAATACTTACATAACAAAATTAAATTAAAAATTTAAAAAAATCTGCGACCATCTCGGACCGATTTTCATCAAACATTTCAAACAAAAAAAAACAATCATAATCGGTTCATCCGTTCGGGAGCTACGATGCCACAGATAGATACACACACACATACACACAAACACATCAAACTTATAACACCTCGAGGTTTTTGCGTCGGGGGTTAAAAATGCCCTTATCCACTATCACATTATATTAGCCGCCGTGGTCGAAATCAGTTAGAATGACATATTTTTCTATATAAATTTTACTGTATTTCCTTAGAGCTCATATTAATAGTTTTGTTAATAATAGTGTTATGAAACTCGAGAAGAGCGTCGAGAAGATTTGGAACGTACGTTTGAAGAAATAGCCAACATTGTGGATAGATTTAAATCAGCCAATTACGATCTTGGTTAGATTTTATTTATCTTCTTCTTCTCCTTCTTCTATACAGATAAATGAAATTGACGTGTCTGTTTGTAATGTCAAAATAACAGCATTTTATTAAATGCATTTGAAATTATATACGGTACTTATAAGAAAAACACAATTTTTAATTTTTTTGTCTGTCTGTTTGTCGGATAATCTCTGAAACGGCTGGACTGATTTTGATGGGGCTTTCACTGGGAGATAGCTGATGTTATAGGGAGTAACATAGGCTACTTTTATTCTAGAAAAAGGATTAGGGTTATGCTTAAAAAAAGTAAAACGTACCTAGGGACGAACCCGAGCGAAGCAAGGGTGAGTCGCTAGTAATATATAAAATTTCCGATGTTTTTCCGCGATGAACTCCGAAACAACTTATCTGATCTTTTTTTATTTCTTGCAAAATATGTAATTTGCTCGAACTTAAAAGATTTACTAGAACTTTTTTATTGCAAAATTAACAATTTTTATATGTGTGCCATAGCAACGCGTGTCCGGGTCTGCTAGTTTACTGTAAATATCATATTGCTGTATTTTCAGCTTTTTGTAAGTTAAAGTTGTTTGTTAGCTAAGTAGAGATTTTTTTTAATAAATATTAGATTTCATGGACCAGACTTTTTAGAAATTTTATTAAAATCGGAAAATTTGGTGTTACATATTTGATGAGATTAAAATGAAAATGTCATCAAATTTTTAACTATTTAGTAAGGATAAATGAAAACTTGAATAAACGTCCGCAAGTAATATATTAGAATTTTAACACTTTGTTTCATAGGTATGATTGCCGGCCGGCAAATGTCGACTACTAGTGGTGAATTTATCGTCGCAAATATTGAAAAGGAGATAATAGACTACGTAGACGATCAGATAGCTATACTACCAGATCCCGATTTAAAAAGAAAGAAGGTACGTATATAAGATTTTTAGTTGACTTTTCTAGAAGGAAGTTAGGTAATGTTACAGGACAGTAGGTTAACAGGAATATGTTAACCCTCATACGTTAGCTCGGATATTTTAGCCCGGATATGTTAGACCGCATGTGTTAGGGCAGATATGTTAACACGGATATATTTAGCCGGATGTTTTACCTCGATATGTTATCTCAGATATGTAAACACGGATATCCGTGTATATATATTTAGCTATATATGCTGGCCTAGATATGTTAACACGGATATGTTAAGCTGGATATCTTAGCCCGCGTACACGGATATGCTAGCCCGGACATTTTGGGCCAAATATGACTTGTGTGCTAAAGGCTATTTCTATATAAAAGATTTTTTAGAACATTTTACTTATTTTGAATTATGTGATCGCCTTCAGGCAATGCCGGTTATTAAAATTTGTCCTTTTACTTATATTTTATATGAATTAAAAATTAAAAAAAAAACGCTACGCAAATTAATTGTCATTTCACGATTACACTGGCACGCGTGAAGCACTTAATCGAGTTATCATACGCCAAAATGCCTTATATCATTTTGGAAAAGAGCTGATACTCTTACACTGCTGGGCCGATTTTAACCAAACATAGCTAAGAACCACTGCAAGGAAAGTGGCTTTCAAATGAAAAAACAACCGCATCGAAATCGGTCCATCCGTTTGAGAGCTACGATGCTACAGACAGGCACACACAGAGACAGGCAGACAGACAGCATCGACATCAAACTTATAACACCCCTCTTTTTGCGTCGGGTGTTAAAAAAGTAAAAAAGCGTATAGCCCCGTGGAGTGTATAAAAACACGTAATTTTATTCAAAGTACTCCTAAGTCTCCCTACTCCACTATATTTGCACTTGTATTTAATTCAATCTATTTTAGGCAAAGCCAGAAGAGGTAGCAATGGTGACAGAGATTCTCGAGAACTTCTTGGATGAGAATATGGATGTGATCGTACCCGAAGTGGAGGAGATTGAAGAAGAAGAACACGCTGTTCCGGATGTGATTATTAGATAATTATTATATTGAAGACAAATATTATTTTAACAGAACAACTGTTGAGTTTCTCTTGGGCTGTTCGGCCTTCCGAGTCGGCGGCAGATTCCTTACGGACATATTAGAGGAAGAGTCCGTGAACGCCAGACCTTCGTCATTTTATAATGGCTGAAAGTTTGTCAGCGCATGAAAAATGTTCCAAACAAGTTGGGAGGCATTTCTAAGAAAATGTTGCAAATGGTCACCAAATTTGAAGCGCTAAGAATTGACTTTATTTTTGATGGTGTGTAATAAGTGCTATGCTAGCAGTCTTATAAATCATCTAATGATTACCCAAGTATTATATATAAAAATCAGCTTTTATACTATAACGTAAGTAGAATAATGATTTCATGAAAAGGGTGTCGGGCAAGGGTTTGCGACGATGTTAAGTGTCTGGCATTGAATGACGTGATTTTTAATAATATTCTGAAGGTAATACCAAAAAATCACACTTTATTATTTGACGAATTTAGATCGGTATTTTACACACCTTTAGTACCGTGTACCTGCCAAAGCCACCATAGCCTGAACTTCATAATAGTTCATCGGTATTATCTGTGTTGGGAGCATGCGCTGACAAACTTTCAGCTTTTATAAAATGACGAAGGTCTGGCGTTCACAGGCTCTTAGGCCATATATGGTATTCAGCCCTTTTTTCTTTTTTTTAACGCCCCACTGCTGGGCACTAGCCTCCTTCAGTACCTTCGGGATCAGGTCAAAATCCACCACGTTGGCCAAGTGCGGGTTGTTAAACTTCACATCTCTTTTGAAAACTTGCTAGGTCCTCTCAGATATGCAGGTTTCATCACGATATTTTCCTTCACCATAAGGCAAGTGGTAATCATGTTGGAAATGAATCGCATATGAAAATATCATAGGTGTGAGATTTGAACCCGGGATTTGAACCCGCTTCACTCGGTCTAAAAGTGACTATTCAAAAGTGCTAGTTAAAGTCCATTTCAATAAAGTATACCTATGTATTTTGATTGATTAATTAAAATTATGGTCATAATATGATTGTAAATTGATGCTGATGTCAGGCTCGGTATCAGCCTACTAGAGAAACATAATGTATGTATGTATGTATGTATTTAGTCCTTTTTAATGTCCCACTGCTTAGCGTGGACTTCTCTTCACAGTACGAGGGGAATCAGGTCATTGCCCACCACGCTGGCCAAGTGCAGCACAATAAATGCAAATAATTTTTTTTTTAATTTTGAACAGGTTATTCAAGTTTATGCAGTACCAGGCATAGGGCCACCCGTAGACGAAGATATTATGAGGGACTTTCAGGAATACGCCCTAGACATTTGTAAGGTGCAAGCGGACTTGTTCATGCCGAGGAATATTCGCCATTTTCTTTGTCCCCCTTTGGAAAAGTAAGTGATCTATTTGTTTATCTATACTAATGTTATAATGAGGTAAAGCTTGTGAGTTTGTGAGGTTGTAGGGGGTAATCTCTGGATCTACTGAACCGATTTAGATGAAATTTGGTAAGAAGATAGTTTCAGACCCTGAGAAGGACATTTTTTTAAATACATACATATTTTTATCCCGAAAATTCTTCCTTAAGGGGACGAAATGGGGATGAAAGTTTGTATCGGGAAGCAAGCTAGGGGCCAACCCGAGCGAAACGAGGTTAAATGGTGGAGAGGCTTGTTAGCATGAGTTTGTCACTTCTCTTGGGGAAGAACTTAATATTAATTTAAATACAAACTTTATAATGACCGTGTGTTAATTGTATATCATTTTCTTTTTTTTCTCAGAGATAAGATATTTTCCTGTAGAAAAAAGTATCCTATACAAGTATGTTGACCCGGATAACCAGCTATCATCATACCACTTGACATGATAGACAGACAGACAAAAATTCTAAAAACTATAGACATGGCCTCGGTATCGATAATAATGACTATTTCTATGAGATTTTTCAAAAAATATTTAATGTAGCTACAGATTCGACTCAGAATTTTATTTATATGTACAGATTTATAATTTTTCACCGCCATAATTAGAGAGATAAAACAACTGTTTGTTACTATTTAACACTAAAACCGCTGAACAGATATTGATGAAAAATTTCACAGAACTCCTAACCAAGCGAGGAAACCATTGACGACACGTTTGGCTCAGTTTATAGTGGCCTTACTTGCTGTGCCAGCAACCGCGGGTTCAAGTCCCGTTAGGGACATTCATTTGTGTGATGAGCACGGTTGTTTGTACTCCAGTCATGGGTATTTATACATTTTATAGTAAATATGTATTTAAAAGTTATATACTTATGTGTAGTGTATCAACTATCTGGTATCCATAATGCAAGTCTCGTAGCTTATCATGGAACTAGATGGTGCTGTGTGTTGATATCCCAAAAAAAACTACAATTAAACAAGAATAGTCCATTTATTTTGAAAACTGTGAAACTAGTTTTTTTTTATTTTAAGATACATAGAGAATGAGTATGAAGATTCTCAGCCTAAAGAGGAAGAAGTTCCGACGGGTGGAGTTATTACTGATTAATTATATCTAAATAAAATACAATAAAACTTTTTTCATCTATGTAGTGTTTTGATATCATGCACTGATGCACTTTTTACTATTTAAATAAAATAATTATTATTACAGTGACAAGTCGTTTTATTTAATTCTGTGTTTAACTTTATTTGTTATTTCTATAACACAAATATAAACTACTAGCGACTCTTGATTGGATCAGTGTTGATCCGGATAGCGAGCTATCATCATACTAAATTTCTTCAAAATCTGTCCAGCGGTTTTCTCGTGATGCGTTCTCAGACAGACCGACAGACAGAAGAAAATTCTAAAAACTATACATTCGGCCTCGGCCTCAGTACCTATATATAATAATAACTATTTCAAAAGATTTTCCAATATTTAATGTACATAATATTCGACTTAGAATTTTATTATATGTATAGATGTTATGTTTTTATTGTTTTAATTATTTTTGTAACATTATGCCACAAGTTATGAAAAAAAATAAAATGGCGGAAGTTGATAATGCCTCAAAGGCTACATGCATATTGTTTATGGTCAGATTCAATATTTCCTAAATTGAAAACAGCGCCATCTATGAATATGATGCCTATTAAGATATAGGTAATAGATGGTATGAGCAGTGCCGGATTAACCACGTAGCAAGAGTACCAATTGCTACGGGCCCCGCGCAAAAGGGGGCCCCGCATATTTCAGCCCGCTCATAGAGAGGCAGGCAGAGGCCTGAGCGTGATTTTTTGAGTGAAACTTATTAAGACGTAGTATATTGAATTTATTTGATGTCAGAAAGCGTGAAACGTCACACCTTTTCCTACTAATAGACCAATCGGAATCCGCTTATTTTTAAGAGAAAAAATATATATTGAAAACCTGAAGTTTTATGATTATAAAATGCTAGTAGGTATATAAGGAATTCAAATTCGTAAATGCCCCCTATGGCCAGCTACCCCCGAGAAATGGCGGGACGCAAAGCGTTGAAAAATATATATTTTTTTCACTTTCCGCTTTACTGTGATGTTTTATCGAAAAATGTTTTGTACAAAAGTTGTAGGTTTAGTAGAAATCTACAACTTTTATAAATATTACAATAATCTCAAAGTTTTCGAGATATTTGCAAAAAACTCGGTTTTTGACTTTTTTTATTTTTAATTTCTAGAATAATCTTTGGATTTCCATGAAACTAAGGAAATAGAAATAAATTGAACGATTTTTTTATATATATATAACATTGTAGTATCTAAAGTTAGCAAACTAATATAAAAAATTGAGACAGTATAGCGGTCATAAAACCTCTTTCTTAGGATTGGGCATTATATTCCTTAGCGAATTTTAAAATTATTTTCCTATCTGTACACACATAAAAACAAGCAGAAATGCTAAGACGATTGTCTCATATAGACAACATATACACACGTATGAGGATTGAGTGCGAATACGATTCTTGAGTAAGAATGACATATATGATAAGGAAAGTAAATAAAACATTGCAAACTTTACATTCTTTTATTTTAATATATGGAATAATAAATTAACCCCCCATGTATATACCGTCCTATCACCGAGACACGTTGGCTGCATTCGGACTATCCCTGTCTCGCTTTAGCTAGGTATTGTTGTCTCTTTTTATCATAACAATTTATTCCTTGAAAAATTACATTAAACGATATAATAAATGTTACACAACGTATGTTCAAAAACCTAAGTTTAACTAACAGTCAGACTGTCTTAATAAATTGATAAGTATAGGTATATGACATATTTGGTATTATATCATCCGTGTTACATAATAGGGCCGTTTGTTCGGCCTAACTAAATCGAGACTGGGACTATCAATCGTTGAGCATTTATCATCCATCACTAAATTAACAATTCATCGATTTTACGGATTCCCATGCCATTATCATAAACCGTCGGCATCTAAGCGAAATAAATTTTATATTAAAGCATTTTCACTCGCGGTTTCTAAACGAACATCCGCCATCTTGTTTTGGCGGGAACGCCATTAATTACTTAGTCATAATTGATTTTTACAGTAAACATTACTTATATTACATTTAATAAGCATCGTATTGTATTTATAAGTGAAATTGAGTTACGTTATAATATTAGCGTGGCGAATGCTCGTCGAGGAGCCGGTTTTACACACTTCAAATGTCTACATACGAAAATTCCAAACGTAATTCCGCATTATATGGATTCTTTGGGTAACTAAATTCTATATACACAACAATATTCGCACGTACTCGCAATACAAAAAGCATAATACTAACCAAACAGAAAGACATAATAAGTTTTTATTTAGGTTTTTTTTTCAAAATTTACATATATATACTTACAAGCAAGAAATGAAATTACAAACTCTCGTTTAGGAATCATTTTTATACACTATGTTATTAGAGCCAAGCGCGATGCGATGTATCTCGGGACGTTTGACCTCACGCAAAAAATGTATAACAATATCTAACTTAACAATTATATAACACTGACGGTTCTTCATGTTTCGATTTAAAATGCACTCCCGGCTTCATCTATCTGAGGTTAATGTGGCAAAAATTTTTTTGTAAAAATAACATTGGCAGTAATTTTTTATGATTTCGAAAGAACAAACAAACCGGAAGCTCGAAAATGTGAAGAATCCAATAGTTTTCTAATATCGATTCCATCCGTGAAAATCGATTAAAATTAATGGCAGCTAAGTTTGTGTACGCGTTGCAAACAGACGAAAAACACTGACACCGCGACAGTCCGAGATTGAAAGCATGCGTTAGGCTTAATATGTAGAACCAAATGCTATAGACAGCAGGGCGAATTAAAAAAAAATTGTGACATTTAAAACGCCATATTGCTTTACATTTGGTGCAAAAAGGTTATTTTGTTATTTATTTTTTTAGAAACTATTTAAAAAAAATGGCTTTACAGTTACATAATTGAAGAGAAAACAGAAAAATATAATTATTTTCGCTTCAAACAAACGTCTTACGTTCCATAGCATTTAGTTAAATTACAAAAAACTTAGGCATTACTTAACAGTAGGTACGTACAGCTTACAATATCGTGTGGGTATTTTATGTTTGTTAAAGTAACGACATTTTAAGTTTTCGAATCTAGTATTTACTATTCAACTGACAAAAATCTATGGCCACGTGACCTTTCAACTATATCCACTTCTAGCTTAGATTGAGATAGAAAATTTATTCGCCTAATCAAATAATGGAAGCTTTAAACAATATTATTATGAAATAAATCGTTTAACACATTTTTCAATCTTAAATATCAATAGTGTTATGTTTCAACAGATTATATAGTAAATGTGAAAATCGATTTAAAATATTATACTAATCGTTTGCATTCTGCACTTTTAAAATGTCGAATAACAGATTTTTGTACGATTTATTTCATGACAATATAATTTAAAAAAAATTACAAATCCGATAACAAACGGAAGACTGCTACAGAAGAATATTTTATGAAAAATGGCGTCATAATTGTTTTATGAACAACAAATATCTTCATTAAAAACTTTAGGAGAATTTATAACTTTAAAAAAACCCCATGAAGCTATTCATCGTAACGTCTATTACCAAAAATTTATTAATTCATTCCATAAAAAATCTCAACGTCTATGTTAGTACGATGTCGTCTAAGATATTTAATTATTGAATTATCTCTAGCGTTAAATCGAAATAAATAAACTTGGAAATGAATAAGTTATTTTTCAAACAAAACAAATACCTTACCATATAACTATTACTAAGGAAGCGTCATGAAATGGAACAAAACAGAATGGCGGGAAATGCCATATTTAATTTCTAATATCAAAAACAACTTTTTAAATGACAGTTTTTAAAGGCAACATTAAAATAAATTTAGTGTCCATCAAAAATTATGGTCTAATTTTGGGACTAAATTATTAGAATTAATGATATTATATGAATTAGGAGCTTTGGTGAGTTTCTAATGTCGTTTAATGTTACAACTACATATTTTTTTGACATTAAACGTTGGCTCCTAAATAGAATTTCCATTATACAAATGGTTATTTTGTAAAGTTATTTACTTTAATGAAATATTGTTTTAATAAATTTCATTATAATCGTTTAAAACTTTCCAGTTCATTTATTCACTGCATCTTTATCATTTCTTTTAAATAAAGAAATTCAAAGCTACAATACAAATCAAACTTTTGCATTTTAAATGCAAAAGCTTAATATCTTTAAGTCACACAAAATTATAAAAGCTATTTTTAAGAGTGTTGCCACACTATAAAAAATCATATAATATTTTTCCTATTTTTCTAATATGCCAAATTTATATACAAACAATAACATTTGGAATTATTTATTACTTGATAACATTTTAACTGCTAAAATTTTGAGCGTTTGTTTCCAATTAATAGAAAAAGAACCATGGAAAATTTTCACTAACATTTTTTTATAAATAAATTTTCTAATATTACACTAGCAATGTTTTACAAGTCTTCTAGAATCATTCAAATTTTGGAGAACGGATGGTAGAAAGGGGTAAGGTTTCAGCAAAACTGACAAAATGAAATAATACCCACAATATGCTCAAACAATTAGCTAAATTGGCAGAAATTAACTTGAAATAGATTTTTTCCTTTTACACATAGCAATAGTTTGAATATTTTTCTCTTTCACACACAAATGATTGCGAAGAGGTCGCTATGTTGTACTAATTCACATTTTAAAATAAGGCAGTCATCTATTTTGTAACTTTAGTAGCGGCCATTGCTTCGCTATGCGTGTTTATAGCTATGCGTTTTGAACCCTATCGTTTCCGGTAAATCATTGAGCTGCGGTACAAAACGTTCGGAATCATTAACATTTCATTAAAAACTATCGCCTACCGTCCGTAAATCGGAACCCGCCTTCAAAACTGTCATCTTGACACATGAAGGAAGCAGTCAACTTGAAACTTGACACAGACATTTGACAAATGACACCATCGATGTGCCACTGTCAACGCAGCTGTCAAAGTCAAAATAACTGCCAGTCGAAATGTAAACCGCGAAGCAATCCAACAGCTCCGTGAAGCTTAAACGAACTAAACTTAACTATTGGTGTTACGCCATTAACGTAGCGTGAAAGGAAGAAACGTCAAAAGATGGTTTTTGGAAGCATTCCTAGGTTGTATGTGATATTTTTTAAATGTTTTTCATAACATCAGGCGATGGCCAACAATCTTGCTGCCCTAGTTAAGAAGTCGATAATTCGACGCCATATATTCCGTAATGCGTTGGAACGACTGAATAAAAATCTCCAAAGGAAGAACACAGCAACCACTTGAGTTAGAATGTGCACTATGTGTAACCTGTCAAAGAGAAAAGAAACATTAGTTTAATGATAAAACAAATAAAACATCCAAATTAAAACACATTACTTAAGCTCAGAAATGACTAAATAAAGTACAGCAAGACTTAACATTTTTTTTTAAATTTACATTCCATTAATTTTATTAAAATAGCTAATAGGTCTAACAACGTCTTGTAAAATAACAATAAAAAAATCCCAAAAAGTGAATTCTGTAGATATTGTATGGACTATGGAAAGAGCTGTTCTCTTGCGTGACAAAACGGAAATAAACTGCTTAAATATTCAGGGTATATTTTATCCTATTTTCTCTCGACTTTTATTACGTGAAACAAAGTGATAATAAAGTCACTCACCTCCGTAGTATTTTCCTAGACTTGGGCAACGTTTCCGGACTTTCTTTGAACAAAAACCTTCTGATCCCGAGGACATACGATTCGATGTACGCGTCCCAATCTATATTCGTTACGTCGAAGTCGAAAGTGTTCCTGTCCTCGGGGGATAGAAACGAGCAAAGTTCTCGCACATTATCGTCTGGGAACGACCATTGACGAGTTGTGAAGTATTCGAGACAGGCCGACGCCTGTTCGAGTTTGTTTTGAACCCGCATCATCCTGTTGGTTGTTTAGAATAAGAATTCGTTATATGAAGGGATGTAAGTTCTATTTTTTATAATATTGGGTGTAATCATCATTAATCATTATACATACATAATATATAAATATACGTAGGTGTCATTAAGATTCTTGTATAGATTCTTCTGAACAGAGATGTATTTTTTTCGAACTGTAGATAGTCGAAGTTCTCAAAAATCAACTATGAGACGCTTCTATGTCGAATTGGAAAGAAATATTTTAAGCACAAATCGGTGACTAAGCATGAAACCGCAGGCTTGACCAGAATACAAAGTACTCACATAGGTTTATTGCCAGATAACTTGGAAACAAAGTCGATGAACACAGCCGGCGCTCTGTGCTGCAGCAGCGACAGGGTATTGTGTTTCAGGCGATTGTTAGTTATGTCGCCGCCAGGGTACCAGACGACTTCGCCTGAAATCGTCATTAATACTATTAAATGCTTTCCTAGTTATGCCTATTTTATTCCATTTTGGCTTCCTACTTTACTGAAGCTACCTATTTAGGCGAGAAAGAGGTTCAACATTTTTTATTAGGCTGGCGTTAGCGATCCACTGATATTTCTTTTTATTTTTGAAAGTAGCAACACTCGATATAATTGATAGATTATAATGATACAAAACTATTAGCAATGTGGTTGTCCTAAAGATAATTAGATAGGTATATACCATATAATTGGAACAATAAAATTACAATATGGTGCTCTAATCTAAGGTGTCATGTTTCCAAGGTACTTTGAAGTAAAAATTGCTTAAGAATGATAACTGTGGAAATTATTACAATAATTAATACAGCAAATGCATGCTACAAGTAGTCAGTTCATTTTTAATGATTGCCATCATCATATGGCGGAGACACTTGATGGTACCATGTTGATGTTTTATTTTTTTAAATGTTTTCTATTCATATTTATACGTGTTGTTGTGCCGCAAATTTAGAAAAAAGAGTATTGCAGGCAGCGAACCCAAGAAACGCACTGGTAGATGGCACACTTCGGTGGGCGACGTGTTATGCGGGTTGCTCCTGGTACTTCTCTAATAAAAGAGTGGACTATGGAGCAACCCCATGATTGTTGGTGGCCCATGATGGTCTGCTTCGACAGACCTGCCGTCGGATCGTCGTAGTTGAATGCGTAAGCGATCCTGCGACGCCCCATTAAGACGGGGGAGATTCCGTTGGGTTTTGGTGAGTAGTACTGACTTTGCCGGTGAGTCCCACACCTCGTGCGTTTCCCAACGTTGAAAAAAAATGTTAACAATGCCAAAAAAGTTCTTATCTCTTTCTTGATAAATCCTTTATGTCTTTTTTACTCAAATTATAACTCTGCACACTATGATATCTCATATGAAATATAGATTTTCCAATGGTCAAATTAATACTGTATAAGATATTCCAAAACTCACTAAAGGGATGTTTTCTCATATATTTGAAGCTGGTTTTCACGAAGCGCTGCCACGTGATAGGGTTCTGTTGGCCGGTGCAGCAATTATAGACTACGACACCATCGCCCCTGTAACAGTAAGACAATACAGTTAAAAACTTATTCTATACTAGTTCACCGGACAAACATTGTATTTTTTAAATTTCATTAAACTTTTCTATAATCTACAACCTTTCTTTGACTATTATGAAAACATTAAAATAAAAATTATCTAAATTGGTCTAGCTTGTAGTCATTTTTTTACCAACAAAGTTTTTCAATTTTATTCATATATACTAATTATGTTATATATGCAAATAATAATATACATAACTGTCTGTCAGTCTTTTGGGTTATAAAGTGCAGATATCCTATATAAGGAATTGGACGGCATTAATTTCTTTTTATTTTTCGACTCAATTTGTTGTATTTAAATAGACGATAGCGAAGAGCTAGTGAAACTGCAAAACTATTTTATTTAAAAAAATATATAAAATATAGTAAAATACACACATAATAACAGCGCCATCTATGAGTAAGCAGTACAAATATTTTACCAAATGGAAGATTTTAATATAGAAAGGCCGACACTTTAGTTTGGGTTTATTTTTAATATGCACCATTCAGTTGGTTGACTCTAAAAATTAGTTACGTTAATCCCACTCACCGTCTCAAATGGGTCCGCCAAGCGCAAACAATCATAAGATTAATAACTGTATCAACGGGAACCAAATCTGCTACCCGCGTGCCGGTGCCCAGCATGGTGCGGAAGATACCCTTACCGACGGCTGCTATGATGCCGTTCGGACCGTTCCAGTTGTCCACCCATCCTTTGACCGGCTCCCGAACAGAGGAGAGAACTGGTGACAAAGATGTTTGATTATTAATATTATTATCATTTTAAAATAAAACAATATTTTCGGATTTTGTGGCGGGTTTATTTTTAATTTTTTGTAGCTTTGAAATGTTTGGAATGCTCCACTACGATCATAGTCACGGGAGAGACTTAAGGAAATTAAAATTAAAAATTAATAAAACACAATTAATCGTAGATAAGATATTTTGGTGCCATTTTGATATTTTTGAAAATCATTATATAAATTTGTGGGTGGATGCTGTCTGTAACAACTATATATCACCTTTGAGACGTATAAAACCTTAGTCTCTCCCGTGACTATGATCATCAAAAATCTAAATAAATCCGCGACAAAATCCGAAAAGATAGTTTTATTTTAAAATATCAAATATTCATAAAGTCTAAGAGTATTATTATTATTATCAATACAAATGAAGTCCATATGACCTAACTTCCGGCAAGGCGAATTCCAATACGACCGATACTACTATCGGCGCAGAAGATACTGTGTATTTCTTTAACTATGATAATCCAATAGCACGGAAATACGATATGACCTGTGCGAGATCAAGTGAAAGACCGAATGCTATACGAGGTTCGAGGGTATGAAATCGTCAATTTACTAACTTTGGTCGCCTACTGAGAATTTTCGACAGAAGAATCCACTAAATGATCTTAGCCCGACCCATAAATGAGGAATATTTATGTAATTTTTAACACTATACCGTGGAATCCTTGTTTTTGATGATGACCAAAGATATTTGTTTATTCATTTTTAATATCGTTTTTAATTAACGGTAGCATGTTGTGTTTACCTTTTACCAATGTTATAAAGTGCTAGTATTAAACAATTGTAAAACTGCTGGTAGACCTTTAATAAATAAATAAAGTAAATAAATATCTATTAAAAAATCAGTACCCCTTTAGTACTTTTCCTATTTTCAGTAAGAAATTAACTATTATTTCTGTTGTTTATTTTTGCTTTTAATATGTATAAATAACTGTGCATTGTCAAAGACAGACAATATAGGTTTATGTCTATACTTTGCATCATTTATCAACAAGCAAAAAAAGGAATTTCGTTTATAAATATCATTGTCATAGTAATCTTTTAAGTATAACAATGCACTGTAGTAAAATAAACAATCAAATGAATTATTCACTGTTCGATTTCTTGTGCCAAAAACCTGTATGGCTTATGAATGGAGACAATTTACTCTATAACACTATATAACATTTTTAGCCGCGGTTCCGCTTACATAAAAAGCGGGGCAAAGATAAAAAGGTACTCTGGGTACGTCCGTCCCCATGATGAAATGTATGTTTTGGCTCCCTCTGCCTGTCTCTGTGGTGTAGTGGCTAGCAAGTACGGTTGCACACACGGAAGTCCTGGGTTCGAGTCCCGGGTCGGGCCAAGTTTAGTTATTGAGTCTTTCTGTATAGTTAGCCTCAGTAACAGCCCGGAGTTGGGAAGTTGGCGATGTTACACCCCCGTGCCTCGGAGAGCACGTAAAGCCGTCGGTCCTGCGCCTTAACTCTCACTGGTCGTGTCGAGTGGTCGTCCCACCAGAGTATGAGAGTGACAGGAATAGAGAGTGCACTTGTGTCTGCGCGTACACTTGTGCACTATAATATCTCCTGCGCCAGTTGGCTAGTCTCAATGAGATTGGCCGCCGTGGCCGGAATCGGTCAGGATAACATCATGTCTTGGCTAGTTTTCATCAACATCGGTTCAACGATTTAAGCGTGATAAGGTTTAAGGTGAAGAAGTCGGTGTATGAACGTTGTAGGTACATTATGGTAAGAATATAAAAAAACTATTGGGTGGGACCGTGTGTCTGTGTCGGGGCACACAGCCGTTGGTTTAAACGAGTCGCTTTTGATATTTTTGCTTCTTATAAATATTTTGCATAATTGAAAACAAATTAATTAAAATAGTGACATTTGAAGACAGCAACGGAAAGAATATGATATACATATATCATTTGTCAGAAAATAACAACGGTTACTATGGCAACCTATTTCATTACGGTCCACTTTTCTGACCTGGGTATCCGTATGTTTATACGTGATTTTGAAGACGTTACACATCATAAATAAAAATGGTCATAAAATGAAAACTAGTGGACCAAACAATGTAAAATTTTTATGGGACCAAATTGCAACTATTCCGCATCAAACTAAAGAAGAATCACGTAAATCGGATCATAAATCTCAGCGTAATCTGTGTACATACATAAAAAAACAAATCGAATTGAGAACCTCCTCCTTTTTGAAGTCGGTTAAAAAGAGGCTGTTATAGATCATACTGCCAATCTTATAAAGAATTTTTTGCAATATATAAATACCAAAAAATCGTATCGTCGTAATTTTTATAGCACTAAACTAAAATTATCTACTGCAATCTGGTGAAATCGATAAAATCGATTATGAGACAGCGATTTGTCACTGTCGAAACACTTCCCAGGAATATTTTTTCTTATCTTTTATCATTTAAGAATGAGCAAGCGAAAAAATATTTACAATACATGTACATAAGGAAATGACTAATATAATATATATATATATATATATATATATATATATATATATATATATATATATATATATATACATACATACATATATATATTATGGCTATATATAGGGAGCATCCATTGATTACGTGAGCTGGTTATGGAGGGGGTTCAGTAAAATCTCATCAAATCTCATTTGAAAAGTTATTTTCTCACGTGCGTACGTACACACACACGTTTTTTTTGTTCTGTTTTTAACTCACTTTTAGATTTATTAAGTAATACTAAGTGAAATTTGCATGTAGTTTTTACCTTTAAATGATTTTACATACGCTGTGCATGTAATGTAAATTGTAAATACTTTAAGAAATATTAAATTTATGTTAAGTCGTTGGTAGACCCAATAAATCTATACACACCTATAATAAAATTGTAACTAAGCCGAATCTGTACATTAAATATTTTTTGGAAAATCGTATTGAAATTTTCATTATTCTATTATATTTTGATTATAGGCCGAATCTATATTTTTTTTGAATTTTTGTTTGTCTGTCTGTCTGCCAATACATCACGAGAAAACCACTGAACAGATTTTGATAAAATTTGGTTTGATGATAGCTGATTATCCGGGTCAACATACATATACATAATAGGATACTTTTTACTGCGGGAAAACATCTTATCTCTGAGAAATCTATACTAAACGTTAAAACGTAAGTAAGAGCGAACCCGAGCGGAGCGAGGTGTATCGTTAGTAAATAATTAAATAAAATAAATAAATATAAATATGTTGGACCATCTAGTTCCATGGTGAGCTACGAGGCTTGTGTTATGGACACCAGATAGTTGATACACTACACATATATAACTTTAAGTACATACATATTATAAATATAAACACCCATGATTGGAGTACAAACATTCGTGCTCATCACACAAATGAATGCCCCCAGCGGGATTCGAACCCGCAATCGCTGGCATAGCAAGTAGGGTCACTACACACTGAGTCAAACGTGTCGTCATAGATAAATCTTCACATTTATATCACAGTAACTAATATAACTGCCGTATATTTTCTCTCAACTTGAAAAATATTCTTTGTAAGCAATACTTTAAGAACAGCATTAAATGTCTTCAAAATTAACATTTAAATTTAAAAGTCAATAATAAAAATAAAATCATGGACGTTGTGATAAAAACATGTTTTTTTAAAGTAATTAAAATGAAACCACAAGTCTTAGATTTAACTTTTACAAAATGTTCATAAAATTTTACATTAATATATACTTTAAGTAAAATTTTTAATTACATTGTCTTAAATTATAACAAGAATTACAACACGTACACTCTACAGGTATAAGAATAAATGTAAAAAATTACCATATTTTAATGACTTACTCCTCTCTCGTCACCCATGACAATAACATAGAAAAATTCATATCATTCGCTTTCACATATGCTCATCATATTCTACTAAATACTACCAAATCTATATAAATAAAAATGAATAGCTGAATGTGTTGCTAAGCGCAAAACTTGAGAACCACTGGACTAATTCAGCTATTTTTTTTTATTCAAATATTCGCTTAAGTCCGAGGAAGGTTCTAATGAAGAGAAAAAATGGAAAAAATGCCCGGAAAAATGTAAAAACATCATTTTTCTAATCGGATCTGCTACTGGGCCACTTAATTTGACAGAACGAGGTCTGTCGGGGCAGCTAGTTTAGTATAAAACTATCAATATTTTCTACTATTTTCATCAAAGGTAGTATGTAAGAGATTGCTTATAGCAATAAGACCGCCTTTGCATGATTTTTTGTTATTTTTCTTTTCATCTTTTGTACTCTTCTTTAGTGTGCGCAATAAACCTATTTATCTACTTTATACTAAAAATTACCAACTCACCGATGGATGGTCTGACGATGGCTACGGGTAGGTTTCCACATTCTTTTATCAGCATATCCTCTGCTAATGCCTTCGTGAAAGTGTAAGTATTCGGCCTGTCACCTGTAAAATTGCAAAATATCTTATAAATAAAAATTAATGGCTAAATACATTGTTAAACGCAAAACTCCAGAACGGTTGGACCAATTCGGCAAATATATATTTTTTCAAATATTCGTTGAAGTCCGAGGAAGGTTCTTATGAATAGAAAAATTGGAAAAAATACACGGATTTTTCTTTACTTTAATTATGAACGCAACCTTAATATACTATTGAATGCATTTATGGAAACACATCGAAACAGAATGACGGATTGGCGTGATTTTTTCTGTGGAGATAGCTGGAGGGCTGGAGAGTGACATAGGCTACTTTTTACTACTACTACAACTAGTCCGTACTATCTTTTAAAACGTACCTAGGGATGGCCCTAGAACACTAGTTTAAATATAAAAATGGAATATACGTAATTATATCTGGGTATGAATTTGTCTTTGGTTAATGAACATTGGTTAGTTGTTTTATGGCGAATTCCAATTATTTATTTATCTGTAGTTTTCTCTAGTAAAGTTAAACATTTAATCGAAGCTCCATACAAAATATGTCAAATTCGTATCTCTAGTAAGAAGAATCAAAAATAGATAGGTTACGGAGATTCACCGTTAATAAACTGTATGTTGCATGCTCCTGCGAATGTTTCTTATGATGTCAGACTCAGAATAAGTATACCAAAATAATTGCGAAAGTCAAAAATTGTTTTTTCAGGAGATTCAGATGTAAGAGACACTAGAAGTACCTACTAGAACGCTTTTCACGCAGGAAAGGGAAGTGTACCCATGAGGTTAAGAATAGAAAAAATTTTTTGGGTCCAAGACACCCAAAGGAAGACTGTTTGCTTTTCTATACATATAATAAAATTGTAACTAAGCCGAATCTGTACATTAATATTTTTTTGGAAAATCTTATTGAATAACACTCACTTATTTAATAAACATTATTGTCGATATAGAAGCCGAATCTATTGTTTTTAGAATTTTTGTCTGTCTGTCTGTCTGTTACCGCATCACAAAAAAATCCACTGGAGAGATTTTGATGAAATTCGGTATGCTGATAGCTGGTTAACCGGGTCAACATATAGGATACTTATTACCGCGGGAAAAATCGCATTTCTGAGAAAAAATACAAAAACTGTATTGTAAGAGTATACTATTATGTAAAACCTAAGAATTTGGTTTTTGGTTATCTAAACGCGGGCGGAGCCGCAGGTAATGTTAGTTATACATATAATATATTTAGATAAATCTATCTCTTAATACTTTCTTAGATTTACGCGAATGTTTGACATTATTAAATAAAACTATCTTTTCGGATTATTTCGCGGATTTATTTTGATTTTTGGTTCCCGACGTGTCGAATGCTTTACAGCATCCATGGTCACGGGAGAGATTTTGATTTTTGGTTCCCGACGTTTCGAATGCTTTACAGCATCCATGGTCACGGGAGAGAGTCTCTCCCGTGACCATGGATGCTGTAAAGCATTCGACACGTCGGGAACCAAAAATCAAAATAAATCCGCGAAATAATCCGAAAACATAGTTTTATTTATTAATCTATCTCTATCTAAACTAAATTTCAGGTTGGATAAACATTACAGAATTTGCAGTGAGAAGAATATTGGCAAAACGCCAGCCATGTACCTTTGTAGGCTAATCGGTTGATTGAAAAACCATTTCGAGGCATAAGGTCAGAGGCCTTAATATGATAGTGATTTTAAACTTTACCTGTGATAAAGTAGCAAGTGAAGCGACATTGTACATCGAATACTATTTAGAAAATTTGGGATAGATTCGTTTTGAGGTGAAGACGTAAAAAATTATGATTTTTAAAATATTTGTTAGTACGCAAGAATACTGTATGATCTATAGGAGCATCCTTCTCGCTTAAACACTTTACCTCTCTTTTTGACAAAAATATTTTTTTATCGTGTTGAAAAAAATTTAATAAAGAAATACGAGTATATGAGAAGTTTATACTAACATACCACATTACGCATGCACATATTTTGTTTGTCTGCTATACGTATATTATATATGTACATATACATATAATAATTCAAAACTTAATTTATCGTTTTATTATTTTTAATATTTATTTCTTTCATATATTTTTTACTTTACGTATTTAAAAATGCGCTTTATATATACAGTATTAATTCAAAATGCTATATATGCACATGTCATGATTCGAAGGCAAGATATAATAACTTTTTAAGATTATAAAGATATACTTACAAGTAAAAACAACAATTTAACAGGTTAGGTTTAGCAATAGGGTATCTCGTCTCTTTGGAAGTAGAGACCCCAAAAAACTAAGGAAACTCACCTACTAAATCTGGTGTGATCCTGTCCACCAGGTCATCTGGTAAAGTCTGGACTAGCGTGACGACGTGTTCAGGATGTGCAGGGGGAGCATACACGGTTTCTTCTACTCGTTCTCTTTCACAGTTGCAGTAAGCTGTTGATACGTGAACTAAGGCCTGTGGGCAAAATTGTATCATAATTTACTATCTTACTTAAGGCGAGAATCGAAGTTGCGTTTGACGACACGTTTGTCTCAAGTTTGTAGTGACCCTACTAACTGTGTCAGCGGTCGCGGGTTCGAGTGCTGCTGGGGGCATTTATTTGTGTAACGAGCACGAATATTTGTACGCCAGACATGGGTGGACATATTTATAACATTTATGTATTTAAAGTAATATATGTGTAGTGTATCAACTATCTGGTATCCATAACACAAGCCTCGTAGCTTACCATGGAACTAAAAGGTGATGTGTGTTAATGTCCCAACATATTTTTTTATTTATTTTTTATATTTAAGTCGTAACCCTCATCATTAATACCTATATAATGAATATAATGAAATTTTGACAGCCTATTTCCTTGATAGCATGTAAATTAATCATTTTGCAATTCAACCCTTAAAACGGTCAAACAGGTTGTGAAAGCTAAATGGGTTCAAATATTTTCTATGTAAGCTGACATTAACATATCACCTCATTAATTCTAATTTAAAATAACGGCACACGACATAATTACAATTACTATATATGAATGTAGGGCACTCAAACAAATAAAAAATATCTGCAATATGGTGCCCTAAAGTATCACGTTTTTGGCATATCATTAATAAATTTTACTTGAGAATGACGGAAACCACAATATGAGTACAAATAGAGCATTTTAACGCGCAATTAATTCATTTTAAATGGTTGTCGTTGATTTTCATTGGATGATCTTTATTTTTATAATATAATATCTCGAAAACGTAATATTTTAGGGCACCATATTGCTTATACTTTTTTATTTTGCCAAGTTTTGTTCACCAAATACAATGACAAAGCCAAGTAGGATAATTTTTTTGCAATCTTAGATATTTATAATTAATCTTACATAGATCCTCTACTCAGACTAAGGTATAATATTACAGTGTCTTAAGACTAAACATGAAGCCAAACAAAAGTGTCGTAAAATATTATATTAATAGAATATTCTTTGCTTTTGTTGCTGTGCATAAATGTTAATAAATAAATACCTATACCTAACGGAATTTTATTATAGTAAAGAAAAATAATCGCCTTTTAGAAGATGAAGAAAACTAATACTTTAAAAATACAAAAGAAATTTAGTATTACATATTTTTATCATTAATTCTTCTCAAATATTGTAAATCAACCACTATTTTCTATATAAAATTCCCCGTATTCTTTAAAGAAACGATATGTATGACAACACCGAGAATGGTAGCATAAACTGCAAAACACGCTACTATTTTTGACTTTAATCTTTTTTTGGCGGACTCCGTATATATAATTCTTTAGCCTGAGCCTACGTAATAATAAAACTATAAAAACTAAAAAAAAAAACAATTTCCAGGCACTTAAATGTAAAAAATAACTAAACGGAGGTTTTCATTTAGAATAGATACCTAATCAGATATTTTCGAAGTCGGTGCCAGCCGATGCAAAGCAAATCTAATATATTTCGACACGTAAAATACATATTTACCTATTAGATATTCATATCTTAAAATATTGTAGGCTGGCACGTACATGGAAGATTATCACTTCACAGTTATACATATATACGTGGTTATACATATACATATGTATATGGTGTGGTAAAACAAAATCAAAAATGAATCTCAAACGTTAATCATTCAATTCGCACCAATTCGATTCAGTTACTATCCAACTTAAAACACTGTTGATAGTACGAAAACTAGCGAATCAGTTAAAGAACCTAGAAAGAACTGCATCGGAAATAAATCGCTATATTAAAGTTGATGGCAATCCCTCTGAATTACAAACTGATGATAGGACAGTGTAATAAAAAAGGGAAGTATAAAGCACAAATGGCGGCCTTATCGCTGATCGTTCCAGACAACTTTTTGATTGAAGATATGGAAGACTAAAATAATATATAATATAATATACTAGCTATGTTTGGTTAATGTCGGTCCAGCAGTGTAAGAGTATCAACTCTTTTGCAAAATGATGTAAGGCATTTTGGCGTATGATTACTCGATTAAGTGCAACCATAAGTAATTAATGACAATGAATTTGCGTAGGGGGTTTTTCAAATTTTTAATTTATAATTATTATACAGAAGTAGTCATAAAAAAATGTTACAGTAATAAAAAAAAATTAAGCTAAATTTTGCGAATCTTAGCATTATCGAGCCCACGCGCTAAACTTATGTGGAAGTTGCTTCAAATGAGAGAAACGAATGCTGACCCGGAACTTAAATGCGATCCATTATATGGAATTAGGTCGTGGTAGCTTCATTTCGCATCAGATGGTACTTTAAAACTGCAGTTTAAGAGACGGAAATATGAAATTGTGGAATATTATATTGAATTGAACGTTTAAACGCACGCATTTTATTAAACCTATAGGTACATATATAATAAAATTCTAACTAAGCTGTATATTTAATATTTTATGGAAAATCTGATTGAAATAGACATTATTATCGATACAGAGGCCGAATCTATAGTGTTTAGAATTTTTGTCTGTATGTCTGTCTGTCTGTGACCGCATCACAGAAAAACCGCTGGAGGGATTTTGATGAAATTTGGTATGATGATAGATGGTAATCCGGGTCAACATATAGGATACTTTTTACGGCGGGAAAATATCTCACCTCTAAGTAGTAAGTAGGGACGAACCCGAACGGAGCGAGGGTGAGTCGCTAGTTATTTATAATATCAAAGATAAAAAAACGACATTTTCGCCCTGAGAATGAGAATATCTTTCTCAGAAAGGTTTCTTTTCAGAATTTAACTGATAAGTACTTGTCACTCCGTAAATGGGCTTAGAAATAAGACTGAAGTGAAGGAATCTGGGCAAGGCACTAAGTAAGCTAATGAAATCTGACAAAATGCTGTGTATCTAACTGAATTTTATGCGACTACTAATATAAAACAAAAGTTTGTATGTATGTACCTATATTACTCCTAAACGAAATCTCTTCTGAATCTATCGAGCTAACAAAACAAACAAACATACGCACACCTCGTTAGATAGACATATGCTATCCTAGACAAAGCCAGGGGAAGTCACTGGTATTAAATAAACAAAATGGGTAGAAAAGCTTGGAAAATATTAAAATTTAAGATGCAAACTTGTACGTTGAATATTTTATGCGCCATTATGGAACTGGAGTTGTGCACGACCCTGTTACACGGTCGCGTCTCTTTGCAGTGTAACGACTTTCTTTAAGGCCGTCTTAGAATATTTTATGATTAAAACAACGAAATGATATACACATATAAGTTACTGGCGACTTACCCACGCTTCGCTCGGAATCGTCCAAAGGTGATTCTTTAGATTGACATAACTTTTTTTATTTATGAACCTATTGAAATGAAACAATACTACAAATACTAAATGTTAAGTGAAGCTTACCACAATACATTACTGAAAACCGCACTTAAATCGGTTAAGGCGTTTCTGAGATTAGCGCGCACAAACGCACAGAGAAACAAACAAAAATTCTACAAATCATTGTTTTGGATTCTATTGCGTTAATAAAAACCCCCAATAATAGTTTTTCTCAAATATCTTCCATGTACAGACAGACATCAGTTCCAGTTTATTATTATGTGTATAGATAATATACGAGTAAATATCTGTTGCGGGACAGCCAGAGAAAAAAGACAGCTCAACGCTACAATCTCTACATAGCCCTTAAATCTTCATATATTATAATACCTTCTTAGATTTACGCGAATATATGACATTTTAAATAAATCTAATATCTATCTTCTCGGATTTTTTCCCAGACTTATTTTGATTTTTGATTCCCAACGTTTCGAATACTTTGAAATATAAATTATAAGTATCAGGAAAAGAATGTCTTACTTTGTTGTTAGTTACCGTCTTTCCCGTAAAAAATGTATCACGAAACTGAATTTTTGGTTTAAAAGTCACTATCATTATGGACAAGCGTTTCACCCTCGCATTGCCCGGATGCAATCCCTAAGTGACTAATAATAGTCGAGGTGTTTCTCCAGTTCATAGTTTAAGTAGTCATCCAAATCCATTCAGGTGTTTCAAGGAGGCGTCAAGGATTAACAAACATACACACATTTTGTGAAGTGAACAATGAAGTGAAACTTCTTTAGAATCGTTGTGATTTGAAACTCGATGAAACGAGAATGCGACACTAGAGACAAACACATAAATAGATATGAATGAGAAAAAAATAGAAAGAATGAGATAGAATACATTAAATAAATAAATATGTTGGGACATTACCACTTCACCATCTAGTTCCATGGTAAGCTACGAGGCCTGTGTTATGGATACCAGATAGTTGATACACTACATATAAATAACTTTAAATATATACATATTATAAATATAAACACTCATGACTGGAGTACACACATTCGTGCTCATCGTACAAATGAATGTCCCAAGCGGGACTCGAACCAGCGACCGCTGGCACAGCATGTGATAGTAGCATAACACAAGCCTTGTAGCTTACCATGGAACTAGATGGTGATGTGTGTTAATATCCCAATATATTTATTTATTTATTTAAGATGAATATTGCGCTTGTGCAAGAAGTTCACACTCCTCCCAGAAGATAGAGTGGCATTTCATCTGCCTCCGTACATCATCTACAGGTTTGTGTGTCATATTTTCGCACTATACTTTCGCAATTATGTATAATAGTAGAGCAACGAGAACGTTCTCATATCGCTTGAGCCCTTCAGTAACTTTTGCATTAACAATATTACTCACCATCCACTCAAGTGCTAGAATAATAAGTAGTCTATATGACTCCGTGACCTATAAACTAGATGCTGTGAAAAAAAAGAAACGTACTAACAAAAATACTTTCACAACTACAATATAAATAAGAAAGTTTGAAATTATATATAGTGTTTTCCCAGTTATCGAAATTTGATTATAATTTTGATACTAAATAAAAAAATGGGACAAGTGCGAGTCGGACTCGCACAACGAGGGTTCCCTAGTATGAAACAAAAAAGTTTTTTTTTGTTTTGTGATGTAACTATAAATTTATAATTTTCGGTCTTCTAAACCTTTTGATTGCGTTGACTTAAAAGATTAAGTTTTTCACAGACCCTAGGGATTGCAGATTTGAGTACTTAATAATAATTTCAACTTGATCCTACCTCATGGGTTTCTGAGAAAAAGGGTTTTGATAGACAGATAGATAAACGGAAAACGAAATGATCCTATAAGGTTTCCTCTTTTTCTCTTGAGCTACGGAACCCTAAAAAAAGAAAATCGGTTAACAAACAGACGAGAAAAAGGTATTGAACAGTTTGGTCTTCGCCTGTTTATATATAGATAACTAGTTCTTGGTAGCACGGTAAGTAGAGCGGGGATCAAAGTGGCCTATGTACTCAGGATGCAATCTATGTCCTTGCCAAATTTTATCGAAATCTTATTTATGATATAAAATTTTCTTATTTATGATAATAATATTTATGATATTACTTATGATATTAAATACGGATGTTGGATGCAAATACGAGTAAAAAACAAAAGTCTCTCCCGTGACCATGATTGCTGTAAAGCATTGGAAACGTCAGGAACGAAAAATCTAAATAAACCCGCGAAAAAATCCGAAAAGATAGTTTTATTTAAAAAACAAATCCCTTTCGTTCCCTTCCCCCTATGATTCTTCTTGTCTTCCTCACAACAAAAAGAAAATAAATTTAGAGAAAAGAACAAAATATATATGTATAGGTATATAATAAGTATGTATGTATGTACATATATATAGAACATCTACTGAAGTTTGCTGAACGACATTGAATGATAAAGGCACTACAAATCACTCGTGTGTCGAATCTACGCTTCATTATGCATTCACACGGTATTCTCGTAGCAGAGTGACAGCTTAGAAACATAATATATAGAGATCTATTGTAAAAAGATAAAACCTACTTATTAATGTTCTATATAAAAAAAATTCAAAATCGCATTAATGTTAAGTAAAATCAAAAATCAAAATCTAAATATTTTATTCAGCATTAAATTATTACAATTGTTTACTGAACGTCATAAGTCTACTACCAGTTCGGAAAGAAGAAGCCTCAGACCTGAGAAGAACTGGTGAAAGAGTACAACCACAAACCACAACTAGTCGGAAAGACGTCTTGCCCTCAGTTTGTGATCTATGAATGACTTCATTATATGATAAGTGAGAAGACGCTTGAGATGTAAAGGAACATTGAAAAATAATCATAAAAATTAATTCACAGATGGAGAATAAATATATCACTAAAAAAACACAAAATTTATTCAAATTACCTCGTTGTTCTAGTGGCTAGCATGTACGGCTACAGATTCGGCAGTCTTGATCTGAGCTAATATATTATAGTCACTGGGATTTTCTGTCAAGACCTGATCTCTAATAGATCGCGCAGAATTGTCATCCCAGCAAGGTATGAAATATCGAGTGTTTATGCTCTTACTTGTCTATACATATGATAAAATTGTAACTAAGCCGAATCTGTATATTAAATATTATTTGGAAAATCTTATTAAGATAGATTTTATTATCGATACAGAGGCTGAATCTATAGTTTTTAGAATTTTTGTCTGTCTGTCTGTTACCGCATCACGAGAAAACCACTGTATTTTGATGAAATTTGGTATGGTGATAGCTGGTTATCCGGATTAACATATAGGATACTTCTTACTGCGGGAAAATATCTCATCTTTGAGATATCTATACTAAAAGTTAAAACGTAAGTAGGGATGAACCCGAGCGAAGCGAGGGTGAGTCGCTAGTGTACTGTAATATCTAGCACTAGCTTTAGTATGAGATATAGGGTTGCGAGTGAGAATTTCTTGAGCAGTAACAATTTTACCTTATCCGAGATTCGAACTCAAGATCTCAGGATCTACAGCCGTACATGCTACTCTCATATGTATGCACTCGACGTATGTATATCAAACTTACCTCCAAACCCAACATACGATGACACAGCTGCACCAACTGTTGTGTTCCCAGCATATTGATTGTGACGGACAGTTTTAGCTTCTCGTCGAACTTCACCGTCGCTGCCGAATGAAATACTACTGATACCTGTCAAAATATGATGATCTTGGCATAAAATAGCTTTTCAAACAACTAGTTATAAAATAACATTTTACGATTTTAACAGTAGATTTCATTGAAAAAATCCATCTAGGACAATTGCCGGCCGTTAACGGACAAGGGATCTCGCTTACATGGTCGGGGGAAAACTACGGAGTAATACCATTAGATGGTGGAAACGTACATACATATACTACGATTACTGCTTACGATAAGACGGCAATAATGCTTTTTCAATATTTTTATCGTATAAGGAAAAAAGTACATAAATATAAGACAATTTTGCAGGAAATGTAATATATGAAATTCACATTATTTTTTTAATCTATTTAAAAAAAAATTACTACCTTTAACCAGTTTCATACTTAATAATTCATATATCGTGATAATCTTTTTAGTTACTTATAAGTATTATAAAAAACTTTTTAACAAAAAATGAAAACCGACTTCCAGGCACTAAAGTTTAAAAAATGACTAAACGGAGGTTTTCATTTAGAATAGATACCTAATCAGATATTTTTAAAATCGGTGCCAGCCTATGCAAAGCAAAGCAAATCTAATATATTTCGATACGTAAAATACATAATATTTACCTATTAGATATTCATATCTCAAAATATTGTAGGCTGGCACCGACTGGAAAGTATACTCTTTGAAACAAAAAAAAAATCCAAATCGGTTCAAGCGTCTTCGAGTAGTTCACCGATTGGTGAACATATATAAAAAAAAAAGATTCCGACGAATTGAGAACCTCCTCCTTTTTGGAATCGGAAGTCGGTTAAAAACAAAAGTTAGTACACATATCTCATTTTGGTTTCCAACCTGTTTATGAGGCCCTAAGAGTCAGGCATAAAAAATGATTATTTTTCTCAACTCGAGCTTTAACAATATAAGTCATGGTTGTATGGCTAATACATTATTGGCCGTTATTTTTTTCGTGCTTTAGAATAAAAACCATTAATGCTACACGTACATACGTTTGTTAATCTTACCTTCTGACATAACATGGCTTGGTCGGGTGGACTGATGCCTAATTCTGGTTCGGTAATATCGCCTACTATTGGTACAATCTTGCTAAGTTCTTGAGGCCGTTCTTTCCTTAAAGTTTCGAAAAGCTGTGGACAAAGATAACAGATAATGATAACTCTTCAACTTAAAACGTATATGGGTTTCAGTAATTTAAAATTTCATACTCTTAGTGTTGGAATATTTTCTTGAAGTTCATATAAAACTGCATTAGTGGTTTAGGTTTAGTTAGCACGTACGATCATAAATCCTGAGGTCAGGACCTCGGGGTCAGGTCTGGTTCGAGTCTAGGGTTGGGCCAAATTTAGTTGCCGAGTTTTTCTGTTACAAAATCCTCAATAACAGTACGAAGTGTTGGCGGTATTTCCACCCCGTGCCTTGGAAAGCACGTAAATCCGTCGATCCTGCTCATTAACTCTCACCGGTTGCGTTGTAATATCGTCCCACCGGTGAAAGTGAAAAGGAATAGAGAGTGCACTCATGTCTGCGCAAGCACTTTTGCACTATAATATCTCCTGCGCAGTTGGCTAATCTGAGTGAGATTGAAGAAATCGGTCAGGCGGACATAAATATTCAATAGTAATTGGAAATATCTAAAAATCGCAAACAAAACACATCTTTTGTCCTACACAAACACATACACACACCTTCTTTTTGACGCGATATGATTTTTTCTTTTTTTACATAGCAGGAACTTATTTTCTTCATGCACAACATAAACCATAAATAGAACTTTTGATGTTAACAAAAGAAAGTCCCATGGGATTTAGTATAGAAACATACAATTACATACATTAAACAAATTCATCTATATCTATACTAATATTATAAAGAGGTAAAGTTTGTGAGTTTGTGACGTTGTAGGGGTTAATCTCTGGATCTACTGAACCGATTTAGATGAAATTCGGTAAGAACATAGTTTGAGATCCTGGGAAGGACATAGAATACTTTTTATCCCGGAAATCATCCCGTAAGAGGGTGAAAATGGGGATGAAAGTTTGTATTGGGAAACATCCGAGCGAAGCGAGGGTGAGTCGCTAGTTTATATATAAAAGGCAAAAAACATCATAATATCAGTACGCAAAAACAACTGCAACAGTAACTCAAGTCTCAACACTTAATATTTAGAATATTTTTCATCCCGGAGACATTTTAACGGGATACTTCAGTACGCGATAGTCAACGGAAAGCATAAAATAAAACTAAGTTTTATCATGACGTAAGAGCTTCATTAAAATCAAATTATAGTTAGTTTAATACAGTGTAGAATAGTTGTAAATCATGAATATAATCGCTAGTTGTAGTTTTTAACAGAAGTAGCGTGATTGAGGTCGGTGAGTGGGTTTTTTATTACACTCATATTATATCGATTTTACCTAGCTCTCCAGTTGTCAAGAGGTCTTTTATGTACATAAAAGTACTAAATGAGCAAGACCTTAGAATATTCTAGATCTTTTATAAAGTACCTACTAGCAACTCTTCTCTCTCTCTCTTCTAATATGTTTTAAAGCACTTACGCACTAGATGACCGTTGAGTATACATACATACATACATACATACATACATACATACATACATACATACATACATACATACATACATAATATATATTGTTACGTTCTATGAGTTCGGGGATCGGAAATTAAAGCACGTCTTTTGCACTATCGATGTTTTATTACTCTTGATTAGGAAGAGTGACTTTTGGAGGTTCACTGACACGCGCAGAATTTAGACAGTTCTGGTTAAAATCAGTCACTGGACACTAATTTTCACCACTAGATACACTTCACTTAATTTTCAAATTCAACTGATCTCTCGACACACTAGCAGCCTTTTTATATGCATAAACAAAGAATATTCTAGTAATCGAAAATTCAAAACCTTTTTAGTCATTTCGAATGTTTTGTTCCTCTCTCACTCTCACACACGACAATTTATAATTAACTGTTCTTGTCTAAATTCTAGTATTTTCTCTCAAAATGTTTTGACAACTGTCATAGGATGCATAAAGCATGCTCCAGACGTGTTTTTTGTCATACTAGGAAGGGTTTGATATACCACGCGAGTTACTCCTGGTACTTCTCTGACAGTAAAGTGGACCGTGGGAGCAACCCCTTGGTTGTGTGGTCTACTTAGGCTAGACTGGCCGTCGGGGCGTCGTAGTTGAATGCGTACACGATCCTGCATCATCTCATTAAGACGTGGGAGGTTCCCTTGGGTTTTAGTAAGTAGTACTGTTTTCTCTAGCCGCTGAGTCCCACATAACCACCTGTATGTCTACAGGTGGTACGCGTAAACGCATTTAACAACGTTAAAAAAAATCATACTATATCTGTGCACAAATCCATCCGCCGTTTCAGCGTGACGAACTAACAAACATACACGCACATATACAAGTTTTCTCATTTATAATAGAAGAGTATTTTTCGGAAATCTAATCTATCGAGGTATCACTGATAAGAAATGCGTTTTTTTCTTACATTTTCCTTATTATCTTTTTAACACGATATTATAACTGGCTATGTAATCAAGTCTTGGAAGTAGATTTTAACATCGTTGTTATCATCGTATCGATTTGTATCATTATATGATATTATCAATCTAATGCGATCGACGGAGCCAGGAGGTGCATAGTGGGACTCCGTAATCGCTTCTTTAGAAACTTCTAACGAATTTTTTAAGTATTGGACATCAGGTACTTTTTCAGGGTTCCGTTACCAAAAAACGAAAATGGAATTATAATTTCATCATGTCCGTCTTTCCTTATGTCAGATCCCATTTACTCGAAAACTTGGGAGGTATGCGGTTGACATTTATGAAGTAAATAGTAAATACTCATATGAACACCTAGACAATTCTGCAGCAAAATAACTAAACCCTGGGATATTGTGTCGGGTATATTGAACCGTCTTAAAAATTAAAATAGATAAATCTGAACCACATTTTTAATGCAGCTAATGGCTGCCAATATACATGTATTATATACTTATAATGTATTAAAATTGTGTAAGCGAAAATAATTACGGATAGGCAGACAAAAAGACGAACGGATGATCATCTAAGGGTTCCGTTTAAAGTCTGGAACCCTAAATAGTAAATGTATAACTTACTGGTGATTGTGTAAGTTCGGTGAGACGGGAGGCAACATCTTGACCGCGTTTCGGCCTCATCAATAAATATATTTTCTTGATCTTCGGACAGCTTCTTAAGAGCTTTTCTACTAACACCTGTTGAAAAGAAAAATATAATATAAGAAAACCACATGTGAACCAAGTGGATCTAAAAATCCGACCAGATTAAGACAAAACTTTTCAGATGAAGATTTTAATTCTAGTGTCTCCTTGTAATCTTGTCGCTAACCTGATATTAATGAAACTTAACGGTAATATCGATGCAGAGTTTCCAAAACACGAGATAAGTATACTTATTTATATTGGAAGTGTGATAACTGCTTTAATGGGATAGCTAAAAGATAAAAGAAAATTATATTACTACTCGAAAATATTAAACGGTTTTAGATAAAAATTGGCACACTTATTCCACATCACTCGGATTATGGACAACATGAGAATACTCCATTTTAATCTATATATGTACATTAAAACTGATGTGTTCTTCCCATATGGACTCCAAAACGGCTGGAGCGATTTTGATGAAATTTTCAGGCAATCTTCAGATTAGCCCAGCGGGTGATATGTGAAGTTTGGTAACGATCGGAAGATTTTTTTTTATCTGCTATGCATTGTGTGTGAATATACATACATATAATAAAACAGTAACTTAGCGAAATCTGAACATGAAATATTTTTTAAAAATAATGACTGTATAAGTTGTGTACAAAAACCCATACTATAAAAAATAGACCCCAAAACAATAGTTAGTATAATTTTTGTCTGTTTCTCTGTATGTCTGTATGTTCGCGTTTCACGCAAAAAGTATTGAACTGAATTTAACTAAATTATGTCTAGTGATATCTTATTACTAGGATCAACATTTAGGATACCATTCATTACAGGAAAATAAGTCATTCCCACGAGAGAACACAGTAACGAGTCCTATCGAGTCTTTCGTAGACAATAGACATGTCTAACGCTGGCTAAACCTTAAGAAATACAATATACTCAAAAATTGTAGGTCTTAATAAGGCCTACAGAATCTACAATAGGATACGTCTTTCTCCTAAGGTACACTCGCAATAACTATTCATATCTATCTAATTAAAACGTACGTAGAGTCTAATCTAAATAAAATCTTATTGTTTAGTTTAAACTTAGAAAGTCTTGTTTTTTACCTTAATCGGAATATATACACCATATTGGAAGAACTTCGAATTGAAAGAGAGATAATTAAAAAAGAATTAGCCAGCTAGGTACTATAAAACAGTCGAACACAGGTCTACTAGTTGGTAATTATGTATATTTACCTTTCCCATAAACCCGGTACCACCGGTCACAAATACCGACTTATCAGCGTAAAACTCCGCCACAGGGGTGTAGTCTTGGTTGGGCCCAAAATGGCCACTAAGGCACGACGCCATCTCGATGCTTATGACAATTCACAAACTAATACTTCTCAGCTATTTCTCTATTTTATTCTTTCATCTTCATGGCTGGTTCTAGAACAATAAAAAAAAATATTTAAGGTACCTACGTTATATAATTTTTATTAGCAATCATTGATACCCTTTGCATTTACAGAGTGTAGTGTAACAGTTTAGAGACTGAAGGATGGAAATGTTAATCCCTCTGTTGAAAAACACCAATAGAATCCCATCAAAAGCGACAAAAGCCACATAGAAACCAATAAATAGGTATTGGGAGTTTTTAAATAGGGCCCTCAACGACTGCGCACACGCCGGCGTGTCAGTTAACAATAGATTTCTTAGAAATTTACCTGGAGGTGTTAAATACGAAACAAAACCCAACGAGTGATAGTTCTGTATTATTAATCAAAGACACACTAAATAATAAACTAATAAAATAACAATTTATAGGCGCCGGAGAATTGCATGTGTGCGAAAACACAGGCGTGTAACGTAATTGACATAATTTTAATATTATTTTACTTAATGTAGGGTGTTCCGTATATACAGAAATTCTTAAAAACAACTATTTCTCTGATTTAATACAAAAATATCATCATTTTATTTTACCAATATATTTTTTAATAATACTACAACCTTTCTAGCCTATTAGTGAAAACCGTATGAAAATATATACAGTAGTTTCTGAGATAGCTCGAACAAACAACACATCGAAAAATTGAAGTCATTTATAATAAATATTATTTTTTTGCATTTTTCAAAAAACTATTAATTTAACAAGATCAAGCTTTATCAAAACTTAAGCCATTTTATGCAAAATTTCGATAATAGGGCGGCATTTCTTACAATGCCCAGTGGCGACGCTAAGGTTAAATCCGGCCCTGGCTGTATGGTAAGGTCCCGATATTATTTATTCATATACTAGTCAATAGATCAAGTACTTAACAGCACTCCAATGACCCTTATGTACATATATATACATATATTAAAAATTAATTACCACGTGTACGTAACGACGGAGGATCACTAGAGAACGACTTGACCGATTTGGCTGATTTTTTTTCGCTTTGTTCGTAATTTTCAGCACAAAGTTTGTATAAATATAAATAAATATAAATAGTTGGGACATAACACACAGCGCCATCTAGTTCCATGGTAAGCTACAAGGTTTGTGTTATGGATACCAGATAGTTGATACACTACACATATTATATAACTTTAAATACATACATACATATTATTATAAATATGTACGAAAGACTTTTTTGGAAAAGTAGGAAATTTGGATCGTATTTTAGTTAATATTAAAATATCAATACTATAAAATGTGACGTTCCGCTGCCACATGTTTTTATAACGACAAAAACCAATTGAATTGAATTAAACAAAAAATATTCAATATATGTACAGACATGACATCTATGATTTTAGAATTACAAGCATTATTTAAACTTCATCCGCGTTTAAACGAATTAAAAAAAAACAAAAGTTTTCTTCTCTATACATTATCTATCTATATATATATATATAAATATATATATATATATATATATATATATATATATATATATATATGTATATATCAATTGCTGTTCGATAGTCTCGCTAAAACTCAAAAACGGATGGGCCGATTTGAATAAACCTTATTTTGTTTTGTTGGAGGAGTGTCAGTGGTATGGTATAGTAAGTGGTGGACCTACATCTGCAACAATACGTCAAGTTTAAGTTGGATAAAAAATATATTATTCTAGCAGAACCCATGGCTTCGCTCGCGCCAACACTACAAAAAAAAACTCTAAAAAGGTAGGTTTCATACAGACTTTTATTCTCTATTTCACCCTCTTATGGGATGAATCTCAAAAAAATAATTTGTTGAAGAGCATTAATACCAAGTTTCAAGTAATTCTGATCATAAATATTTTTTTGGATTGTATTATAACGTGTTTTCCCGTGGAAATGAGAAAATCTCCCGCGGTAAAAAATAGCCATTATCAATTTCCAGCCCTCCAACTATCTCCATACATAAATATACGCCAATCCATCTCTCCGTTTCGACGTGAAAGAAGGGCAAACAAACACAATTTCACATTTATAATTATATACTTATATAATATTAATTATTAGTATGGAATATGGGTATAGTCTATCTATTCCATACTGTCACACATAAATAATATATCTATAATATACCATAATTAATCATAATCTAACCGATGTGTTTAAATGTTGGGAAATGCATTCACGTATACCACCTGTATACATACAGGTAGTTATGTGGGACTCACCGGCTAGAGAAGCCAGTACTAAAACCCAACAGAGCCTCCCCCGTCTTAATGGGGCGTCGTAGGAACGCTTACGCACTCAACTACGACCTCCCGATCGCGACGGCAGATCTGCCGAAGCAGTTATGCGCGTACATAAATATAAATAAATAAATAAATATGTTGGAACATTAACACAGCACCATCTAGTTCCATGGTAAGCTACGAGGCTTGTGTTATGGATACCAGATAGTTGATACACTACATATATATATATATATATATATATATTAGACTGATTCAAAAAAACCGACTATTTTTTTTTATTTTTTTAATATTGAAAATATTGTCAGAAATGACGAAAAAAAAATCCTGTGAAAGTTAGAGCTCTTAATATTAATATTAAGAGGTGCCGAGTGGAAAATTTCGATTTCCCATTTGATTAACGTGGGAAAATTTTTTTTCTTACTTTGGAATTCTGTAGCTCTTTAACAAGTCATTGGATTGGTTGAGTCAGAACATATTCTTGTAGAGAATTGAACGCTCTACAAAAAAGGTCACTTATGATTTTTTGATATATTTACTTTTTCAAAAGTTATTCAACCCTAAAGATGAATTGATTCAAAATTTTTACATTTTTCTAATTTTCCGACGCAACCATCAACTTTATGAGAAAATTTAATAGGACTTTTTTGTAAAACATTCAATTTCCTATAACTTATCTCTCAAAAAAATTAAAATTTTTTTTACAGATCGTAAGTTATTTGCAAAAAACTAAAAATTTTTTTTAAAAAGTTGTCATTTTTATTCTTAAAATTAATTATCATGTTAAACAAATAAAGTTTTCACCTAAAAATTGAATGTTTATTATAATCAAAGCAATTTATATCGTTAAACTAAAAAATTTCTATTACAATTGGGCACTTTTTTTCTGTATTCACTAATAATTAGCAATAAGTATTGTAGTTGATCTTCATTTTTAGATTTTTCTTGGAATCACAACAGCGTTGAAGTATATCAAATATAGGTAGAGGGGGGCGAGCTTGAAAGGATTTTTAATTGATATGGATAGTAGAGTCATATTAAATATAAAATAGATAAAAAATGTTTTTATTTGCTTTTGAGAATTGTTCGTCTTGACCTTGAAATGATTTCCAAAAATCGAATAACATAAATCAGCATTATTTGTTAAAAAAAAAAGCTTTTCCATTTATTGATTAAATTGTAATAAACATTCAATTTTTAGGTTAAAACTTTATTTGTTTAACATGATAATTAATTTTAAGAATAAAAATGACAACTTTTTAAAAAAAAATTTAGTTTTTTGCAAATAACTTACGATCTGTAAAAAAAATTTTAATTTTTTGAGAGATAAGTTATAGGAAATTGAATGTTTTACAAAAAAGTCCTATTAAATTTTCTCATAAAGTTGATGGTTGCGTCGGAAAATTAGAAAAATGTAAAAATTTTGAATCAATTCATCTTTAGGGTTGAATAACTTTTGAAAAAGTAAATATATCAAAAAATCATAAGTGACCTTTTTTGTAGAGCGTTCAATTCTCTACAAGAATATGTTCTGACTCAACCAATCCAATGACTTGTTAAAGAGCTACAGAATTCCAAAGTAAGAAAAAAAATTTTCCCACGTTAATCAAATGGGAAATCGAAATTTTCCACTCGGCACCTCTTAATATTAATATTAAGAGCTCTAACTTTCACAGGATTTTTTTTTCGTCATTTCTGACAATATTTTCAATATTAAAAAAATAAAAAAAAATAGTCGGTTTTTTTGAATCAGTCTAATATATATATATATATATATATACATATATATATATAACTTTAAATACATACATATTATAAATATAAACACCCAAAAATGAATGCCCCCAGCGGGATTCGAACCCGCCACCGCTGGCATAGCAAGTAGAGTTACTACACACTGAGTCAAACGTGTCGTCAAATTGTACATACATTTTGGTGATTCATTTTTATTTATTATATATGTAACATGGTATAAATACAACCTAATGGTAATAAGTATTTTTTATTAACTTTTATAAATGAAAACGGAAATTAATATTCAAGTTATGACCTTAAATATATGTATGTACATATATCTATCTATTTTACGTACCTACTTGATTATATGTAAAGTATTTAATTCAAAATTATAACGCGTCATAGATTATATTTATTTTAATTATCTCCCTAAAGTTTATTATTATACTAGCGACTCACCCTCGCGTCGGTCCGGTCGGGTTCGTCCCTTTCGTTTTCGTCGGTTCTTTCGTCGGTTTCGTTTTAACGTAGATGCAAAGCTAATCTAATATATTTCGATACGTAAAATACATATTTACCTATTAGATATTCATATCTTAAAATATTGTTGGCTGGCACCGACTTCGAAAATATCTGATTAGGACCTGTTCTAAATGAAAACCTTCGTTTAATTATTTTTTACATTTTAGTGCCTGGAAGTCGGTTTTTTTTAACAGTTTAACGTAATAAGCAGGTAATTTGTAAGAAAAAAGTTTTTTAATAACATATTCGATTAAACAATTTATTTTAAAAAAAGTATTTATTGTTGATTTTTTAAAAAATCGCTCGACCGATTTCCATAAAATTTATATGGGACCACCTGGGAAGTATATATACCCTTTGAAAAAAAAAACAAATTTCCATATCGGACAGGCGTCTTCGAGTAATCGGTGAACATACAAAAAAAGAAAGATTCCGACGATTTGAGAACCTCCTCCTTTTTGGAAGTCGGTTAAAAATACTTGTAAATATATTGTATTCCTTTCATCTGTGATATTGAGTCATATGATGTTTTCATCTTATCGTTATAGGGTTCTTTAGGAGCGAATGGAAGTCTAGCTGAGCGTAAACCCAACTATGTCTCTTGAAAAACTGCCTCGGTGTGTTAACTGCCTCGGTGGTGTAGTGGCTAGCATGTACGGCTGCACACCCGCAGGTCCTGGGTTCGAGTACCGGATCGGGCCAAGTTTAGTTATTGTGTCTTTCTGTATAGTAAGCCTCAGTAACCGCCAGTCCTGCGCCTTAACTCTCACTGTTCGTGTTGAGTGGTCGCCCCACCGGAGTGTGAGAGTAACAGGAATAGAGAGTGCACTTGTGTCTGCGCGCACACTTGTGCACTATAATATCTCCTGCGCAGTTGGCTAGTCTCAATGAGATTGGCCGCCGTGGCCGGAATCGGTCAGGAGAACATCATCACATCATCATCACATGTCTCTTGAAAGACCTTATAAGCCCTAGATGTGGAGCCCTCGTAAAAGCACTAAACTGGTTTTTTCTGGGCGTCAGAAGATAAACCATGCAGGTTGCTGCTGTTACTTGTCTGATAAGCTGAACAGCTGTTATTTTAAAGTGATTTTGTAGAGGGAGTAGGTAGGTAGGTGGCTTTTTTACCACTTGCTAGGTATTAACTTAACACGACAGCATTGTAATTAAGACGGTGTCCATCTATACAGATAAATAAAATGGATGTGTCTGTTTGTAATGTCAAAATAATCGCGTTTTATAAAATGCATATTATGAAATTATTTACGGTACTTATAAGATTTTTTTTTAATTTTTGTTTGTCTGTCTGTTTGTTCCGGATAATCTCTGAAACCGCTGGACTGATTTTGACGGGAAGATAGCTGATGTTATAGGGAGTAACATAGGCTACTTTTATTTTAGAAAATGAATTAGGGTTCCGCTCAAACAAAATTAAAACGTACCTAGGGATGAACCCGAGCGAAGCGAGGGTGAGTCGCTAGTGCATAAATATGTTCGATTAATGAACTACCTTTGCCTCACTCAAGTGCGACCGTAGAAGAGATTTTATCCGACTCAAGTTACAAATATCAACGGAGATTATATTACAAAATGGTTCTAAATCATTATATTATTAACCTATAACCTTCACATATAATGTATCTTTTTATCGGCGAAAACCATATGAAAATCCGTTCAGTAATTTCTGAGATTAATTTGAACAAACACATACATAACTTTAATTTATTTTGACACGTTTGGCTCAGTTTGCAGTGACCCTACTTGCTGTGTCAGCGGTCACGAGTTCGAGTCCCTCTGGGGGAATTAATTTGTGTGATGAGCACGAATGTTTGTACTCCAGTCATGGGTGATTATATTTATAATATGTATATATTTAAAGTTATATATGTGTAGTGTATCAACTATCTGGTATCCATAACACAAGCCTCGTAGCTTACCATGGAACTAGATGGTGCTGTGTGTTAATGTCCCAATATATTTATTTATTTATAATATGTAGTGATGTACCCAGCTTGAGACAGTCTTTGCAATATACCTACTAAACTAAACTAAACTATACTAAATCATATACTAAGCTTTAAAATACACGCATAGGTCTATGTACTTATAATTTTTATGTAATTTACAATTAATTACATAGGTATTACTAAATCAATTCAACCAAAACTTTTCATAGAAATAGATCAGATATCGCGGTATAAATGATTTTTTTATACACAAGTCATAATCAATTCATACCTTATAACATCTGCATATCCAATTCAATTATATACAATATCTATACACACTTCGCCTACAAAAACTATTAACTATACCAAAGTTTCATCAAAAACTGCGCATTTCTCGACCAACATTACCGAATACTAATAAAATTTTTAATCTTTCTTAATTTATAAATACATTGATACGTCTGACACACTGACATATACTTTATAATATAACCTAAATTGTCATTGTCTTCAAAATTGTCTTTTAAACCTGCCAGGTACAAAAAAGAAGTGCAGGTACTAAATATGGTAGCCCGAGAACTCGTGACGAATTTTGGGAAGGTCCTTTTGGCAAGTTGAAATTGTGAAAAAATATAATTTCGTGAATTGGCGAGTCCAGTCCCGCGAGTCTGGTATAGCTTTAGCGGTTATTTCGTTACTGCGCAGTATATAACATTTGCAAAAAAAATATCCAAAAAAACATATTTTTGGCAACTTCATTTTTGTTTAATCTTTTAATTTGGGACTTGCGCATGAAAGGTTTTGTACCATTATCTATAAAAACAGCAAAAAAAACACGTTTGTTGTTGTTGTATATCTAAGAAAGAATCATCTCTACAAATCAATCAATTTGGTATAGAATCTAGACAATGATGAATCATTATAATTGATAATATAGGCTTTATTATCTTATCAGCAATACAGTTTTAGATTACAACTTTTTGTTTCGGTAATCGGACTACTAATACAAATATTAAAATTAACGGTGTGTGTACGTTTGTTACTCCTTCAAGCTAAAATGGCTGAACCGATTTGGATGAAATTAAGTACACAGATAAACTATGACTTGGAATATAAACTTATATATAGTCATTTATACGCATTCGAACGAAGCTAGGAAAAGTTGCAATTGAAAACCAAGCTACATACTCGTACCTATGAGAATTCCAACAGTAATCATTTTTAACCCCCGACGCAAAAAGAGGGGTGTTATAAGTTTAACGTCGATGTCTGTCTGTGTATGTGTGTCTGTCTGTGACATCGTAGCTCTCAAACGGATGGACCGATTTCGATGCGGTTTTTTTCATTTGAAAGCCAGTTTCCTTGCAGTAGTTCTTAGCTATGTTTGATTAATATCGGTCCAGCAGTGTAAGAGTATCAGCTCTTTTCCAAAATGATGTAAGGCATTTTGGCGTACGATTACTTGATTAAGTGCCTCACGCGTGCCAGTGTAATTGTTAAATGACAATTAATTTGCGTAGGGGTTTTTTTTTAATGCATAATTACATATTTAAAATGGCTTAGAGATCTTCGGCTAAACAGTTTAAGTACGCAACCCTAAAGAGTTACATTGTTGAGTAATCTCATTAGAATTGATTTATTGATTACATATCATCAAATAAGCCCGCTACATTTTTATCTGCCAATAAAATAATATAATTCTTGATAATAAATTGACTTTAAACAGAGCTTAACAGATCTTTAAAACTACGAGTAGCTCATGTATACGGCGCTCCTGCATGTATTTAATTTTTAGGGTTCCATACCCGAAAGGTGCCGACGGGACCCTATTACTAAGCCTCCGCTGTCCGTCCGTTAAAAAAAAAACGATTATGCTGGTATTGGTCAGTGTGTTCACTCATATTATTAATAATAAAAAACCCAAGATGGCGGGCGGTAAGGAATTCTTCGTGCGCGAGTCCGACTCGTACTTGACCGGTTTAAAAAGATCGCTCTACGCTTTCTCAAACAAATGAAAACCGTAGAGCGAGGATATCAAGATGAATCTTTTAATTTATTCATATAATTGAAGTAAAATTTACCTAAAATTTTTAACCGAGTTCAAAAAATTAAAGTGTTAAGTACTTTTTTAATTTATATTATACCTTATGACGAACACAAAATTAATATCAATACAAAAATCCAGCCATAGGATATGACAGATATGTATGTACATATTGCAGATATGAAATCCATGGGATTTCATGATGATGATGATCATCATCATCATCATCATCATGAAATCCCATCAGAATTATGTATATTATGTACATTGTACATATTTACCTTGTACATAATATGTAAAATTTTAATGTTTTTTTACGATATTTCCCAAAAAAACACGTTTGTGCTTTAATTTTCTACAGTGGTACTTTCCCAAAGCAACACCTATAATAGAGATTTTTTTACCCAAACTTATATTACAAGGCAAGGGTACATTAAAGACGTAAGTAAGCTGTTAATATGGGACATTAACATACAGCACCATCTAGTTCCATGGTAAGCTACGAGGCTTGTATTATGGATACCAGATAGTTGATACACTACACATATATAACTTTATATACATACATATAATAAACATAAACAGGCATGACTGGAGTACAAACATCCAAGCTCATTACACAAATGAATGCTCCCAACGGGATTCGAATCCGCGACAGCTGGCACAGCAAGTAGGGTCACTAAAAATAGAGCCAAACGTGTCGTCAAATAAAACGTGGCTGTTAATTTTAAAGAATCTAGATCTTGAAGTCAAGTGTCACATCTCAGTCATTCCAGTGTTTATTAAGGATGCACTTCCCACGCGTAGCGGTGGATTCAGACCAGCGCTATAAATACGTTAGTCACTACTTAGCCCAAGTGTCCACTCAAAGCGAAGCTATATATTTATATTTTTAAAAGGATTCAATGTTATTTTATAGCGGCTTAGTCTTTTACTCCACATCACAATATTGCTTCGTTAAAAAATTCCAAGACGTTTCTTTTTAAATGATTTCCAATACGTTTTACTTCGTATGTACGAGTATATATATGTTGTCTACCTTATATTAAATCTGTATACAATAATAATATGAAATTACGAAAATATCGTTTTCATTTTGTCTGCCAGTGAAAGTCCAATCAAAATTATTCCAGTCATTTCGAAGATTAGCCGGAACAAACAGACAGGCAGACAAAAATTATCATATGCGTTTAGTAAGAAGCTATTAATTTGACATTACAAACAGACACCTCAATTTTATTTATCTGTATAGATGCGGAATGTAGTGTAAAAAATCATTTACTTTCACCATTCTGTATGGAAAAATAGCCAAATACAAAATATATCAGAGAGAAAGCTATGGAATTACATACCCAATAAATAGTAATCGTCCCTCGAACTTTCATAAAACAATTACTATGCCATAGAAAATGTTCTTTGGAGGTTAACGTGTATTAACTTTCACCAAATGTATGTTATATAATGTGAAATTTTGTCTTTTTTCATGTTATTTTTTCATATAGATTTTCCATCAATTTTATAATTAAAGTAATAAAATAAATAAAATAATTTTAATTTATTTTTAATTAATCTTAAATACAAAATGTTCTGTATTGAATTAACCTTTTACAGATAATTATTTTGTCAAGATAATTTAAAGAGAGTCAGTTCTGCTGACACTTGTCCTATATACTAATGGCGACATACTCACTAGGGTGTGTCCCTATTTTTAACATTGGGAAATGCATTTAGGTATACTACCTGATACATACAGGTGGTATAAGAGACTAAAACCCAATGGAACCTCCCACGTCTTAATGGGGCGTCGCAGGATCGCTTACGCACTCAGCCACGCCGCCCTGATGGCAGATATGCCGAAGCAGACCACAACAACCATGGGTTTGCTCCACAGTCTACTCTGCTATCAGAAAAGTACCAAGTGCAACCCGCATAGCATACCGTACACCGAGGTGGGCCGCCTCTCAGTGGGTTTCTTGGCTTCGCGCCCGGCTGTATTGCCAAACGCTATATGAACCCCCCAACATGACAAGGTGAACGCTCGTTGAGGGGGGGCCACGTTAGGCTACGCCCCTGGCCTGATTAGCCTTACTCATGTGTTACTCCAGATCATAACCTATCTATGTACTAAGTTTCATCCAAATCCGTCCAGCCGTTTTAGCCACATATAAATTTTCGCATATACACCGACCTACTTTCGCATATTGACCGATTACAGCTATATGATACAAAATATTTTTTGGGCCGATTAAGACTTTTAATAATCTAATAAAAATATTATTTTTAACTTCCCGTGATACGAGTATGTTATCAAGGATTGCATATAATGTTTACGTAGCGTCGGTCTGTTTACGATAAAACACACTTTAGGTACATTTTAGGTTGTAACGCACGCGCCGTTACTTATCTAAAAAGATATAGCAAATATATACATGTTATTGATAAAGAATGACTAAAAAATAGGTCTATGCGTCAATTCACCCACTGAAGATTACGTAATATTACATACTAGCGACTAACTTTCGCTTCACTCGGCTTCGTCCCTAGGTACGTTTTAATTTTTTTGATCGGAACCATAATTCTCTTTTTAAACAAAAGTAGCCTAAGTTACCTCAACTCCTTATAACATCAGCTATCTGATAATGAAAGTCCCGTCAAAATAGGTCCAGCCGTTTCGGAGATTAGCCAAAATAAACAGATAGAGAGACAAAAATTTTCAAAATCGTGTTTCTCTTAAAGTACCTTATAATTTGTACTTTCATATACATTTAGTAAAAGGCTGTTATTTATCTGTATAGATTGTGTTGTATTTAATAAATAAGCCATTCAATGGTACCTATCAAAAACAAATTTATATATATGAATTAGGTATATAATGTTAGAGAAAAAATACATAAAGAAAAAAAAACATAATAATTTTATTACTTTTAAAGTGGTTTTAAAATTGGTCAAGTTAGAGCTTTGCTCATTGAGTAGTGGATAAAACCCTGGAATCTAATTTACGAATGATAAGTTTTTATTATCTGTTATTTTACTTTAGAGGGAATTAATTATACGAAAATTACTCGTATGTAAAAACAGAATGTTAAAAAATTAACAAAAAAATACACAAGTATACAAACTAAACAACTACGCTCGTACTAAAGTAAACTTTTATTAAAAATAATGTCAATTACGTGCAATAATATTTTACTGGTGATACGTTAAATTCTATAAAATCTTCAAAATACCAATCAAGGCACAGAAGATATCATTTTTAGTACAGATATACATATAAAAAAAATTAAATCACGACACGTTTGGCTCATTTTGTAGTAACCCTACTTACTGAGCTAGCGGTCGCGGGTCGAGTCCCGCTGGGGGCATTTATTTATGCGATGAGCAAGGATATTTGTACTGCAGACATAGGTGTTTATATTTATAATATGTACGTATTTAAAGTTACATATATGTAACGTATCAACTAACTGGTATCCAGAAAACAAGCCTCGTAGCTTACCATGAAACTAGATGGTGCTGTGTGTTAATATTCGGACAAAAAAAAACTATTTAATTTAAATAGCTTGCGCTAGCTTAGCTACCAGTACGCAGCCAGCATAATGTCATGAACCAACTAAATCTAATTTGCACGTACCTCGGATTACATGCATTGTTGCTATGCGACACGTATTATATAATATATTATAGCATTAACAGTAAAGGTATGCCCTACTTATGTATCACTCAAACCTCTATATGTCTAATTCGACGTTAAACTGCAGTTCCTAGGCGACCGAGCTTCGCTCTGGAAAAGATGTAAATATTATGTTTTTTTTCCTCAGAAAAGACCTTCATATAGATAAACTTGAAAAACCCAAATCTTATTTAAATACAAAATTTGATTCAAATCGTTACAGCCGTTTCCGAGATACACGAAATTTTATAAACCAAGTTATGCTTTTAATATTATTATAAGATAAGATATGCGTAGTATTAAAGATGACGTAATACTAGACTAGTACAGATGCATCTCATACAAAGAAGTTAGATCGTTCTAATTCGGGCTAATTTTGTTGACTTTATTTTATAAGTATTTTGTTTTACAATCAGTACATGATCGACCGAGTTTGGCTCAACGTTTTTTTCTCATGTTTCTTCGCAAAAGATATAAAACTAGCATTTTTTCCAGAAAAGCCACATATTTATATTTTTTGAACGAATTTTTCTTCTCTGTTCTCGAACTCAGGACCTATGACGTGATCTGTAGTTAATTTTACCACTAAACCAAAGAAATACTTAATTTTGAAATGACTAAATTAATATAATATGAGCTTCTAAAAAATCTTTTACGTAGACATTGTACTACTAATGATAAGAGATAAGATCCATAAGATAGAGAAATAATTTATTATATACACAAAAAAAACACAGTTTGTCGACACCTTTGACACGTTTGGCTCAGTTTGTAGCGACCATACTTGCTGTGCCAGCGGTCGCAAGCTCGAGTCCCGCGGGGTGTATTAATTTGTGTAATGAGCACGATTGTGTGTACTCCAATCATGAGTGTTCATATTTATAATATGTATATATTTAAGCGTATCAACTATCTGGTATCCATAACACAAACCTCCTAGCTTACCATGGAACTAGATGGTGCTATCCCGACATATTTTTTTTTTATTGTTTTTATCAGGCTCAAAGTCTAAGCAAGATCCTACAGAATTGCTGTCTTGTTTAGTCTTAAGTTTAAAAACAAACAAATGACAATACAAGCTTATTTTTGTATAAAACAATGAAATGAACACCAAAATAATTCATTATACATTACATCATAATTAAGTCACTAAATGTATGCGCTCGTCAAATAGTGAGAAAGTTTACGTTCCAAATACAATATGTATCTAGTTATCTCCCAGTGACCGAAATTCGGCCATAATCATTTTTTTTATTGGTAATACTAAAGCTAAAAGCTAAAGGCAGTGGTAGACCAGTGGTAACGCGCTAGCTTGGGTATCGGATTCAAATCCCGAGTACCATTGAACCCCACCCCAGTTATCCCAGTTATCAAGCAAGTGACACCACAAGCAAAAATAATTATATTAGATAAATAAATAATTTCTTTCACGTCACTACAGGATTGATACTTTGGTGTGTCATGGCCGATGACTAAGCGAGAATCTTTTATTAAGAAGAAACTAAAATCAAATTAAATTAGATCATTCTCTTCTGAAATCATTGCTATTTATTAGTGCATGTTTCTTTATTCAGCGAACATAGCGTCCGTAAACGTCTATTGGAAAAAATTCTAAAGAACGCGTTTGGACGAAGTATTGACATGTCACCCTTAATTTATGTTTGGCCAAATATCAAATAAAGCAGTAGTAGCCCAGTGGTAACGCGCTCGCTTGGGAAACCGAGTGAAACGGGTTCAAATCCCGGGTCTCGCACCTCTGATATTTTCATGTGCGAACCATTTTCAATATGATGACTATCTATCTGTCTTACGGTGAAGGAAAACATCGTGATGAAACCTGTATGTCTGAGAGAACCTAGCAAGTTTTCGAAAGACATGGGAAGTTCGCCCGAACTTGGCCAGCGTGGTGGACTATGGCCTGATCTTCCTCGATTTAAAGCCAGCCCCTGTCCAAGAGGGGGACGTTAAATATGGGAATGATCCCATACAATTTTTGATTTTCTATTAGCGTTAGAAAATTTAAAATGTCTTCATAACTAAACCCGCTGAAGTTATTATAATGCAAATTCTAACTCGTAAATCCTAAGAGCTGCTAAGCACTCGCGTAAGGAGACAAGCTTTCTCTTGCATTTTATATTGATACCTTGTGATTTTTTTTTATGTTATTGGTTCATACCTCAAGAGTGGTCCCGTATTTTTTCAACCCTAAGCATTGATTAATTATTATTAACATTTATTATTAATATATAATATAATATAATATAATATATTATATATATATATATATATATATATATATATATATATATATATATATATATATATATTACTATATGTCTAAGTTTTTTTTTTGTGCACTTTTTTTATATTTTACTATACTTCAGTTTAGAATTGTTTCTCGCAACGTACACTTATGTTTTATCTTTTTACTTTTTCATAACATATAGGTAAATGGACAAGATATGATCTGTGTAGGCTCATATATTTGAAGGCACATGCTGTAATGCATAATTATTTTTTATGTTAATATAAACTATACTAATATTATACAGAGGCAGAGTTTATTTGTTTGTTTGTTTGTTTGTTTGTTTGTTTGTTTGTTTGTTTGTTTGTTTGTTTGTTTGTTTGTTTGTTTGTTTGTTTGCTTGTTCGTTTGTTTGTTTGAACACGCTAATCTCAGGAACTACTAATAACATTGATAAAAATCTTTTTGCATTAGATAGCCCTTTTATTGACGAAAGCTATATATTATATAATATACATTATATAGTCTATCTATTTCTTTCTACCGTTAAAACTTACCTATGGACGAACCCGAGCGAAGCAAGGGTGAGTCGCTAGTTATGTTTATAAATGTAAGGGGCGTATCTTTTGTGGGGGATCCTAAAGAAAAACGTGATTTTGAAGTAATTATACCTATCAAATAGATCATATCTCTACATTCTTCATAACTAGCGAGTCACACTCGCTTCGCTCGGGTTTGTCCCTAGTTTGATTCCCCATACAAACTTTCATCCCCATTTTCACCCCCTTAAGGGATAATTTCCGAGATAAAAACTATCCTATGTCCTTCTCGGGGTCTCAAACTATCTTCTTACCAAATTTCATCTAAATCACTTCAGTAGTTTCGGAAACTATTCGGTATAAACAAACAAACAAAAAATCTAATCTTTCCTCTTTATAATATTAGTATCAGATATCGAACTACATTATTAAACAAGTCTAAAAATAAAATCCTGTTTTTTTAAAAAAAATCCACGTTTATTATTAAAAAAACAAATATTAGAAGCTCGGAAGATATGTAAGCTCTCAACGCACGTACTCTGTGGGACTTTCTCCGATCAATAGCGAGGTCAGGGTCGGGCGTTGGCACACATGACCGGACCAAAACTAGAATGTAAATTAAACTTATACCTTCGTGTGTCTGTCCGTATTTTACACTAATATTGCCCGCGACTTTGCTTGATATTTTTGTATTATTTGGAGTAAAGGGTCGCAGTAATGCCGTAGCGATGTTAAATACCTTATAGCTTTCTACTGAATAGGTATCTATAAATGCAAAAGTTTGTATGTTACTCCTCCATACTAAAACGTCTGAACTTTTAATGAGTACACAGATTTATTGTGACCTAGAATAACAGATAGATAGATAACACCTGTGTGTCTTATAATATTAAAATAGCAAGTCTTGTAGAAGATATACCTATAAATTTATTTCGTGTATCTCGGCAACGGCTCTAATGATTTGAATCAAATTCTGTATTTAGATAAAATTTTGCTTTTTAAATTTATTTGTATAGGTGGCTTTTCTGAAAAAACGCAATTTTACACCGCTCTTACTCGCCCAGATAGTGATAGTAAGAAGTAAGATGTGAAAGTTTAGATGTTTGGATGTATGTTTGTTAGTTGAAATTTGGCACACAGATAGATTATAGTCTGGAATACTTATACTTTTTATCCCGAAAAAATGTATGATTCCCGTGGGATAGATTTGTTTTTCTTTGTATTTTATAAATACAAAACGCACCTAAGGGAGAAGCGAGGGTAAGTCGATAGTATTTCATATATTTAATATTTATTTATTAAATAATAAAAATCGACGCGAGACAAAATTGTGGACGAATGCTAGTTGTGGATGTAGGTATATTTTTTCTACATCATCGATCTATCCCATTTTTCTATCAATCTGTTCAATTTTTCTCTTCCATTGTTATCTAAGTCGGTTTGAAAAAAATGGATAGCCCAACAATATATATATATATATATATATATATATATATATATATATATATATATATATGTAATAAATCTTATCCCACAAATGGTTTTTTTTTAATTTATATGGATTCCTTATAGACACATTCATTCATGTATACACACAAGTGAGTGACACACCCACAATAAATATAGACGAATTTAGTACTTCCTTTTTAAAGTCGGTTAAAAATACGATATGTTAGCAGTTCCAGGGATCTCAATATAAAATAAGCTACAATTCAGAACAGTGTCAATGAACGAGCGCCATATTCATAAATCCGTAATCGAAAAAGATAACGTGGATAAACACCGGAATAATGTAAAATTCCTAAGTTATTTCGAAGGTCGCTGAGCCATAAGGCTAGTTATTCTATAAAGGCTATCTTTACTTATCTATTATAGATATAGTTATACTAAAATATACTGATATTATAAATGCGAAAGTTTGTGTGAATGTATGGATGTTTGTTACTCTTATAAATAAGTATACAATTTGTTTAATATTCAGCTTTTAAAACGCGAAAATTGATTGAACGATGATTATATTTTAGTAAGCCTTTTACTCTTTAGATATTTCTTCATTTTATAATTCGTATTACTAAAGGTCGCTTCGTAATATTTTATGGCAGAAAATGCTATAAATTATTTTACTAAACTAGCAGAACCCGCGGCTTCGCTCGCGCTAAAACTATAACAAAATCTCTAAAAAGATAGTTTCATACAAACTTTCATCCCCAATTTTACCCCCATATAGGATGAATTTCGAAAAATGCTAAAACACGTATTTATTTAAATTTATTGAAGAGCATTAATATCAAGTTTCAAGTAATTCTGATCATACATATTTTTTTGGTTGTTTTATAACGTGTATTCCCGTGGGAGTTAGATAATCTCTCGCGGTAAAAAGATAGAGAGAGAAAGAGAAAGAAAGAGCTTATGTCAGTCTCCAGCTCTCTATCTCCACACAAAAAATCACGCCAATCCGTTTCTCCGTTTCGACGTGAAAGAAGGACAAACAAACAAACAAACAAACAAACAAACAAACAAACAAACAAACAAACAAACAAACAAACAAACAAACAAACAAACAAACAAACAAACAAACAAACAAACAAACAAACAAACAAACAAACAAACAACAAACAAACAAACAAACAACAAACAAACAAACAAACAAACAAACAAACAAACAAACAAACAAACAAACAAACAAACAAACAAACAAACAAACAAACAAACAAACAAACAAACAAACAAACAAACAAACAAACAAACAAACAAACAAACAAACAAACAAACAAATACACTTTCACATTTATAATATTAGTAGGTATGGATAATACCTAGTAGCTATATTTAATAGCAACTAAAATTATATGAATAATAATTCATATTCAATTATGAAACTTTGGTGCTATTTTTGTATTTTTGGAAATTATTGTGTAATTTTGTGGGTAGATGCTGTCTGTAACAAGTATATAAAAACCTTTGAGACGTCTAAAACCTTAGTTTCTCCCGTGACTATGATTACTGTAAAGCATTCCAAACATCGGGAACCAAAAATCAAAATGAATTAGCGACAAAAATCCGAAAAGATAGTTTTATTTAAAACTTGCTTCGCTCGGGTTCGTCTCTGGTTACATTTTAGCGTAGTATAGATTTCTCTGACATGAGATATTTTCCTGCAGTAAAAAGTATCCTATATGTTGACCCGGATAACCAGCTATCATCATAACAAATTTCATCAAAAATCTGTCCAGTGGTTTTCACGTGATGCGGTCACAGACGGACAGATAGACAAAAATTCTAAAAACTATAGATTCAACCTCTGTATCGACAATAATGACTATTTCAATAAGATTTTTCAAAGAATATTTAATATACAGATTCGATACATAATTTTATTATATATAGGTATAAATGTCAAACGTTCGTGAAAGTAAAGAAAGTTATAATTTTTTTTAGATTGGCACGGTACTCGAACCTCACGATCTGAAGTCATATACAACCAAAACAACAATGAGGCTGTTGGGAACAATAAAAAATGTTCCCCTAACCGATTACCGCCACACAGACAAAATCATTGACTTACTATTACAAAGTTCTATGTTAATTTTAATGAAGTTTAGTAATTTTTACATAGAACTTCGTTATTCTGTTATAGTAAAAAAACAACATATAACTATGTAAAATTGAATACTTTGTAGTTATAGTGCCGCTATCTAGTGGTTTGTTTTTGCAAAACTGTAGTTCATGACACATAGAACCTTGTAGCATTAATAACTAAATAAGTACTAAAATTGTAACATAGAACCTTGTAATAGTGATCCAACAAAATGTCACTAAAACTAGCCAGTGGACGAATGTACGCACATACACAACGTGCACTCTCTATTACACGAAAACGAAACATACCTATTATTTACCATAACATATAAGTCTATTACACTCTCACGAAAACTGCATTCCGAGCCGGTTTCAGCTTCCTCACGGACTGACTATATCGATATTTAATTTTAATTTAAAATGTAAAATGATTGATTCAAAAGAGCTTGTAAAAGTCTGTTTGAATAAAGTATATTTTGATTGATAGATTGATTGATTGATTTGATATTCCTGTCACTCTCATACTCCGGTGGGAGGACTACTCGACACGATCGACCAGATTCAGGATTAACGGCATTACGTTCTCCCCGAGACTCGGAGGCTCCATCCCCAACTTCCTAACTCCAAGTTCTTCCTAACTCATACATTTTTGACAGAAAAGCTCAATAAATATAGTTGCCCTGACCCAAGACTCGAACCCAGGATCTGCAGCCGTACGTGCTAGCAACTAGACCCCTGAGGCAGATAAATCTTGCATATAGGTACTTAGCACGCGAAGCGCAGGCGAGTCATCATATAATAAACGTAACATACTTTATAATGACTAGATTAAAGCAATTCTTATGTTTTTAAATATCAATAGGTACGTAAGTACTTTATAATACGTAATTACATACCTTATTTTATAAATTATTTGAGGTTTTATTTCATTATCTTGATTTTTTGTTATATTTTTGTTCAAAAACAGCAACAAATATATACACAATTTTATTTTTCCGGATTTTTTGAAGTGAAACTTCTTTAGAATCGTTGTGATTTAAAACTCGATGGCACGAGAAAGAGACAAACACATAAATATATAGGATTAGCATTGCCCGCGGCTCCGCCCGCGTTCAGAAGAGCAAAAACCAAATTCTTGAGTTTTACATATTGGTATACTCTTACATTGCAGTTTTTGTATTTTTTCTCAGAAATGAGATATTTTCCCGCAGTAAAAAGTATCCTATATGTTGACCCGTATATCCAGCTACCATCATACCAAATTTCATCAAAATCCCTCCAGTGGTTTTTCCGTGATGCGGTAACAGACAGACAGACAGACAGACAGACAAAGATTCTAAAACCTATAGATTCGGCCTCTGTATCGATCAATAAGATTCTCCAAAAAATATTTAATGTACAGATTCGGCTTAGTTACAATTTTATTACATGTATAGATTAAGGTGGCGATAGAATGAGAAAGAATACATTACACAGGAAGTGAAAAGTAATAAAAATAATACTCAATGATATGTAATGTATATTACATTCATATCATCACATCACATATCATCTTAAATGATTTTTAAACTTGGAAAACATATTATAAAAAAAAAAAAACTTTATAATTATCTACTGATGATACTCTATACTCATCTCATTCTCTCGTAGGTTACTTTTCGGAAGTTTCACTTCTACCGTGTATGAATTGCACAAACACACACTCTTTTTTTTAAATTTGAAAACACAGTTTTATTTAAAAAAATTAAAATTGATATGGAATTCAGCTTGTTTCATGACGATTTTATGCAAGAGGAAGTATTCAATTCAATTTTTTTATTAATAGGTTACAAGATCATGAGACTAGGACACCTATAAAAAGATATATCCATTTATCCGCATGTTTTTCCATTATTTTGTTAAATATATAATCTATACATATAATAAAATGGTAACTAAGCCGAATCTGTACATTAAATATTTTTTGGAAAATCTTATTGAAATAGACTTTATTAGCGATACAGAGGCCGAATCTATAGTTTTTAGAATTTTTGTCTGTCTGTCTGTCTGTTACCGCATCACAGAAAAACCACTGGAGGAATTTTGATGAAATTTGGTATGGTGATAGCTGGTTATCCGGGTCAACATATAGGATACTTTTTATTGCGGGAAAATATCTCATTTCTGAGAAAAAATAAAAAAAATGCGATGTAAGAGTATACTAATATGTAAAACGTAAAAATTTAGTTTTTGGTCATCTCAACGCGGGCGGAGCCGCGGACAATGCTAGTAATAATATAAATATATATGTCGGAACATTAACACACAGCACCATCTAGTTCTATTGCAAGCTAAGAGGCTTGTGTTATGGATACCAAATAGTTACCCATGACTGTAGTAAAGACATTCGTGCTCATCACACCTGAATGCCCCCAGCGGGACTCGAACCCGCGACCGCTGGCACAGCAAGTACAAACAGAGCCAAACGTGTCGTGTTTTTGGGTACATAATTAAATAAAAATTATAAATTTAAATTACTTTTAAAGTCTGAGTACATTTTAGTTGCAAAATTATTATAATTTAAATATTAACAATAAAAAATTCATTAATATTACTTAGTATTATTGTACCTATTGTGAAAATGCAAATAAGAAATTAATGTCCGATTTCACCAACAACCCATAAGCTACCACCTGCGTATGGGATCCCTAGCTTAAAAGTCCCCTAAACTAGCCCCTAAATTAAATTTCGTTTTACGATCGTCTTTAAGCCCATATTTCGAGCACCTAAATTTAGGTGGCCTTTTAATATTTAGGTGACCCCTAACTGTCAGTGAAACAGAAACTGTCCCCTAACAGCCCCCTAACCATGCTTAGGGGATCCCTTAAACTTAGGTGACGTTGGTGAAATCGGGCATTAAACTCTTGTTTAGCAAAACTTATCTTTATATATATAATTCTTCTGTGAGTGTGTATGTCACTGAACTTCTCTCAAACGACTGGACCGATTTTGATTAAATTTTTTGTGTGTGTTCAAGGGGATCTGAGAATGGTTTAGATTCACAATTTGAATAATGATTTTCATCAAAATGGTCCAGAATGTTTTAGCTTATTAAAAAAAGTTTGAAATTTTCAAATTAAAGACGTGTAGACAGGACAACGTCTGTCGGGTCAGCTAGTCTATACATATAATAAAATAATAACAAAGCGAAATCTGTACGTTAAATATTTTTTTTAAATAATTTAAAAACAGTCATTAGTCTGTAACGTATTGTGCACAGAATATATACCCCAAAACAATAATTGTCTGTTTAATTTTAATTTGTCTGTTTGTATGTTTGTATGAGCGCGTTTCACTCAAAAAGTAATGAACCAATTTCAACTAAATTGTGTGTAGTGATAACTTATTACTTGGGTCAACATTTAGGATACTTTTAACTACAGGAAAAAATTTCATTCCCACACAACAACACAATAACTTTTCGTCATTCTTATAAATTCATTTGACTAACGCTGGCGAAACCTTACGAGATATAACATTAACAAAACACTGTACTGGAAAATTGTAGGCCTTAAAAAGGCCTACAGAAAAGTCTATAATATTAAATGATTGTCTTCTAGGTACGCTTACAATAACTATTCATATATACTTAAAACGTAACAGTAATAGTATTATATATTGGACGACACGTCTGGCTCAGTTTGTAGTGACCCTACTTGCTGTGCCAGCGGTCGCGGGTTCGCGTCCCGCTGGGGGCATTCATTTGTGTGATGAGCACGAATGTTTGTACTCCAGTGTAGTGTATCAAGTATCTGGTAGCCATAACACAGGCCTCGTAGCTTACCATGGAACCAGATGGTGCTGTGTGTTAATGTCCCAACATATTTAAATTTAAATATTTTATAGTATTTTATGTACTTAGTATATATAGGTATACGCGGAAGAGTTTTTCTTAGTTTTCTGTTTTTCTGTTAGTTTTTTATTTGAACGCGCTAATCTCTTAAACTACCAGTTAAATTTCAAAAATCGTATTTGCATTTGATAACCCAATTCTCGAATATTCTAGGCTATCTAACATCACACTACTACTTTTAGAATCGAAAAAGTTATACATAAATAGCCTACGTGAACGATGTCGCGGGAAAAGATAGTATAATAATAAAAAGTCATAACAAAAGTATTTTTTCAGTGCCATCCATGTACTGAGCTAAATTTTTGCATCGTGAATCACGTGTTTAGTCAGTTTATTTGAAAGTATTGACGGTTTCACCGAGAAAGTTATGCAGAGTAGTCGATACAAAGGCCACAGTGTAAACAATACTTTGTAGCTACACTTGCTTACATTTTTTATTATCCTACTAATATTATAAACGCGAAATTTTGTAAGAATATGTATGGATGTATGTTTGTTACTCTTTCACGACAAAACGGCTTAACGGATCTGGATGAAATTTGGCACAGAGATAGATTATAGTGTAGAATAATACATAGGTTACTTTTTATCCCGGAAAAATATACGGTTCCCGAGGGATAGATTTGTTTTTGTTAGTTAGTAGTCGCTAATAAGATATATATATATATATATATATATATATATGTATGTGTGTGTATATATATTTCCCCCCTAAAGATAAATCCTAAAAGCAGGCTAAAAATAGGAAAATGTTAGTTATAATCCGTAAATGGAAGCTTTAAAAATAATTTATCATGAGCTCAATTTTCATGCCATTAAAAATAAAAATATATTTTATAGTATAATTGACGCAACCATGTGTAGAAATAAAAACTTGTTCAATTATATTTATTTATCTTATTATTCTTTAACGTCAGTATAAAAAATAATAAAAATAAATAGCGGGTTTTATGCTATCTTTGTAAGCGTTCTACGAAACGGGCTTGGAATGAATTCACTTCTACAATCGTTATAGAATAGAAAAATATAAAAAATGCGTTGGAATGACAATAGATAGAATTGAATGAATATTAATGTATCAGTTAGTACCTTTATCATTTAGTACAAATTATTCTGTTATTCAGTATAATTTTTCACTTCCTGTGTAACGTATTCTATCTCATTCTCTCGCCGATTTAATCTATACTAATATTATAAAAAGGTAAAGTTTGTGAGTTTGTGACGTTGTAGGAGATAATCTATGGACCTACTGAACCGATTTAGATGAAATTTGGTAAGAAGATAGTTTGAGACCCTGGGAAGGATATAGGATACTTTTTATTCCGGAAATCATCCCTTAAGGGTGTGCAAATGGGGATGAAAGTGTGTATCGGGAAGCAAGCTAGTAGCTATCTATTTATGAGTTTGTCTCTTTCTCATGTCACATTTTAGTTCCATCGAGTTTCAAATCACAGCGATTCTGAAGAAGTTTTACTTCAAAAATCATGATATATATATATATATATATATATATATATATATATATATATATATATATATATATAAGGGCTATACTCGTTAAGATTATAATCTTAACGAGTACATCCCTTAAAAAGCCTTGGACTGTGTAGTTGTCAAAGTAACTCAGAGCTAACAATTTGCTAGGTTGAGCCAAGTTAGCACTAAAGCTCTCCAAACTACACGATCTTACACTACTTATCTATTAGGAAGTTTCATTAGTTTATTTGTACGAGATAATATGTAGAATTAGAGAACGAATGGGCTTTAACAAGACCTCCCTTCAATACGAGGGGGATCAGGCCATAGTCCACAACGCTGACCAAGTGCGGCCAGACTGAGCATGTCTTTCGGAAACTTGGTAGGTTCTCTCAGACTTACAGGTTTCCTAACGATGTTTTCCTTCACCGTGTGTGTGTGTTCCTTCACACGTGCAAATCAATTTGAAAGTTGTTCACACATGAAAATATCATAAAAACTTTTTAACAAAAAATAAAAAACCTACTTCCAGGCACTAAAATGTAAAAAATAACTAAACGGAGGTTTTCATTTAGAATAGATACCTAGTCAGATATTTTCGAAGTCGGTGCCAGCCGATGCAAAGCAAATCTAATATATTTCGATATGTAAAATACATAAAATTAACCTATTAGGTATTCATATCTTAAAATATTGTAGGCTGGCACCGACTTCGAAAAAAAGATTCCGACGAATTGAGAACCTCCTTCTTTTTGGAATTGGAAGTCGGTTAAAAAGTGCGAGACCCGATCACTTGGTTTTAAGGCTCGATCGTTCACTCAGATTCTGAATTCACTCACGAAACTTAATTACACACTTTAATAGGCAGTATTGAAACTTTTTAAATTGAAATAGAATACCGGTATCGTAAGCTCGTGTTTCGTGAGCAAGCTTTTGGAAATAAACTATTCAAGGTCACGGTTAGAATGCCTTTTAACAACAGCCCGCGGCTTCGCTCGCGTAATCTATGTATGTATAACTGTTTCCATCCTTAAAGTTGTAGTGTAATCTTAGATAGCCTATATACCTTTTCAAGAATTGGGCTATCAAATATAAAAAAAAAATTAAAATCCAACTATGTAGTTGTTCCAGAGATTAGCGCGTTCAAACAAAATAAAGAATCAAACTCATCCCTATTATAGTCACTCTTTCTATTGGTGAAAACCGTATCAAAATCCGTACAGTAATTTCTTCAGATAAGCCCGAAGAACTCAGCGTAGCGGAAAATTTTAATTTAACATACGTAGTCACTAGCAAAATCCGCGGCTTCGCTCGCGCTAATAACTACAAAAAAAGAAAAAAAACCTTACAAAAAAAACTCTAAAATGTAGGTGTCATAAAAAATTTATATGCCTTAGCCTATGTCACTCTCCAGCCCTCCAACTACCTACAAACAAAAAATCACGCCGATCCGTCAGTCTGTTGCGACGTGAAAGAAGGACAAACAAATAAGCAAACACACTTTCACATTTATAATATTAGTATGGATTCTAATATTTTTGATATCATAATTGATAGTATGTACAAACTAATGTATTACTTTAGTATAAACTTTATCTTTTACGGCAATCAAAGAAGCCAAAATCTATATATATATATAAAAGAAAATCGTGTTAGTTACACTATTTATGACTCAAAAACGGCTGAACCGATTTGGCAGAAAATTGGCGGGGAGGTAGCTTAGAACTAGGAGACGGGCATAGGATACTTTTTATACCGTTCGACCGCGTTCCCGTGTGACGTGACATAAAACTCAAGAACGGCTGGGCCAATTTTTATGATATTTGAATTTTTGGATAATAAGTATTAAAACATCACGAAAATTAACGAGAAAAAAATTAACTAACTAATAACTATTTATATCTATTTAAAACGTACCTAGCGACGAACCCGAGCGAAGCGAGGGTGAGCCGCTAGTCTATGATAAAACAATCTTTATCAGACATTGGCATGGCAACAATCACGTATACGAAGATAAATTACAACCCATGTCGTTCTCATACAAATCTTCGATTTGCCAGTGAAAGTTATATTAAAACCTAACGTATAAAGAATTCATGAGATTAAATTATGATGTCTACGTGTATAAGTCGGGTTTGTTACAACACTTAACTCGAGAACTGCTGGACCGATTTTCATGGTTTTTGATTTGTTGGATTTTTCTAAACGGGGCATTTTAGCAGAATTTTTATAGCAGAATAACTATTAAACATCGCAAAAATTGTCGATAAAAATAATTAAAATTTATATTTATATAAAACGTATCCAGAGACGAACCCGAGCGAAGCGAGGGTCAGCCGCTAGTTTTAAATGAATCTATCTTTTCGGATTTTTGGTTCCCGACGGTACGTTTCCAGTCTCCCGCGTCCATGATTGTTGTAAAGCATTCAAAACGTCGGGAATCAAAAATCAAAATAAATGCGCGAAAAAATTCAAAACTATAGTTTTATTTGAAATTTCGAATATTCGCGTAATTAATAATATTAGCTGGTAGAAGCATACAAAAAATATGCAAAACACCATAAAGCTAAATACGGGTAGGTTTTTTTAATGGCAGAGATACAGTTTCATCTATAAGCATAGATAATAGATTAATCGTTATATTGCAGTTGTTACTATTATGTAACAAATAGGGTTTTTTTATGATATACCTACCTGTTCTAAAACTTATGAAACGCACAGCGAGCCAGCTTCACTAAGGTGGCGAATAACACTTGTGGGTCGTTTTAACAAGCAGTTATTATAACACTCCAACTACAATTCAACTGATTTTAGTGTTACTCTCTTATATATATAATTCCCGCACTGACGTCACAATAATCAAAAAGCAACTTATTACCAAGAAAACATCATTCAAATACACAATATTAATTATTAATAAGTATATACTTATACAAATAATTTAAACTACAATAAATATCCAATTATATATACATAATAATAAAAAAAAAGTAAGTAAATAAGGATGGTCAAATAAAGCCCGTTCGTAAACAAAATTAAAACCTCTTTTAGCAAATGAAATAACGACGACTTAATAGACAATGCCTACAACAATATTAATATGACAGTTCTATTCAATACAAGACTCAACTTCGCTTCGCTCAGGTTCGTCACTAGGTACGTTTTGACGCTTAGTATGGAATAGATTTTTTTCAATATTTTTTTTTCGTCAATTTTTCCGATATTTTAATAGTTATTTTGCTATTTGGAGTGAAGGCAAATCCAACAAAACAAAGATCATAAATATCGGTCCAGCCGTTCACGAGTTATAAGTGTTGTAACAAACATATAGATATAGATGTATTGATCTGTTCTTGTAACACTACTAAGTCGTTTCTAAAAAAAAAGAAAGGTAAAATTTCCTGAAACCAAGTCTTTATTAACGTTGAACATGAATAAAGTCGCCGGCGTATTGTAAAGGTCATATAAATATAGGCACAAGTTTATATGGGACTAGCGACTCACCCTCGTTTCGCTTGGGTTCGTCCCTAGACAAAAACAAATCTATCTCATGGGAATCGTACATTTTTCCGGTATAAAAAGTAACGTATATGCTTTTCTAGACTATAATCTATCTCTGTGTCAAATTTCATCTAGATCGGTTCATCCGTTCTGGCGTGAAAGGGTAACAAACATCCATCCATCTATCCATCCTCACAAACTTTCACATCTATAATATTAAGAAAGATGAGGTCTCGGGAGGAATGGTTTATATTTTTTTTGAACAAGGGGTCTAAACAAATAAAAATTGCTTTGAGGAAATGAAGGAGATAGAATCAAGGAAGAACTAAAGTGACGCTCTACCATATTATTGTGCCCCATTGAAGTTTTTTTATATCCAAAGCAAAAGCTAAATTAAAATGATAAGAGTATTAGCACTTTAATGTTTTTTTATTATATCATAATAAATATATAAAATTTTTATAAGAAATTCATATAAAAACGTCTTTGTTGTACAGAGCTTTAATTTTCAAACGAAACTGGAAATAAGGATGCAAAGGCTGAGCTTATATTCATCCTTTAACAGAACAAGCTATAGTAGATTTATTTATTCGACGATATTTTTAAGATCTATTTAGATCACAGATCATATAATTCTATAGTATTTAGATACTCGTAGTGTACATTAAAAATTAAAAAAAATCTTTTTATTTTTAAAATTTTAATTCTGACTGTTAAAAATATATAGCCTACAGGCCACAACACAAATATACGAGTATTTAATATTTTTACCTGACATTTAAAATATCAAACTAACCAGATTTCCAAAATGTTAGGTTTAATTTTTTGTTTTGCACAATAACTCTCCTTTTGTCAGTTTTTTTTAAATATTTTTGAACATCAAAACAATATGTTTTACACTTACACTATTTCTTAGACATAAATATGATAAAAAAAATCTTATCACTCACCGTAAAAATAAATCCAGTTAAATAAAAAAAAAGTTTGTAACACTGACCCACTCTATAACAATCGAATACCGTTAACCACCGAGTGTCAACGAACACTGAATTAGTTGAAACGAAAGTGTACGAAGCCTACAGATGAAAAAAAAAAACATTCTCCCGCGCTATTTTCTGTCAAATATTGGTATTGTACCAGGTTAGTTATTTTTATGGATATGTAGAATAAATACAACTAAATTCAGCGTTCTTTCGTAGATTATATTATTTATTTTAAGTTATTCAAATGTAACAGGTAAGATAAAATAAAAAAAAACGTTTTTTCATCTTTAAACTAAATTACTTACGTCCAATATATAATACTTTCTGTTATTGTTAGCCTACATCATCCCACTGCTGGGCAAAGGCCTCCCCTCTACGTTTCCAAGTTTAACAGTCTAGATTGCTTCCTAATACAAACTTTCATCCCCATTTTCACCCCCTTAAGAGATGATTTCCGGGATAAAAAGTATTCTATATCCTCCCAGGGTATGAAACTATCTTCTTACCAAATTTCATCTAAATCGGTTCAGTACATCCAGATATTACCCTCTTAAACGTCACAAACTCCCAAACTTTACCTCTTTATAATATTAGTATAGATAAAAATATTTTTAATTAATATAATGGATGTTAAATAATTAAAATATACACTTCACAGTGTTATTGTTGCTAACATTTACCTTTTTTTGTTTCAATGAATTTGTTATTGCGTGTAGACATATTTTTTTCTATGCTTTAACTAAACCATTACATGTCGAAACTATTTAAAAAACACGTGTGTATGTACTTATGTACGCACGTAAAAAGTTATACTTCTTTGGCGTAACAGAACAAAAATAGCTAAAGATTTCATTCATCCCGTATGTCACAACTCTGTAAAAGGAATGATAAATTAATAAAATAATTAAATAAGGCATACTAGGAATATTACAATCGTATATTTATAGAATATCATTTAAGGAAAGTATATAATATTATGTATCATTTGTTAGACAATAACAACGGTAACCATGGCAACAAGCAGTTATCAGCTAACTTTATCATGTCGCTTTTTGGCTGTCGGTGTGCGCGCGCATATATATATTTTACTAGCGACTCACCCTCGCTTCGCTCGGGTTCATCGGGGGTGCCTTTTATTTTTTTGAGCGGAACCCTAATTCTTTTTCTAAAAAAAGTAGCCTATGTTACTTCCTATAACATCAGCTATCTTCCAGTAAAAGTCTCGTCAAAATCAAACGTGTTAAAACTTTTTATAAGTAAAATTAGTGTAAAATTAATTACTAACGCGCTCAGACCACTCCTGGCTATGGCGTTCATGTAACTAATAAAATTAACTAATTAATAATTATTCTCGTGATAACACTAAATTACTGGTATGTGTTCAAAAACCACTCGGTTAGCAACCGCTTGTTATAGTGTAGTCGATTATGATATATCTATTCACTAGCTACTCGCTCGGGTTCGTCCCTGGCTTGATTCCCAATACAAACTTTCATCCCCATTTTCACCCCTATAAGGGATGAATTCCGGGATAAATTCCGGGATAGAATCCGGGTCTTAAACTATCTCCTTACCAAATTTCATCTAAATTAGTTCAGTAGATCCAGAGATTACCCTCTACAACGTCACAAACTCACAATCTCACAAACTTTAGCTCTTTATAATATTAGTATAGATAAAAGCACTTACAATTTTATTATTTAATATGGTGCTTAGGATACGACGGTATCAGGCCCGGAGTTCGAGTCCCGGAATGGTCTGGAGGACTTGGATTACTCAGTCAAAAAATGAATTATCATTTATTCAGGTAATATTACTCTCAAACCTTAAAAAGTTTAAAAAGCCATAGTTTTAAGAAAAAATATGATAAAAACAAAAAACCTTATACATTATATATTCACTAATCGTAATTTAACATAATATTCATACTAATATAATAAATGTGAAAGTGTGTTTGTTTGTTCGTTTGTCCTTCTGTCGCGTCGAAACAGAGTGACGGATTGGCGTGATTTTTTGTGTGGATATAGTTGGAGGGCTGGAGAGTGACGTAATATGCTATTTTTTATCGCAGGAAATAATTTAATTCCTACGGGAAAATATGTTATAATATAATCCAAAAAATATTTATGACAGAATTACTTGAAACTCGGTATTAATGTTCTTCAATAAAATTAAATAAATACGTGTTTTAGCATATCTCAAAATTCATCCCTTAAGGGGGTAAAATAGGGGATGAAAGTTTTTATGACACCTATCTTTTTTATTATTTTTTTGTAGTTTTAGCGCGAGCGAAGCCGCGGGTTATGCTAGTTCAGTAATAAAACAGACCAAAAAAATTATTTTTTTAGGTTTTTTACATAATCGTTACCTCTAAAACAATAAAAGTATTGTGGTAGAACAAAATTAAATTGATTGTCGGCCCTATAGGAAATGCTCAATTGTCTCATTACTGTCGATGTAATATAATATATATCTGTCCATATGTGCTGTAAACAATATGACAGTTTATTATCTATGACATATTTTTAACCGACTTCCAAAAAGGAGGACGTCCTTAATTCGTCAGATACTTTTTTTTTATGTATGTTCACCGATTAGTCGAAGACGCCTGAACCGATTTGCTAATATTTTTTTTGTTTCGCAATGTATATATTTCCAGGCGGTTCCATATAAATTTTATGGAAATCGGTTGAGCGGTTTTTAAAAAAATCAACAATCAATTATTTTTTTAAATAAATTGCTTAATCGAATATGTTATTAAAAAAACTTTCTTCTTACAAATTACCTGCTAATTCGTCTACACTAAAAATAGAAAAATAAAAACTTAAAAAAAAGACTGACTACCCGGCACTAAAATTTAAAAAATATCTAAACGGAGGTTTTCATTTAGAATAGATACCTGATCAGATATTTTCAAAGTCAGTGCCAGCTTACAATATTTTAAGATATGAATATCAAATAGGTAAATATGATTAGGTATGAACTCTAATTATAGTTAAACTACTATACATCAATTTGTGATGTATTTTACGTATCGAAATATATTACTAGCGATTCACTATCGCTTCGCTCGGGTTCGCCCCTAGATTGATTCCCCATACAAACTTTCAGATGATTTCCTGGATAAAAAGTATCCTATGTCCTTCCCAAGGTCTCAAACTATCTTCTTACCAAATTTTATCGAAATCGGTTCCGTAGATCCAGAGATTACCCCCTACAACGTCACAAACTCACAATCCACAAACTTTACCTCATTATAATATTAGCATAGATTTCTTTTGCATTCGGCTGGCACCAACTTCGAAAATATCTGATTAAGTATCTATTCTAAATGAAAACCCTCGTTTAGTTATTTTTTACATTTTAGTGCCTGGAAATCGGTTTTTTTAAGTTTTGAATTAATGTCATTATGATTGCTTCGCTTGGGTGCGTATCTAACACAGACTAAAGATTTATATAGACCAAGCTCGCCAAAAAAATGTTAAAAAAAAATAGTGGCGTGATTTTATGCCAGTTTTTTAAGTTAAGTACTATTTCGAGAACAAATTAATATGAATAACTGGCGACTCACGCTCGCCTCGCTCGTCCCTAGGTACGTTTTACGGGATAGTAAGATAAAGATAGATTATATATTATATGTTGTATACCCTATAGGTTTCCTCAATAAACGGGATATCTAATGCAAAAAGAATTTAAGAGATTAGCGGTTCAAACAAACAAACCCTGGCTATTTATAATATTAGTATAGATAACTAGCATTGCCCGTCGCTCCGCCCGCGTTCAGATGACCGAAAACCAAATTCTTAGGTTTTACATATTAGTAGACTCTTACATTGCAGTTTTTGTATTTTTTCTTATAAATGAGACATTTTCCCGCGGTAAACAGTATCCTATATGTTGACCCGGATAACCAGTTATCACCATACCAAATTTCATCAAAATCCCTCCAGTGGTTTTTCTGTTATGCGGTAACAGACAGACAGACAAAAATTCTAAAAACTATAAATTCGGCCTCTGTATCGATAATAATGTTTATTTCAATAAGATTTTCCAAAAAATATTTAATGTACATATTCAGCTTAGTTATAATTTTATTTTATGTATGTATAGATGATAATATTTGCTTATTTAATTTTCTTTAACACAATCCGTTAGCTATAATTATTTATTAACATTTATTTGCTTATCACTCAGTATACAAATTGTCATTTGTATACTATTTTAAACCATCGTTTAGTTTCATGTTTAGTTCTATGACACTTTTAATATTATTCCTTAGCCTGAGGTCCATATTTTTTATGCATTCCGCCCTTTTTAACGTCTCACTGCTGTCACGCCATTTCTATTTTCCCATTTTCTAAGTTTTAATTATGAATTCAAAATTCTTTGATAGTTGTTGTAAATGTGTTTAATTTATTAAATACCATGGAATAAAATAATTAAATTGTATCTATAGTATGATTTTTAATTCCACGGAAATATGACAGCTATCATTCTTTGACAATTCAGATATCATAAACCTTTTCCGCTTTGTATTTTTTTAATATAAAATAACAAAATATATGAAACAGTATTAGATCAAGTAAACTATATGTATGACATTGTAAATAGTCTTTGTTTTGTGCATTCGATGCACACTAACTATAATGTAATTTTTTTAATGGTTAAATGGAAAAAAACAGAGTAAAACAAAATATAAGAAATGAAAATATTTACTAATCATTATTAACTTATATCATCCTTGTCGTCATCATCCACTCGGATTATAAAAGAAACACTCACACTATCCATCAGATCATTAAGAGGGCACATTTTATCCTTTTCTTTTATAATATGGTTTATGCATTCTTGCCAAAAACAATAATAAAAGATTGTGAACGATCGTTGTGGAGAAGAGACAGGCTCTTTGGGACTTTCCAATTCTTTTTGCCAATTGCAAAGATTTTACAAACAAAGGGGTTTTCCTAAAAAAATGTTTGCAACCTATGTATTATTGGACAGGGATTCCTGTAATAGAAAAATAATTTCCTTAATAATTATTGTAACTTCGATAATATGATAATAAAAAAATTATTACCATTTTAGAGTTATCAATAATTTTTTAAGTCTTAGTTTTTCTAATTGACCCCTCAAATTCAAGAAAGGTTTATTTTTTTGTTTTGCTAAAATGCTTTCCGTTTTTAGTGACAATGTTTCAAAGCTGACAACATTTCTGAAATGTCAGAATTTCGCCGAATTAAAAATCAGACTATAGAATAATTCGTATCATATTAATAATATTTTCCAAAAGACAACACAACCAATATAAAAAAATATAAATACGGAAGTCTATAAAGAATACAAGCAGTGGTAGCCCAGAGGTAACGCGCTCGCTTAGGAAACGGGGTGAAGCGGGTTCAAATCCCGGGTCACGCACCTCTGATATTTTCATGTGCGAATCATTTCTAACATGATTACCACTTGCCTTACGGTAAAGGAAAACATCGTGAGGAAACCTGCATGTCTGAGAGAACCTAGTTCGCCAATCCGCACTCGGCCAGCGTGGTGGACTATGGCCTGATCCCCCTCGTACTGAAGGAAGGCCCACCCAAGCAGTGGGACGGTGAAAAGGGCTAAACACAATACATACCTAATATGAACGCGTATAATATATGTATGTAGGTAGTTAGTTCCGCTACTTATTACAATTTTAAAGCTAATAAAAATTAAAATCTTAATATAAGATCTTATTAAGATTTTTATTTTTTGTTTCAAGTTTTTGTTGAACAGCAAAACAACAAAACCTTGTCCGTGAATAGTCTTTAAAAAGATATTTATGTAAGATATGGCAAAACAATTAAAAAAACAGTATATATAAAAAAAGTACTTAAAATAACGATAGCAAAAATAATTGAACTATATCTATCCGCAGCGGAGATGACTGAACTACGTATGTTAAGTAAATACGCCTTTAGTCAAAATTATGTTTTTATTCCATTTGCTGTAGAAACCCTATGCCCATGGAGTCAAAGTGCTAAGCTCTTCTTAAAAGACATAACACCTCGTCTTATCGCATCTACTGGTGACAGGAGGGCTGGTGCATTTTTCGCCCAAATATGTGGGACATTAACACACAGTACCATCTAGTTCCATGGTAAGCTACGAGGCCTGTGTTATGGATACCAGATAGTTGATACACTACACATATATAACTTCAAATACATACATATTATAAATATAAACACCCATGACTGGAGTACAAACATTCGTGCTCATCACACAAATGAATGCCTCCAGCGGGGCTCGACCCGCGACCACTGACACTGCAAGTAGGGTCACTACAAACTGAGCCAGACGTATCGTCAAAGAATCGGCATTGCCATTCAACGGGGGAATGCGGCTAGCATTATTCCACGCGGACATGACTTGTACAGTAATAATTGTAATTTTCTTTATTGTAAATATACTCGTATTAGAAATTTTTGTATAATGTGAAAAGGTGCTATTTTGTTTACAAACAGACAGTTCAATTTTATTTATCTGTATAGTTGTATATAGAAATATATAAAAACAGTGTCCATGTCACGAATATTTTGACTAATATTGCCGTGGAGAATTACTTGATTCCACACTAAATTATGATGATAATACTTTTAACTGGTACATTACGTAACACAGAGCAAAGACCTCGTATTTATGAAAAATTTATTAAATAAATCCTTTATAAAGTTTAGAGTTTGTGAGATTGTGAGTTTATGACGCTGTAGGGGGTAATCTCTGTATCTACTGAACCGATTTAGATGTGATTTGGTAAGAAGATAGTTTGAGACCCTGGAAAAGACATAGGATATTTTTTATCCCGGAAATCATCCCTTAAGGGGGTGGCAATGGGGATGAAAGTTTGTATGGGGAATCTAGGGACGAACCCGAGCGAAGCTAGGGTGAGTCGCTAGTTGGTTGGCGGAGCCGCGGGCAATGCTAGTATACATATATACAAGATTATTTATTAATTTGTATTATCTTTTCCAAAATGTGCACGTACCTTTAGTAAAGGTACCAAAGGCTAGAACAACGAGACCCCAATTTAGGTACAACATTAAGGTAAAACATATCCCGCCCTAATATTCGCTGTGGTCGAAATGGGCCATAACATCATCATCATATAAATGTCTTTACAGCTAGAGTCGTTGACAATAGCCAGCTTATAAAATGGCTACCAGAACCCGCGGCTTCGCCCGCGTTCAAAAACAAACTCTTCTTTCCCTTCCCTTTACAATAATGTATGGAAGTCTGCCCGATTTGTTGACATTTACAATTACTGCTCCGCTCTTTTGAGTATAAATATGATGATATATAGCCTATAGCCTTCCTCAATAAACGGACTACCTATGCAAGAAGATTTTTTTGAATCGGTTTAGCAGTTCCTGAGTTAAGCACGATCAAACAAACAAACAAACAAACGACCGATCGAACAAATGAATTAACGATCGATCGAACAAACGAAGAACGAACGAACGAACGAACGAACGAACGAACGAACAAACAAACTGCCTCTTTACAATATTATAATATGTAAATGTAATATAGATTTAAGTTCATTTTTTTTTATAATAATAATCTTTATTGTCAAAAAAAGTACAGATTACAATATATTTTATATCTAAAGATAACTCACACTAGACAAAGCCTGTATCGTGAGTACCAAAATTTGATTTACAAAGGAAAAATTGTTGCTTTGTTAACATTGCTAGCAAGTTATTAAAGTTATTTAAGACAAAGAAATATCAAATATATGAAAAATATGTAAAAAATTATTGTTCACTTCTTAGTGATGCCTTAATAAAGTGGCGCCATCTCTTATAGGATTATAACACTCGTTCAGTTAATTAGCTTAAATATCAATGTTAAGTATTATAGCTCTTATTTTTATATGTATAGAATTCATATTCCATTGAGTAAATTGTAAAGGCATGTTCATATAATACTGTGGTAAAAGATTTATGGACCAGTTATTTCTTGTTTAGTGACTAATGACTTGGATTTCTATGTTAAAGGACGGAGTTAGAAAGGTTTTTTAAATTTTATACGCAACTCTAAATTAATTAAGTTTTAAATAAAACTATCTTTTCGGATTATTTCGCGGATTTATTTTGATTTTTAGTTCCCGACGTTTCGAATGCTTTACAGCAATCATGGTCACGGGAGAGACTAAGGTTATAAACGTCTCAAACACATCTACTTGTTACAGACAGCGCCTACCCACTATTTTACAAAAATGATTTCAAAAATTCAAAATAGGCACCCACGGCCAAAAATCAAAATAAATCCGCGAAATAATCCGAAAAGATAGTTTTATTTATAATGTAAAAAATTTGCGTAAATCTAAGAAAGTATTACTTAAGTTTTTTGTACACATATTATGTTTTTATGGATTGATGTTAGATACTCTTTCAAGCAAAAACCACTGAACGGATTTTGATGAAACTTTATAATAATATAGCTTATGCATTAGAGTAAAATATAGGCTATAAAAAAGAAAATTGTACATACAAACAGATAGATATGAATAAAGATTTTTTTGTACTGTGAAAATCTTTTATAAGAAAAAAAAACCGAAATGTATGGCTATTGGTCGATCTATGGCGTTTAAAGAAATGACATTCATTAGTCGAGTCTAAATATAAGTGCGAATTCGCACTTAAAAGACTGTATAAAACCTCTTTTACAAAAAGAAAGGGTTAGAAACCTGTAAAGTTTAGGGGTCACGTCCCTATTAAATTACCAGCGGTATCTACAATAGATCTGTCCTACTTTGCTTTAGGGGTGTTATTATATCAAATAACACAATTGACTTAATTCGCTTACGTTAAAGCTATATTGGGTAACTAACAACAAATGCCATGAATTAAATTCTTATATACAACTAGCGACTCTCCCTCGCTCGCTCGGGTTCGTCCCTACTAATGTTTTAACAGACAGACAGCCAAAAATTTTAATTAAAGTAAAAATTCTGCGGAATAAGGGCGAATGGCTTATTACATTAGTTCTCGCGTTGGGAAGACAGAACGTCTTACGATTTTGTAGACGACTACTAGGACGTGGTATACAAAAGTTCACTCGGGTGGTCAATAAAGGTGAGTCAATAGACCCACGAATTAGCTTGTACAAAAAAATTATATCAATTACTTTCCTACGTGTAGATAGAGAAATAACTTTTTAACGACTTATTAGTCTTTTATACATATAATAAAATTAAATTAAGCCGAATCTGTACATTAAATATTTTTTGGAAAATCTTATTGAAATAAACATTGTTATCGATACAGAGGCCGAATCTATAGTTTTTAGAATTTTTGTCTTTCTGTCTGTATGTCTGTTACCGCATCACGGAAAAACCACTAGAGGGATTTTGATGAAATTTGGTATGGTGATAGTTGGTTATCCGGGTCAACATATAGGATACTTTTTACTGCGGAAAAATGTCTCATTTCTGAGGAAAAATACAAAAACTGCAATGTAAGAGTATACTAATATGTAAAACCTAAGAATTTGGTTTTTGGTCATCTGAACGCGGGCGGAGCCGCGGGCAATGCTAGTAAATATATAAACTACTAAATTGTTCATTACATGTCTCGTAATGGTTTTGGATGAACACCTGATACAATGGTCTGGTTCTCTCGCAGGATATTCGAGCAAGCTAGTAAAGTTTTAGCCATTGGAGAGTTCCACTATTCACTTCTTAGCTGTATTCATTCAGCTATACAAATAAAATTCAAGTGTCTGTTTGGAATGTCAAAATTAACAGTTTTTCACTAAATACATATGAAGTTATATAAGGTACTTATAAAAAAAAACAGAATATTTCAAATTCTCGTCTATTTGTCTGTTTGTTCCGGCTAGTATCTGAAACGGCTGGACCGATTTTGACGGGACTTCCTTATAAGGTGTAACTTAGGCTACTTTTATTTTAGAAAATTAATTAGGGTTCCGTTAAAAAAATTAAAACGTACCTAGTACGAGGGTACGTTCCTAGTTCATAATATGATCAGCTCGATGGTATCAAACTAGTGTATTATCTTGCAAATTTTCAAATCGATACAACAATAATAAAAAGGTTTATATAAAATCGATTTCAAAGATTTGATATATAATATGTAAATCAAAAACTTTCTGTTCTGTATGTTTAACAAAACAACATGCAAAGAAAAACATTGTAACGCTGTCTATAGATAATTCAGAAATAAAAATTAATTTCTCCTATTATATTTAAAGTTTAAACTCATCATGGCTGCATTATAGAGTTACAATGTTGTACCTTGGAGGTGTAGATAGGTCATTTAGGCAAAGTAAATGGACTGCATGTGAGTGAAACACGCTAGCACAAGATCTAGCCGGTCCAGTCAGACAAACAATCATACGACGGAAATATTCAATTATATAATTTACCCTTTGAAAATACAAGCACATATTTTATAATTTATACTAATACTAGCAGTACCCGCGGCTTCGCCCGCGTCCAAACTTCCGATCGCTAACAAAATTCATAGGATCCCTGAAGATTACCTGAAAACTCATCGTCCGGGTCCGTCTACTTTAGACGGACGGAATTTGAAAAATTCTAAAAACTATAGATTCGGCTTCTGTATCGATAATAATGACCATTTCTGTAAGATTTTCCAAAAAATATTTAATGTACAGATTCAACTTACGTAGAATTTTATTATACATAAGTACCTATAGATTATTAGCTAATTAAATTATTCGATAGTTTGTAAAATTTTATATCTCACTTATAGGTTTTTTAACGTTTTGAAATACATTTACGTATATCACACACAGGTGGTTATATCGGACTCACCGACCAGACAAGCTATAGGTAATTTTACTCATCCTTAATCACTCTTTGAAGTCGGTCAAACCGTGTGAATAATGAAGTTAATCTCACCAAGGTCTCAGCTGGTCAGTGACCTCATAACACGAATATTTCTGAATGAATGAACTATCAATGAAGGTGATTGTAATTGATTAGTGGTTCGTAAACAAACTTCCTATGATATCTATACTAGTCTATACTAATATTATAAAGAGGTAAAGTTTGTGAGTTGGTGACGTTGTAGGGGGTTATCTCTGGATGTACTGAATCGATTTATTAATTATCGATTTATTTTTTATCGGGCGAAAATGGGGATGAAAGTTTGTATGGGGAATCAACTTAGGGACGAATCCGAGCGAAGCGATCGTGAGTCGCTAGTTATTTCATAAATACCTAGCCAAAGTATACATATTCTACACATTCTAAAAACAAGGGATAAGAAAAGGACAGCGTGAGAAGGCACTATTGTCCTCTTTTTCTATCTCATGAAGAAGAATGCTTGAAACTGAATATTTTATGTCCTCAAAATCACTGCTCTTAAGCTTTAACTTATTCGTAGTCACGCAAAAGTAACTAGCGCAAATAAAATACTACAAAATTGTCAAATCCGAGTTGTATTCGTGTAAAAATGTGTTCCGTACATTAAATAAAATATTTAAATGTATTCGCTACTTTATATATTTTTGATATTTTTATTTGACTATATAGATTACTATTTGGTTTTATTTTTACATCAGATGTACCCCTTAAACTCTTTATATATATAGGCAAAGGCAAAAGAGTTTAGTACCTTATTCTTCTCTGTTTCAAACGATCTTCTTACCAAATTTCATCTAAATCGGTTCAGTAGATCCAGAGATTACCCCCTACAACGTCGCAAACACAAAAACTTTACCTCTTTATAATATTAGTATAGATTAGCAACTTCCCTCGCAACCCTCGGGTGCATGTCTAAATAACTGTGCACAATCACAAATACCAATTTTCGTATATATAATTATTTTAGTTTGACCATATTGGGTACATATTGAGACAAACAGAGCGAATATACATCACTAGTTTAATTATAATATGTTACGTAGATTTTGGGGATAGGATATATTAACAGAGTCTTAGTCAAAATCATGTTTTTATACCATTTGCTGTAGAAACCTTTGGCCCATGGAGTCAAACTTCTTAAAAGAGATAACACCTCGTGTTATCGCCTCTACTGGTGACAGAAGAGCTGGCTCGTTTTTCGCCTAAAGACTCGGCATTACCATTCAACGGGGCAATGCGGCTAGCATTCTTGCCACTATTCCGCGACATGACTTGTACAGTAAAATTATCAAGTATATATTTGTTTTTTACATATAATTAAGTATATTTGTATTTTCTTTATTATAAACACACAGACTTTAGTCGCTTTAAAGAAATTGGAAAATTTTCAAAGAAATGAATATAAGGTCAGTACTGATAATATGTTATAGTAACATGCAATAAGTAAAAGATTCGATCTTGTTATAGAGAATAATTTATAATGTTCACGATATATATATATATATATATATATATATATATATATATCGATCTTAATTATCTTTGTACCTATATCTTGCGGTTTTGCCTGCGATATCAATTTATGTATAACCAGTATATTTATTTATATTTACTAGCGACTCACCCTCGCTTCACTCGGGTTCGTCCCTAGCTTGCTTCCCCATACAAACTTTCATCCCCATTGTAACCCCCTTAAGGGATGATTTCGGTGATAAAAACTATTTCACTCATTCACTTTTCATATCATGAGATTTAAAAAACTTTTCTTTTAATTTTCTTCTATACAAAACATTTCCTGATAACAACAAACACAAAAAAAGAATTATCCAATTTGGTGCAGTCGATCGAAAGTTATGCGCATACATACAATTTGGTGATTCATTTTTATTTATATAGATTACATCTTTATGTCTCTAACAACAAAAACATAGGAACTTTTAGGTTTTAGAAACTTTCATATAAACTTCCAACCCTTAACCCTTTAGGGGTGGAATGTTCAGAAATCCTTTCTTAGCGGACACCTACTCCCTATGACAGATCTACAAATTTTCAAGCTGGTAGCATTTATACTTTCTGGAGATTTCGTGATTTATTTATAAAATTATTAACACCTTTCCCTTGAAATAAAATCAGATTCTAACAAACTGTTATATAAAAATAAAACTAAGAACACATTTTAATAAAACACTCGTTATTGTATAGATTTATTTTAGAATGGAAAGTCTATATGATTAGTTTAAACAAATTAATCAAACAATGATTTGTTACTATTAGAATTCTTAAATATCGATGTTCATCTTTTATTATGTCACATGTTACATATTATAAGTAATTATTATAGAATTTTTTGTGCTTACAAAATATTTTACAAGATTTTATTACATTTTAAATAGTACATACATATATGTGTATATATATATATTATCTTTCCTACTAAAAAATCTAGCAATATTTTTTTAAAATTACTTTAAAATACCTATTTAATTTTATTATGATAATTATCATATTTAAAAACAAATTTGCTAATTATTCAGACATTTCAATATGTAAGTCAATTATTGTCTTACACTGCCCGGGCGAGATCGAGCTGTCTAACCTTGAGGAAACGGATAGAAAAATTTTCGCATAATCAAAAATAATTACCCACCAACAACAGTTTGCTACAGAATCATAAAAAAAATATTTTTCACGCAAAAAAATATACATTTTCATATATTTTTTCCGAAATTTTCGCTAATTTTTTTCATCTTAGAACCACCGCGCATGCTTATCTCTTGCCTCATTGAGAAAGACAGATCGAGATGAACCCACTAATGACTGGAAACAGAATTCCCTAACCAAATTCCACTCAACCCTAACTAAAACATATGATGAAACCCAAAAAAACCCATGAAAATTTGCAAAAAAATCACAAATTTTCGTGAAAATTATGTAAAAACAGGGAAAAAAATCGATACAATAAAACTCACCTCGTCCACACAGTATCACAACACAACACATTTAATAACCAACTAAAACTACTTGCGTTTTAATGTTTCTAAAAATTTTGTGTAAGTCTAAAAATCAATGGTCGACGCGTACCTCGGAGGCCATTTTGCAGGGGACAGACTGTGGGCATGCGCGAAATAGACTGCTCCCTATTACTGACTACGATATTGCCAGTGCTAAACACGTTTAGAAATCGGGATGAGATACAGTTAAATTTAACTATTATAGTTAACATTATGTTAATTTTCAATTACTTTTTAACATCTGTCATAAAACGTACTAATAATAGGCATTTTTTGATAAACGTCTATTTGACAAGTTTCTTAGATATCAAGAAGTGAAATTAATGAATCGTTAAAGCCATTCATATCTATTATCTAACGATAAGAATGTCCTCAAATCAGTAAAATGCAAGTATTTATAAATAACTAGATGCGTCATTATTTTATACGAAATGGGCATAAAGAACGTAGTGATGTACACGACTCTATGTTATAATTACTGCCAAAAAAAACTTTTGTCTTATACAATATACAGTTAATTTAGTTTAATTTCATTCATTTTAAAAATTGTCTTATAATAACGATAATAAAGTTTCAAAAATTGTCACATTTCTAACTTTTATTTCTTCCAAAATATATATCTATAGGTACATGTAATAAAATTGTAACCAAGCCGAATCTGACATTAAATATTTTTTGGAAAATCTAATTGAAATAAACATTATTATCGATACAGAGGCCGAATCTATAGTTTTTAGAATTTTTGTCTGTCTGTCTGTTACAGCATCACAGAAAAACCACTGGAGGAATTTTGATGAAATTAAGTATGATCATAGCTGGTTGTTATCCGGGTCAACATAAAGGATACTTATTACCGCAGGAAAATGTCTGATTTCTGAGAAAAAATACAAAAACTTTAAGAGTATAGTAATATGTAAAACCTAAGAATTTGGTTTTTGGTCATCTGAACGCAGGCGGAGCCGCGGGCAATGCTAATTTTTAAATATTTCATGTACATAATCGAACCCGTTACTACCAAATCGATGAGTAGAAAATATGCATATAAATTAAATGTGCAAGTAAAACCGTGATCGATAGCTCAGTAAAATCTCCCTCACAACACCCTTGAATAAATGAAGGGTTGTAATTCGAAACGCATCGTATCTATATAGTAACAAAAATATATTTTGTTTGTTAAACCATCACTAACATAATGAGTTTTTAAGCTTTTGTCAACAAGTCTAGTGTAAAATGTGTCGAATATGGAAAGTTCACTTTGGACATAATACTTTCTTCGATTTACGCGAATATTAGACACCCACTCTATACATATAATAAAATTCTGAGTCGAATCTGTATATTAAATATTTTATGAAAAATCTTATTGAAATAGTCATTATTATAGATACAGAGGCCGAATTATAGTTTTTGGAATTTTTGTCTGTCTGTCTGTGACCTCATCAAGAGGAAACCACTGGACAGATTTTGATGAAATTTGGCATGATGATAGCTGGTTATCCGGTTCAACATATAGGATACTTTTTACTCCGGGAAAATATCTTATCTCTAACAAATCTATACTAAACGTTAAAATAAAACTATTTTTATTTAACTCCAGTGACCATGATTTCTGTAAACCATACCATGGGAACCCAAAAATCAAAATAAACCTGCGAAACAATTCGAAAAAATAAATTGTTATTTCAAGAGCAACTTTATACACAATGTCGTAATAAGTAGTGGTTCTTAGAAGAGATAAGTATACATATATTTAGTAAAATCTAGCAAATTTTTTGCATATAACACAGGAAACGAATGAACAATTTAACTTACTTAACTATGGAGTCCTGTTAATACTCTCTTAGATTAACACGAATATTTTAAATTGAACAAATTTTTTTTTGGCTTTTATCCCGTTTTTTTTTTTAATTATTTAAAGCCCTGTGCAAAAACAATCTTTGCCCTACGGCTTAGACAATAGAGTCAAAATCTAAGCATCTTTTTAAATATATTCTTCATTTTGCTTATAATATAAGCTAGTATATTGATTAAACTACTTCTCATGAAAAAGGCGGTGGTAGCCCAGTGGAGTGCACTTGCTTGGGAACCAAGTAATAATAATATTGAAGCCAAGTATAGTGTGCTCAAATCTCAGAACTCACACCTTTAATATTATCATGCGCGAATTTTCAACATAACTACCACTTGCCTAACCTTGTAAGTTGCCTATAATGGAAAAAATTGTTAAGAAAACTATATGTCTGAGAGAACCTAGCAAGTTTTCAAAAGACATGCTCAGTCCGCCCGCACTTGGCCAGCGTGGTGGACTATGGCCTGATCCCCCTCGTATTGAGAAGCCCACCCCCAGCAATGGGACTTCAGTAAGGGCTGAAAAGGACTATTCCTCATACATACATTTTCACCGACTTTAAAAGGAGGTACTCAAATCAATTTTTTGTATTTGCTATGGGAGATGTTACAAGGTAACTTAAAGGTTTTTTACCATAGAAAAGAAAAGTGCCTCTGCGATTATAAGTAATAAATAGTTCCATATATGTACGTAGATCCCTAAAGTTACTGAATTTAGTAAAAATCATGTATTAACTTTTTAAGTAATTTTAAGATATTTTTTAGATAAAAACTCCCTGAACCTATTTAGATGAAATTCTAACTATTGCATACTAACCGTTAAAACGTACCTAGGGAAGCGAGGGTGAGCCGCTAGTACTATGTACATATGTATTTCAAAAATGTGTTCTAATATTATAAAGACACAGATTTTGTGTGTTTGTCTGTGCAACGAGCACGTTGCACAAAAAAGATAACATAAAACGAGATTAGCGATATCAGGAACTACTGATCCGATAAAATAAATAAAATTAAATAAAACTATCTTTTCAAATTTTTTCGCAGATTTATTTTGATTTTTGGTTTCCGACGTTTCGAATGCTTTACAGAAATCATGGTCACAAGACAAACCTTGACTAAAACTTCGGGAGCTAAAATTCAAAATAAACCCGCAAAAAAATCCGAAAAGATTGTTCTATTTAAAATCTATACATGTTAAATGCTTTATATTGGCAACTTTTATATTAATAACGCCTGGCAACGCCGGAGACAAACGTCTACGAAAATAGGATCTACTATTTCGGTTTATATTGACTTCACACATTGTCATAACACTTTCTTAGATTATGCGAATATCTGACATCTACGCTTAATATATAGGTAATTAAAAGGCAGTGGTAGTTCAGTGGTAACACGCTCGCTTGGGAAACCGAGTGAAGCGAGTTCAAATCCCGGGTCTGGCACCTCTGATATTCTATATTGTGCGAATCATTTGCAGCATGACTATTGTGAGGGAAAAGATCGTCAGAAAACTTCCATTTCTGAGAGAACATAGCAAGTTTGCAAATATATAATAGCTCAGTCTGCCTGCTATTGGCTAGCGTGGAGGCTGTGACCTGTCACCTGATCCCCCTCGTATCAAGAGGCCCACGCCCAGCAGTGGGACGTTAAAAAGGGCTAAATACATACAATATATACACACTAATATATGAAGCTGAAGAAACTGTTAATCGCTAATCTCTGGTACTAGTCCGTTTTGTTCTATAGTTTGATCTGACTATATAATATCACACCACAATCTACGACGACGGAGTTGTACTATAAAATCAAATAGCGCAGGTGGAGCCGCGAGAAAACACTAGTTTTAAATAAAGCTATCTTTTCGCATTCTTCACAGATTCATTTTGATTTTTAACCGACTTCAAAAAAAGGAGGAGGTTCTCAATTCGGTTGTATTTTTAACCCCCGACGCAAAAAAAGGGGTATTATAAGTTTGACGTCGTTGTCTATCTGTCCGTGTGTTTGTGTCTGTGTGTGGCATTGTAGCCCTCAAACGGATGGACCGATTTCGATGCGGTTTTTTTCATTTGAAAGTCAGTTTCCTTGCGATGGTTCTTAGCTATGTTTGGTTAATATCGGTCCAGCAGTGTAAGAGTATCAGCTCTTTTCCATAATGATGTAAGGCATTTTGGCGTATGATTACTCGATTAAGTGCTTCACGCGTGCCAGTGTAATCGTTAAATGACAATTAATTTGCGTAGAGGGTTTTTTTTTATTTTTTATTTATACGACTAATTATTGATTTGACGTTTCATTCATTCTCGTTAACTATTACACTAATATTGTACAGCGGTTATTTGTTAGTTTGTATGTAGGAGGTAATCTCTAGAACTACTGATGCGAATCTTATTATTCTTTTAAGTAGGCGGCATTATCTTTTAGTGCAATAGGTTACTTTTAACCGATTTAAAAGAAGAGGTTACAGTATCAGCCGGTATTTATTTAAAGAGGTAAAGTTCGTGAGTTTGTGATGTTGTAGGGGGTAATCTCTGGATCTATTGAACAGATTTAGATGAAATTTGGTAAGAAGATAGTTTGAGACCCTGAGAAGGACATAGGATACTTTTTATCTTGGAAATAATCTCTCAAGGGTGTAAAAATGGGGATGAAAGTTTGTATTGGAAAGCAAGCTATATATATTATTATATATATATGTATGCAAATTACACATATGTGCATCGATTGAGTATCGGATCATTTGTGTTTTTTTTAATTTTAATCATTATTAATTTATATTGTATCAAATGGTTTCTATTGAAACGAAGTACATTGCAAAATGCTACAGTAAGACCCATGGGGTGTTATGTCATTTAGTGTCTATCGTTGTGACAAGCATTTCCGCATACTGCCTTCATACAAACAGCTGGTTATGTGGAAACTTACTGGCTAGAAAAGTCGTTCCTTCCCCGTCTTTATAAGACAGGATAGCTAACACACTCAACCATGACGCCCTGATGGCTGGTCTACCAATATAAAGAACTCCCAAATGATAAACTCGGCTGCCACTGACCATGCATTCGTCCCTTGGCTCATTCCACCTTGATATTAAGGATAGTTTTTTCAAGAAGCTGTGAATCTCTCCTCTCTCTTGCTCTCACGGTCTACTCTAATATTAAAGTTTTTTAAAATGCTTTATATTTTGTTTTCATAATAGGTTAAAAACCAATACATTTTTCTTTTCATATAATATAATCCGTTAAATTTATTAACATTTATTTATCACTGTGATGAGTATTCTATTAATATGTGCAAAGGCACTTTTTAAATGTTAATATAGATTTCTCAGAGATGAGATATTTTCCCGCAGTAAAAGGTATCCTAAATGTTGACCCGGATAACCAGCTATCATTAAACTAAATTGCAACAAAATCTGTCCAGTGGTTTTTTTGTGATGCGGTCACAGACAGACAAATAAATATTCTAAAAAGTATACATTCGGCCTCTGTAGCGATACTATTGACTATTTCAGTAAGATTTTGCAAAAAATATTTAATGTACAGATTCGACTCAGAATTTTATTATATCTACTAGCGGCTCATCGTCGCGTCGCTTCACTCGGGTTCGTCGCTAGGTACGTTTTAAATAGATATAAATAGTTATTAGTTAGCGTTAGCCATATACATTTTAATTTTTTTTCGTTAATTTTTCATTTTTTTTTATTTCATAAGAACCTTCTCCCGAAAATAACAAACACAACAAAAAAAAGTTAAATCGGTCCAGCCGTTCAAGCGTGATGGCGTGACCAAGGGAAATAAGGATTCATTTTTATATATATATGTATATATATATATATATACACACAATTTTTTACTTTTTAGGCTGACTTTGGGTTGGTTTCATGTTTAGTTCTATGACACTCTGATGATATTGTGCCTTGGTCTTAGACCTTGTCCATAACAACCGAGTCATTATTGGCACTACAATATTAGATTTGTTATTGTTGCTGAATAGTAATATTAAACAGCTAGGATATTTGTTTTGAATAATCCTAAGTGGAAACTATTTGTTTATGTTTGTTTGTCCTTCATTTATAGTGTAAATATTTTTAAATATTACAATATCTTGTCAAGTAAAAATATGTTATAATTCTAAGAAAATATTGTATGTTGTGTTGTATGTTTTTATTCATTATCTTTAACCTATACATATATAATAAAATTCTGAGTAGAATCTGTAAATTAAATATTTTTTGGAAAATCTTATTAAAATAGTCATTATTATCGATACAGAGACCGAATCTATAGTTTTTAGAATTTTTCTCTGTCTGTCTTTGTTGATTTTGATGAAATTTGTTATGACGATAGCTGGTTATCTGGGTCAACATTTAGGATAATTTTTACTGAGGCAAAATATCTCATCTCTGAGAAATCTACACTAAACGTTAATAATAAATGTAAAAGTAAACTTATCTGTCAATCTCTTGATTTTCAAGCCATGTTTTGAAGAAAGATAAAAGGACCTCTTGATGATTGAAGAAGAACAAATATTGCTGTTTGAATGTTTTTTTCAACAACCCCTAAGTGAAATGGGATGAATGAAAAATCTTGTCACATCGTCGTCTCAGTGCTTATTTGTTCAAACGATCAATTTACCAACAGATTTTTTAATATAGAATTGTATACTTTTAAATGTACATATCTATTGACTAGCATTGCCCGCGGCTCCACCCGCGTTCAGATGATCAAAAACCAAATTCTTACGTTAAAATATTAGTATACTCTTACATTGTAGTTTTTGTACTTTTTCTCGGAAATGAAACACTTTCTTGCAGTAAAAAGTATCCTATATGTTGATCCAGATAACCAGCTATCACCATACCAAATTTCATCAAAATCCCTCCAGTAGTTTTTCTGTGATGCGGTAACAGACAGACAGACAGACAGACAGACAGACAGACAGACAGACAGACAGACAGACAGACAGACAGACAGACAGACAGACAAAAAGTCTAAAAACTATAGATTCGGCCTCTGTATCGATAATAATGTTTATTTCAATAAGACTTTCCAAAAAATATTTAATGTACAGATTCGGCTTAGTTACAATTTTATTATATGTAAAATACACATTCACTTTAAAAAAATCCAAAAATGTATTTTATCTAAATCTTAATATAGAAATTTCCGGTCTCACGATGTTGGTCCGCGATGAACTCCGAAACTACTTATCCGATTTTTTTTTTAAATGTGTGATTTGTTCCAACTTAAAAGATAGGATAGTTTTTATCCCGGTTATTTCCTTTTTTTAATAGAAAAATTAAATATTAATCTATACATATATTAAGGTTTTCATATCCGGAGAAGACTTCCGGAGAGAGAACCTAAGAAACGGCTACTCTGAGCTATAAATTCTACCCTCAAGCTAAAGTAAAAAAAATATTAAAATTTTAATTAATTATAAGTGTGCCACAGCAACGCGTGGCCGGGTCTGCTAAATAAATATGTTGGGACATTAACACACAGCACCATCTAGTTCCATGGTAAGCTACGGGACTTGTTTTATGGATACCAGATAGTTGAAACACTACACATATATAGCTTTAAATACATACATATTATAAATATAAACGCCCACGACTGGAGTACAAACATTTATGCTCATCACACAAATGAATGCCTCCAGCGGGACTCGAACCCAAACCGCTGACACAGCAAGTAGGGTCACTACAAACTGAGCCAAACATGTCTTCTGTATAGTATGTTTATTAATATTAAAAATTAAGCTTTGTTTTTAAAATAAACGAAAGAAACTCTCTACTGTAAAATACAACACGTATTGGTAGTTTGAACAAATAAGCACTAAGGCGATAATATAGAGAAAATTGGCAAAAGTCACTTACGAATTGTTGCGCAATATGCCCATTAGTATGTTGTTAATAAAATATTTTCTATTCAAAATTGAGGTGTTTGTATTATTTAACTTTTTTTTTAAATTTCAGCCATTTTCAAATTAATTATAAAAAGGTTTTATATTTTAAGAAATTCCGTATTGACAACCTCAAAACCTATAACAGTTATTGTTTTCTTAAAATCCATACTAATATTATTAATGTGAAAGTGTGTTTGTTTGTTTGTCCTTCTTTTACGTCGAAACGTTTTTGTGTGAAGATAGTTGGGGGGCTGGAGAGTAACATAGGCTACTTTTTACAGTGGGAGATTATGTCATTTCCACGGGAAAATACGTTATAATACAACTCAAAAAAATATTTATGACCAGAATTACTTGGAACTTGGTAGGTATAAATGCCATTAAATAAATACATGATTTAGCATTTTTCGAAATTCATCCCTTATGGGGTAAAATTGGGGATGAAAGTTGGTATGGAACCTACTTTTTTAGAGTTTATTCGTAGATTTAACGCGAGCGAAGCCGCAGGTTCTGCTAGTAAATATATAAAAATCGTAACGATAAACGTTTACTTCGATGATCGATAATGTTTGAAGTTAATATACTACATACATAGAGTAAAAGTCATATTAATAAAAAGTATCTACATATACGATGGTACGGAACCCTATGTGTGCGAATTTGATTCGCACTTGACCGATTTTTTCTAGATTACTAACAAGTGTTTCATTTATCTATACTAATATTATAAAGAGGTAAAGTTTGTGAGTTTGTGACGTTGTAGAGGGTAATCTCTGGATCTACTGAACCGATTTAGATGAAATTTGGTGAGAAGATAGTTTGTGACTCTGGGAACAACATAGGATACTTTTTATCCCGAAAGTCAACCCTTTAGATTAAAATTGGAATGAAAGTTTGTATGGGGAATCAAGCTAGGGACGAACCCGAGCGAAGCGAGGGTGAGTCGCTAGTAATGACTAATTGCACTGGACTACATAGATTTTCCATAGATTAGCTGTGGTTGACATCGACCGGACTTATCCATACAAAGATATAAAGAACTGTTTTATTAAATACAAACCTATATGTAATTGTGTGAATAAATAACAATAAACATGATTTATCCTGCTTTAAGTTCGTCATTTACGTAGGCAAGTATTACTCATTGTAGGGTAGCCATAAATATATGAAAAGTGAAAATGTCTATTTGGATACGGTATTTGTATGTATGTATGTTTGTTACATTTTCACGCTATAACGACTAGGCTGGTTTAGATGAAATTTAGTAAACGTAAACCGTGGAATCTAATTATAAGTATATACTCGTAACTGTCAGTCAGATTTTGTTGTTAAATAAATAAATATGTTGGGACATTAACACACAGCGCCATCTAGTTCCATGGTAAGCTACGAGGATTGTGTTATGGATACATATATATATATATATATATATTTAAATATATACCTACATATTATAAACATAAACATTAAACACCCATAATTTGAGTACAAACATTCGTACTCATCACACAAATTAATTCCCCAACCGAGACTAGAACCCGTGAATTATAAATAATAATCGGACAAATGTGAGTCTGACTCGCACACTGAGGGTTCCGTTGCACGAAACATTCAAATAAGTTTTTTTTTCGTGATAAAGTAGTAAACTTCACGGTTTTCGGATTTTTCCCTTTACTTGTGCTGTTAGATATTGCTTCTTGCCAAATGTCATGATTATGACCGTATGTTAGGATTGTGTTGACATAGAAATCTGATTTTTCCATAGATTGCAGATTTGAGTAGTTCATATTAATTTCAACTTGATACCCCTCCGGTTTCTGAGAAAAATGGTCTTGACGAACAAACAGACAGACGAACAACAAAGTGATTCTATAAGCGTTCTTTTTTTCCTCTTGAGGTACGAAAACCTAAAAAGCACCGAGGGGATGTACCAGATAATAAATGTACGAGCAAAACTGTTAGACTGTTAAAACTTAGCAACAGGAAAAGTTTTACTAAAAAAGTAGTAACACTACATAATTTACCATGTTTTATGAAATTATTATTTGCCTCTATTTGTTCTAATTTTCGCTCATTTGTAAATTTTATATGTAACAATGTACTGTTATGTGTTTGTGATAGTGATACTTTGTGGATTATCCCGCCAACAAAATGATATTCAAGGTAACAATTAGAATATACTTTAGTATTTAGTTAATTACTAGCAGAATCCGCGGCTTCGCTCGGGCTAAAATTATAAAAGAAATCTCTAAAAATATAGGTTTCATACAAACTTTCATCCCCTATTTCACCCCCATCTGTAATGAATTTGGAAAAATACTAACACACGTATTTTTTTATTGCATTGAAGAGCATTAATACCAAGTTTTAACTAATTCTAATCACAAATATTTTTTGGGTTGTTTTCCCGTGGAAATAAGATAATCTCCCGCGGTAAAAAGTAGCCTATTTCACTCTCAAGCCCTCCAACTATCTCCTCACAAAAAATCACGCCAATCTGTCATTCCGTTTCGACGTGAAAGAAGGACAAAGAAACAAACAAACACACTTTCACATTTATAATATTAGTATCGATTATTGAGCACATTTAACAGTAGATACTTTAAGAAAATAAAACTTTTTTTATTACAGTCCAAGGGCCGAACAACCGGAGTAGTCAAAATGACCAACGTAAGTAATTAGACCTCTAGTTTATAAAAAAATTCTAGTACAGTTCTAGTTCAGTTTCTAAGACAACTCTAAATCCGTCTCATACTTGGGCATTTTTATATTCATTCTTATTTCAAAAATCGGCACTATTATCATACTAAGTACCGTATATAATTAATGGTATTTATAAAGCAAAATAATCTAAACCAATATTATGTTTATTTTTAGTTTGTTTTGTAATCAAATTTTTAAATCGATTTTAAGACACTTCTGACTGTCGTATCGATTTTAAACTCTGTAAATAAATATATGATCCGAATAGCAATACAATATTTTATATTTATTTACAATAAAAGAAAATACCTACGTTAAAAACGAATATACTTAATAATTTACACAAAACAATTGAACACTTAAATATTACAAGTCACACAAAATCAGTTTTTCATATATTTGTTCAAAACTTTATAGCACGCACGGCTCTTTCGCAGTTCATCGCGCAAATTTCATAACATATTCGATTAAACAATTTATTTAAAAAAAAAATTATTGTTAATTTTTTTTTAAAACCGCTCGACCGATTTCGATAAAATTTATATGGGACCTGGGAAGTATACTCTTTGAAACAAAAAAAAATCAAATCGGTTCAGGCGTCCTCGACTAATCGGTGAACATACATAAAAAAAAAGATTCCGACGAATTGAGAGCCTCCTCCTTTTTGGAATTGGAAGTCGGTTAAAAACGAACATCTTCATATTATATTGTGTGAATTTAAAAAAAAATACCTACTAAAATGCACTGTAGTCGTTTCTTTAAAACTTGTAGCAAATCTTGAAAACAAGCCACTGTAATTGATTTAGATATATTTCTTATGTAATAGGATAATTGAGGTTATCTTTTATACCCTTGTCATTAAAATTAACTTTTTGAATATTTTAGTTTAAACATTATAAAAATATAAACTAAGCAATATCAGATATATGAATATTAAACATGTGAAATGGTCTAAATATAAATTTAAAATTTAAAGAACCCCTTACGCAAATTAATTGTCATTTAACGATTACACTGGCACGCGTGAAGCACTTAATCGAGTAATCATACGCCAAAATGCCATAAATCATTTTGGAAACGAGCTGATACTCTTACACGGCTGGATCGATATTAACCAAACATAGCTAAGAACCACCGCAATGAAACTGGATTTCAAATAAACAAAATCGCATGGAAATCGGTCCATCCGTTTGAGAGCTACGATGCCACTGACAGACACACATACACACACAGAGACAGACAGACGTGACGTCAAACTTATAACACCCCTCTTTTTGCGTCGGGGGTTAAATATGTATTCATAATATTTTGATGCGTAGTGACGGGGTTTAAAACATGCAGGACTTATAATACTTAATATTATCGATAATTTTTGTTTTGTTTTTAATAAAACATTTAATGTTTTTTATATTTGTTGATAAAAATAAAAAGGACTATTTAAAAAAACTATATTAAGTGCAATAATAATGTAATTTTTTCGACAAATATGATATTCAAAATATTTAAATAAAGTGTAATTTTGATAAAAATCTATATACTAATATTATAAAGATACAGAGTTTGCTTGTTTGATAAAAATTCTTGAAAAAAAGTGTGAAAAATTCTTTTTAGTCCGTCCGTTTATTGGAAAGCTATAAATACATTTTTGATTATTGAAACTTAAAGAAAAAAAAACTTTTATTTTTATTTCAGATCAAGACCAGAATAATAGTAAAAATGGCCAACGTGAGTAAATGATATCTCTTATGTATAACACATCATTGGTCTAGTGGTTAGCTAGGTATGGCTGCAGACCCGCAGGTCTTGGGTTCGAGTCCCGGTTTGGGCAAAGCTGAATAATTGTTTTTTTTGTTAAGAAGCTCTCAATAGCAGACCAGAGTTGGAAATTATGTTACTCCTGTCACCATGTAAAGTCGGTCCTGTGCCTAATTTTTTACTGGCTGTCTCAAATTGTCAAAACAGACTTTGATAGTAAAAGGAATAGAGAGTGCACTCTTGTATGGATATGGGCACTATAAGAGGTCTTCTAGTTTCAGTAAAACAAAAAAAAACAGTAAGTTACATAGGCTAAAGTCGATTAGGACCATTTATTATTATAGCATATACTAACAAAGGTATCTCTAGAACTACTGCTTCGATTTAAAAAATCTTTTTGCATTTTATAACTCAATAGCGTTTCACCCTCGCTTCGCTCGGGTACATCCCTAGTTTGATTCCCCATACAAACTTTCATCCACATTCTCACCCACTAAGAGGATGATTTTCGGGATAAAAACTATTTCATTCACTCACTTTCATATTATGAGATTTAAAAAAATCTTATTTTATAAAAAAAAGACTTTTAATTTTCTTCATAAAAAATACGTTAAAACACGGGAATTTATTATATATGATGTATAAAAGCTAGGGGCAAACCCGAGCGAAGCGAGAGCAAATCGCTAGTAAATATTAAAATTAAATTTCATAATTATGTTATATACAAAATTATTACTTTTTTTTCAGTACAAATAGTGCATAATGGAACAGGTAAGGCCTATTTAAAATTAGATAGATTCGGCAAAACAAAAATTGAAAAAAATATTAAAAAAAGCTGTTTAAATTTAACATATAACATAACGTAAATAAAACAAAATATAACACAATAAATATGCTAAGATAAATTATTTTAATAATACGAATTTCTTTTTTTTTTATTTGCTATCTTTCGATTTTTACTATAATATATAACTTTAAACGATATAAAGAGAAGTTATAACTTTTTTTTTCAGAAAATTCGACGAAAGCTATTTTTGGGGAAGATATGAGTAAGTCATTTTAACAATTCCAAGTTATCACGGAAGAATAACTCATAAATTAGAATAACACATAGGCTACTTTTGATCCCGGAAAAATGTACGCTTCCCGTGGGATAGATTTGGTTTTGTTCTTCTATAAATGTGAAAGATTGTGAGGATGGGTGGATGGATGTTTGTTACTCATTCACGCCAGAACGGCTGAACGGATCTGGATCAAGTTTGGCACAGAGATAGATTATAGTCTGGAATAACACATAGGTTACTTTTTATCCCGGAAAAATGTACAGTTCCAATTAAAAAATGTACAGTTCCAAACAGTCGGAATTAAAATTCGTTTTTAATCTATCGTGCAAGTTATACAAAATAAATAAATTTTAATCGTCATATTATCCATTATAAAATATTACCAATATTTTATAATCGATAATAGCAATAGTTTTTATTATATATGAAACTGGTTTTATGCAGATAAAAATTAATTTCACGATACTACTTTCAATTACTGTCAAAGACGTTCTAATATTTTTTTTATGAAATCTAATATTAGCCATCCATCCGCTACCTGTTAAATATTGGCAACACCATCTCCTTGTCAATTGTAAACCATTTCTTTTTATTTTATTTTTTTGTAAGAGAACTTCCTATAACCAAAAGACAAACTGAGAAGTGGTTCACTTCGGTGGGCGCTGTTGTACCATGCGGGTTGCTCCTGGTACTTCTCTGATAGCAGAGTGGACCTTGGAGCAACCTCATGGTTGTTGTGGTCTGTTTCGGCAGACCTGCCGTCGGGGCGTCGTGGTTGAGTGCGTAAGTGATCCTGCGACGCCCCATTAAGACAGGAGAGGTTCTGTTGGGTTTTAGTGGGTAGTACTGGCTTTTCTAGCCGGTGAGTCCCACATAACCACCTTTATATCTACAGGTTATATACCTATATGCATTTCCCAACAAGAGAAAGAAAATTACCACCCATTAGGACATAATTACTTTTGCGTAATTTTAACTGTTACTGCTTAGTGTTTACGTTTTCAGTTTAAAAGTAATTGTTCATTTTTCTATAGCTATTCAACTTGGCTGAGCCATATTATCAAGTTTTTATTTTTATCTTCTGGTAACGGAAATAAAATATATAAATATAATATTTATGTATATTTTTTTACAGAAGCTACATACATGTATGTCGGAATTGGCGTCGCCGGTTTGCTGATCTTGTTAGCGATACAAACTTTCTTTTTTTGGCACTACAAAGGTACATAAAGAACATCATATGTAGCTTATATATAACTACTAGCAGAACCCGCGGCTTCGCTCACGCTTAAACTACAAAAAAATCTCTAAAGGTAGGTTTCGTACAAACCTTCATCCCCTATTTTACCCCCCTTATAGGGCTGCCTTATAGGGCGATGGTGATGAAGAATTTCGAAAAATACCAGCTCTCCAAATATCTTCACACCAAATATCACGCCAATCTGTCACTCCGTTTCGAAGTGAAAGAAAGACAAACAAACAAACAGACAAACAAACAAACACACAAACAAACAAACAAACAAACAAACAAACAAACAAACAAACAAACAAACAAACAAACAAACAAACAAACAAACAACAAACAAACAAACAAACAAACAAATAAACAAACAAATAAACAAACACACTAAACAACTTTGACTACCGCACCGCTTTTTAACAAAATTCATAAATACTAAAATATGAAGTTAACAAAAGATTTATACATACTAATATTATAAATGTGAAAGTGTGTTTGTTTGTTTGTCCTTCTTTAACGTCGAAGCAAAGTGACGGATTGGCGTAATTTTTTGTGTGCAGATAGTGAATGGGTTAGAGAGTGATATATTATGCATCTTTTTACCGCGGGAGATTATCTCATTCCCAACACGTTATAATACAACCTAAAAAAATATTTATGATCAGAATTTCTTGAAACTTTAGTACATATTAATGCTCTTCAATATAATTAAATAAATACGTGTTTTAGCATTTTTCAAAATTCATACCATTAGGGGGTAAAATAGGGGATGGAAGTTTGTATGAAACCTATCTTTTTAGAATTTTTCGTAGTTTAAGCACGAGTGAAGCGCGGGCTCTGCTAGTTATACTATATATTATTATTATTTTATTAGAAGTATAATGATATGATTAAATTTTCAGTGAAATTACGCCGTGTCAATGAGATTGCGAATAACTTGTTGAATGTAGCAAATAATGGAGCAAACGATACAGGTAAAATATTTTTTATTTAATTTTTTATTCAGTTATTTTTACCCCAAAAAAGGGTAATTGTTAATATTGTGAGTTTGTGATGTTGTAGGGGGTAATCTCTGGATCTACTGAACCGATTTAGATGAAATTTGGTAAGAAAATAGTTTGAGTCCCTGGAAAGGACATGGGATACTTTTTATCGAATATTTTATATTTAATAGTGTTGCGTGACAGTGTGAGTCGCTAGTCTGTAAATAAGTTTAGATATAAAGTTTCTCTATTAGTTTCTTCACAAGTGTGAGTATGTTTGATTGTTTCTTATTGAATCACGCTTAATTTTTAGAACAGAATTAAATGGAAATTGGCCCACTGGTAGAAATTTCTAGACTATCGCAAAGGATATAATTTTCCCAGTAATATATACTAATCTGGTAATGTAACTTATCGATTAGGGTGGCGCGATTACATACTGTCATGTATATATAAAAGTGGACGTGTGTATTTATGTTCCCTATGGACTCCAAAACGGCTGGAGCTATTTTGATGAAATTTTCTGACAATCTTCAAGTAAGCCTAAGCCTAAGAGTGACCTAGTGGAGTTTAGTATCTATCGGAATTTTGAACGCGGGCAAAGCCGCAGGTATTGGTAGTCTATACTTAATATTATATAGAGGTAGAGTTTGTTTGTTTGAACACGCTAATCTCAGAAACTACCAATCGGATTTGAAAAAATATTTTTGCATTAGATAGCCAGTTTATTAACTATAGGCTATATATCATCATGCTACTACCGAAGGAAGCGGAGCAGTAATCATAAATGTCAACAAATCAGGCAGACTTCCATACATTGTTGTAAAACTATATATTTGCAAATTAAATAGGGACGAACCTATAATATATTTTGTAACATTCGTCACAAATCTTTTTACATTTCAGCGCGATACAGCAAGCAGCCTATTAAAGAGAAGACAAAGAAAATAAATAATAGAATTGATGACGATACAAACGAGTATGAATGTCTGGCAGACATACAGAGACGTAAGTTTTTTAAGAAATCTTATATCTTTAAACGAGCAATTCTTGTATATATGTATATATATAATCTGAATCTCGTAAACGGCTCCAACGATGTTCATGAAATTTAGTATACAGGGGGTTTCGGAGGCGATAAATCGATCTAGATTAGTCTTATGTCTGGGAAAACGCGTGTATTCGAATTTACAATAAAACACAAGATTAACAATCATAGGTGTCCGGGTTCGAATCCCGGTCGGCTACAAAGGTATAATTTGTTTTTTTTTGTATTTATTCCAGCAAAAATTAAATAAATAATATTTCATATTCAATTATAAAACTAATTAAAATTATAAAAATGTTTAAAGTTATAAAATATTGTAACATACTTGGTGCAATTTTTCATTTTGTTATTTGTGGGTAGGCTGTCTGTAACAACTATACCTTCGAGACATCTAATACCTCAGTCTCTCCCCTGACTACTTGTTTAATCTGTGCCCTGACCATGATCGCTGTCGTCGGGAACCAAAAATCAAAATAAATCCGCGAAATAATCTGAAAAGTTAGTTTTATTTAAAATGTCAAATATTCGCGTAAATCTAAGAAAGTTTGTTGTTTTTGTTTTCAGCACCAACTCCTCCATCACTTGATTTGTTACCAAGTAAGTACTTCATTTATATTCTACTAGCAGAACCCGCGGCTTCGCTCGCGCTATAACTATAAAAAAATCTATAAAAAGGTAGGTTTCATACAAACATTCACCCCCTATTTTACCCCCTTATGGGATGAATTTCGAAAAATGCTAAAACATGTATTTATTTAATTGTATTGAAGAGCATTAACACCAAGTTTCAAGTAATTCTGATCATAAATAATTTTTTGGGTTGTATTATAACGTGTTTTCCCGTGTGAATGAAATAATCTTCCGCAGTAAAAAGTAGCCTATGTCACTCTCCAGCCCTCCAACTATCTCCACACAAAAAATCACGCCAATCCGTCACTACGTTTCAACGTGAAAAAAAGACAAACAAACGAACACACTTTCACATTTATAATATTATACTAATTAACCTCTTAGCGCCCAAAGATAATTTAAGGAGGTTAGATTAAACACCCAATGTTCGTCAACAAGTACAAAATTAAGTATAGTGATTGCAGCCCAAATATAAAAGAGCCATAAAAATAATGATACAGTGAATTTTTCAACGCAATCTTTTTAACACCTTCATACCATAGAATGCAAAATATTTTTGCCACCCAAAACTAAAAAAAAAGTCCTTGTCGAAGAACATCGGGCTACTATTATTATAGAAGGTATATTCTTCATGTCTTCTGGTAAGCACATTGGGCTATTACATGAATAAAAACACTGAATAGAAATTATTGTATTTATAGTAAATATTTCACACAGTTTTATTACACAAATCAATCATATATTCTTAATAATTATACTAGTTCAGTCTCAATATTGTTTTGTTTGGATTACCACTACAAAAAAATATTTTATCATTTTATGACAAAAAATAACGACAAAGTAAATTAAATTTTACTAGTACTCGAGACATTGAATCAATAACAGAATTTATGTTTTTAACTCCTAAAGAAAATGTAGTTTTTTCATACATAACAAAACAAAAGCGCTTATTAAGTTATGTAAGCAAAAAATTTTTAAATTAATCTGATATCAAATTAGAAACCTCAAACAAATTTTATCCTTGGACTAATCAATTTTCACTCTCATTGTCGTCGCCGCTTGAACTGAACGGTATATCTTCTAGCGAACCCATAAAAGAGGGATTGTCTAAATCTTCTTCGAATAGCAAATAATCTTCTAAGTCTGATTCTTCCAACCAGTTTTCAATGTCTTCCGATTGCAGCTCTAAAAAAAAAGTATGTCTTAAATACCAATGTTCTTCCATAAGAACATAAAATTATGAAACATACGCTCGCTGTTCTCACACAAGTACATATTGTTCAAGAGTGAAAAAAAACACTTTTTCAAAGGTTTTTTTCTAGAATATTAAGACATACATGCAATTTTGTGTTCTAAATTACATACTTAGTTACTTTTAAACTTATTATATTAGTCACTTGATTACATGCATAATTAGAAATTAAAACTTACCTTTACCAAGTCTGCACTCCATGTTCGCCATTTTGATTACCTATGGCAATTTTTTTCTGATTGGATCAGCTTAGTGTCGTATGATTATAGTCACTAACATGTTCACCATTCAAAGAGCATTTGAAAAATATAGCCATGCGCTGCAAAATTTAAAAATATTAAACAATAACTATTATGTTCTTGTGTAAGTCCACTGGGCTGTCAAGAAAATGATGTATCATATTTATCTGGGCGGTAATCAGGTTCGATATTATGTCCTAGTCCGAGGTCTGGGCCGGACTGGAGGATTGGGCCTCACGAGATTAATTAATTAATAGTATGGATATTTATTACGACATTCAAAAAGTTAAATCAGATACGTAGATACTTTAATACCAGACTAATAACTATCCCTTCCCTAAATAATAGTGAAAATAACATAAAAATCCCTTACGTTGCTTAGAAGAACTAAACAAAATCACAGACGAAACCCACAGAGGGTTTCGTCACTTCAGTTCACTAGATATTATAAAAAATAAATTTCACGCCACGCTGAGCTTGTTTGTTCGAGCTAAGCTCAGAAACTGCGATACGGATTTTCATGCTGTTTTCACCCAATGGAAGAGAGTTTCTCAAAGAAGGTTATAGGTTTAACTTGTAAACATCTATACTTATAATAAATCTGTAGAGAGGTCAATTCTGTACATGAAATATATTTCCAAAATAACTATCAGGGGGTGATTAGGGATCGATACTGATGCCAAAAATGCAATCAGTAAAATTTTTGTCTGTCTGTCTGTCTGTATAACCGTTATAGAAACAAAAACTACTCGACGGATTTTAACGAAACTTGGTACCATTATTTTTCATACTCCTGAGCTGGTTATAGTATACTTTTCATCACGCTACAATCAATAGGAGCAGAGCAGTGAAGGGAAATATGTTGGGAAAACGGAAGAAGTTACTCCATTTTCAACCGACCGAAAAAGGAGGAGGTTCTCAATTCGACTGTATCTTTTTTTTTATGTCTGTTACCTCAGAACTTCGTCATTTATTAACCGATTTGGACAATTTTTGTTTTGTTTGAAAGGGTATACTTCCAGATTGGTCCCATTTAAATTTCAAAAAAAAAATAGCACCCCTAAAGGTGGAAAAATAGCTAATAATGAATTTAACCTACTTCTAATTGTCATATTGACTTGAAACTTTGCAAGTATTTCTATTTCCGTTGATAGTACAGTGATTCGGTATTGTTGACCTGATCTGATGGTATGGCCAGAAGGTGGATAGGTGGAACTCTTCAACGACTAATAGTAGATACTTTGAGTTTGGGCTTATTTTGTTTGGTTTGACAAGCCTAACACTTTAGAATTCTTACTTTGCTACACTAAAAAGGGAAAAATAAAAACTTTTTAACAAAAAAATAAAAACCGACTTCAAACAAAAGCACTAAAAAGTAAAAAATAACTGATTGGTAGTTTTCATTTACTATACTTACATACCTAATCAAATATTTTCGAAATCGGTGCCAGCCCATACAAAGCAAAGCACACCGACTTCGAAAATATTTGATTAGGTATGTATAGTAAATGAAAACTACCAATCAGTTATTTTTTACTTTTTAGTGCTTTTGTTTTTTAAGCTTCCGTCGCGTGTGCTACCTTAATGGTTAAAGCTACACAGAAATCATGTATGACGGAAATGTTCTCCTTAAAATTATATAAAAAATATCCCACAACAGCATATGTCTATCTTTTATGGTTGACTCACAATAACACGTGTAACTCCCGATAGCTTAGCAGTTCGAAGCTTTCTGATTTATATTTGTCTACTCTTACGTTTATAACACTCTCAGTCATCCCTAATAGTAGGAGAGCCCAAGAGGGGATTTTCTGTAGTTACTCGAGCGCGGCAGATTAACATAAAAGAGGTTACCTTGCACTCTATTGAGTACTTTCACCACAATATAAGTCTTCTATATAAAGGGGCGCGTCTAGAGAAGCCGATTAAAATATTTAAAAAATGTTTTGATAAGGTAAAAATACTTGAAACCGTCAGATTAAGGTGTGGTAGGCTAGTCACATCCTGAAAAGTGTCCAATTTAATAATCTGCCGATTTGCACAAGCCTAAGAGGCAAAAATCATCATAAACTTTATAGTCGATTTTTGCCTCTTCGGCTTGTGCAAATCGGCAGATGGTGGTGGGTGAGCCGCTAGTTTGAAATATAAGTTTCCAGTATGTTAGTTACTGTTTTTATAATAGGAAATAGCTATTATAGAAATAATTATTTTGTTTTCAGGAAAACCCTTGCCGGTGACTCCTTCGCCAACTTTAACGAGCCAAAGTAAGACGATGACATATTCTATATTAAAAACTTTATAGACTAAGATCTCGCTGAAAGATTGTTACGTTCATAGCGTATTTAATCAAAAACATTTTTTATATACAATAATAAAAGGGACAATATTTTTAGACCGAGGTGCCTATTCAAATGTGCCCGCTAGTATGTTTAATTAAATAAATAATAATTGACTTTTGGGAACAAAAACGATGCATTTGTTATTAAAATGAATTATACTCCACTACTCAGAAATATATGTAGATATCTTGAAAAGTGATAGCTGCCGTTGCGCACTTGGCCGCATCCTCTTCGCAGCCAGGTGTAAGCAAGTCATATTTTGTTACATTTATACGTTCATGGCGTATATTCTTCATTCATATATCAAATTAAAGCTATTTTTTTCTGTACCTGATAAACTACGTCTGCCTATGTAAAAGTACTGTAACTGTCTCAGACAGGAAACCTTTCCTTCATATATTATTGACGACACGTTTGGCTCAGTTTGTAGTGACCCTACTTTCTGTGACAGCGGTCGCGGGTTCGAGTCCCGCTGAGGGCATTCATTTGTGTGATGAGCATGAATGTTTGTACTTCAGTCATGGGTGTTTATATTTATAATATGTATGTATTTAAAGCTATATATGTGTAGTATATCAACTATCTGGCATCCATAACACAAGCCTCGTAGCTTACCATGGAACTAGATGGTGTTGTGTGTTAATGTCCCAACATATTTATATATTTATCTATACTTATTATAAAAATAAGTCCCCCGGCCGCGTCTTTCTGTCCTCCTGTCTGTCCTCCTGTCTGTCTGAACGCGATAAACTCGAAAACTACTGAACGGATTTTTATACGGTTTTCAACAATAGAAAGAGTAATTCTTGAGGAAGGTTTAGGTATATAATTTATTATGCTTTTATGTAAATTAGCTGAAATACGGCGACAAATGTTGAAGAGGTCGCAAAAAATCTCGCCAAATGGGAACTTTCCACGCGAACGCCGCGTAAACTAGCAAAGATACAGTTAAGTAATGTACTAGAGAATTCAAAATCTATAAAAATGCTACAAAAAAGTCCGCGATAGCATATCTCTATCTCTTACGGTTGACTTACAATAACCACTTTTATGTTAACATTTTTAATTAAAAACATTACGTTATTTTCAAAGTTATTTTCTTTAGTTCGGTATCTAATCCTTATCCAAATGAATATTTTAGTTAGCTTAGTCATTTAATGCAGATTAAAATTGCTCTTTACACTAAATCAATCAGATGAATAGTTTTTGAGATATCGTTGTTAGAAGTAATTAGTAGCGAAACATTTTTAATGCTTGGCGAGCATTGAGATGCCTACGGCGAGTCCATCCCCTCTGCCCCGCATCGCTCGACCGCCTGCTCAAGCTATATAAACCGGGCGATGTAGCGCGCGATCCTAGGATACTTTTTACCGCGGGAAAATATCTTATTTCTGAGGAAAAATACAAAAACTGCAATGTAAGAGTATACTAATATGTAACACCTAAGAATTTAGTTTTTGGTCATCTGAACGCGGGCGGAGCCGCGGGCAATGCTAGTTTATTTATATAAGGCAAGTGTTATTCATGTTGAAAAGAATTCGCACATGGAAATACCAAAGGTCCGAGACCCGGGACTCTGGGACGAGAGCGCTAAAACTACAAAAAATCTCTAAAAAGGTAGTTTCATACAA